>OY735207.1:48721695-49081695 GCA_963457665.1 Thysanoteuthis rhombus | reverse complement strand
AATGGATATATAATCCGATGAAATCGAACCTTCAATCGATAGGTAGTTGCTTTCTGTCAAGGCCAAACGATACATTGACCGTGTATCAACAGGAGATCATTTCAAATATAGTTTCAAAGTAACATAACGTATTTATAACAATTTCTGTCGAATCAGAAATATCCATTTCTAAATCAAATATTTCTACACATACACACACACATATATATAACATACACACACACACACATATTTATATATAGAGAGAGATAGATAGATAGATAGAGAGAGAGAGAGAGAGAGAGAGAGAGAGAGAGAGAGAGATGAAAATGACAATTAGAGGGTGAAGTGAAAAACCCAAGAGATAAGTGTTACATCACATTTTTTTTATTTCGAGGGAGCATTATGATGCACAAACAAAATCCACCCTTCCCAGAGAAATTACCTTATCAAGCCAAACACCCACAAAGACCGGAAACATCCACCGCCGACCCTGCCTCTCATAGACCCAATTCATTTCAAACCAAATGTCACCCTCAATCACACAGATACAAACACCTACCAAACACCAAACATTGAAATTTTCACTTTCTCCTCTTTAGCATCGAAATGTAAACAGCAACCGCCGCAGAAATTTTTCTCTGAAAAAGATAGCTGCCCATCGTCAAAATGCATCGAATTGCGCCCACGGATTAATAATAAAAAAATTTCCGGTGTAATACCTATCTCTTGATTTTTTTCATTTCACCTTCCAATTGTAATTTTTATCTACATTCTGTTGGATCATTTCACATCCACAATGCGAACATATATATATATATATATATATATATATATATATATATATATATATATATATATATATATATATATATATATATATATATATATATATGATATATGATATATTATAAATGCGAACATCTATTAATAAATGACCCTAGGTTATGATCTCGATAAAATAAAAACAGTCAAGTCGTTCAAAATATCCCAAACGTTTTTGAAAATTGATATTTATTTACATTTATCTATCAAACAAAAATGCAGTGAGCTGTAATAGCTAGGATCATTTATTGTGCTGCGAACTAGCGGAAATGATCCTGCATGTTCCCTGTGGCATTAACTAAAGGTTTTTTTTAGGTATGGATGAATAATAATGATTAAGCTTCCGACGAGATTCGAACTTACATTCCTCACCTTCGGTATATTTATAACTAAACCATGGTGCTTATTTAACAGTCGTAAAATAAATGTGAAAATGACTCAGGTGTTGCGATAAAATGATTAGATAAGATGAAAGTATTCAAAAATCCACATGTATGATAATTACCAATGTGCTGATATGAGAAGTAATCAAAAGAAAAATTATTCGTTTGTGGTACTCCCAAAGCTCAACATCATCTTCATCATCTTCAGTCTTTTACTGTTGTCAGAAATACACCTTCCCCAGAATCCGCTAGACCTCTCTATCATGGACGTCAAGGAACTAATATTTTTTTGACTTGTCAAGTTTGTCATGCTATCTTATATTTTCTAGGTACCAATCCATGTTGAGAGTCGTGATGTCCATCGGTTGTCTGACATTCTCACATGTCCAGTCCATTGCCATTCATGTTTCCCATTAGATCCTACGATATCCCTGAATCTTATTTTTTTCTCTGATACACTGAACTGTTTTATTATCTCTCGAAGAGATGTTGAGCATGTCATATGCATGGTACATGGTCACTGTTCGGGGACCAATCTTTTGGTTAGGTTCCATGTTTCAGCTCCATAGGTGAATATCGGAAAGATGCATTGATTGCAGACCCTCAATGCAACGTGCATTCACGAATTTCACACATACCGTCATTTTTTACAGCAAATGTAAACTAGTTCGTAACAAAAATGACGATCGTTCATCTTAGAGACTTGCACAACTTGGGACTATGAGTATTCGGTTTTGACACCGAATCATGACAAGTCTTTTGCTGTTTGTCAGTTTTGCCGCACGATACTGACCTAAGCAAGGAGTCTATCACCCTAATGTATTGGGTTTCTTTGCTATCGAGGTTAACTTTACCCAGATCCAGCTTTACCTCATTCTTATATTCTGTCGCCGAATCACCCTCCTCCCACACTTTGTCTACTGCTTTCCTCTTCTGTTGCTTTCCCCTTTTCTGTTTTACCTTATTATCAACATCTCTGAAAATAAAACATCTTTGGCTTCTCAATCATCAACAGCCTCCTACAGTGGTAAGAGCGACACTTTTTTGAAACGGATAAATATTGGTCTCAGGTTCGATTCCTGCTGCAGTCCGTAGACGCAGGATACCGGCTTCCGGGTCTAAAGCGAAGGTTTAAATCCTACCTCGTGGTACTGGATGGGATAATGGATAGTCTATTGCCACACTGAAGAGTTTTAATACAAGGAAACAGCTGTCTGTGGATCACACAATAATATATATATATATATATATATATATATATATATATATATATATATATATATATATATATATATATATATATATTCCCCGATCTTGATGTTGACAGCCGAACGAATTTGATCCCCATTCAAGTTTTTTACAATGCCTACATACACTACATCCAAACATACTTTCATTTGTAAAAGCCAAGTAATTTTTTTTTCTAAAAATATTTCTTGCCCGTCGTTTTCTATTAAGCATTTTTGTATGTTTAGGTTCGCCAGTAAGTCCGTAGCTTATCGATGAAAAAAAGTATTCTTTTTACACAACTGGCTTTTATTTTACAACAGAACCCCTTTCTTTACCAATGCACTCAAGACACTTAAAGGTCGGGAATTCTCCTAGGGATCAAGTAAGATCATTTTGGGTCTACGAAAAATATTTGAAAATATACTGTTTCTGAAAAATGTGATTATGTACCACTCAATTCTATATTGTTTCAGGGAAAATTTCTTCATGTACTGTTCAATTATAATTGACAGATCACTATTTCAGGAAAATGTGTTTATGTACTGTTCAATCATGATTGACAGATTACCGTTCCAGGAAAATGTGTTTATATACTTTTCAATTATAATTGACGGATAACTGTTTCAGGAAAATGTGTTTATGAACTGTTCAATTATAACTGACATATTACTGTTTAAGGAATACGTGTTTATGCACTGTTGGAGCTCTCAACGCTATTCTCAAACGAAATTTGTCTTTTGATTCGTTTATGCAATTCATTTATGAAAGTAATATGAGCTACTGTGAAAGACATCGTGAAACTTAAATAATAGATCATCGTCACAAGTTTTTTATTCTCTATCGTTGGACATAGAACTTCTCCAGGATTCACCACATCTCTCCATTGGGGTTGTTGTAGAGCAAGTACTTTCTGAATTCGTCCAGTTAGTCTCTCCATCTTGTATTCCACCGGCCTCAGTTGCGCTTGTGATGTTATGGGGATCCATGTTGTGAGTCTTGATATCAATCAGTTGTCTGCCATTCTAGCAACATGACCTGCCCATTGCCATTTAAGTTTTCTGACAGATTCTATGATGTCCCTGACTCCTGTATTCTCCCGGATGTACCGTGCTGTCTTGTGATCTCTCCAAGTGAGGTTGAGCATGATTCTCTCATGCACGCGTTGCACGCTCCTCAGTTTGTGGATCTATCTATTGGTTAGGTTCACTGTTTCAGCTCCATAGGTGACTATTGGGATGATGCATTAGTTGTATACTCTTCTTTACTGGATTAGTGGGATCATCTTGTTTTTGGAGGTCAAGCTTGCTTTGGCAAAGTGTGATTCTTCGCTTGATTTCCTCTTTTGTGGGTTTCATTGAGATTTGTTGTCCTCGGTAGATGTAGCGGTCTATTTTCTCTAGGTTTGTAACTACGATTTTGACAGTTGTGTTCTTATCCTCGGTTTGGTTGTTGCACATGACTTTCGTTTTACTGAAGGTCATGTGTGGGCCGACTTTATAATTAGGAATTATTGACTGTTTCTATTATTTTTATTTGTTTCAATGTTTCGTTGCTGTTAGGCATAAATAAAGATTTAGTTCGAGATCTATATTAGTTGATTCAGTGTTTAGCAACTGGAATATATATATATATATATATATATATATATATATATATATATATATATATATATATATATATATATATATATATATATATATATTTTCTTAGTTCCAAAAAGTTTGATAAGCTTTGGTTTAACTTCTCTTAAGAATATAAACAGAAAAAAAAAAACAAAAAAAAAATGCTTGCAGAAAAAAAAGTTGAATATGTGTGCACTATATTTAGATTGAAAATATATCAGTCTCATTTTTTTTTTTTTGCTGGACTAAAAACATTTGGCCGGTTTGGACATTTAGGAAAGAGTGGGCGCCACAAATCTTCGAATTACGCTCTGAAACTCTGATTTAGAGTTTCTTAATATGCTGCTCAGTTACCTGCCAACTCCTGAACACTTTATAGTTCGCGGGAGATTGGTAAAGCGATTCCATCTTCCAAATTCGGATTTCTAATATTTCAGTAAATCTGAGGATTTGCAAGCAGGAATGTGCCGAACACCTACCGACTGAAATATATATATATATATATATATATATATATATATATATATATATATATATATATATATATATATATATATATATATATATATATATATAATAAATCACGTTATATCGTATTGACACTCTGGTTTGAAATGATCGCTTGTCATTACATAGTTAATGTATCCTATGGCCAAGACAACGTAAATAGAATGAACGAGTAAAGAAAATGAGACTGCAGGAATTGAACTTACGACAGATTGGGTAGCTGCTTCAGCGTAGCGTTGCTCTTATCATTGAGCTAAACAGCCACCGGTAATGCAAAGGCCCAAGTAACTGTTTTCACTTCAAATTCTCATCTCGTTCATTCTTCAGTCGATAGTGACAGGAGATAATTTCAAGATTTTTCAATATATATATATATATATTGATCAGATGAGAAACGTCTATTGCAAGTGGGACTATTTGATTTCATATATATGTATGTATGTATGTATATATGTACATATATATATATATATATATATATATATATATATATATATATACATTATGTATCTTCAAAAATGGAAAGATTTTTCCGACAATGTGTAATTCATTAATTTGACAATCTGGAAAAACGATCAAAATATAAGCTTACATATACCTTTTTGATATTGATAATGCATTCTGTCGTCAGTCGTGTCGTTGGACCGCTCAATAAAACAATATATGGGAAGTTTATAATGCTGTCGTCTTTTCCAAATAGTCAAATTAATAAACTATCCCCATATTTTATATATATATATATATATATATATATATATATATATATATATATATATATATATATATATGTGTTTATAATATAGTATAAATGTGTATCTAAACCAATGAATGGAACTCTATGTAGTCTAACAACAGAATCAGCCGTAATATCAAAATCAGATACAATAAAGCAACAACCCAGCAAAAGCAACGTACCATTGTTAGCTAAGATAATGTTGAAAGAAAACGGAATAAAGTAAGAAAAAAACAACAAAAGAAAGAGTACAGACGATAGAATATCAATAATTTCATGCTGCGATATCACAGCAAGTGAAACGTTGCAACTTTCCTATGACAACGGGGTGCACGATCCAATTCAAAACCAGTATTTCCCGGTATGAAAAAGATGGTTAACGTCGGAACGCGTTCCAAAAATAAAGTATAAAAGAAAGTATGATTAATTTTGCAATATTGTCATTATGTGTATGAATGCGTTGTATAATTTGAAACTCTATTTGAAATGACTTCCCGTTGTTACACGGACAATTATGCCAACGGACTTGATGATGTAACAACGTGTATATATATATATATATATATATATATATATATATATATATATATATATATATATATATATATATATATACATATATATATATATATATATATATATATAGAGAGAGAGAGAGAGAGAGAGAGAGAGGAGGTATTGAATAAGTACAGTGCAACATGCCCAACCCTAATCAAATGGAAGGCTGATAAAGATAACAGAAGTGGAGATGGCAGTCGGAATAATTCATGGAATAATAAGCTTCATCTTATTGACCCTCGTCGTGATTTTACTTAAGCATTTAAGGCAGTTAAGGGAGAGTACTCGGTCCAAATATCAACTCACACACTTTCTCCGCTGTCATTTATCGTTGTTTACGAGTGACGAAATAATTTGTCAGAATATCTAACCGGAGTTTAAGGTTCAGGGAGTTGTAGTTTCAAGCCTTCCTCAGTAACATCAGTGCAAAGGGATCATTAGCAGTCTCAGGTGGAATTCAAATTCAGTTTGCTGAATCTGTGCCAGTGGCCGTTATATCATACGGCATCTCCGAATAAACAATGTGGAAAATGAAACCTAACATCGACTGGTCGCACAAAGAGGCATTCATTTTGGTTTCTTAATATCATCATCATCATCATCATCATCATCATCATCATTCTTTTATCGTCTGTTTTTGGACATACACCTTCCCCATTATTCGCCAGACTTCTCTAACATGGGCGACGCGGAGCCAATACTTTCTGAACTTGTCTAGTTCGTCTCTCCATCTAGTATCCTGCTGGTCTCGGTTCCGCATGTGATCTCTGAGGATCCATGTTGTGAGTCCTGACGTCCATGATTTGTCTGCCATTCTTGCAACATGACCAGCCCATTGCCATCTGAGTTTTCTAATGGATTCTACGATGTCTCGGACTTCTGTTTCCCCCATTCCCCTGATATATTGTATTATCTTGTGATTAGAGAACCTCCCTGAACTCCAACAATGAACTGATTATTGGAAGCAAGAAAGTTGGTCATCACGTGAACTTTAACAGAACTGAAATCATGTGCAACGATCACGTCGGAAATAAAGATACAACGATCGAAATTGAAGATGCAGAATTACAGAGAATAGACCAGTACATCTACCTGAGACAATTTATCTCCAAGAAATCCTCAAAAAAATAAGAAATTTAGCGAAGAATTACTCTAGTATGGCAAGCCTTCGATGGAGCGAGCACAACCTTAAAAAAAAACCAAGCAAGTCCCATTATTCCAAAAAAGAATTGTATACAACCAATGCATCCTCTCGATAGTCAGCTATGGACCTTGAATATGGAACCTAACCAAAAGACTAACTTTCAAACTTAGAAGTATGCAACGTGCACATGAAAGAAACATGTTCTTAATTTACGTTACTGTGAATTACCTCACCAAGAAAATCGTAAATAAATGAGACAAGACAGCTCTAGGGTCAAACACCACTTCCGACTGAACAAGATTATTACAAGTTTTGTGCTATTTATAATAGATGCAAAAGCATTTGAAAAATATACTTTTGTATACACGTATTTATTTACAAGAATGAAACAAACCTATTTGTATCATAATTTTTTGTTAATATCTATGTCAATTCAGCTCAGTCATTAAGACAAACTCCTGGCAATAATTTTGCGGTGAATTGAAATCCCAGTATGGGATGTAAATTATACATATTGGCTTACCCTCCTTATTTTGGTTAGGGTCGTTCTTGTTTCTTGTTATTTTTTTTTTTTGGGGGGGGGGTCCTGTTATGGTAAGATAATGAAGTCAACTCTGGTATTTACAAGGATTGCCTAGGAAAAGGTTTTTAAAAAAAGAAATAATTGAGAAAAAGAAACCCAGTTCCCTCCAGTTTTTGCATACTGCTACAGTTACTTAGTTATTACAGATATTTACTATGCTTAGTACTACACATGGCAAGATGGTGAAGAAAGATTATAATACACCTATCTTTAGAATGGAGAAGGGTTCTACATACCTGGAAAATCAGCATTCAAGATCCTAGCTTTCTACCTAGCTCGAAGTATGGAATCTACCCTCGTGCTTATATCTATCTTACTTGGAAATGCACGTTCATTTGAATTTATGGACAAATATATTTGAGTCTTTCTACGAAGTGACTAAGCCATCTTCGTTTTTTTTCCTTGTAAAAGGTACGAATTTATACAGAAGATATACTGCAGATTTTACAAGCACATGGAGTAATTGGTAGCAGTAGTGTTAGAAATTTTGAGTGACGTCAATTTGCCAGTATTTTGGGTCAGTTTTAAACAGAACCGGTCTTTGTTTATAACAGGATGATGAGGATTTTAGCGTTTGCAAATTGAACTAAAAAAGAAAAAAAAACAAACTGATATATGACTTCCAACAGTACGAGGATGCATCAATAAGTACGTTGCTTTGCACAAAGTCATGTAGTTGAATTTCACTGAATTGAGTGCATTGGCAAAGAAAGGGGTTCTGTTGTAAAAAATACTTGTTGCGCAAAAAAGATGCCTTTTTCATCGATAGGCTACGGACTTACTGACGTACCTACACATTGATAAATGTTTGATTGAAAACGACGGGCAAGAAGAAATGTTTTTCGAAAAAAAATCCCTTGTTAACTCTTCTTGTTTACAATGGAAGGTATGTTTGGATATAGTGTACGTTGGTATTGTGCAATCTTGAATGGTGATCAAATGCGTTCAGCTGTCATCATCAAGATCAGGGAATCTATATCTATCTATCTATCTATCTATCTATATATATATATATATATATATATGGGCTGCTGCAAGAATCGAACCTGAGACCAATTGCATCGCTCTTACCACTGAGCTAAACAGCTCGCAAGCAAATCGGAAGCCCATTTTCTTTAGTTACCCATTACATTTATGCTGTCTTGGCCGAATGATACATTTTATCGTGTAATAACGGGAGGTCATTTTGAATAGAATTTCAAATTGATATAATTCATTTATAACTATTTCAGTCGAATTCCGTATCCATTTCATAATACGATTGTCTGCATTGAGGAACAATTGGCATATAGCACTTATCTGAGGCTTTTCCTTACCAACAGGCTGTTTAGCTCTATGGTACGAGCAACACTACTTCGAAGCGGCTAACTATTGGCCACGGGTTCGATTCCTTCAGCACTCCATTTTATGCAATATGTAATACATTCACCGTGTAATAACGGGAGGTTAGTCAAGTTCCTAAGTAATATAACGCATTTATGATATATATATATATATATATATATATATATATATATATATATATATATATATATATATATATGAGTGCATGTGTGGGCTCAAGCTTTTATTTGTGTGCGTTATTAAGAAATGCATGTGTGATCAGACAGAAATGATTATAAATGCGTTATATAATATGTTTGGCATAGACAAGGTAAATAGAATAAACAATCAAAGAAAATGGGACAGCTGCAAGATTCATTGGAGCGCTTTGTTCTTTAATTCCTTATTCTATTTACCCTGTCTAGGCCAAACGATACATTCACCGAGTAATAACGGGAGATCATTTCAAATAGTTCCAAAGTAACATAACGCGTTTACAATTGTATACGTGTGTGTTTGCATGGTATATATATGCATTTATGCGTATATATATATATATATATATATATATATATATATATATATATATATGTATGTGTGTGTGTATGTGTGTATGCATATATATATATATGGAATTGGATCAATAGGTCCACAGGCTGACAAAGTTATTAACTTAATTCTAATTTGAAAATCTCACTCTATAATGTTCGATCGATGTGATTAGAATTCACAAATTTACGTGCATTTAAAGAGACGAAAATCTTCTTTGTGCTCTGATCATCATTTGGACACAGACATATTGATGTACCTGCGTACGTTCTCACGGTTCCAAACTTTGTTCAGTTCACTACGAATAATTCATCATGTAATGGAAGCTGATTATCAAGCGCTTTATAATCTGATGTTAATCAAAACTTTCAAGTACTTTTCGACTACCAACATTGAACCAGCGTCTTTAGGGTGAGACAAGGTGAAATTTACCGAAGCGGCCTGTTTACTGGGTATCTGTCTCTCAGGCAATACCTCTTCATCGTACTAGCAGTGTAAGGTCAAGGGCTCGATCTGACAGGCGTAGCAAATCTATGGGACTGGATAATGGTTGAACATCCTCACACTTGCAAAAGTGTGTAGGACCCGACATTGAAAACGAAATTTCTCTCACAGCTTTTACACACGAATTCACAGCGTCGCGTCAAGACGGTGTGTCATCTTATCGTTACTATTTAACCAGCAGCCACAACATATTTTCGTGTATTGTGTATAATTACAGTTGAAGAATGATACCTTATAACGACCGATGGAAACGTAAAGGTTATTTGATTAGTACAAAGATGAACGCGAAGTAAATATTGCTTATGAGTTGGATAGATACTCAGAACGGTAAGTCAATTAGTTTTACAGGGCAATGTTGTCGAGCTGTCTTAATAACGAATCCCGCAAGCAATGTATATGTATATATGTATGTATATATATGTGTGTATATATATATGTGTATATATATATATATATGTATATATATACATATATATATATATATACATATATATGTGTATGTATATATATATATACATATATATATATGTGTGTGTATATATATATATATATACATATATATATATATACATATATATATATATATACATATATATATATACATACATATATATATATATATATATATATATATATACATATATATATATATATATATATATATATATATATATATATATATACATATATATATATATATATATATATATATATATATATATATATATATATAGTTATGCATTATGGTCAGTTTCTCATACAGTTTCTTTGACTCGAAAGTAATGAAATTGCCAACTCAGGTTGATCACAACCCATGTCGGTAATCTAGTTATCTCTTTTTAGTTCAAAGACGCCCACTGATTGCGCTATGGCTCAAAGGCAGATGATCCCCCAACGATGTTCAGAGGAACCAAGTTTAGCCGGGACTAAATCGGTTCGCACAGAAAGTTTGAAAGCGTCCTCCTCTGATTAACCTATTGGCGATATAATCTTCAGAAAGTTAGCGAAGCTGAGTGGGAACAGAAATTACCCTATGATGTAATTTTTGTTAGCTGAAAGCGATAATACCAGCGAATAGTTTCCATCATCGAATCCATATGATGACGTTGTCTGTTGAAAAGATGACGCCGTGCGACGGTCTTGTTAATCATCATCATCATCACCATCATCATCGTAGTTAGACATAGACCATCATGGGCGCCGGGGAGCCAATATTTTCTTCACCAGTCTAGTTTATCACGACATCTTATATTCTGCCGGTCACAGTTTCGCATAAGATCAAACCTTGAGTTGTGATGCCAAGCGTTTGTCTGACATTTTTCCAACATGGCCAGCCGATTGCCATTTGAGTTCCTGTTTTTTCTCTCTTAATATACTGTGCTGTCTTGCGATCTCTCCTGGCGATGTTGAACATTATTTTACCATCTGCACATTGCATGGTTCTCAGTTTGTGGGTCAATAAGGTGGAAACAATCTTGAAAAAGATCGAGAAAAAGGAGCATCTATAAATTTTTGACGAGTATTTCCTTCATCTTATTTCTGTTTCTTTTTATCACAAATCTCAGATCATTTTAAAGGTAGCAGCAAGTATCAGAAATAGAGAATAAGCCCCCAGCAAGATTTGAACTCGCCCCATTTGGGAGCCTGTCTTTCTGTGGCAGCGCCTTACTTAATTATTCGTATTATCTGAGTGACGTCCGCTGATGAAGCCTTTGCAGCCTTTGCAATATGGAAGAGTTACACTAAAACAGGTCTACAAAGATTAGGGAATCTCGTCGGAAGTTTTTGATCCACGCTGCTTATTCAACGATCTTAGAACAACTATCTGAGATTTACCATAAAAAGAAACAAACAGAATGAAGGTAATATTCGCCAAAAAGTAATAATAATGGACAATGCTTCATCTGAAAAGTTCAAAGATGATTACAGGAAAATAAACCAGCCCTTAGTCCCTCCTGTACGGGGAATTTTCAGTTAAGACTCGGTCTGATATCAAGGCATAGTAATACCTTTGAATAGAGTAAGGATTCGTCGCAAGTTCTACGCTGATAAAAGAACATCGACGATACGGAATAAAGTCTCTTATGATTGTAAAAATCCAGGTGATTACCGAATGTAAGTCTTTTAAAGTATTTTATTGATCTACATTTTAGCGTTTGCAACTGTCATTTTAACTCTCTTATTGCCTGTTAAGTCTTTTCTAGTTTTCATTTCAAACTGTATCCAAGGTTTACAATTTCAACATTAATACGCCATTTGTATGTACGGGTCTTGTTCAATCACAAAAATAACTCCCTTTTAACCAACCTTTTGACGCAGAAAATGATCGAAAGGGGGCCTCATTTGGGGTGACCAAAAAAAATTAAAAAAAAAAAAAGTTTATGATAAAATGAGGCTAATTCATATCATTTTTTTTTTTAGTACAGACGAACATTCTGGACAAGTGAAGACGCAATAACACTAGAGACGCTAGTCTCATGAGTGAGGCATCAGGAGAGAGAATAATTCAGTCGAATAACACACAGAATCCACATTGTGTCGTTTTATCAGCGGGCCACCGGTAGCAGCAAATAAATGAACAAATAAATAAATAACATCTTCCTACTTTCCTATGCATTGGATCTTTGTTTAGCTGGTAAGTTCTCGTGCACCACACTGAGTTCTTTGGAGGGTCGCACGTACACCCGAAAATTTGTTAAATAAAAAAGTAAAAAAAAAAAAAAAACTAATGGGAAATGAAAGGGTAAGAAAAAATAAAAAAAGAAAGTAGGATTTTCCCCTAAACGAAGCATCAAGTTTACTTTGCAGTGCAATGTAAACTTAGAGATGTTGTTTATCTTACCAACGAAGAGAAAATTCTTAGCAGTCGGTTTCTGAATAAAAGCCGGCTATTTACGGCACAGCCCCTTGCAACCCCCCACCCCAAAAAACAACCCCCAAAACAAACAAACAAACGAACAAACAACAAAAACCTAGAAAACAAACAAATACACAATGATTGCTGGTTTTACTCCGTATAACCCTTTATTTCATCATCATCATCATAATCATTTTATGACCTTCCCCAGACCTCTCTATCATGGGCGTCCCTGAGATCATATCGTTAGAACCTCTCCAGTTTGTCTTTCCATCTCGTTTTCTGATCTCTTGGGATCCATGTTGTGAGTCGTGATGCCCATCAGTTGTCTGCCATTCTTGCAACGTGACCAGCCCACTGCCATTCGAGTTTTTCTAATGGATTCGATGATGTCTCGGAATCTTGTTTTCTCTCTAATATATTGCGCTGTCTTTTGATCTCTCCATATGAAATTGAGCATGATTCTCTCATGCGCACGTTGCATGGTTGTCAGAGTGAGGATCAGTCTCTTGGTTAAGTTCTATATTTTAGCTCCGTAGGTAACTATCAGGAGGCTGAATTGGTGGTATACCTTTCTTTTTAGGACAAATGGGATTTTCTTGTTCTTGAAGGTTGAGCTTGCTCTGCTGAAAGTTTGCCATCTTAGAGTGATTCTTCGCTTGATTTCTTCTCATTTTGAGGATTCCATAGAGATTCCTTGTCTTAGGTAGATGTAGCGGTCTACTTTCTCCAGCTTTGCGTTTCCGATTTCGATCGCCGTGTGTTTATTTCTGACATGTTTGTTGTGCGTGACCTTTGTTTTGCTGAAGTTCACGTGAAGGCCAACTTGCACTTTCGTTCAGGTCATCTAGCATAAGTTGGAGAGACATTTTTTTATATTCTTTTTCGCCACTTTGATTAGACTAAAAATAACCATTTCTCGGTATTTAGTGTCGACAGCCCTGAATGATAAAGAACTAAACTATACGTATTTTACTGATGATTGTGTTAATTAAAAGTTCTTCGGTTCCTTGTATGTTTTTATGTTTATTCTATACAAAGTTTCCCCACTATCCGAAAGTATAAAGAAAAAAACAAACATATATAAGTCGAAATCGTGTGAAACGAACCGGCAATTACCATTAATTTATTCTCGCAACATTTTTTAGCGTTCTCATAACCAAGGGATGGCTATGATGGTATATTGGGCTGAGTTATCGGAGCTTGGGGTTCTCAGGGGTACAGGAGTGGCGAAAACCGGAAGATATCTCTCTCTATTTATAAAAAAAAAATCTTTCGTGCAGCGAGTTTTCGAAAACCGAGGGATATATGTGTATAATTTTATTTTTTTCATTTCTGTTTCAATTGTTGTGATGAGATAATTTGATTGTAAAAAAGACAGGTCTGGTTAGTCACTCTACAGAAACTGTCACGTGACAAACATCTCTTGCAAAATGGGTCGTGTTGATAGGGTGATCAATCAAAAATGGAAAAGGGATAAGTTACTTCTCTTGTTTCTTGGGGGAAGTGATCACTAAAGAAAAGTCTGAATTAAAAAATGAACAAAAAAACAAAAACACAAGTGAATGCTGCCGGACACAAACTGAGTGACCAATTAAACATAGGCCAATATTACGATAGAATGTCATAGACAGTGTAATGAGAGCAATCCATACCCATGGATCGAATAAAGGCTTCGGTTCGAAATTTCTAAAATGTTATGATGTACTTGATAAAGGCTGGAGTGTATCACGGTCGAAACGTTGTGACCAAGATAAGGATACTACTTCAAATACATCAGGAGATAATTATGAGTTTTATTGGCTTGTCATTAATGATTAAAAAAAACGACGAGCTGCTCAGGCCTGCAGTATAGACGGAAATAGTTTCCCAACCAGTGGTCGATGTGGAAGCTTAGGTGAAAGTCAGAATTTCGAATGCTTATTTTCAAACCTATCAGCCCCTCCCCACATGGGAGAATAACGTAATAAAATCTTCCTACACCCATTCTCCTTCATTTGACTTTGTATTGTGCAAGCAAATCTCAACAGACATCCACAACAATAATTCCACCCCCCGCTTGGAAGAATAACGTAATATGCCCAGAGAAATAATCCTGTGGTGATTGACATAATTTAATCTTCCTGCATTTATTTCTCCCTATTCGACTTTGTACCTTTCAAGGGGAATACAAAAAGAAACAAAATAAATAGATAACCTTTCCATCTGGAAGATTCACGCACCATAATTTCCTTACCCTCATTTAGCCTATTGCACTGCGAATATAATCTCAGACAAACTCCTCTATTAAACCACTATAAATATATACCAATTACTTTCATCGAGGTTAAATACCCTAAAAGATCTGAACGAATTAATATTCAAATAAATCGAATCGTTATCTATTCCGCTTCCTAATCATTCCTCAAGCTATCAAGAGTGTCATAAGCCATTAATCCTGAGAAATCTAATCTATTTTGATTCTAGAGCATAAAATTAATCCGACTATCTTTCTTCAATTGTTCAACAATCGCACTCGATATTCTTGTAAATATCATAAAAAACATTGCAATTATTTCATCTGATTTAGTATTAAAGGTTCCAGAGTATGACGTCAACAATAAATCATTGTCTTAGCTCCGAAAAACTCATTAAGTTGATACTTCATTTTAGAATTGGCCAAAATAGCCGATGCCATGGGACAATGTCATTAAATATTGTTAAAAATATCCATAATTGCAAATTTTATGACTGGCGGCCTTAATGTAGAGAGATTGGTGCTACATAGTTTTCTGACGAACCAGGACTTGCCAGAATTTGGCTGAGCTGGGTAAATAATACCTAGACGATGGTGCATAGGATTAATAAACATTGATCACTGTAAATTAAGGCTATCTCTTTACAATTTGGAACGTTCCAGCTTATATCGGCGGCTGACTTACTTATTTAAAAAACGTATATCAAGAGACCAGATTCATGACTGGGATATTTCACATTAGACTTCTGAGAAATTTTTGATAAGTCTTTTTTCTCAATTTATAACATCTTTATTCAAGCATTAAATTTCTTTTCCTTAACTTACACCACATTTTGGCTAAATTGTGTACTCTATCATAAAAGAACAATTCCGCCTTTGTTCCGATGAATTCTTCATGGGATTTCTCAATATCTTGAATATCTAGCCAAACAATGAATTGCATTTATTGTCTGACGGTGACAGGTTTGATATGCCGTCTGTACAAAATATCCCCATCTCCAGCAGTTCGTAATAATGAATTTTCTTTGAATTCCACCAGACACAGAGAAAAGCTCTATTCTCCAGCAGATTCCTTTTAGACTGAAGGCTGTCCTGGATCTTGTCATGATTTTCTTTCTATTAGATTTTTATAATAAATCTATTTTTCTACGCTGGTGCCTAAGAGTACTAATGACTAAGAAGAGAGCAACAAGTGTTTAAACGAAAAGGCAATGTTGTTGTTTTTTTTTCCAAAAGTACATATGAAACCCATTTTAGACTTATAAATCATGTAGTAAAGTTCTCTGATCGCACTAACAATCAAGTAAACTTATATGTTCAAAAGATTTCCCCAACATTGTGCCAGGAATGGGACAGGGAACCTTTGTATCAATTAAAAAAAAAATTTCTACCGGTTCTAGAGATTGGTTTTCTAGCCACAATTTCGAATGCTGACTTTTCGATTCAAGCAATTCCATCCAGCTTAGAAGATTGGTGTAATGCAATCCTCCTACTTTTCCCCAAATCTTGAATACTCTAGTACTAATATCATAAATACCATTCTGAAATGCCAATTCATTGGACAGAATAAAAGTTGGTTTTAAAATCGCTAATAGATTATTTAAATGTATTACTTTTCAGATTTTTTTTCCATTCTTCACTGTTCACGCTTCTATTTTTCAATTCGCTACAGAAACAGAAAATTGGTGGGTTTAGTATTTTTTTGTGGGTAATTCATCTGTTTTAGACCTCGACACACTGATAGAAAGAAAAGCGTTATGATGATATCAGCAAGAGAGAGCAAGAGAGAGCATACAGAATGAGTATAGAAAATATTGATTTACTCGGATATACTCACTAAAGGAGTGCCTTTGGCAACCATTAGACTCAATGTCAAGCTATAGAATCTATACTATATATAAGTGCAATCAATCGTGAACAAGAAGGAAATTTGTCAAATACCACGATCCCATTCTCCCAAAGCACTGTCCATAATATTGAAATCTTATTTTAGAAATTTCTAAAGGTAGCGTCTCAGCGAGGTCCCGTGATCGCTACCACCGATAAACACTGAAATCACGACTACCTCACGGAGTTCCAAGGAGCCACTAGTAACAAATGCCACTGCTAGATTGGTAGAATAGAAACCCCCGATACTGCTGGTGGTAAAACTCAATGACCAACAACCTAAATAGCCAAGAAATTTTGGGAATTATATTTGGAAAGAGGCAGTGGCAATGCCAGAAGCAACAGGAATTGATACCATAAAACAATCGTCAGCTTCAGAGAGAATCTTACGATTACTCAAAATAAGAGGTATATGATTTTGATGGTGACATGAACTCAAGGCATTCACGTGATCATATGATAATACAGAATTGTTACAAGCTAGTTGATACTAATGCCTATATCATAACGATCCAATATAATTGAGAGAGATAAACTTGGTGTGTGTATGTGTTCTTGCGTCGGATTGAAAATATAACTCTTTGCATAATTCTGAAAAAGTCAGCATTTATTTACAATATTCTATAGTTAGGTGGGTGAAGTATATATATATATATATATATATATATATATATATATATATATATATATATATATATATATATATATATATATATATATATACAAATGTGTGTGTGTACGTTACGTTTGTATGTGTGTGTGATTATGTGCGAGTGTTATTAGGCTTTGCTTTACATAGCGAAGGCACGTATCATATATTTCTATATGAAGAGCATGGAACAACGTACAAGTTGCCACTAAAAAACTGGCTGTGGACGACTAACGAGTGCCTCTCGTCACCTGTGTACACCAAACAAAACAAATCATTATCATCAAAAGATCAAATCAAATTATCACATAATCTACTAGATCGTCGCGTCACCATGCTGGATAACCTATGGCCTTTCCCGGACTTACTGTATGTAACATGCAACAGGATGTAGTGGGGAACATGGTACCAGAAGCAGGAAGTACTTTTTCTGACTAGAGCTATTGGAAAAAGTGAATTCAAGATTTTCCCCGAAGACATTAGCGTGAAGTGAACATAAACTGACTCAGCCTGTACTTGAACTCGGTTCTACCAGTTCGAGTTTCTGTGCTGTTAGCTTAAATACAACTTCTATAATTGTCAATCTCTAAAACTAGAGTCGACTCCATTTTTCGACTATATCAAGGATATCAGGAACAATCCTTACCAGAATTAGGTACGTAAATTGATATGTAAATTTTACATTACCCTACCGTGATTTGAACTGATGACGGCTAGGTGGCCATCTTACTGACACGTCTTACGAAAAATTATCGTAAAGGTATACTAGTTTCATTCTAATGAATGAATACATTTATACAAAAAATATCATTATAATAAAAAAAATATCATACAAAAGTTGCAGTAATCATCACCAGTAGGAATAGAAGTTGAAGTAGTGTTTGACCCTGCAGCAGCCAGTGTTGTTCTGGTACAAAGCTACGATTGTGGGACATCAAGTGAGGACTGAACTCACTTCACCAACCATGGTTTGCGAGAGAAACTTACAAAAAGACATGATAATTGCTTCACGAGCCCAAAAATGTACGTATGTATCACTGGCACAAGACGTGGCTAGACAGAGGAAAATTTAAAAATTTACTCCTTATTATATCCACAAAAAATGTTATCTGTCCTGATTTTTGACCATCCTCTAAATAGGTGTGTGTGTGTGAATGAGTGTGTGTTTTAAGATTCGGAGTTTTCTTGGTGATCACTGCCCAACAAAAGACGAGAGAAATTACTTATCCACTGATCACCCCTTTTTTCCCAATTTTTAATTGATCACCCTCAACACGACATGTTGCCAAAAGCCATTGGTCATATGACGGTTTCTATTGAGTGACTAACTCGACTTATCTATCTATCTATCTATCTATCTATCTATGTATCATGATAACATTGTGTAGGATTATGTAATACATTACATACTAAACAATGTAAATATATATATACATATATATATATATATATA
The DNA here is from genome assembly GCA_963457665.1 of Thysanoteuthis rhombus. Taxonomy (NCBI): domain Eukaryota; kingdom Metazoa; phylum Mollusca; class Cephalopoda; order Oegopsida; family Thysanoteuthidae; genus Thysanoteuthis; species Thysanoteuthis major. The sequence goes on along the minus strand of OY735207.1, from coordinate 49,062,673 downwards.
TATATATATATATATATATATATATATGTATATATATATATATGCACGTACTAAATATCAAGTAATATATGGTTGGATCGAATTCACTGTTGTGGTAACTTTATTCGGTTCGAGAAAATAATTACATGGTGATGGGCTTTAATGTTCACAATTATGTAGGAATTATTATTCAACTGCGTTTTAATTTCCATTCTCAACCCCAGAGGTCTCGGAACTAGGGTGGCAAGGGGCAAAAGGCATTGAATTTCGGGCAAATCGGTATAATTCGGGCAAAATCGTGTGAAATCTCGGTCAAATCAAGCCTTTTTTTCCACTCCCTAACGAAAGAGTTCCCATACGCTCCTGCTCATTCCGATAAATTCTTTTTTAGTAAGTGTGTGGGGGGTGCTTTGGGAGGGGGGAGCAGGGGTGCGCGCGGAAGTCGGTGCCGCCGTATGCGCCTGTACATATTTGTGTGTGTATGTTTATGTACGTGCGTGGTAAGTATGTGTGTGTTAACATGTTTGTGTGTGTGTGTGTGTGTGTGTGTGTGTGTTACACTGTTTACAATGGACACAATCAAATCATAGAAGAGCACAATGCAGAAATAGGAAAATCTAACAATTAAAAAGGCGTACTGTAATTATAAAAAGTGATTAGTATTCAAGAAATTATCTGAAGGAAATGAAATTGAGAATTCTCAAAGAGCAGGCATTTTTAAACCAATTTTCAACTAGGAGAAACTGGACAGGAAAAAACATGAAATGTGTCAGCAACTTATTCCTTTTATACCTATAATTCATACGGATATTTTCTAATGTTAGAATAGTAATTTAGCCCGAATGAGGAAAATACATGTCAAATACATGTTTCCTATCGTATTGGGCTTGCGTATCTCGAAAATCAACAATGGAAATCATAATAATATATATATATATATATATATATATATATATATATATATATATATATATATATATATATATATATATATACTTATAATATTTACTAAACCAAGCTTTATATAGTACACGATCAAAAAAATGAAGTGGTATTATCCTGTGCTGACCTTCCGGATGAGAAGAGCGTGCCTGCCTTGAAAATCAGAGGGAACTACACATCTCCCCACACAACGAAGCACATAGCATTAAAACATCTATCAATCTATCTATTTATCTATCTACCTGATAATCGAGTTAGTTGTGTATTCATTTAGGAGCTAACAGTTCCTAAATATTAGTTCATTCGTTATTGTTCATGTAATAACCACATTCCGAAACACTTAAACGATCTATACATCTATCTTGACCATCTATGGTGGTATGTTATGTATAAGTGATTCAATTTATACATAATGTTTATAATTTGTTTTGTCCTTTTCTGGTTTTCAATGGCCACTACTGGAAACCCGGTACTTTCTTGTGTATAATCCGTGGAATTAAAACCCCATCAAGGAATTGTTAAAATCTGAACCATTGATTGATTATCACTTTAGGCTCACGTCAAGTAGAATATTCATTGATTGAGTATTTGAATATTTGTCGTGTAGGGTTTTTTGCTTGGTTCGGACTGCTTTCACATATGCTTAAACAAGTGTATACACACACACACACACACACACACACACACACATATATATATATATATATATATATATATATATATATATATATATATATATATATATATATGCCAAGTCCATACAAAGAAGTTTCTTCAAACTCAGGACGCATAACTTGGTCGTGTGAAAAGCTTTAACGCAAATGCAAAGTTTTCTGTCAGGTGCAAAGTCAATTATATGGCTGAACCAAGATCATAAGTCAGAGCAGAATAAGCAGGAATTGACAGGGTTATTGAATGTGTGTGTGAGAGAGAAAGAGAGAGAGAGAGAGAGAGAGAGAGAGAGAGAGAGAGGTGGGTAGAAATAATTCTAAATTCTCTTTGTTACGTGCCTATTGCTTCCCTCTAAAAGGGTATTGGTCTAGTTTCAGGCTATTTAACTTACTAGCTTGGTAACTCTTCAACTTAGCTATGATGGTTAGACTTTTCAATCTCCTTGATCGATTATGAACATGATTTTAGCCGGACAGAAAGAAATTATTTAGTTTGAATCATTCAAAAATTTAATTCTATGGAAAGGAGCCATAGATCTAGTACTCAGAACCAATAAACATGACTAAATGCATGCCTAGGTGTGCTAATTTCAATGAAATGGGATTCTTCAATAGCAAAATTTCTCTTTTGATCAAATACTATAAGAACTGAATATATATATATATATATATATATATATATATATATATATACATATATATATATATATATACATACATATATATATATGTGTATATATATATATATATATATATATATATACATACACATATATATATATGTATGAATATTATATATATATATATATATACACGCAATTTTTAATTCACACACACACACACACACACACACACACACACAATCACATGCACGCACACACGTGTGTGTGGGTGTAAATCAAAAATTGCGTTATATTCTATTGAAACTTATTTGAAATGATCTCTTGTCGTTACACGGTTCTTCTTTTACTTGTCTTTGTATATTTCCCGAGAATTTCATCCTGTCATTTTAAATCTCGTTTTCTCTTCGTCTCTTTGTGTCATTCTTGCAATACACAAGGTCTCCAGAGTGGATTTGTGAACTAAGTGATCGATACATACAAACTGACCGAACGAATAGGTTCTTCTAATCTCATGAAGGGTTGTTCGTATCACCAAGGTCGCCACTTCACACCTACAGTCTACATCCGGTTCCTTGCAACTTCTGGCTTTCTCAAAGATATTCCAGATTGTTGTAGAGATTAAGGGGAATGTGGGGTAGCTGATGGCATTGTCGAAAGGGGATTAATCTTATTATGAATATCGATACTAATGTATGGAAGGAAAAAGAAGGGGAAAAAAATCAACCAGTTCGCTGACAGAAATGCCACGGGAGAAGTGACTCATTTTATCAAGTCCAATACCACAGACGAGATAACTCGTCTTACGATAATGTTTCTCAAAGTATTAAGGATGTTTCCGAAATACAAAACTCCGATAGAGTATATACGGATGCAGTGAATGTTAGTTGGCGTTATGTGTAGATACATGATTTGAGAAAATTCCTTCACGTATAAACTATTGAGATATTTTATTTTAACACATTCATATGTCTGTTACATCTATTACACGTTCTGTCGTACATATCAGGTGGTTTGTATGAAAATAGAACCATTTTCAACATGCAATGAAGACTTTCTATTTTCATCAATTTTTTACGAGAAAATCCCAGCACAGGATTTACAACGTCAAAAAATATACTTGGCAGTGAACAGTTTAGGAAATAATTTCTGACTTTTGTCAGAAATTGAAAAGGAATAATGCTTCAAATTGCATTGAATATAAAAAAAGTGAAGCTCAGAGGATGAGGTGTTATGGCCGGAAAGAAGACGAAATAACAACCTCTCCATACCCGGGAGACTAAAAAAAGTATTCGGCTGCATACAAATATACTTTTCAGCACTCTTTTACATATGTTGAATACCACAAAGCAAAATCTTAAACTCGTTCTAAAAAATACTCTAATTTAGTTTGGCTTCTTTTCTCTCTCTCTCTCTTTTTTTTTTTGTCTTCTTCTTCTTCTTTTTGTTTACCGAGGCGGCCTCGTTTGTTTATTTCCTCGTTTATTCTGCGCGGCCGATTTCTCCTTTTCATCCATTCCTTGCTTCTCAGGTAGCAAAGCTATTCCTCACCCTCGCTCGGCAGCTGAATTAAACTTACTTTCAGACGAGTTTTGAGCAACGTTCTATTTTTAGTTGCCTGGCCAGTGGTGCCAGTCAACTGGATAGAAGCAGCGTTGTGAGCGAACGAGCGACCGGTAACCCCCGGTGTCTTGGGTTGCAGAGTTTCAAGTTTCTCAAGTAGTTGTTTTCCCAGAGGCATTTCAAATGGACGACGAAAATATGCTTTTCTATTCGCTTACATTCCGAACGATACAATTTAGTCGGAAATTATTCGATGCTTTATTTGTTGTACGTATAAAGCATTTATTGAAGCATTCTCTACCGCACATTTTGAAATGTTAGGCAGTTATCTAAGAAAGTAATACTAACGAATAATTTTCAGACAAGCTTCCTTTCAGATGGACTTCTAAAAACCTGATTAATCGCTAGAATGTGTGCCATCTAATTATGGTAGATGGTTGGCTTGCATCGTGGCTGGGATAGTTGATGTATTTGATAGCATATGGGACCCCCAATATGCTAAAAAAAAAAATACCCCAGGTCTCGTATGCAAAGTTAGGGTATCTGGTAGGTTAATGTTCACCAAGACATCGTCGACTACCAGTGCTTATGCCAACCAAACTCCATAATACTGTAATGATATTTACTCGCCTATCATCATCATCGTTATCATAACTATTAGTTCACCCGTACCGTAAAAAATGTGGGAATGTACGAGATATATGGATATACCTATTGCATTTTATATACGTGGATGATAGAGATGTGCATTGTAGTGAACTTGGAGAATAGCTTTCTGTTGACCAAAAAACTGTTTTTTGTTTTTGCTTTTATTGCTCCTAACTATACATCATTTTTCAAAAATTCATTATTGCTATTACGTTATCAGTACTTGAATGAAATCATATTACGTCAGTTACAGAAATTATGATTTACCATGTCAGTTGCGTAACTTGGTGTGGCAGAAGACATGTACACATTGCTAATCATTATCATCATGCATTTCTACACCAGTTGTCTGGTGGTCACAGCTCGAGACTGAGTGACAGCAAGTCTCCTCAGATCTCAAACCCTTCTTACCACACTCTCATAGTCCACAGCTACGGTTTCCAGTTTTACACCAGTCGTCCGGTGGTTATCGCTGAAGGCCAAGTGACAATAAGTCTCCTCTAGTTATCGGCTCTTCTCTTGTATTACCCTCACCTATCACAGAGCTGTGGTTCGTACCTCCACCTTTTTGGTTTTTCCCCTTTCCCCATCTCTTTTCTCTGTTAGGCCACTGCTAACAGCAGGGGTCGTAGATCTCATATTTCTAGCACTCTCCTCAGTATTTGTGCGGTCCCTAGCAGTGCAGTAGTCTGTATAATCATGACCCCTCCTTTTATCCCTAGTTCTTCCGATTAAATTCGGAAAGTGATTATCGTAAAAATGAAAGATAGATGTTCTGAGAATATATCTGTTTAGCTCTCAATCGAAAATGGCTACCAGAGGAAAGAGCTTTAGTACACAGCTGAAGACAAACTAAAAGCGGTAAACGATACAGTCCTCATTGTGCTTTTTTCAATCTCCAAGCAACCCCTATTATACTGTAGCTATATCATCATTACCATCAGTTTTTTAACGTCTGTTGTTGGACATAGACCTTCCCCAGAATTCGCCTCACCACTCTATCACGGGCAGGAAGCTAGTTTTTTCTAAATTTGTCGAGTTCATCTCTCCATCTCGTATTCTGTCGGCTTAGGTTTCGCATGTGATCTCTGGGGATCCATTCTGCGAGTCGTGATGTCCATTGATTATCTGCCATTCTTGCAACATGGCCTTCCCATTGTCATTTAAGTTTTCTTATAGATTCTATGCTGTCCCAGACCCCCGTTTTCTTCCTGATACACTGTGCTGTCTTGCGATTCTCTCATATGCACATTGCATGCTTCTTGGTTTGCAGGTCTGCCTCTTGGTCGTTTCAGTAAAATGCTAACCTTGATATTGCCAACTGAAATGGGGGAAGCTTTTTCTCTGTGGGTCTTATATGCCATCAAATACGGTACGTATTTCCCACCAGTGTTGGAGATCATTGCTAAAGCCAAATTAGAAGACAGAATTTTAAAAACTGATTTACTCGACAGACGGGCTGTGGAAAATTGGTGCAACATAATCTCTCCACTCATAATTCCTTTTCTATTTATCCCTTGGCAGTACCAAGTCAAACTTAGTAAATATTAATATGGTCACGTATTTTTTATTGGTGCCAAAATTCTGTGTTTAAGCCCTGGAAAACCCTCCCCATTAAACAGATTGGAGCGACATAATCTTCCTGTGTCAATCCTCTCGACCGCTGTATCTGGCCTCAAACTGTATTAAGCAGTGGTGTAAGTTAGGCTAATGGTTAACGAATCGGATTCAAATTCCGACTGAGACTGTTTACTTTTACTCTGCACTGATGTCTACTGGAAATGAATCTATTTCTTTCTGCACTTTGTTCTGTGGCCAAATATCTTGATAAAATGTTTCGTGAAGATAAGAGACCGCTCTAACAACCCTCTTGCATGATATAACGTCGTAATCCATCTACATGTCTCATTGCTTCCTGATTAGTCAGACAGTATTTTTAAGGGTTTGGAATTTTGTATACACTAAATGATACGTACACAGCTATGTGTCGACTTGCATCCAAGTTACATCATGGTATTATGGATGCAACTCAGTGTAGGTCGTAAGTCCATCATTATCGGATGAAGTAGAATATACACACTGCATGGCATAAGATACCATCATATATATTTACCTAAAACGCTAGTTTGTACATAGGCCTCCTTTGCCTTTCCGAAGGGGAAAGGACAGCTGTCATCCACTACGTTCTTTTTACTATGTCATTAGCTTAACCAAGCAGAGTCTTTGCTCATTCCCCTTTCAAAATTCTGGAGAACTTGGAACAAATATGACGTATACAAATGCTTTCCTTTTAGCAAGCGAACAATGAAAATGACATTTCGTCATTCGCAGTTGAGTCATAAAACTACAATAAATGAAATTACCAAAATCCACCCTTAATAGATTTTCAGCTCTTATGTGAATGTTTGTGGGTCGGACGTAAGTCGGTTGTATGTGAGTAGATGTATGACTAATTGCAGCTATACTTTGAAATGTTGCTGGCAAAGGATAAGCAACACATACTGTCAGTCAGTAATGACCAATCAAAAGTCACTTTAGTCCGTCCGAATTGGCCCAATTGAAATTCATGGTGGCCCAAATAAGCAAAAGAAATTATCGCAAATGTTCTTTATTTTTTTTCTAAAGATCTGGCAAAAAAAAGAAAAGAAATTTAAAAAGAAAATGGCCCGATCAATCGGTGATATATATATATATATATATATATATATATATATATATATATATATATATATATATATATATATATTACGAACAATGAAAGAATATAGGGCTGCGGGAGGAATCGAAACGGCGACTGATAGGGTAGCCATCTCAACGTACCATTGCTCTTACCATTGAACTAAACAGCTGTCTGTAACGCAAAGGCCCACGTGAATGTTTTCATTCCAAATTCTCCTTCCGTTTATTCTCGATCTATAGCTGCTCCATTCGTGTCTTTCAACACGACAGTTATGTATAAAGCAATGGATATGTTATCCGACAGAATGATTATGAATTGCGTTATATCATATTGAAACTCTCTTTGAAATAATCTACCGTTATTACACGGTTAATATATCACTTAGCCTTCAGAACGTAAATATAATAAACATTTAAAGAAAATGGGACTGCAACAGGAATTGAACTTGCAACTAATGACGGGAAATCATTGCAAATAAAAGTTTCAATTTAATATGATGTAATTTATAATCATTCTGTCGGTTTATACATCTATTTCTTGATATGTATATTTACATATATATATATTGCCTGATGATGTAAAAATATATTTTACACAACAAATGTCTATTTTTAACATAATCTCCTTCCGTGTCAATGTATTTAATGCAATGCCTCTCCATTAATCACATAGATTCAAGATTATAACCTCCCTATTGGGAATTTCACTGAATGATTGTGTCAGGTTGGGGAGTCACTGACGCATTGATCTTGTGCATTAGACAATTTGAAGATAGTCAAAACTAAAGTTGCATCCAGAAACATGCTTGTGAGTAATCAATATTCGATTAAAATGAAGTTTTATACTTTCATCCATTGCTCTGATATTGCATTCAATTCTGTTCGTCTCATTTGATTCCTTTTGATTCATCAATTTTCTTTATCTGCCTCATATAAATAGTCTAGGGTGTAAGTCGATCGTTATCGGATGAAGTCCAATATGCACACTGTATAATATAAGACATCATATGAATGTCAGAGCAAAATACAACAGATTTACTACCGGTCTAGTTCGTAACTCGAATATTGATATTAATATCATTCATTGCCTTCATTCTTTTCACCGGCCCCGATACGCGCAAAAAAGCATGTAACTATATACAACTGCATATAGCAAAAGAAGAAAACTACATCAGAAAGTCGTAGGAGTAAGATGTAATAGTCTCAAGTAGTACGTATTTCATAGTTATAGCATTGTCATTATTATTCGTGTCCAACTTGGTTTTCTTTCAGCTTATTTTTGTCCAAATTGTAGTAGGAGACAAAATAGTCTTGAGTCGTCTAGATTCTTTGAATGAATCATTATCATTATTACTAATTTTTGAATAGCCTTTTTTCGTCTTGTTTTTGCTCCTTACATCGCAACATTCAGGTTGTTTTTTACATTTTATTTCATAACTGTCTAATAAGCTACGAGGGTTGGAAATACAGAATAATCGTCGGAAGTTCCTTCTTTTTCTTTCCGATCCATGTTGCTCTTTTAACAGTCGTAAAATAACTGTAAAAAGGGCCTGAGAGTTACAATTAAAAGCCGCGAAAATAAAACGAAAGAAAGACTTAACTGGGAAATGTTGACAACCGAAGACTTAAATTTGAATACATTACTTGATTTCCGATCCACAGCTCGTTTTTTCTTCTTCATTTTTATTTGCTATTTTTCTCCTAAGGCATTAATTACTAAAAATACTCAAAATCATCTTGTCTCATAAAATTGCAGTTCGGAATTATCAAGCCATATTTTGAATTGGAAACCAACCAATTTTGTCAGAACGAAGAAAAACCTCCAATTTTTAAAACCATATTATTAAGCAAAACTGAATTGGCTCCAAGAAGTAATAAGCAGTAGTTCGCCTCCCTCTTCCTGCTCTAAATAATAATCATTTATTTAGTTTAGTGCAGTCGGCGACCAGGTCACAATTGTTGAGCACTCTTTGAAAATATACTTGCTATAACAATACAGAGACCCTTTCCAGTTTGGTACTGCACAGCACAAAAAACAAAATAAAATATCTATCATTTCACTTTGTATATATATAGAGAAAAATTACTCAAATCATCTCCGTATATAAAAGCCATTGTTCATTGCTTTGTAATACCCAGAACATGTCATCATAGGTTCTGTACGTATCAAAAAGTGTAGCAAATCTGGCTATCACTATCAAAGGATCACGCTGTGGTAGGAAGCTCTACAACATGCAATTTATTTTCCTGACATATCATTCCCAAATTACAATTATTTCGCTCCATGAGTCACTTCTTGTCTAGTCAGTGGTGACGAGTTCAGTATACTTGAAGAAAAATCGCCGAATTCATCGAAATGAAACCGTTATCATTCTTTTATGATAGAATACATAATTTAGCTGAAAGGTGACGTAAGGGTATAGGAAAAACTAAAAAAGTATTTGATGACTGAATCATGATTATATGAATTTTTATGAAAAGATTTTTTGTTGAAAATGCAGGATACTTTTGAGCCAACGTTAGAATTATTTCCGTTCCCCACCCTTTTTTTTAGAACCAATAAAGAAAGTTGTAAACCTGACAGCGAACAAATTTTAAAAAAGCAAAGCCGGCAGTTTACGATGTTTTGATTTTATAGCGATTATCATAAGCGAATTGCGCAGCTTGGTCAGGATTTTCTAAAATTAGATTTTGTTTTCCGCATCGTTTATAACTGGTTGCTGTCTTCATATGGCATCTGCAAATATTAACCGTTTGCAAACACAGGCATTGTTTCACCATCGTATTTGAAAGCAATCAACCATCACTTCCACAGCTCGGCTCAATAAATATAAAACAACACAACAGGTAAACTAAAACCGTTGAGTCATGTACGTCTTCTTCCATATTTTTTTTTCCATAGCACTATACTTAAAACTGTGTTAATTAACTTTATATTCGTCTATGTTTTCGTGTTTGACAAACATAAGGTTGGTTTCCTGTATTCTTTTTTTGAAAGGGGGCCATTTGTAACTACAATCCCAAACTAAGCTATATCGTAAAACCACATTTTCGGGAAATATTGGCTATCTCGAAAAATACATTGAATATAGGATCACCAATGATTTCATTGAATTCGGTGCATCAAACTATGCCAGGAACGACCTTAAAATCGAAATGCAAAAATGACTTTCGTACCAATTCGTAGATCAAATCCAAATATCACTTCAGAATAATCACTGTTATACATTGCGAGAGATAGCCAACATACAACAATAATCCAAATCGGACGTTGGATATCAGTAACACTAGCTCTATCAATATCCTTCAATTGTATTTAATGGAGAGGTTTCAGTTTTTCTGAATTTCATTGAACAGTAGATAATATCTGCCTCTCTGATGTGAAGACGCTAATGGCGCTCATTAGGAATTACTTGTTAGTGAACACCTTATTGATAACTGGATCCTGGTTTCAGGTAAAAAAAAAATGTTTGCGCTTATTAGAAAATTAATATTTTCGACATTTGGAAATGGGTTTGATTTTTTTCCCCTAATTCGGGAATTGGGGAATATAACGAATAGTGTTCCTGAATCTGGGAAAAAGTTTCCACAGAATTCATTAAACTTCAGGTAAACTGATTATGTACATTGTCAACAGCGCTGATCAAATCTAATGCTGAAACAAATTGATTTTACACTCACGGAAATAAATTTGTTCATAACTGGAATGTTATAATTTCCGCAGGGATGAATCCGTTGAAGTATTAGTTTGAATAGTTGAAATTAAGAACGGTGAAACGAGTCGTGTAGCAATAGGGATTGGTATGAAGTAGCAGACCCGTCACCAAAAGGATTTGAACCGCCAATCTTCAATTTTGACGCTTGTTATGATGATAATAATGATTTAAGAATCTGGTGCAGGTTTTTTCACTTCACAGGTACCGTTTCTTACTTGTACAATACCCTAGTGCCATATCCCAATGCATAGGTGTGAGACAGTTGAAGAATATTCTTTGAATACTGGTTATTAAGTTATAGTTCTATGAGTTGTGGACATCACAGCACGGTTAGTTTTCAGTAGCACAGGCACTCTTTACAACTGTCTTACTAGAGTCAGTCGCTTAAGAGAGAATAGATTGACAAAAGGTTACTTTTAAAACATTCCATGTCGAAAGGACTTTAAAGGTAAAGCAGTCGTCCACAACATTAGATTCGAGGAATATAAGAAAACCATATCCAAAAAGAAGAGAGAAAAATCTGATGACACCGACTAGAACTGGAGAGAGGAGGATTCACATTATTCCCCTGCGATAAAGTCCGAATCGTAGAACTGCTGGCGAGTGAGGAAATTGAAAGAAGTCGCTTTGTTGCTCGTCAGGCCATTGCAGACTTGAAAGCGGGGTGGTTTTCTTTGCCCAACTTTCAATGCTCAACATACAGACAGAAATAGTCTGAAACAATTTATATATATATATATATATATATATATATATATATATGAATAAGTTATAACGGCTCACGGTTTCATAACGCGTTTATGGCAAACGCCAAGTATTTTTTTATAATTGTAATGAATTGGCATACTTAAATGGATCCATATATTCGAAAAAAAAATTAGGGGACATGAACAAATGTTATAGAAGATGGTCTACGTTATGTTTTACTGTTATCAAATGGCCAGTTACTGTGTGTATGTGTACGTATCAAAATTCTTGAATCAGGGAATTAAAGTTTTGATTTCTAGAATATATGGATCAATTTGAGCATTGCAGTTTCTTGGCAATTTTAAAACACTTGGCGTTTGCAATTCAAATTTCATTATAACATGAGACTTCGTTTAAAATAAACGGACGTTTAAAAATTGTTTCATTTAAAAGGTATTTATATATATACGTTAACAAGAAAGGGATATATGATCCGACAGAATGATTATAAATTGCGTTACATTATATTGAAAGTATTTTAGAAAAAATAATCTCCCGTTATTACACAGTGAATGTATCATTTAGCCTAGACAACGTAAATAGAAAAAGCGATCAGAGAAAATAGGGCTGCTGCAGATATCGAACCAGCGACCGATTGGGTAGCCGCTACAACGATTCCTACAGCAGTCTCATTTTCGTTGATTGTTTATTCTATTTACGCTCTAGGCCAAATGGTACATTACCGTGTATTAACAGGAGATAATTTCAAACAAGATTTTCAATATAATATAAAGCGATATATATATATATATATATATATATATATATATATATATATATATATATATAGATAGATAGATAGATAGATAGATAGAGACTGACAGACAGACAGACAGACAGACAGACAGAGAGAGGGAGTGAGAAAGAGAACAATGAAAATGATAGAGATAATAAACTATTTTATTTAGCTGTAATTTGATAAACACGAGTATCTTTCGCCGGAGACAATGTTGTCGCCAAGTATGAAAGTATTTATTCAGTTATACATCCTTTTGATTATTTGCCTTTGAAGGCAAAAGTTGAGAGAAAAGTGCAATATATCATAGCAATATCCCTTCGTAAATGTAGCCGAGATTTCCTTTCAAGTAGCTTTACCAAGCTCAAAATTCGATTTCCTTCAAGGAGATTTTGTTTTCACAGTCAGGCGGAAAGTGAAGCTGTTATGGACATCGCGAGACAAACACGAAAAGTGTCCATAGAAAGAGAGGAGAAGTCGGACAAAGTTGAGAAGTATTAGTCATCTTATCGCACATCGGAGACATAGAAACACAATTCGACTAGTGTCGTTTGGCAAAGAATCCAGTTTCAACAATCAAACAAATCGATAGAAATGTACCAGCTGGAAACATCGAAAGCCAAAACAATTTCAATAAATTACTTACATTAACCACTAGGGATTGAGATATATTTTCTGTCACTATTTTTACTCCCAAATTGGCATTGTTTGGAAGCTTTATTGTAAAACGATATTTGCCATCCCTCTTAGGTTCGTATTTACTATCACCGTCAACGTGTGACATATTGACTAAATATCCCGATAGCCTATTCAGGACTATCACTGATATCATTACCTTCATCTCCATCTGTGAATTGTTTTCAATCACTCTCCGATTCGTTGCCAAAGTAAGGGAATTAGGAACTTGAAAATACATTGCAGAGTTTCAAAGCTGTACATAGATGGAATTCTTAAATTATTAAATGCCAGAATGCTATTGCCATCGGGCTAAATAACATATACTTTTGGAAGACATAAATATCACCACCTTCTGAAAATAAGCAGAAGTAAATTTCGTTACCAAAATATATATCTATACTGCACTATTTTCACTATAGCATCCATGTTTGACATATTGTGCTCGAAATATCTCGTCAGCCGTTGCTAGACAAAAAAAAAATGTAGATATCTCGTCAGTCAGTTCCACGCGGTTAAAAACTTGAAGTAACTTGAAAAATTTGCTTGTTGTTAATCTTATCTTTCAGTCGCATTCCACGTTATCAACAGATTATTATTGTTTTGAAGAGGAATTGATTGGATACTTAGAGATATTTATCGCTGTCAAATGTATTTTAAGCCTTTGGATTGAGAATTATCCGTGAGCAAAGTTCTATTAGTTGATTTAAAGGATTTATTTTGAGATGAAAGACAAATGAGAAAAAAGAAGGTTATTAACATGTGTAGAAAAGATATATTTGTTTTGGTTTTTTTTCAGTCTATCTATCATTCTGTATTTAAAGGTTGCTACGGGAATTAGGGAGTGAAAATAAGAATATATATATATATATATATATATATATATATATATATAGAGAGAGAGAGAGAGAGAGAGAGAGAGAGAGAGAAAGATGAAGTGACAGAGACAGAGACAGAGAGAAAGGCGATTATTCCAATCTGATGAAATCGCCAGTTCAACGAAACGCATGATTGATAATTATTAGCGAATTAAAGTAATTTTCAAGTTTTCTGATTTGTCAATTCATACATATATATATATATATATATATATATATATATATATATATATATATATATATATATATATGGACAATAACAAGCGTGTTTATATGAATTGATGTGTGTAGACTTGAGTGTTAAAAAAGTGCTCAATACTATCAGTGGAGTGGTTATAAAATGAGTGAATATTTTTCAATGGTTTATTACAGATTGTAGTCTGTTTCACTTGAAAAAGATTTTCAAATGGAATCTATTTGTAAATCTTTTTCAAGTGAAATAGAATGAACAATCTGTTATGAACCATCGAAAAATAACTTCACTCATTTATATGTATATATATACGTGTGTGTGTGTGTGTTTGCGTTTGCAAGTGTGTATATTTCATATTATTACATACCATTGTGTATGATAATATACAACACATATCTGTGCTGTTGAAAATATTTGTTGTATAAAATGAATACTATCTTCATCATTCGGCTTAACAATTATTCATGTACCAACGTTGATTTTGCATACATGTAATTCTATATTATAAATATTATATATATATATATATATATATATGTATTCATGATATAATCATAATAAATAATTCTGTCATCCACAGACAGCTGTTGTGTTGTATTACAACCCTTTAGGATGGTTATAGACTATCCAGTATCCTTTCCGGCACTGCAAGGTAGGATTGAATTTTTTTATGTATATTTTCATGATTATGTCCTATATATGCTCTATATATTGCGTATAGTTATAAATATTATGTGCATACATATTTTAAGTCGCATATATTGCACATCTACCTATTCTGGAGGAATTTATTATTGAAAAAAATACTTCTATTTAGATTTTTAACTTAGCATTTATTTTCAAATCTTCAAACTAAAAGTAATTACCGAATGACAATAAAGATGAAATCAGATTACTGTTAGTCATCAAATACAAAGACGGGAACTGCTTATTTACTGAAAAAAAATCACTTAATTGCATCCATCGATATGCATAAAGAGTTCCTACATTTCGTTTCATACACACGCTGCAGGAAACAGTTGTGCCGTCAACTTTTCGTCAGGCTCTTATTCTGGGGCCAAGCATGGTAACATTGCCAAAGTGCCATTACTATTAAACGAGGGTACCCCAGCAGTACCTTACAATATCACCAGAGTTTGTTGGTTTTCCGTTACAGTGTAGAAATGATAGATGAAAATACAGCCTCGTCGTATAATTCCTTCACATTCTCAACTTCATAGTTAATGTATGCGTATAAATGATAATTGACTGATGAATAATGATCGGCAAATCATTATCTAAGTGATAATTCTAGGGTTGTAGCGCATAAGGCGTTTTGGGAAAATAAAAAAAGTTCATAGGACCACATTTTGAATAATTGTAACCGTTTGACGTCTGTAGCCTAATTGGTAAGGCAGCTACCATCGGGAGGTGAGCTCCCACGGAGAAAAAATAATGGGAGTTCGCGCACACTCATACACACACAAACATGCAAGCACAGCTGCACGCGTATACACGCACGTACACACATTCTCTCTCTCACTCTCTCTCTCTCTCTCTCTGTGTTTGTAACACGTAAGCAATCTCATTTGTGACAGTCGAAAGCAATTAGTAAGATATTTTCCGTATTTTCTGTCACCAAATAATTACGCCGATTGAGAGTGACAGATGAAGAAAAAGACGATGGGAGTGAACTGGATAAGTTATATCACTTGTAGCACACACACATACTTGTCTGTGCGTGGGTATATGAGTATAAGACTCGAATGAAAATAGCCTTCTTTCTATCTTTTATAAGTACACACACACACACACACACACACATATATATATATATATATGTTACATTCGATATATCATCATCATCATCGTCGGCGTCGTCATCATCATCATCATCATTATCCGTTATGAGTCAATTGTGAAATAGAGGCCTTTCCCATCTCTCTCTCCCCCCTCTCTCTATATATATGTATATAGATATATATGTATCGATACGGGCAAAAGATATCACTTATCTTGTCCAATGTCAGCGTTTCATTTCACCAGCAGAGCTATCATTGCATATAAACATGCACACAGACACACACACACATATATATATGTATATACGCACACACGCGCGTATGTACATGTATTAGCATATATATGTGCATATATCAGCATGTATATGTACATATATATTCATATATTTATGTTTTGAGAAATGGATGCATGATGCAACAAAACTATTATAAAATACATTATATCACACAGAAACTTTAATTTGAAATGGTTTCCCATCATCACGCGGTCAATATATCACTCGGCCTAGACAACGTAAATAGAATAAACAATTAAAGAAAATGGGGCTGGAGTAGGAATGGAATCTGCTTCAAGGTAACATTGCCCTCATCATTATCTCTGCATTACCAGTGGCCGTTTAGCTCTATGGTAAGAGCAACACTACGTTGAAGCTACTACCCTATCGATTGCAGGTTTGATTCCTGCTGCAGCCCTTTTTTCTTTCATTATTATATTATTTCGAAATGGGTATATTATCCGACAAAATATTCGAGAACGCGTCGGGCCTTCCTGTCAGGAAGAGCAGGTTCGATTCTCCGTCAAACAACAAGAAGTCATTTCAAAAATATATATATATATATATATATATATATATATATATATATATATATATATATATATATTAACATGGCTGACCTTCTGATATTATCTTTTTACTCTCATATCGTCGGATTAGCCAAAATCCATACCAATACACTGATTATGTGTTTGTGTGCGTATGTGTGAATTGGCTGCATGCGTGAGGATGGGGGGAATCTACATCTTTTCAGGCCCTGGGTCTCAGGGCCAGTACGTGAATAGCTTGAAGACCCGCACAATGGTGATTTAAGGTGAAAGGATACGTGCAGCACAGCCGACCCCGCCCTTTAAAAACAAAGGGTTTGCGAGCCATTATCACCCGAGGTAACACAGATAATAGCCAAGCCCAATATGTCGTCGAATTGACAGGAGTTTCCTTCCCCTGGTGTATATCCGAGCTAGCTATGGGGGCCTATCGACACTCCGCAGGGGTATTCCAGCAGTACGGCCGGCCTTGGTAGTTAAACGGCAAAAAAAAGGATTCCTAGGCGCCTGATATATTTTATGTCAGGGACGGAAACTGAGTGAAAAGAAAGAGAACAAAACGATATTTGTTGCAAGACGTTGCTTAACATCATTTCCTGTTCATCCTCTAAATAGTAGATTGTGTTTTCTATTTTGTGGCTTATGTATATAACCAAGTGGGGAATTTGATTTTGACAGGCAATTACTTTGACTAGTCACCCGGGCGCCTGTCTTAGAGCAATGATGAGGAAACTAAACTCTCAGAATAGTGATAGTGACTTGGATTCTCTCCACAAAAGTCCATTATTGTGACCATGCTTGACATGATAAACATATTCCGTTGGATACTTGTCGTGGAGCGATGCCTGACAGGTTGGTCAAGAAAAATGTTCAAGTTTTCGATTTGCACAGTGTCCTAATTTTCTGGCTCAAAACAAAAGATATACAAGATACGCATGGGGGCTTACGTTAGAGAACAACTGATGATTAATCAGTTTATATTGTCTCTAGCCACACTGAAGAGTTGTAATACAACGAAACGGCTGTCTGTGAATGGCACAATAATTAATGCTTCCGTATTCAGGGTTGAGCACTCTTTAAGTGAGGTAACTCGTTTATTGTAAGCTTATGCAATGCTCCTCCGTAGGAATAGAGCACTCTGGCAGATGGGGAATATATACATATATGCTAAATATATCGCTTATATTCAATCTTACTGATCGCCCAGTTCCGTGGCGCAGATGTAGGATACCGGCCTCCGAGTCTGAAGCGAAAGTTTCAATCCTACCTCGTGGTACTGGATGGGATAATGGATCGTCTATAGCCACACTGAAGAGTTGTAATACAACGAAACAGTTGTCTGTGGATGACACTATATATACATATTTATATATATATATGTTACAACTGATGATCATCACAAGAAAAGCCATCTGTTTAATATATGGAACTTTGAAAAACGAATAGTGCAGTCATGGACAGTGTATGAACAAAAATAAGAACGTGGACATCAAGCATTTTTTGGCTTTCTCCCTACCAGTAGGTTGTTTAACTCAATGGTTAAAAGTGATCTTACATTATAGCGGCTACTTATCGGTCACAGGTTCAATCCCTGCCGTAACCCATTTTTCTGGAGACAAACAACGTACAACCAGTAACAGTGCGCATGAAAATGTGTTTCTTTAGACAAACAAAAAAATGACTCAGTTGGAAGAAAAAAATGTTAATCTAAATTTATTGTTTTACCTTGAAGTAAATTTCTGATTAAATATGGTAAATATTGCCCTGAGATAAACTAATAAATTTATTTAAACAATTTGAAAAATTATTTTACGACGTGACATCTTTTTCAGCGGAGGTATTTACTGAGCGCATACCTTTAAAATTTGTTTAAATCTTTCAAGACGTCACTATGTTCTGATAATTACAATGAGATATCTATTTTTTCATTGAAAACATTTGTGTGATCCCTAAAAGCGGGATTATAGTCTCTTGATCTCCTTGGGAAATGCGCTGGTGCTAATGCACTTATTTTAGCTCGATTTTTATGACAATTTTAAAACGGTAACTAAAGTTTAAAATGATTACCAGAAACGGTAAGGATTACATTTCCGTAGAAAAAAACATGAATGTAGATATTTTTTATGCTTAGCTCAGTCCTGGTGGGAACCATGTGGTTTCTGTTTGGATGTGCTCTCTGGGTCCTTATCTATGGACAAAATCACAATTGGCATTCACTCGTTCTCCAGAAGATGGTCATTGCAAGTTATAGGCTGAACGAATTTCTTGGATGAAGATTTCTCATTATAATTTTTTGACACTGTTTATACGTCTTATCTCATATCTACTGTTTTTCATGGCAACGCTCGGGTCGTTTGCACATTCTACAACCGTTAAACAATATTTAAACTAGCATTCCCTGACCTGGGAAACAGATAACTGAATAGGCTAAAAAAGGCCTAAGGCATAGTTCGAATTTAATCATATGGCTCTACTTTTCATTGCCAGAATTTTATTTCACATTGAATTATTTCTTCAGACGTGGTAATAGTAGTAGTAGTAGTTGTAGTAGTAGTAGTTATTGTGATAGACGATATTAACCGGGTGTTATTCTTAGAGGAAACTATGTGTAAATATTCACTATGCTTAGCTCAGGATTTTAAAAGATATTGAAGACTCAATGGAAATTGAATTATACGCAAGACTTTCCTCAAAAGAGGCATGGAAACCACGCGACTGTTGTTTCTGACTGGGGGCAGGCGCAATTTTTCCCGATGATAATGTCACCTGTAAGGATACCTTGATATCCTTGTGTATCTAAAATATCAAAACAAGGACCTCAGGCCTTATAAACTGCATATTGGTATTAAAGGGAGGAAAAACGTCGGCACCAGTTAGTATCAAACAAGACAAGATACTGAATTATTCAAATATGATAACAGAGGTTGTTATTAGTACCAGAATCTTCTCTCCGGCTACTGTCCTTTATTTGGTTTCTTAGAACACAATGTTTGAACTGTAATGCTTTGCTGACTTACGTTGTATGTCTCCAATAGTATTTGAAGATTTCCGAACCAAATACTTCACTTTCAGAAGTGTATCAATCTCTTTACCCTTATTAATTTTTTAAACAATTTGTTAATTAATTTTAGCCTTTAGATCGGGTACCCTTATTCACTGCAAGCAATTAATTGCCAATTGAATTATCTTTATAATCAGTAACCCTTTTTTTTTATATACAATCTTCCAAGTAAGCGTTGTTTTCCCAAATTACCAAAATAACGCATGAGATTCCCAAAAGATATACGCAATAGATCTACAAACCATGTTTATTTTACCGCATTCAATGGTGGAAACAAAACTGAGAAGCTGATATTTCAACAGCAACCCGGACTGTTAGTTGTAGTGTGATAATTGGGAAATTGTTTTTACTGAACAGGCTTCAGTTATCCAATTATTACAAGTATCTTTAAATATATGGACGTAATCAAAAAACAAGTATATGCCATTTTTAGTCATCCAAGGCTTATTTTTTGGGCCAGTGTAAAAATTCTTGAAGAAAGCCTGATTTGTGCGATTATTGTCACATATAACCGCAATTGCATACCCATTTATAGTGGTTGATTAAATCAACTATATTTGTTATCTTTTCATCTAAAAATGCTGAATGTAGTTAAGCTATTGGGATCATCTTAATCAGAAACTTTGGTTCATCATATAAACCTTTTATCATTATCCTCAATACTGTTTTTTTGCTAAATTTTAGGAATTGAATAAGTCTCTTTCACAGTTTATTACTGAGTTTGACGTAAACTTCAACCATACTGAAGCATTTTTTTCAGATTTTCAGATATTTGGTTTGATATATCACCAAGAAAATTCAGATCATCTAATTTGGATACTTTTGATGTAAACTTTGTAAGTGTTTTCACATTAAGTAACTTGCAATCATCTCGACATCTATCATACGGAGACCTAAATGTTATAGAATATTGTTTAAATGCCCAGACAAGAATTTCGGACTCAGAAACTTCTTTGCCAATTACTTGAAGTAACATAACTTCAATGCGTTTTTTCTAAACCTTTTTATTTCCATAATTGTTAATTCGCCAAGGTATTATATGGCTTCGTCAATCTGCAACCTGTGCTGGAAAATTGTTATCTGGTCTTTCGAAAGGGAAGAAATTGATGTGCGAATACCTGCATGGTAACATTCAAATTAAATTCTTCAAAAATTTTGATTAAAAAAAACTTGAATAATTTCAGCCCCCAAAAAATTAACTGACTGAATGGACGATTGATTATTTAATTCATACCATATAACTGCCGGCACAAAATCGTGATGGTCAATATTGGAACAAAGTTTCTTGAAAATGTGCAAATTTCCAGAAAGAGCGCATATTTCCAGAAAGTGTGTAAATTTCTAGAAAGTGTGCCGATTCATCATTTTGTTATGTTTGTTCAGAAGCAATTTTTTTTTGTTGGTCTTGGTTTCGGTTCAGGACACGGTAATACACTTGACAGCAAATTATCAAATACTGATGGTGGATCTTTGGATCGTGCTTTACCCCTGACAGCATAACCAGTCAGAAAATGACTTCCAAAAACGACTGTGTGGTCAGCGGTGTTGTCTCTAGATATAACCTTTAGCCACCGTTTTCTCTCGTCCTTATCTTTAGGGAGATCGAATACCCGAACCCCATTTTGCTCGTCATAATTGCCTCTACAGTTACACTGCCCTTTCTGGCCAGTTTGAGATAGATTTTTCAATAAGGAATACAGCGTATTCAAAATAAATGGTAATTCTGTTTGTTATCAACGGAAAAAAGATCGAATCTAGTTTTTAGATGGAAATTTTTATCACTAAATCTTTCATAAATTATAAAAGTAGAAGAGTATTTTGTGAATTGGACAGCAGTTCTAATTCCATTAAATTATAAAATAGATTATATTCGTAAAAGCAAGTTTTAGTTTGTAGTTTGCTACGAACGCCAAGGAATACCACGTATCAAAAATATAGAGACGCCCTGTTAAAACTGATTGTTAAGGAAAATTTGAAGCTAAAAAATTCCCAATACTCACTTACAACCATCTAACAACGGCATAAAAAACTTCAAAATTTTAGAATTTAGAAAAGATGGACAATTTTCTCGGTTACATTTTTCATAATAGATATGGCAAATCGAAACTTTAAGTGACGTGCTTGCTAGCAAAATGCAAACTGATCACTACGACGAATGCTCTGTGAAGGAACTTGACAATCTAGCTTACCCTGGTAAGAGGATCACAATAGTAGGTCGAATATTGAACTCACTACACTAACTAAAGGCTGCAAGACTAACTTGCTAATGGTCGCTCCAGGGTGAGTTACTTATGGAGATATTTGCTGAACCATGGTCTGAAGAGCACGATTATAGATCGAGCATCAATCTCATTTCACGAACAATCGTTTGTGAGAACTAACAACAATCGCAGCAGTCTCTGGAACTAACTCATTGATTATCGACCAGAAGCAATCATGCAGAGAATATGTAGTATGCATTATTTGATTTTCGGTTTCTGGAAATCACTGAAGGCATTTTTTGCATTGATGAATAAATGGATGAGTTGAATAAAGTTAAATAAACCCCCCCCCCAAAAAAAAGAACTTTATGAAACAGGTTTGGTTAGTCACTTACTAGAAACTGCTACATGACCAACGACTTTTGGCAGCTTCCCATGTTGATCAATTGTAAGAAAATAGAGAAAATGATGATCAATTAATAAATTACTCCCGAGTTTTTGTTGGTTGGTGATTACAAAAAGAAGTTGGAATTTAAAAAATAAGCAAAAAAAAACGACAGCGAATGCAGCCAATTTAGCATAAATTTACATTGTGAATTGCCCAGCCCCCACTTACACGCTAAAAATCCATTTAGGGGTGAGTTAAAAAAAACAAAACAAAACAAAAACAAATCGCTATAATAAAGAGTATATGTTTAGATTTAATTAGACCCTTCAGCTTCATTACACGTGTGATATATACGTACATAGCCAGCCAGTCATCCAATCAGCCAGACCAACTTAAAAACTAAAGAAACCTATGTTGACATTTTGGATGACAGTTCTAGTTGACAGTTCATAATATGCTGCTGATAAAGAGGTGACGAAACCGAGCAGCATTTTATTGATCACACTCTACTGTCGAATCTGGAAGAGAAACTGTCACATTCCGTTAATTCTAAAGAGAGAAATCTAAAGAAGAGAAAAGAATAATCTGTTTGTTCGGATCGGTGATATTTCTAATCAGATATCGCGAGCTGAACAGGTGAGAACTGTCAGTGACAGTGGTGAAGGTGTGGCAATGTGCTGGACTGTTTCCTGGGGGTTCTGCTCAACTTGATTGTTACACGGCTTGTTAAACGATAAAAAACGAAATGAAAAAGCAGATATAGTTCGAAATACGAAAAAGCAAGCAAAGCTAGCAAATAAGATCCGCCATCGCCGAGTCTACAACTATAGAGGCTGCAGAACAAGAATGATGAAATAGAATTAAATTATACACATCGCTAGTTTCTTTTTCTCTTTAAGTTGGTGCAGTTTGCTCGATAGCCCGTTTTCTCTTTCTTCATCAAATGACAACATCCATTCTTGTCCAAAGAAATAATTCAGTGGAGAATATTATTACAAATATCGAACAGTTTCCGATCGAAATTCATCTAATAAATTCGTGGCTGGCTACCAACGATACTCCCTCATGCATTCCTAGCGTTATATTATATAGAAACTCTTATTTGAAGTGATTTCCCGGTATTACATAGTGAATGTATCTCTTGGCGTTGACTGCATAAATAGAATAAACAATTAGAGAAAACCTGCGACCAATAGGGTATCCACACCAACGTAGCGTTGCTCTTACCACTGAGCTGAACAGTCGCCACTAATGCAAAGGCCCTAATAACTGTTTCAGCTCCACTTTTGCTAAGTCTCAGTCTATATCTGCATTATTTGTTTCTTTCAGAGTGACAATTTGTTGAAACGGCAATGCTATCAATAGCAGGTTAAATTCCTGTAGCAGTCCCATTTTCTATTTACGTTGTCTAGTCCGAATGATATGTTCACCGTTAAATGACGGGAAATCATTTCAAATACTTTCCTATATAATATAACGCAATTCATAATCATATTTATATGTATATACGTATATATTTTCTATAATTATGAGACGGGTCATCAACATTCAAAGAGTTTTCTGGTCAATTCAATTCCTTTATTGTTTGTTTCATTAACAAGATATTACAGCCTACCCATTTTCCGGCCTTCTTCAGGTGTATTATCCAAATGTGATGATAAAAAAACACAATTTTCCAATGGTAGCAAAGTTATAACGTTGGATTCGGGTGATATCTTTTTTCTCACCTCTTTCTTTGTCAGCAATGCAAATTGTAAGGGCATCGCTACGTTTAAGCGGCTACCCTGTCGGTTGTTGGCTTGATTGCAGCAGCACCCCTTTTTTCTTTAATTGTTTATTCTATTAACGTTGTCTAGGGTGAGTGATACATTAACCATGTAATAACGTGAGATCATTTCAAATGAATTTCTATATAGTATAAAGCAATTTATATTCATTCTGAAGTACCTCATAACGTCCATTTCTCAATACATATAGAAATAAGAAAAATTTCCCGCTTTTATCGTTCAATAAATGTTTACAAATTCATATCTGTATGTTAGGAGATACCTCGTGTGATTGTTGAATCGGCCATAGTAGTTTGTGTTCATATTTCAATTCTGCTTGCATCAATTTCTCTGGAAAATGCATGAATCCACCTTTCCCAGGACTTCGGGTCAGAGATTACTCGCAGCAGCTGATACCATGTAACCCAGTACAATCAGTTGAATGTTACTAGGAGATGCGAGGAACATTGCCAAGTAACTCCCGTAGTCTCAAAAACATGTTGTTAAGTAACCAGCATGGTGACCCGACACTCTGCTACTCCAGAGGAAGAGATTAGATTTGATGAGTATTTGAAGGTCAATAACTATTGATAAAATTATTCATTTACCGATAGTTATTTGTAGACTTTTATTTGTCCAGAAACAATGCCACAAGGTAGGGATACTCACCGAGGATCGAACCCACTCCTGTGTTCAGTAGTCATGATCTGCGCAACTAGCTTGCAAACCATTAGCCCATTGTGCGAAAAGCATAGTTTTAGCGATAAGAATAAAAAAAGGCGAATGAATATAAATATTTACAAATGGAAGCTTTGAGGGAAAAGCTACAAAGAATACAAAAAAAAGTCCCTTATAATAAATTGATCCAAGGAGTCCGGCTCCTTACAAATCTAGTGCAGTATTTTAATCCCGTCTTTCTTTTTTTTCTCTCGGCAACACAAGAACATTCGTTGGATGTGAAAACGAAACGAAAAAAAAATCTTCTAAATAGATTGAATAACAAAGTTATTTACTACCAGGGCCAATGGTCTGAATTCAAGCCAACTGAAAACTAAGATTTAGACGGCTGATTTTCAAAGAGAGTAAGCCTTCCCCTCTTAGGAAATTGATGCAGCATAACCCTTCAATCTGAATTTCTGAGATGCAGGATTAGGATTATCATAAACTAATCTGTACAGATTAGTGTTGCTATGCGAGTTGATGAAGTCTCAAAGTTTCTATCATTGTACCCTCTGATCTTTTTGTTGTGCTTGTTATATTCGGTAACCTTTTGGGAATTTTGAAACGGACCCCATATTCATTTTACGGAGATAGTTAGTTCTTTTCCCGCCATTAATGCTCGGGGATATCTATCGGTTAATTATAAATTAATCTGTCTGTTTGATGGTGCTTTCCCTCTTTTTCCATTGTGCTGTTTGACTCTGAGATTGAAATCCTTGGGGTTACTGGTTCAAACATGACCGAACACAGTTTCTGTGAAGCAATAAGCACATAAAATATTTCTAAAAATATGATGCCTTTGATCTATATTGCAGTATGGTCCACAGCTGGTAACAAGTTATTGGCTGGCACTTGACCTGCTTTAGACCATCAAATATAGCATTCATGGTTTTTGTTTTCCTTCAAACAAGAAACTAGATATGTTGACCTACTTTTTGATTGAAGATGGACCTAGTTTATGTTTCATACCAAAATTTGACCGAATACCATCCCTCGAACCCTCTCCGGTACCAGCTATGGTTTGGTCTTAGGATCTTCTCTTCTGATGAATTCAATCATTAAAATAAAAAATAAAAAGTATTCTTAGGCCTTCCTTTCCATAACGAGGTAATTAGATTAACAAGCACAAAACCCATTATTAATTTTTGACAAGTATTTTGATCTTAATTTTAGTTGCTTTCCATTGCAACTGCTCGGACCGTTAGTCTACGGTAAGGAGGAAACAGCACAGATCGTAAATAGTGGATAAAATCTCGGTGAGACGCAAACTCACATCCATTTTGCTTCGAGAAGCCTGGTTATTTGTACCATTGTACAACAAAGCTGGCTGGCTAGCTATATATATATATATATATATATATATATATATATATATATATATATATATATATATATATATATATATATATATCGCGTACGAGTTCCATTGATGGAGCTAAAAAAAATGTAAATATCATTGTCCTATTATGTCTGATTTTTAAAAAAATCACTCCTACATAGCATCTTTTAGTGGGGTGAGGATTGTATTTGTAAGGTAAGTTTAAACTAAATTGGTTCCATTGTTCGTGTCTGATAGCATCAACACTTGTTCATTGGGAATTCAGACGTTCTTATTTTTATTGATCACTCCCACAGCGAGGGAAGTAACTTGCTCATTTATCTTCTCCTTTTCCTATTTTTTTTATTGAGCACCCCCAACACAGCAAGACATCCCAACTACCAAGAGACATCAGTTACATCAATGTCTACTGAGTGATCAATCAGACCTGTTTGTAATTGATTTTTTTTCAAGTTGTTAAAAAGCGTGGATCGGAAATGAAGGAATGACGATGTGTGTGTGTGTGTGTGTGTGTGTGCGTGGTTGCGACAAAAAGCAACTAAGACTAAGATGGAAGGAACACTAGTCGAAAATCAATAATGGTTGGCAACGTTTCAGCTGATAAAAAAAATGAAAATGTTCATCCGAATGCGTGGATGGATGATGATGATTTATCTCAGATTTTTTGACGAGAATTCACGAAAAATCGTTCAGTGTATCTCCAGTTTGTTCTGGACTTCTGGATGGGAAGAAACGCTCATATTTTACGCCTTAACAGTTTTCCCATCAGTAATATAAGACACTGCCAAGGTTGAATTTTAAACCTTAAAATAAACTATCCGTGTGGGGATTGAGTTCATATAACTCGATTCAAGGTCAACTGCTCGCACATTTATCGAAATTCAATTACAAAAGCAGGTAAGGGAAATGGGACCATCTATCTATGTATCCATTTAGATAGTTAGCTACCAAAGGATATATATATATATATATATATATATATATATATATATATATATATATATAAAGAGAGATAGATAGATAGATAGATAGAGAGAGAGAGAGAGAGAGAGAGAGAGAGAGAGAGAGAGAGAGAGAGAGAAGAGGGTGAGAAATCAAGAAACAGAAAATAGCGAAAAATGTCAGAATATTGTGTCAAGTGACTAAATTGATCAGGTTTCATTACTGCTATTGCTAAAGAGGTTACATGTCAAGTAGAGCGATTTACAAGGCATTTGATGCTGAATCGATTCTTAATCCAGGGTAATTTGATTTCAGATAACAAAGACGGCAAATCCCCACAAATCATTATTTTACAGCGAATATCCCTTACTTTCCTTCTGCCTAATACGATAAGTTTGTTTGTTCCTTGCAGCGGAGAGAAAAGTTGACATTCTCGCGGAAGGTTAACATAAATGATATTAGTTCCCTAAGAATGATAAACAACAATCACGTTTAGTCTAACTCCCTACACAAATACACACACACGGGTACGTGTGCAGATTTAAACAAAAGCTGACATCGACACCTTTGGGGACTGATGAAAGTACACACATACACAAACGTACACACTCACAGCACAGGCACATGTATTGACATACACACGCACATAAATGCGTATATTGATATCCATGAACACAAATGAAAAACTAAGACACGCATATACAAAAACGTACACACCCACCCACCCACACACACACATGTGCACGCACGAATAGGAAGATCAAAACAGACATTGATATCAAAGGACACAAATAAAAGCACATGCACACACATACATACACGAAGGTATACGTATATACACATGCACACATTGACATATATAGAAGAAAACATATATCGACATTCAAGATCACAAACGCAAACACATACACATACACAATCCTGCACAAGCCAGCAGATAATTGGATACGCTCAGAAGAAAACAGACATGAACTGTGATATCGATCCAGACACACGTATCCACAAAAGACCACGTACAGATGCACTCAAATACTGCTAGCTCTGTACGAGGGTTAACGCTTCCTTTTCTGGGAGCTCTTTATTTCAATTATACCTTCAACTATCTATTCATTGTTAATGTTCGAATTTTACGCTACTCTTACATGTTTGAAATTTTGTAAGGAATAATGCTCGTTGTGTCATCAATTTCAATTTCTGTGTTATGAGAGGCCCAACGAACCTGAAACGCTCCGGGTCCACAAGATCTAAATCAGACTCTGACCTTTCTCGTAGATATAACACTTTTCCAACTATTCGTGTTTACTTTTTTTTTTTTCAGGTGGGGATGAATCTTTTACATATTCATGAAATGACAATCAAATATCCTTCCGATCTCTTTTTACATCACGATGCTGGTCTTTTGCCAAGAGAATTACAAAAAGTGTTATTCAACTGAAAAATAGAAGATAAAATAACTATTCCGTAATCTGCCGGTATAATATATTCAAACCAAGCGAAAAATTCAGGCGAAAATGTTTGTCAAACAAATTTTTACCCTCAGGAGAGAATAAATATTATCATGCTGAATGAATACCAAAAAATACTTTATTAAACTCAATATTTATTACTTGTGTATCGACATAATTATTTGTTTTAGACACACACACACACACACACACACATATATATATATATATATATATGAAGGAGAGTCAAAAAGTTCGTATCCTGACATGAACATATCAGCTTGAATTTCGATCTGAAATTTTCACTGTAAAATATTTGATCTATTCAATTCATTAGGTTGCAGATCTATCGATGTTATCCGTATATATATATATATATATATATATATATATATATATATATATATATATATATATATATATAGTCTAGAAAAATTTATAGCTTTAAACACTAAACACTAGAAAACTTATTCAATAAATATTTTGAGTCACTTCAGTCACCCATTCCCCATAATCTATCAATGCAATTTATGTAATTTTCCATAGTATTTTTTCTTTGTTTGCCCTATAATTTTCATTTTGGCCTGTGTATAAATATTCTCCTGTTGGAATCATAAGTTGTTTACCATGTAACTGTTTCGGGGATTTAAAAAACAAAACAGTTGTATTCACATGGCATTCAGCAGTGTTGATCAAACACCGCCTTCCTTTCTTATTACATAGTCTATGCCATACATGCAGTTTGTCATAACATATAAGGTTTTATGTGTACTGTATATTGATATTATTTTATACAACATACCATTTTTTTGAAACAGGGCTTACTTACGTAGGTTTCCCTTCAAAAGTTTTTAACGATGAGGGATCAGTGAGTATAACAACAGACATGACTCGCTCTTCGTGCCATTTCTATTGAATGTTCACCCATGTGAATATCAAATCCGTATATATTTAAATGAAAACTCAATAAAATAGACACAAATATTGAGTCACGTCTGTGGCTATACTCACTGAATCCTTATCGTTAAATACGATTTTTGGTAACCTATGCAAGTAAGCCATGTTTCAAAAGATTAAATGATGAGTAGTATAAGATTATATTCGTACAAAATATGCTTGCAAATACCCTACATATAATAACAAACTACATGTATGAAATGAGCTATGTATTAAAATCATAGCTGAAAGTGAGGTAGTGTTTGTTCAACACTGCTGGGGTGCCATGTTGATGTAACTGTTTTGTTTTTTAAATCTCCGGAACTGTGATATGATAAAAAACTGATGACCCAACAAGAAAAATTTACACATAATACCATAATATCAAAATTAACATATTGTACCATAATAACAAAGTATATGTGAAACAAGGGAAAAACACCGAAAACATTACGTAAATTGCATTGACAGATATTGGGAAATTAGTGACTGAAGTATAATATAACAATTTTGAAAAAGTTTTTTTTTCTAATGCTCAATGAATAAAGCTGTTGAGATTTCTAGACTATATATATATATATATATATATATATATATATATATATATATATATATCCTACAACACATATGCATATATTATGTCCTGTTACACAAATGTAATACATATTGAGTTTAATGAAGAATTCTTAGGAATTCATTTCGTTGGGTGTGTGTAGGGCAATGCATCCCATTGTGGTGCAAATGATTTGTGACTCACTCTGGCTGATCATCACTATTGTGATGAATTCGATCCTCACTGAGTTCTTCTTAGACCATACTAAGCTAAGCTAAATAAATATAAGGAAAGGAAGTTAATACATAAAAGCCTACGTTGGTGAGAAAGAGGCGAAAAAAAACGGTTGATAAAAAATAACTTCTGCCTTGTATATCGTTCATTGACGTAAACTTTGAACCAAATTTGGATTGAACGTAAAAAAAAGTAGTTTTCTCAAAAGAATGCAGCTGACGATTCCCTCGGGCGGGGGCGACATCACACGAAGCTTTTTCTTTTTTTTTTTTTTCAGGGAAGCTAAACGCCTAGGAGTATTTTGAAAAAAAAAGAGCAATTTGATTTCTTCTTTGTTCGAATGATGTAGACTTTTCATTTGTATTATAAAAGTGTGACCTTGACTGCAAGAAAAAAAAATCGTCTCTGCAAATTATCCCATGTAATTAAAAGTTCCAAACTTCTACTTCTTTTCTTCCACCCTCAAATTATTGTTTCTGTTTCTATTGAAATGTTTTAGAAGAAATCTCACTTCACTTAAAAGCGTACTTAACATTGCGTTGAAATTTTCTCCTTTTATTTTAGAAAAGCAAAACAAAATAATAACTACCACTGGGAACCGGGGAACATCAAAATACAGTGGACTCCAATTAATTGTGTCGCAAAATAATCGGGACATCTTTATTTTTTCAACCTAATCTTCCAAAACCTAAACAAATCAAATACAAGTTTCCTCGGCAATCTGAAAGTGGGCGTTCCTATAAATTCATTCGAAAAAGCAATTACCATTAATTTGTATGGGAATTTTTTTGAGCGTTTCCATACCCCAAGATGGTAATGATGGTGTGTTAGGTTGATTCATCGGGGGTTTGGGTGGTCTGAGGTATAGGAGAATAGGGTGTTGGATAGAGAAACAAACGCTGATACAGTTACCATATACACCCGTGTAAAAGTCGATTTTTTTACAATAATATTTTGGGGATTAAATTAAGAAGACCAAAGCTCATTCTCGTGGGAGGATTGTCGTGATAGTCTGCTAGATTAATTTGCTATGTGGGTTTGATGCTCATTTGGTGCCCCTTGCGAGTCATTACCCCTAAACATAGTTCAGCATATACCTGAATTAAGGGGGGTGGATATCAAATGTGTACAACTTTCGATTTATATACGAAGATTACCTTAGCATTAGTATCACGGCTACTTGATGTATTATTGTTCGGTGTCACAATCTATCTATCTATCTATCTATCTATCTATCTACACACACACACACACATACATACACACACACATATATATATATATATATATATATATATATATATATATATATATATATATAATATGACGTAAGCTATATATTAGAATCATTGGTGAAGAGGAGGTGATATTTGATCAACATTGCTGGGAAGCCATGTTTATACAACTGTTTTGTTTTCAAATCCCCGAAACGGTTACATGGTAAACAACTGATGATCTAAAGAAAATACACATGGTACCATGATATCCATCTCTGCGTAAAGCATTAAGTAAACGTTGGAGAAAATTACAAGAACAGATATTGGGAAATAAGTGACTGGAATTACACAAAAATGTTTTGAAAGTCATTTTAATGTATTTAGTGTTTGAAGCAGTAAAGCCTTCTAGACTACACACATACACACACACACATACGTATATATATATATATATATATATATATATATATATATATATATATATATATATATATATATAGTGTTTAAAAATCTTTTAGAATTCACAGAGGCATACGTGTTATTACTATCATTATTATTATGAAATGGATATATGATCTGCCAGAACAATTATGGATACATTATATCATTTGGAAACGCTAGAGCTATTAGGACCTTGGCCATTCCAACGGACGCTATTCAACTCGACAGCAAGAGCGACGCTACGTTGAAGTGGCTACCTTATCAGTCTCAGGTTTGATTTCTGCTGCCCCATTTTCTTTAATTGTTTTCTTTAAATTTATGCTGTCTAGGCTAAGTGACACGTTCAACGTGCAAAAAATAATATGATGCATTTATAATTATATATATATATATATATATATATATATATATATATATATATTCATAAAAAACCAATAATACTACGTCGTATAAAAATAATTTCGATAAAAAGGAGTGTTCCTGGAATTTTAGAAATTAATAATTTTTATCAAATCAGAAGTTGATATAATTTTATTTATACAATAAAACAATATTTACTTAAGATTAGGGTTGAAAAACGCCCGACTCGTATTTCACAGTTGATAAATGTATCAACCATGATACACGAGTCGGATGTTTTCTCTCGCTAATCTTGAGTATATATATATATATATATATATATATATATATATATATATATATATATATATATATATATATGTATATATATGTATATATGTGTGTGTGTGTGTGTGTGTGTATTTGTGTGTGTGTGTGTGTATATTTGCATATCCCGCAATTGAAACTGTCAATGTTTCCCTTTTTGTTGGATCGCACGTTCTGAGCACAGACCTGTTTTTACTTAAACTGGCTTTGTTTCAGTACAAAACCATGTGTTAAGGGCACTCAGTGAGGATGGACCTCAATAGTAATGATCTGCCAAACAAGCTTGCTAACCATCACACCGCTAGGAGGCTCCCACGTATGGCATCTTACCACAAGTCTGATATGCTCTTGCTGAAAAAAATAATTTCGTCCAAGAGACCATTCCACTGTACTTTGAATGTAATTTGATCGTGTTGCAAGAATGGAAGACAACCGATGGATGTCACGAATCACATCATGTATCGCCAGGGATCATATGCGAAACCGAGGTCGGCAGAATATAGGATGTTAAAGACTAAGTAGACAAGTTCAGAAAGTGTTGGCATCGTGACACCCATGATAGAGGGGTCTGACGAATCCTGGGGAAGCTTTGCGTCCAACGACGGACATTAAAAGACTGATGATGGTGTTAAGAAGCCGAAATAAATGCCTCTTCGCATGGCCAGTCAAAGTCAGGTGTTATTTTCCACAGATTCACGACATAGATCCCCAGAGATCATATGCGCAAACTGTGGCTGACAGAAAGTAGGATGGCGTGACGAGTTAGATAAATTCAGGAAGTACTGGCCCAGCGATGCCCGTGATAGAGAGGTCTGGTGAATCCTGGGGGAAGGTCTATGCCCACAACAGACGTTAACTCGCTGATGCTGATTTATTTGGAGATGCCGGTCACTAACACAGATTTGGCAAACCGAATTTGAATTTCGCCTGAGACTGCTTACGATCCCTTTGCACTGATGTTATTGAAGAAGGCGTGAAACTACTACTCCCTGTACTTTATTCTCTCGCTAGATAGCCCGACAAAATATTTCGTCACTGGTATATCACGATGAATGACAGCGAAGAGAGTCAGTGAGTTGTTATTTGGATCGAGTACTCTCCCTTAACTACCTTAAACGCTTAAGCAAAACCACAGCAAGGGTCTGTAAGATAAGGGTTCTTATTCCATGAATTATTCCGACTGCTATCCCCATCTTTGTTATTTTTATCGGCCATCCATTTGGTTAGGGTCGGGTATGTTGCACAGTGCTTAGTCAACCACCCTTTATATATATATATATATATGTGTGTGTGTGTGTGTGTGTGTGTGCGCGCGCGTGTGTGTGTGTGAGGAAAGACTCATATTTTGCCTTGCAAAACTGAACAGTAGACGTGCTTATTTTGGTACTTTGTATTATTCGCTGCCCATTGTAGAAATGAACGTGTTAACAGTCAAACAAATAACTCAGTAGAATACGTATCCAGTTGAAATAAAAATAAGATCTGTCCATAAAACTACTATTAAATAGGAAAAGCATACCAAGTAAAATTGATAAATTGATACGTCACGAGTACATAATATCATTCAATAAAGAAAAATTCCTCACTTGGTGATCCACATTTGTCGCCTTGAGTCGCACTATTGTAAGCTTTGTAAGTATTAGGGGATATAGATACTTACTAACCTTAGCATAGTTCGACCCATTTGGCTACAACGATGCCTTGAACCATACTAAGCTAAGCTTGATATATATTAATAAACCAGCTGTTCATGTAGTCTGTGATTATCAAGGGTAGGATTCATTACACCAATATGTCAAAATAGTCATTGTGTTAATCAAATATAAGTTGATGTAGCAAATTCTCCTGGTAGCGGTTGAAAGAAAAACAATAATATCGGTCATGTTTTAGCCTCAACTGTACTGAAGCTGATGTACATAGAATGTTTCACCTTTTCTGATCACTGACACAGCTACCTCTCCCTGCTTAACGCAGGTAGTTTTCTGCGCAAACTAGATAATTCTGACGATAAGGGAAAAGGGGATAAAACTGCGAGCATTGCAATTTTTGACTTAAACTATGTTTCAGCAAGTTTCGACTCTCAAATTGCATTTGTATTGAAAATCAGGAAAAAATGATTGCAAGCATTCAGGAATTAATATAAGCGTAACTAATAGAATGATATAATGTTTTTAATGATTTTACGAAAGAAATGCATTATGAATAAGTAAGAGAGGAATTATCTGTGATCAGCCAATCTGATGGAATCAGGTTACTATACACGGCATGTAATCGTACTGATTATGATTTTACAAGAGAAATGCATTGTAAACCAAATGAGGACGGGATCGTTGGTGGTCAGGATTCAAGGAAAGTGTTGCTGATAGAATAAAGCTATTATATGCATTATATGTGTTTGAATTTTATGAATTTTTAAAACATTATCTTTTCTGGTTGAAAGAAATTAACCCGGGAACTCATTAGCCTTTATTCAATTAGAGGTTAATTAGAAATATTACCACATGTTAGCCTGAACCTTTTGACTTATTGGACCCTTCAGTCCCATGAGAATGCAGAATGCTGCCCAAGCTGTAAGTGTACTATATTTAGAGGCTTTGGGTTGACTTCAGACCAGCTGTTCAACTGATAACGTCGATTCGGTGGTAATGTGAAAAGCGTCAACATAAGAACTAAATCTGACAAGTGGCAAGTTGTTTACAGATTAGGTTTTACTGGGAGAAGTAGTAGCTGAAAGGCTAAAAAAATATCCTTAGTTATTACTAAGGTTTTATGTATGATAAAGAGGTCAATTGTTTCCATTGGTTTGTGTTAGAGTCCATTCATAGTAAATTACATTTAAGATAGCGTACGTTACCTTACTTCTTTCAAGTTGTTACTTTTTGGTTTTGCCCCGAGCGAAGTGTGTGAAATAGGATCCCTTATTATTTCAGTGTGATTCAATGTTAGGAAGCCGAAAGAAAGATTTTGTAAACGATGGGTAAAAGTTTGTTCTGTCTTGGGAAAATATGTTGATTACATATTATATTTTAAATAGTTTTTCTTCCTCTCATTTTTGACAAAGCGTACTTGGTCAACTATCTTCAGACTGTTTAGGCAAGTAGCGTGGAATCAGAATGAAATAGTTGCTTAAACTCCTGACATCATATTACTTTGAAGGTATGGAGGGTATTCAACCTGAAACACTGTGAAAACAGTAGGCAACAATAAGATGAAAACTAATGAAAAATGAATAATTGAATTATTTAATCTCAGAATTATTATTTTTTAATTTTCCGATAAAGCTTTTTCTCTATTATTTCCCCGTTACTTGTTATACTCAAGCTAAATATTGTGAATCATTATTCACAATTATTATATCATAACTAGTTTTACTCGATCTTATCATAGTGGATATTTAGATGATTTCTTTTTTCATTATCGTTATTCCATTACGAGCTCAACACAATTTTACTACTTTAGTTTATAATCACATATATATATATATATATATATATATATATATATATATATATATATATATATGTGTGTGTGTGTGTGTGTGTGTGTGTGTATGTATATATATATATATATATATATATATATATATATAATACAAATACAAAAAAAATAATACAAAGGAACACAATATAATATGATATAATACAGTATCCGATGTGTAATGGGATTATTTCATAAAGTGCTCGATGTATTAAACATTAAACACTAAGTTGATTTAGAGTAGAGCTTAAAATATAATAGAGGAAGCATTGGCAACTCAAAAACGTTGATGTTTGGGCTTCTTCAGTCGAATGTATATATATCAAATTAAAAAATGATTATACAATCTGACAGGATAATTGTAAATGCATTATTTCATTTGAAACCGTATTTGAAATGACCCTCCGTTATTGCACGTAGAATGTGTCACTAAGCCCAGACAGCGTAAATAGAACAAAATACATAAATAGAATAAACAAAGAAAATGCGCTATTTACGCTGATATATATATATATATACACACACACACATATATACATATATATATATACATATATATATATACACATACATATATATGTACATATATATTATATATATACATACATATATATGTACATACATATAATATATACATATATATATATACATATTATATGTACATATATATATATATATACATACATATATATACATATATAATGTATACACACACACACACACACACACATATATATATATATATATATATATATATATATATATATATATATATATATATATATATATATATATATATATATATATATATTTATATCAGATTTGAGGTATAACATAATATAATATAATATAATTTAAACCATTGTCCGAAGTGTGATGATTCATTTTACAGAGAGTGGGATTGGAAAATCAATCTAATTTTGATAATTTTTTGCAAATAAGGTGATTTCAATCTGAAACCTCTTTCAAGTTCGGGTTTTGTGAAAGCTGGTTGTAAATCAGTTGAAATATTCATAGAACGTGTGGTTCGTTGATTTGAATCTGCTTGCATGAAAGATCGTTTTTATTGCGAGAGATCATTTAGATCTCATTCTGGAGCTCTTGTCCAATGATTATATGCAGATAATATCGTCTATCCCCGTTGAGCACACGTCTCTCTAAGAGGCGTTGTCGTTAAAATCAATTATAAAGATAACTATGGCATATATTTCACTTTATATTGTATCCTCTTCTTTATATTCAATGAGACATTCGATTTTTGGTACTCGATCTCACTTTTATACATTGTATTGATCTTGATTGAGTGATCATAAATCTTCTTTCAAATCGGCGCTTGCATTGCATGTAACCTTGGCTGTTATATCCATTGATATCTTGGCTGTTATATCCATTGATATCTTGACTCTTAATTTGACACCGTTCTCTTCGCACTAGATTCATCTACCCTCTCTCTGTGTCTCTCCGTCTCTCTCTCTCTCTCCCTCTCTCTGTGCCTCTCGTCTTCTTTTTGATTACTCGTTTATCTTATCTATTTGTGATGCCCACTCATTTGGATACTGCAAGGTATGTTTTGAATCTGAAGAGAAAGTTGAGTCTTGATCGAATGCCTTGGAGACAAATCAGGAAAACATACTTGAACAAAAATCAACTTTTTTTCCTCTGCGTTCCGGCAGTAGGTTTAGAAACGGACACAATCCAGCGCCTACGCATTTTATCTTCGCACATGCTCACCTCTAACTGACCACGAGAGGTCTTTAGATTAAAAAAAAATGACTACCAAAACAAACAATTCTCAAGAAGCAATAAAACAGACCACGTTTTCGAATAGAGAGAAATATCAACAGGAGAAACGTTTAAGGTCGTTCGCTAGGCAAGCAGTACATACACCGATCACGTTCGAAGGCCAAGCGAGGAGATAGCGGATAAACCAACAAAATACGTATAGAACAAATTAAATTAAAGTATGTTCCAGAGAAATCAAAGTAAATCATTTTTCATTGAATTCCAGTGATTAAGTATCGGACGACGATGTTTACATGCAGCCTATCTGATAGATAATAGTCACAATTCATTCACCATCCCCAGTAAAACCAATTCCGAACAAATCAAAACAAAGATCGAATTATCGATTTAGGGGTGAGCTGAGGTGGTGGTCGTTGAATGGTCGAGTGGGTTGACAGAATAAATTTTCTGAAACAGAGCTCAAAAACCCTTTTTTTTTTTGGTAGAGTAAAAGCTAAGAAATTTCAAACTGTATCAATAACTGAGAACCAGAATCTTCGTTTGTATTAATGTCAGGATTCTATCTGTCATTCGAAGAAGGACGGAGTATTTACTTCTGCAGAACAGCATCTCAGTGTCATGAATAGAGGAGATCAGGTGTGGCGGCACACTCTCAAGACATCGTAAGAGTACAGCTTCTATTCTTCCAAACTAAAATCACCTAGCAGCAATTTACTCTATCACGTTGATGAAAAAAAAAGCTAGGGGGGGGGTGCTGCGAAAGACACTTTGAATCGTTGTTCGTCGAAAGGGATAAAATGTTCTGGTCGAATGGAATTATGAAATTTTCTGAAAGATGGCAGAAAATGGTGGAACAAAACTTTAGATATGTTGTCCAAGAGTTAATGTCAAGAATTAGAGAAAAAAATGTTCTTTTATTCCTTTTATCTTGATTTCATTTTACCTTTTCAATACTATTCCAAACTTTTGTCCAATTTTGATTGTAGCTTCTACTTCTGTTGATATCATTTTTTTGTCGGCCAAACTTTCATTTTAGATGAACCAAATAAACGTTCTTGACCGCCCAATAATGTAGACGATGTGAAAAAACAGTGAATTCGTTTTCTGTGTTTAATCAATTCCCAAAGCTTTGACCTCAAAAAACACATTCGGCTCTTTTTCATTCAGAGGAGTTAATTGGCTTGATCGAGGTTAAATGAAGCCAGCCTAATAAATCACTACAGACTGACTTGAGCATTGTTTGCTATGCCAAGTGATGAAAAGTGAGCTTCCCGCTTCTTCTTTAGATAAGACTACGACATTACAAAGCTGGTACGTGGTCAATACAATGACTATAATGTTATCAAACAACCTAACCCAATTTCTATTTTTGCGTAAGCATTTTCCTCTCAAGTGTTGTATTCAATATAAAAATCATGAAATGAATAGCTACCTCACTTGCTTGTCAGAATTTTGCTGTTTTGCAACTTTAAAAAGCATTAAACTTTAGCCGATTTTCGTTGTTTATTCCAAGGTTTCAAATTAGTCCATCATTTAGATGTGTTGTTCTTTACTTGTGATTCTCTAGAATACGTATTGTTGGAATGGAGCACAAAGAACACTATTACTTCTGGTGGAAGGAAACATTAATAGCGGGAAGGAAACGCGGACAAGAACTGCGTGTACCACATTCCCTGCAGTTATGGCTTGGAGTATAAAAATAGATCTGCCATATACTAGGAATGAGACAAATAACGGAAAGCTATAAAGACATTAGAATCAGAAATGACTGATCATGTATCAAGGGAAAGTGGGTGCACAAACTCTTATGGCACAGAAGGAAAAAATAACTTTGAAAAATAGAACTTTTGAAAGAAGCAGCACATGGACTATGCTCAAATCATATATTCTGTACGCCGGGCATTGATATTAACAGAATTCAGGCACCACTTATTAAAGGGGCAAACGATGAATTTGAAGTTATAAAAATCACTTCCCTTTTGAGTGACCTTTTGAACGTGATCTAAGACGAGTTTCGCATATGGGTCAGGTGCGTAGAAGGCCAGGAGGTGGGGTACATATGAACAGTGCGGGAGGACACTCCCAGGAACTAACAAGGAGGGGGCACTGGACTGGATTTATATAGGAGGGGTTTAGCATATCTTTTCAGATCAAGCTTCGTCATTCTAAAATATGACACGGTTTCTAAGACGGCTGGATGGAATAGTAAAAGGAATTTTGCTATACAAAACAACGAAAACCAGAAAATCTGTTTGGATACACAATTTACGTATACCAGGATAAACCTAAGGCATTCATTTCCCTTGATGAAGAAGCAAAATTTGTTTCAGCTTGGCTGGGAGGTTTCCACCATCCCTGTATCCACCAGATAATGCGCGTCCATTTATTCCAGTCTTTACAGGATTCTCTTGATAAGAAAAAAAAAATCCCTGGAAGACTACGAAAGATACCCTATAGCAGTTCGTTGCTCAGAAAGATAAAAAGTTATTAGAGGAAGTAATTATTGTTTCAGATTTTGAAATACATTTTAAAGGAAAGCAATGAATCTGGACATCCCTAGGACATTATTCAGTTATCTCTGTTATTGAATATATAATTACTTTTAAGACGATATTCACAAAGAAAAATGCAAATAATAAAATGTATCCAAACAATTGAATGTCCAGAAATGTTTATTAGAAGACATTCTTTATCGACAGTATCTCTTTTGAACGATTCATTTGTAATCTTGTTGCGTTATCTTTTGCTATCGTTCAGGCAACTTCATAATTCCATCCCCGACAGAAATATTTATTTTCTCAGCAAGAGCTGCTCTAGGCGCCTTTTACAATTTTCTAAAGATCTTCTAATTTGTAGAATTCTGTTAAGACCGCCATAAAAGGTAATCTAAGAGTGCAACACCTGGCGGGTATGGTGGATGAGTGAAATTCTCTTGTTTTTAATAAAGGGAAAGCGAAACTCGAGGATATCCGAAGGCTATAGCGGACACCCCCAACCCCCTTCCCGAACAAACAAGGAATTAGTCTAAATTAGCCGATATAGCAAGATAGTGATAAGGTCATTCTGTGGGTGTCATATTTCGTAAGATTCCAAGAAGCTCTTGAAAAACGCTTACGCCATTCGAAGGATTTAGATATTAAAGGAAAAGAGGCCTTTTGCCATACTTGGAACGATGATGTTAAATATGATTAAATAATTACCACCTGAGCTGGCTAAAACTGTTTCCAACTCGTCTGACCTCGTCAAATGCATTCCATTTCAAACAACATAGATTATTGTTTCGAGAGGAGGCAGTATCTAATTAGTATTCTTCGGCTTGCATCATCCAGGACTGACAATAGATATAACAGCCATATTGCTGTCACAGTCTTGGCGGGTCAAGGAATCATGCAGCAGTAGATTGCCTATGTACTCATACTTCCTTTCGTCCACCATCTTCAGGTTCCAGTGGAGAGAGCACAGTCAAGTTAAGAGGGCGTGGGATTGATTGTAGGATGAAGTTGATTCATGTTTTTTTTCTATCGGCGTTAGGGTGAAAGTAATACAAGCTAAAATCTCAACTGAAGTTCGAATTCAGACCACCGATTCTGTTTCCTGAGACAATAACCACTGCACGAATGCAATCACTCGTCAGTGAATCGTCACTCGCCCATTCTATACATCATGAC
This sequence comes from Thysanoteuthis rhombus, assembly GCA_963457665.1. NCBI lineage: Eukaryota > Metazoa > Mollusca > Cephalopoda > Oegopsida > Thysanoteuthidae > Thysanoteuthis > Thysanoteuthis major. The sequence goes on along the minus strand of OY735207.1, from coordinate 49,021,225 downwards.
GATCCAGTGACGAGAACTTGATCAAAGTGAATGGGAGAATTGGACTCTTACATCTTTATATTGATATTGATACAAGTACCGATGTGTCCCGCTTTTCAAAAGTTCGCATTACGTCATTTTTTAAAATTTTGCTGGATAGCGCTCGATATTTGTTTTTTTTGCGAGCCGTTATAGAGTTAACGCGTACCCGTTTCCTCTCACTCCTGCATTCCAGTCTCCTGTATGTCCCACCATCCAAACCTCCAACGATTCAGCCTAGCACACCCTCATCACCATTTTTTTTTTGTTGTCGTGTCCACTCAGCATTTTCTTCATGTGTTCTTAAAGAACTGACAATTGAAATACTGAATGCTCATGGTTGTTTTATTTACTCTCCGAATTAATTTCGGTGAGTTTCATTTGGACAATCAGGGCCGGTTAAAAATATATAAACGGAAATTAGTTCTAAGTCCTTCAAACCTTCCTACAAAATATCGTCACTTTTTTTTTCTCTTAAAGATGAAAAATAACCGCGAAAACATGACCAAAGATAATCAATATTCTATAAACGAAAAAGAAACGTGATTAGTTTTTGATAATATTTCGGGTGTTGATCCCACATTTAACAAACTCGTTTTGTGAGCCATTATTACAGTGGAGAATTTGATCCTTGCAAGGTATATCACACTCGTAGTCTTGTGTCATCTTATGCCAAGCATGGTGAATACTTTTGGTGCCTTGTTGCAGCAATGTAGTTAATAATCCAGTCTCATCAAACTTAGCTTAGTCGGACACAAAGAAACAACGATAGGGCATTAGAAGTGACAGAATGGTAGCCATCTCATAGAATGTGTATATATAAATAAATAGATGTGTGTGTGTGTGTGTATGTGTGAGGTTGTTTTAGAGGAGTAGTTTACCCAGGGAGTCAAGATATTTGGTGCACATAGGGAATATAAGGAGAGATTGATCCATACCTTTCCCAAGGACATAACTAGTTCTATTTCAGTCAGGTCCATTACGGGACAAAGGCTCTCTTCCAACTCTTCCCAAGACGATTTTATGGCCACGTTGGTTCCGGGGAAAGTAGCAGCTAATTGAGCTCACCCGTTGCCAAATATCTCAAATAGTGGAAACTTTTTCCCCCGTTAAACAGGTCAGAGTGCTGAAATAGTACGGACACAGTAGAGTACAAGGATAGTGTCATTAGTTGCCCCGTCTGAAGGGAACTGTGTGCCATTCCCTTCCCAAAATAGAAAAATCTTTCTAGTTAAGGTCAAAGGAGCAGACGAGTGAATTCCGCATTTTAAAACAACTCCAGAATCAGGAAGTAAACATGAAATAGAGAAAAGTTGAAACCTTCCTGCTTAAGTAAATAGCAAATGTCATTTCTTCTTCTTCTTTTTTCTTCTTCTTCCTCTTCATCCCTTTTAGGATGCATGATCGTTCAAGAGATTTCCCCAAATCTTTCGAAAAAAAAAAAAAAATGAAAAAATCACCCGGAGCCTTGTGAAGTTTTGAACGCTGTCTTAAGCTTATTCTAACGAATATATTCATTAGGCTGGGTTTACTTTGGGACAAAGGCTCAAGAGTGGGGAGTGGAATTCAGTGAGGATCAAATTCATCGCAACAATAGTAGTGTACAGAGCTTGCTAACCTCAGCAAAATGGCAAGGCACTTTTGTCCGACGACTACATTCTATATAGTCTTTTGATGAACTTTGCTGAGTCTGACACAATAGCAGTTTAATACTCACTGAGTATTAAACTCACTACTGCAACAATAGTTTTTGAGGCTAGCTTGCTAACCATTGTAAAACGGTGAGGTATGTAGTCCAACAACAATATCCTTTATAGTTATTCACTCAGTCTTGCTCAGTCTGATACAACAGCAAGTGTGAGGTATCAATCGAGAATTAGATTCGCTCCAATAAAGATAGTTTATGAAGGTAGCTTATAACACATCCATTAAATCATCATGATCACCATGATCATCATCACCATCATCATCATCATCAGCCTGCTGGCGTCCGTCGTTGGACATAGACCTTCGCCAGACCCCTCTATCATGGGCATCGCAGAGCCAACGCCAGTTTTAATCCGATCGCCGAAGTTGAGCAACGTAGAGCCTGGTCATTACTTAGATGGATGACCGCTAGGGAATACCAGGTGCTATAAGTATGAAATCTGGTACAACAACTATATCCTATGTAATTTCGAATAAGAACACCAGCCATTAAAGCTAGATAAACAGCTTAGTCTAGTATAGTATTGCTAGTAACTCCTTTTGTCACTTGACGATTCATGAATGTGACCCTGTGCCAAAGATGACTGACTCAAACGGACATTTCTGAGTCTCTCTCTCTCTCTCTCTCTCTCTCTCTGAGCAAGCAAATCAGTCAGAGAAATGCTTTTAGCGATCATTTTGCCAGCCATTACTTATGAATCTGCTCCCTGAATGCAGTCTGGTGTCAGAGCTGTCTAATCTTCTAAACCATTGTTAGTGAGTTATTTGCTATCTTATTCTTGTGACTATGGGACTACGTCGGCTTTGCCATGATAAATTTCTGATCTTTCAAATTATTGTTAGTGGGTAACTTGCTTCCCTATTGCTAAATGAGGGTGGCTTTTGGATTATGTCTGCTTAGTCATAACGAAGGCCTCTGTCTTCAGGTTTGAATTAACCCAAGTTGGTTTTATAAAAAAAAAAACATGTTTAAAATATTTTCTATCTAAAAAGTTATTTCAGAATGTCACACCCGTGCATAAATTCGCGAACAAATATTATGTTTGAAATGCATAAATGAACATGCACGTAAAACAGGAGGAGTTAGTATTTGTTTATGAATCATAATTCATCTTTACTGTCGACAATGTAGGTTTGCACTTGGTAACCTTCTTAGAACAGATATTTTCCCCCTTTTACAAAGCCACAAAAAGATTAACGGCTTTCAAAATCAGGAAAAGCCAGCTATAATGTTTTCTGGAAGTATTTCTCATCCTTCTTTTTTTTCTAAATATTTACTCCGTTCAGCCCAGTCAGGCACAATGCCAAATAAGAGGGGGATGTGTTTAAGAAAAACTGTGTTGCGCCAAGTAGGGACGACCTACCTGTCTACTCCATATACCGCCACCTTATATAAGTATATAGGGAAAATGGGTGTAAGTTAATTTAGATGCCAGGCGTGTGTGTGTCTATAGTGATGGGCATACTGGAAATCTTCGTTTGCTAGTGTTCGTGTTCGTGTTGTCGAGTTGTGTGCAGTAATGATATGCCTATATGCACACAAAACAACACTTACACACAGAGACACTGACACACACACACACGCACATACACATGTCCACCCTTTCAGCCGCAAGCGATGATCATAAACCCACACCACTTCTCCCGGCTGACACCAACCAGAGCCTCAGACATAGAGACATCTTCTTACTGATAATATCACACCCACTAGTCTCCAGACCCCTCACCGTCACCTCCACACCTTCTCTCTATCCAACTTTCATTTCATTCAGTTTGAGGGTGCTTGCCTATAATGGAACATGTCATAGAGGCTTACTTGAAAAACACTTGGTTTCCATATTGATCTTCTTCTTCATTATATATATATATATATATATATATATATATAGATAGATAGATAGATAGATTCAATGTTTATTTTTCCAGGGATACGAGAATATGTCAAAGACTGAGTTTCCCGTTGAGTTGAAATAGACTCCTTTTTCTGTTAGATTTGTGATTGACTATAAAATGTGCAATACAGTCCCAACCCGATCGCAATCTCTATAATGGCATTTTACTTGATGTTCTTGCGTCAACGTATGTGAGGCCATTCTATCCAACGCACAAATCTTGCAAATGACCCAAGTTGTCTGAAGCAAATCCAGACATCTAAATAAGGATTCAATGTGTGGCGTTACCTGTTTATTTTTCTTTTTTCACGAAATACAAACAGTTTGAAAGAAAACGGTAGTTAGTATGCTTCGACTAAGTCAATAACATTCAATCATTTAGATACAAAACAAAGAGATAAGTCGTAATAGTTATTCACGTTGGTCACAAGGCAGGAAGTGCAAAGCAGCCGATGAGGAATTATCTTACGATTTAGTAGTGACGACCAGCAAGACTAACGAGCTAACAATTACACCACAACGAAACACCTACAGAAGATAGCTTGAAATGATCAATAATACTTTTCTCATACACGCAGAGATTTTCCTTATCAGAACATGGTAAAATCTAGTTCTTATCGGTATCTTCTTCAAGAGCCTCGACCGGATTTCATTGTCTGAGCAAGATCTATCTATTTATCATTATATGAAAAAACAAAAACGAGCCCTACATTTTTTTCAATGAATATCATTTTTTCTATTTCCCATTTCTGGTAGAACTCGGGGAAATTCGAAGTTTATTGCCAGATTTAAGATTTTATGTGTTAGCATACTTTCTTTGGAAGCGTCTTTCGGAAAACAGATTTAGGAAACGTGGGCGTAAACATGGACAGAAAATATTTGAACAATTTCAGGTACTGTGATGATGATGCATTCACAGCACAGACTGTGGAGGATCTACAAAACATGTTAAGTGATCTAAATAGAGAAAGCCGATATATAGGGTTAAAGATTAACAAAACATAGACAGAAGTAAGACTGAACGATAAAGTCTCAGAGAAGACCAAGAGAATAGACGGGGAAGCCTTAGAAAAAGTTAAGGGATACATTTACCTTGCTCAGACGATAAAGCTAAAGAAAGGCCATGGAATTTAATTAAGACGGCGCGTAACGATTGTTTAGAAAGAATTCGGAAAGCAAATTGCCAATATGCTTAAAACGTTAAGTCTACCATAAATGCATAATGTTAGCTATGAAGCATTGGTGTGAAACTCGAAAGGCAAAACTCAAAATAGCACAAAGGGCAATAGAAGAAGCAATGTTAACAAATGACTTTTAACAATAGAATACAATCAACTTGTAAGTACTAGAGTAAAGGATATCGTACTGGTAATTAAGCTACAAAATGGAAATGGACTTGGCACATAGCGATATGAAAGGGTGACAGATAGAGAAAAGTGCGAACCGATTGGTGCTTGTGGGCCAGTAAACGCAGCAGGAAAAGACAGAGAAACATAATACAAAAGGTTTGCCGGTGAAACCCGAAAGATATCAGTGCAATCACGCTCGTCGTGGAAGGAGATGGAAAAGGCCTCATTCCAGCAGTGGACTTACAACTGCTGGGGATTGATGATGATGATGATGATGATGATGATGACATATTTTTTAAATAATTTTGTTGAACGTATTCATTACCCGTAAAATGGGTTCATGTGCTTAATTAAACTCTTCAGGACCATGAACGGATTTTGATTTAAAAAATCAGGTCACGATGAATATAGATATTAAATAGGTCTCAGTAAATATTGAAAGATTTTTCTGAGAAGGGTTTCTATTTACATTGTATCTATGATGATAAACTGTACCTTTAATTTACATTTTGCCGTAGGTAACCTCTCTGAGAGAGAGAGAGAGAGAGCGCTTGCTCAACTGGGGCAGGAGGAGAGCAAACCCTCTCCCTATTTGATTTGATGAAATCTCTATAAAATATCTTTTGATTTTTCCTGGGCAACACCGGATTGCCGAGCTAGAATAGGTATAAAATAATGATCTGAATATTATAGTATTATATATAACACTTAATATATAAGATACAAGAAAGAAAAAAAAACTCTAAGGAACGATAAAGATACATCATAGATAGAGCATTGTACTTATCTATGAATAAATAATTATCTCAATATCCTGTCTACCACTTTGTGGTTGATACATTGGAAGACACAATACCTTCGTCTACAGCAATTTCTCTCTCTCTCTATTGATCCCAATTGACCTTACCTTCAATTGACATTGTCTCCAACATGAAAATAGAAAAAATCGATTCATAAAAATCATTGTATTTTTCCTCCAATCAATTCCTTAATAAATGCTCACGATGTCGCATATATACAGAGTTATGAACCACAGCCAGTCCGTGTAAAATTATCATTTCAAACGTTTATTGCTTTCAATTGCTCGATATCGTATAAAGACACTGTTTAAAATTTATCTAGAAATAAGAAACATACTTGATACAAATATTTGTTTTCGTTTTATTTTTCATCTTTTAATTTCCATTTTATACTAAAAAGCGTTTTTTGAGTTTTAAATCCATGATTCTCAGTGTCGGGTAAGCAGGTACTCACAAAGCCTTTCACCACTAAGACCCTGCTTTCGTCGGAACCCCTGGGAATGCCACTGCTGTTGCTAAAAGCTCATTCGTAAAAAAAGCATAATTCATTAATTTTTTTCATTGCTGTGAGGTTTTTGTATTTTTAGAATTGTTTCAATAATTTTGTTGGTGATTCATTATCGCAGAGATGCATGATATATTCACTGACATAGAATGATTAAACACTTTTGGCCTCAGAACAAATTCTAATTGGAAAGATGAAAGGATGATGCATAGTAACATAAAAGCTGGAACTGATAAATCTTGCAATATAAAATAAAAACCACCAATAAAACTTGCGAATTAGAACGTTTTGCCCGTATTTCTCATCCATTTTTCCCCCTTGCTTTTAATCTAATCTCGATTGCCGCTCCAATTATTGTTTGGATTTTAAAAAAAAGAAGAAAAAAAAAGGAAAGAAAAAGTAATTATTCAAAACAGGGCCAAACTCCTACCTCTATTCTGACTGAAGATGATAAGTGCAACGTTTGTATTTTATTTATAATAAATGGAGAAAAAGAATTATAAAATAATTTTTTTTAGTAAAAGAATATTTATTTATGTATTAGGATAAAATACGCCTTTTTGTAATTGTAAAATAAATTTTGTAGACATGTAAGATTTGTTAGTTTGTCTCCGTTGGCAAGAGAGCCAGAAACCAATCAAGTTGGTCGTGATTTCGAATCGTGGTAGGGGAATGTCAGTTTTGACTTCCTTAGATTATGGAACCTAACCAAGAGACAGATCCGTAAATTGAGAACCATGCAACGTGCACATGAAAGAATTATGCTGGGTCTCACATGGAGAGACCACAAGACAGTACAATACACCCGGGTGAAGACGGGAGGCGGAGACATCATAGAATCAATTAAAAATCTCAAATGGCAGTGGGATGGCCATGTAGCATGAATAGCGGACGACCGATAGACATCGCGACTCACGGCATGGATTCCCCGAGATTACATAGAAATCGAGGCCGGCAGAATATTGGATGGAGAGACGAGTTAGACAAATTCAGAAAGTACTGGCTCCGTGACCCCCATGATAGAGAAGTGTAGCGAATCCAGGGGAAGGTCTATGTCCAACGATGGACGTTGAATGACTGATGATGATGATGATGATGATGATGATGATTCTTGTGCTTGTTACAGTAGAAAAGCTCAGTCCTGATTTGGATTTGAGTTTGACAACAACAAAACCAATTTAATCAATTCCTGTCATTTCTTATCTAACTTTCTACTTCAATTATTGGTTCAGTTAAAAAATAGGAGAAATACATGTGGTAATAATGATATTTTAAATTAATTCTTTGAATAGCATTCATAGAGTTTTGAATGTATGTCATAAGATAATCAAACACTTTTTGCCCAACGCCGTATCTTGTAATTCAAAGGACGAAAAACCGGCTACAAATGTATTATCTGCGGAACATGTATTATACTTATGTACATATGATATAATTAAATAATGATTTTAATTTAAAAGATAATGTGATGACAGACCTAATACTGAGTTCCCCTAAAGGAATGTATTATCTGTGAAACATGTGAGATATCCACTTCAATAATTATGCACTTTGGTCCAATAGTGAATTCTAATTCAAAGGATAATGCAATGAGATAAGTAAGTAAAAAGTAGAACTGCAAAGTAAATTTTGGAAAATATGGAATAAATGATTATGAATATCATAACTTATTGGAGTAATGTTAACAAAGTATTGCAGGTATACATATTTAACAAGACATAGAATAAAATATTATCCAGCTATGAAATTACATTTTGAATTGTACTTGAATTTTGTTTGATATTCTATAATTGCTCTGAGTATGCAAGAAGCGCCACATAGTCTTTGTTATGTGTATATCTGTTTGTCAGTCATGCTATAGAAACCACCTAATTATGAACACACTTCAAAGAAATTTGGCAAACATACTTAATAGACGTAGGAGAAAGTTTCAAAGTGAAAATGTTTCAAAGAGTTTCAGAAGGGGCTTTCTGTTTACTATTATAACTATAATGTTAAAGTAGGACCTTACTTTCCATTATGCATGCATATGCATAATTTCTTATTTATATATATAACATTATGGGGTCAAAGGGGTCAAATTTGTAGTGAAACTTTTCCCTCCTTTTGATGAATCAAAATTGATGAGACACGTTTTTCCCTTTTCTTTTACAGTGAAGATAGCCCCCTTCCCTCCTTTAAGGGTCAAAAGTGACGGTAAACTTTTTTTTAACTTTAGGGCTCAGACGTGGAGAGAAACTTTTTTTTGTACAAGTTTGAAAGCCCTCATTCCTATTAGTTTTCTACTCCTTAAATATTTTACACGGTATAGATCAGTACGGCACACAAACCCAAAAGTCGCTCAAATCTCTGAATGTGCACCAATTTCGTATATTTCAATGAACCCCCAAATAGACACCCCTGAAAAAAAAACTAACCAAAAATTAGAAAAAAAAACAAACAAACTCTAACCCCCCCCCACTACCTCGACTGGGGCTTGGCTGGCCATGAAAACAAACAAATCTAGTTGGATGTGTCGTATCGGTCGGTCTTCCATCTAATCCAAGTAGTAAATTCTCGCTGGGTGACAGATATGAAATATTTAGCAACGAAAGGTGAAAAATTAAAACTTTTTCAACTGCTGAAACGGCATGTATAGGTGCTCATTATAAATAGGCGGTCTTTTGCTTTTGAAATCAGGATCGCCACTATAGTTATAAATATACTAAATTCTAAACTTCAATTTCCCTCTAAAAAAACTTGTGTGGACAGGCAGATCGAAGAAAGAGTATCAAAATTTCAGATCGAAGCGTTTGATTCAGTCCTGGCTGTTCTATCTGTCATGCTATCTCCAAAAGTTAGGAATGGACTTGAAAATTTTATTGAAGCGTGGGCTATAGGTTACGAAAGACGTCAGGAAACTTCGAGACAGATGGAAAGAAGAAAATCAAAATCGAAGATGGAATCATTTATTTAGTTTTGGCAGTTCTTTCCGTCGTGCTATCTCCAAAAGGACAAAATGAATTCCGATGAAATTCAGTGGAAGCGTGGGCTTTTGGTTACGAAAAAAGTCGGAAAACTTTTGAGCAGATCCACGCTTATATATATATCTTTGCTGTGCCCTGACTACCTGTATGCAAACACAAATCATCTCCAGAAGTCCTCTCTGTCCACACGATATCTCAACATGTTTTTCATGAATTTTGTATATTTTGTGGAAGAATGGGCAATAAATTAGAGAAGAGATTGAATTTTGGAGCGGATCCATGCCAAATTATTTCCCCTTCATTGTATCAATTTGTCAATACCATATGATATCTTCACTTCTTTTCAGTTTCTACACGTGATATCTCTAAAAGTTCTTGATGAGTTCTAATGGAATTTTCATGGAAGGTGGAGACCTTGACTACAAGAGGAGTGATTAAATTTTGAAGTGGATCCATCATCAATTATCTCCCTTGTGATATAGATATCAGTTCTCAGATGTATTTCGTTTTAAAACAGGTGTTTAGGAAATTTGATTGTAAATAGCTCAAAACTACTTGTTTTGGGGGATGAGTTACTTTTGAAAACTTTCAAACAATATAAAATAGGACCATATTTATGGAAATGGTATTTTTACTGACTTAAGTACAACAGCGTAGATCCACCATTATGAAAAATAAATGCTAAAACCTTTTGCATCTGATCTGGAATGTTTACTTAAGATATTCTCACTTACTGAAGATCTCTAACAAGTCCAATTGGCTTCATTAGTCAACTAAAAAAAAAAAAATCCCCACGGGGCTCTATTACAGCGCCAGGACTATTCTTCCTAAATGAAAGATTTATTTTTCCTTTGATATTCCGAATTTCATTGAAATTGCTTTCGGTGGAATTAGAACACGTAACTATCCGTGTGGAAGGTAGGTACTAACTACTGTCATTTATCGATGTTAATTGAGCTTAAATTGTCAAATTGAGTGGAATGGGATTTGGAAGATCTGTCAATTTTATGAATAGTCGTAAAATGATGTTCTGAATGTTATAGTATCCCTCTCACACTTGGTAGATATGATACTGAAAGACACAATGGAAGCAGGAATAATGAATAAACAAGTATACTGTAATATTATTCTTATCTATTTCTTATTAGATGAAACGAAGTCTAACTTTTAAACTCATTCTTCATCCTTCCTCCGTTCAGCACCATGTTTGTACATCCGTTGTTGCAGAAGTGATATTATCTGATACGATTGTTCTAATATGAACTGCATTCAGTGGGATTAGAACACATAACTCGATGAATCATTATCAATCAATACTAATGTGATAAGTACCTGCATTTTAGCTGCGTTTGAGAGAAGAAAAAATATACTGCCAGCTCTGAGAGTTCTAGTAACTCAGACAATAGAGCAGTGCAGTACCAGAAGCAATTTCCTGAGATGAGAGGGATGCGAGCGTATTCTTCATTTTCGATCAGTGCTGTTCACTCGCTGCCGTAAATTAACGGTCCGTAAGAAGTATAAATGTTTTGTTTTTTTTAACTTTTTTTTTTTTAGTATTATTGTGAAAAATGAACAACTGAAAACTTCGCAAGTATATCTCTTTGGACATGAAGCGAGTTTCTGGAGAGCAAGCTCAACTTTCAAGAATAAGAAAATCCACTAGTCCTAAAATGGCTCTACAACCAATGCATCCTCCCGATAGTCACCTATGGAGCTGAAACATGGAATCCTATCGAAAGATTGACCCTCAAACTGAGAATAATGCAACGTGCACACGTGCCTCGTTACAATATAAGCCTTTCTAAAAAAAAGGGTTAATCTCAAATCAGAGCGACAGGTGTCGAAATTTATTAAAAACAAATGTTCATCCTTCAATCTCTATCACATCGATACAAGCAACAATGTATTTTCTACTCAATTTCATTGATGGTTATTTACTAATGCTAATAGAAGTCTGGGCTTCTAGAAAATACACATCTGGTATCGGACAACTAAGTGCTCGTAACTTAGAGTAATACGTAAGCACAAGTAAAACAGGAAATTCATGTTAAGTTCATGAGAAATAACCATGAAGGAGAGATAGTGATCGATTAGAAGATGCATATGCGTGAAGGATAAAATGATAGATAGATAGATAGATAGATAGATAGATAGATAGATAGATAGATAGATAGATTAGTGAGTATGGAGAGTACGAGGGGAGATAGATAGGAAAGAAATGATCGAAAAACAGCACTGTTCATAAGTATATGAACAAATATATCAATTTGTTTATTGCCCATATTTGCATTCTTTCCGTTAATGTATTGGTCTGCAAGTTTACCAGCCAGATCGTACAGTACTTCACATAAGTATCTGCTTGTTCAAATACTTACGAGAAGTGCTGTAAGGTACTTCTGTGAGTATTTGAACAAATAGGAATTTTTACAAGTATGGCTTGATTTCCAGATCGATCATCAAAAGGATTTGGAAAAGCGAACTTTTACAAAACTAGTTAGTTAAACAGCCTTAAAGTAGGGTTTGTAGGGAACTTTGCAGCAAGTTGGGTTCACACACGAGAAACAAGTATCTAACCCGGCTGAGAACACTCCACCCCGAACCCCGTCAGAAATAAGTTCAAGAGAGGCCCACGAAATGTGAGGAAGGCTCTCAGACCGATACATCGATGGGGCCAATGCAAGCATAACTTGATTGCTCAAGGTCCGGCTCTTGTAGTAAAACCCTCCAAAAATATTCGTTTGCGTAGCCATTCACACCCACACGAGAATATATATATATATATATATATATATATATATATATATATATATATATATATATATATATATATATATATATCTTGATAGATTCGCCTGTAGAGGTCCAAAGGGGACAGAAACAGAAACATGTTTGTGCAGTGAATCTGCTTTCTACTATATTTCCAGCTCTTCTCTGAACCAACTTAATTCTTGGAGTTTGAAGTTGAATGTATCGAGCACTCTACGAAATAAATCCATCACATATCAGACATCAATTGGATTATATTTTGTTATATTATGTTACATTGCAAACCTGCTTTGTTTTGTACGTACTATATATATATATATATATATATATATATATATATATATATATACACACACACACATATATATATACACACATATATACACACACACATACACACATATGTATATACACACATATATCTATACATGTGCATATATATATATATATATATATATATATATATATATATATATATATATATATATATATATATATATATATATATATATATATACACATACATATGTTATGGATACAGAAAAGAAAAGACAGGAATTGGATGCGGGGGTAGTGTATTCGTGAAATGAAGAATTGAAGAATTTTGAGAAAAGTGATTCCCAGCCGAAATGGGCCAGGGTGTGTGTGTGTGCGTAAATGTTTAGCTAAAGAGGCGGGCAATTTATTTGGGAGTGGGGCGGAAGAAAGGAATAAGTGGACATAGAGGAGGTTAAAGTGCAAACCAGGAACAACGTGTGACCTTAAGATAGGCAATCTGTGAATAACTGGTTATCTACGAAAATCAGGGTATGTATGGATGTTTGTACGTACATATGTACAGATGTAGGTAGGTATACATATACGTATCTATATATGTATATACGTGCGTGAATGGATGCTATAGGCAGGAGTGGCGATGTTGAGCGTCAAAGTGGGTCAGCTGAATCCCCGATAGACTAAGTTAAAAGGACAAGATGGTTTGACGGGCGGTCAGAGAAAGAAAAAAAAGGAAAGGGGGAAAAAAAGAGAAGAGAGCGGCTATATGACTAGCAGAGAGAGAGAGAGAGAGAGAGAGAGAGAGAGAGAGAGAGAGGGAGAGGGAGAGAGATAAGGACGGAGATGGAGAGAAAAGAGAGAGAGAGGGGGGGTAGCTGTTATGGTAGAAGTGTTAATACGAGCGAAAACGAAAATGATACAACGAATAGTAGCCGTCTGTTAATATGGTGTAGGAGTTATGGGCTGAGTCGAACAACCATTTATAATCAGGATGGAGCTTTTTTTCGCTCACAACACAAGCCTCAAGCCTAAAAAAAAATACATGGAAATAAACTGGTCTTTATTTTGAAGCAACATAAGAGATTCATTCACTAGAGTAAATTAAAAAATTAAAGAAAATACATAGTGTCGAGCAACATATCATTCCCCCCCTCTCTCTCTCTCACTCTCTCTCTCTCTCTCTCTATATATATATATATATATATATATACACACATGCAGCAGGAATCGAACCTGCGACTGATAGGGTAGCTGCTTTAACGTAGGGTTGCTTTTACCATAGAGCTTTATTGTAAAAGACCCAGATAACTGTTTCAACTCTAAATTCTCATTTTGTTTATTCACGGTCAATATATGCCCAAATTCAGCCTTTGCGTCGGTATGATTATGCATGATTCACACGCACACGCGTGATTGTATGTGTGTATGTTTGTATGCGTATGGGTTGTTGTGTGTATATGCTTGCATGTTGGTTGCGTTTGTGTGTGTGCTTGCGTGCGCACGTGCGTATCTGTGGGTGTGTTTGTGTTTGTGTGTGTGTGTGTATGTGTGTGCGCAGGTATAGAGAATAAATGGTAATCAAAACCTTGACATATTCCATGTTGGAATGCTTGCCCGAAAGCCCGATCGATTATTCCAAGCAGGAGTGTGGACAATCTCAAGAGATTTGATTTAGTCCAATTCAGTACTCTTCAAACTTTAGCCACTCGGGGAAAGCCATCTCAATAATTGATTTCTCTCTTTCGAAACTTTGAAAACTGGATGACCGTTTCTACAAAGGAGACATTCTGGCGGAACCCTATTCTTAGCATTTAGTTTTTATACAATAATTAATGATCTACAATAATAAGCAACTTTGGATCTTCAAAAGTCATTTCTATTTTAAGCAAATTACGTTTATTTGAATCCTAATGTATGGGCGAGGTCTGTGTAAAAGAATTATGTTTTTTCATAACTGAGTGTTGGATGATGATATTTCTCTGGCATAAAATTCCCAATGTCAAGTTCAATATTTGACAAGTTAATTTTCTAGTGACATTCTTCCATCCAGTGGGGTCTCATGTTTATAGTCAGGCTCCGTTATCTTAATTTTGATTTTGGAGTAATAACTTAAACTTCCAACTACGGACCTCAATCCATTACCTGACGGACCCCAAGGGATCCACAGACCCTAGTTTCGAAACCACTACTGTAGGGAACCTCTTCGAAAATGGGACCACGAACGAGTTTTATACTGATTTTTGTAAATACCCTCCCCCGTCCTAGAAAGGTTTTATGTAGGAGTTTCAGTTTGCATTGGAAGTCTCTAAAAATTGACCCTTCTTGTCGTGTCATACTTACTCAAGATTTACTATCTTCCAAAAATTTGCCAAATTTTGTCGGAAATGCCGGTGGCTGGTCAATAAACAGCGCGGAGAATGAACTCCAAGTCATTTTCATAAGTAACAAATTTCATTATTTAACGGACCGTATATGGTTACTCCAGGTAATCATACACTTATTTACCAAACGCCCGTCTGTCTGCGTCAGCAAAAATCCAGAGCGGTCGTCATTAATGGGATCCCGGGGCAGGTTTTTAGGATGTTTTTTTTTCGAAATCCTTTTAGCAGGATTAATTTTACAATGGAATTTTTTGCTAAATTGGTCCCTTAGTTTATGTCTGGCAGCTTGAACATTGACCTAAAATAATAATCCTTGAAGATCTAACGCAGCATAGACGTGTATCCTTCTCGCTGTATCCATCTAGGATTAGTTGGATGTTGTATAGGTTCTCTGCAAGAAGGAGGATGTCGTCTGCAAATCTGTGGTTGCTAAGATATTCGCCGTCTATTTTGATTCCTTTGTTTTCCCACCCTAGGTTCCTGGAGATCATTTCGAGGTAGGCTGTGAAGAATTCGGGTTGAGCTAGTGTTGGTCTTCATCAGAACGTCAACAAAACAAAAGTCATGTGCAACATTCACACAATGATCAAAAACGGACGTTAAAAGACTGGTGATGTTGTGATGCGTACCTTAGTTAATCATTATTCTATGACTCAGCGAATATCTGACCGTCCATCTGTCATTGCATAACTCAGGAATGGCCGGGGCTATGGACACCATTATTCAGTGGTTACTGAAGTGAGATAATGAAAAAAAAAAGGGCCTAAAACATTATCTTTTACTGCGAACAGAGGTTGAATAAGAGAACGCTCGGCTCATTTCTAAAAACACAAACCAAAGAGAGTGTTGAGGTGAGAAAATGAATCCTTCACTCGTGGGTTTCTCATTTGTGCAAGGGATATTTCAAATGTGAGTTTCAATCAGCCCAAGCAAGATGAGTTCTGAGACTGAATTGGTCAAGGCTTCATCCATGTCAGAACAGCTCCCGACGTATGAGATGCAGGTTCAAGTGCTGTCCGGATTTCATGTTTTCGACCAAGACGGCCGAATGGTGAATAAGTAGTAGTAGTAGTAGTAGTAGTAGTAGTTGTAGTAAACGAAGAATATGGTGTAAAGAGAACCTGATGCGAGGGGTGGTAGACTGACTGAGAGTAAGATGGTCTACCAAACCATGGGGCATCCTTGGCTAAATAGGTTAAAGCATCTTCCATGTAAGACGTGCTCCCGAGCATGGGATGCGACTCTATTTCTGGCAGTAAACTATAAGTTTATTCCGATTTCACTCAGTCAAACGGATTCACTCGAAACGTTTTATTAAAAAGCAACAAAAGGTTTATTGGAAAATGAAAGTGAAATCTTACTTATTCATTTTGATTCTTTGTAAACCTCCTTCACTGATACATTCATTCAGTCACAATAATGGATGAAAAATCTTTCCTTATAATACTAAAGCCTTAGTCTCATGTTTGGACGGTAATTGAAGTGTCTGATAAACCATAATCTCGGCAAAACCAATATCTCTGCAAATCGGGCGCCATTGATACCGCAGCCAATAAAAAAAGATGTAATCATGATAGAAAAAGAGAAAAAAAGTTAAAAACTAAAGCGAGAACAAGCTATTTCTTGGCAGTGAAAAGTTAAATTCAAGTCAGCAACCCTAACATGCTGGAACCTGTAAAATTCAGGTAGAGAGTTGTCTTGAATATTCATGAAGAAATCCTTCCACCACTTCATCATCTGAGACATACGAAAGCGACAAATCAAAGCTGAAATACTTGTGCAAGTTCACATTTTTTATTAAACAAACATGACTAGAGTAGAAGAGTGTTACCTGTTTCTTTTTTTTTCTTTTGGCTACTCAGACCAGATTGACTTAACACCAAGTCATTTAAAAGAAATAATATGTTCAAATAAGACATTACGTAAAAAAAAAAAGATACAAAATGGTAGCTTATCTTCTTTTTCTTGTGCCCATTTTTTCGTTTAAAATATCGCAAGAAATACTTTCATTATCAGAAATAAATGCGCGGAACATTTGCCCGAAATATTTGGCAAGATTCTAAAGTAAATATTGAATAGAATGAAATTATTCGAGTTCTAAAATTCAGAGTAATATTCGACTTAAGGCCAAGGCCATTTCAAGTACGTCACGCAAAAAAATTGAGAAGTAAGAAGGTATATGTCAAAATTTATTTTATACGTTGAACGATTCAATGAAGACGACGGATCTTTAACGGCAGGAGATATACCGTCCTGGGAGCTAAATTATCATCATCATCATCATCATCATCATCATCATCATCATCATCATCATCATCATCATCATCATCATCATCATCATCATCATTCTTTTAACGTCCATCGTTTGACATAGACCTTCCCCAGGATTCACCACATTTCTCTATCATGGGTGTCGCGGAGCCAGTATTTCCTAAGTTTGTCTAGTTCATCCCTCCATCTTATGGTCTGTCGGCCTCGGTTTCTTATGTGATCTCTGAGGATCCATGTTGTGAGTCGTGATGTCCATCAGTTGTCTCTCATTCTTGCAGCATGGCCTGCCCATTACCATTTGAGTTCTTTTAGTAGTTTCTATGACGTCTTGGACTCTTGTTTTCTTCCTTATATACTGTGCTGTCTTGTGATATCTCTATGTAAGATTGAGCATGATTCTCTCATGCGCACGTTGCATACTTCTCAGTTTGCAGGTCTGTCTCTTGGTTAGGTTCCATGTTTCAGCTCCATAAGTGACTATCGGGAGAATGCAATGGTTCGGCTTACTTCTTATACCAGCCATCCAAATTTCCTAGGGTTGGAGGACTTGGAAAATTCAAATAGGATTAACAAAGTGTATGCTACTCCAGACCACTGAATTCATTGTCTCAAACTACTGACCATATACTCCATTTGTACTGATATTTTTCTGGAGAGCTCTTAGCTTTACGTAAATTCATAAAACTATTTTTTTTTAAATACAAAGGGTCATCCTGATATCGACATAATTTGGTAGAGGTAATATCGGCACCTTATATATTCTTTAAAAAGCAATCTTATGAATTCAGATAAAAGCTCTCAAGAATAAAAGATTTCCACATAAATAATGTGTATGAAGACTACATTGAGTCAATGAATTAAAATTTGGAAGATACGCATTGTAATACTGCAACACTTATCTTCAAAGAGGGGAAATGTTACTGCATAACGGTTTGAGATGAGTGACACTGAGCAAGCAATCACTGTAAGTCGTTTCGAACAAACATCACAATACACCCGTTAAATAAGACTCCTCGACTGATTGCTGGGATAGATTTGCCCTATTATATGTTCCAAGTTCTCAAACTCACAAATCTTTCCGGAGTCCGATATTATGGAACAGACTGGCTGGAATTACAACCACTCATATAAAAAGTTGTAAAATCGGTCGTTGTTCTTTTCAAAATGAGGGATCAATAGAACTACAATAAGTAGTACCACTCAAAAAGTGTTTACTAATCTATAATATTATGAAATAGATGTTTTTGTTTTTTTTTAATCTATATATAGTCACAAATTGAGTTAATGCTAAGGTGGCTGATAAACATTTCCGATGCGGTATGCATAAATAAATGGATGTTACTCGATCGAGACATAGATATGAACAGGCTGATATAGATAAACGGTAGGTAAATAGGTAGCTACAAAGGTAAATAATAGACTGAGATTGATATGAACAGGTTGAGATACAAGAATAAACACGGATTAATATGAATATAGAACTCATTACACTAGCGAATTGGTCGGCAAGACGAGCTGACTTAACATCATTCATGTAACTATTTAATAAGCCTACCTTAGTATTGTGCAACGACAGAGTGTGTGGAGAATCCATTGAGGATCGAATAAGCCATGAAATATCAAATTTTGTTTAATCTGACACATGGGCACCGCAGCACAACACCTTAAACCAAAAACTTAAAGTACCCAGTAAATATCGAACTCACTGCAGTAGTAATGGCCAGTAAGACTGGGTGATGGACCGTCATTTAAGTGCGAAGCGATCCCCGCTTTTGTTTTTTGCTCTAAACTTGGCTTTGTCTAGCACTGGTTCCACGGAAGACACCCAGTGAGCATCGAGCTCACTTCACTTATGAAGTTATAGACAACACGAGTTTTCAAACTATAGCACTATGGTAGGCGCTGTACATACCTACGTACATATGTGTTGGCATGAAAAGCTGAAACTGTACGCTCACATGATTAAATCAGGATATAAATAGACGAAATAACACAGGTTCATTCAAGTTAGAATTAATGTGTCCTGAAATTAATACAAATGTATTTTTTTCAATATATAAAAACATTCAAATAAGTATTTTCGAGTACAAAAAAAAAGTAGGTGTCGACTTTTAAAAATTATTCAAAGCCTGCTTTGTAAAACAAGGCCAAAAAAAAGCAAAAGTAAAAAAAAACAGTTTTCATAGTAGGAAATTTTTTCTTTTCTTCCTGATGTTTATGAATATAAATATTCATAAACAGTTGGCGTGTGAGCAGAATTATACTCAGAATTATTCTCTTATAAGTATTTGGTAAGTTTTGGCACCCTATGAAGACTAAAGTCACAACTCAGTAATAATGATCTGTGAAACTTGCATACTAACCATTATTCCACGCGTCTCATAACTAATTACGTTGCACGGCTTGAGTTTTGCACAAGGCCGTGCGCATAGGGGATTATAACTGAGCGCCACGCACTTGAAATAGTGGTTAGCAAGCTATGATCTCAGATCATTACTACAGTAGTGAGTCTGGTCCTCGCTCACTGGGTTCTCCCACACTACTGATCATGCAGACAGTTAGCAAGAACGCAGGGGAGATAATTCTGCATTAATCCGCTCCGAAATTTCCTGACATTTACCGTAGGTGATTACCTACTCTTTCACGGAACTTCACGGAAATTCATTGGAATTCGTTGAGAACTTTCAATGAAATTTCGTGGAAGATTTAAGAACAGTCACTAAGAGAAGTGATCGATTTTTAGAGAGGATCCATCAACGATTATCTACTGTACGTCATAGCTATCAGTCCACACAGGTGTTTCATTTCAAAACGATGGTTCATGACCTTTGATGGTAAATAACTCGAAGAGACTTTCCTTAAGGCATATACTTTGTAAGATTTACCCAGCATGTTTTTTTTTCTTATACAACGTTTTACAATGTGTACATATTTGATGGAAAGTTTTTTTCTCTCTCACAAACTAGGTCACCATAGCGAAAATCGGTCATTATGGGAAATGGCGATAAAAATCTTTTTAACTGAACTGAAATGTTTACCCAATATATTTTCACTCACTTAGGGTCCCTCTAGCATGGTTTCATCAGTCAATTCAAAAATGCCAACGGGGCTCTACTATAGAGCCAGGACTAATAACCGTCATGTTATTCATGTCCGTGAGACTAACTACATGAGTTAAAAACTACGTTTGCGAAAGTCACCTAAAAACGTATTTCATTAAATTGCTGTTAAATGCTTAACATTTACTTTGATTCTCTGTTTGTGATTAAAAGGGAGGAAATGTTGAAAAAAAAACTTGGTGTTTTCACTCAAATGCCAGCCATTTTACTCAGACAAATCATCCGATAGTGGTCTCAGGATATACTGAGCTTCGCCGAATAGCCGACAGAATACATATTTCGTTTTATGTGGTATAATAAGCCAATTTTCTGCGACCTCTTTGGGTATGTATGTATGTATGTATGTAAGTATGTATGTTTGTATGTAAGTGAGTGTATCTCTATGTATGAGGTTAGCTTAATCTGGCACAAGTCCATGGTAATCTGCATTTAGTGAGGACCGAAATTGTTACATTATCAAATTGGTCTGCAACACCAGCTTACTAACAATTGCTCTACGGTAAGCGCCTATTTTCAGATGTTCATTAAGCATTATTTGGCACAAAACTACTTGGACTTGGGGGAGATAAAGGATACGTAGTATCGATTTAATTAAACTCAGTTCAAGTATGGCAAAAGGCTAAATGAGAGAAGATAGGAGTCCGAAAGTTAGTGTTGAATCAACCTTCCAGATAAGGAAAACCTACTTTGAAAATTAGTATTCGAAGTCCTGATTTTTACCGGGACTCGATCATCGACCAAAGTGCTGGTGAGAAGTGAACAACTAACTTAGTCAACAAGCAAGGTCGTTAATGACGTATTGGTGTGTAAACAGTCTTCCCGTGTATCTTTGTTGATACAGAATTACTGCAGCTTGGTGGCTTCAGCTATGGATAAGCTTGGTGCCTGTCACTGCAAACATCTGCGAGTAATCACTGGACGCTGATGATCGAACAGCTCAATGACCAACAAGGCTTTGAACGAGATGTGTGACGCCATTTCACTCTGAAGAAAAGTGGTCCATCCAAGCTTGTCCATGATCGTTCACGTACTACGGGTGCTCGAAGAAACACCAGCACAAAAGCCCGTGAATTTGATGTTGTAAGATCCAACAACTATAAAGCTCGGGAAGGCCGTTATTGCACTAACTTGTTCGGTAAGCTGCGAGCAGTCCTCAAAGATACAGGACTGAGAATATCAAGATCTAGCAAGATATTGTGGGGGCTAAGGCTGCTCGCCAAGGGAAAAGACGCAGTGGCTTCAACAGAAAGAGGTCTGAATACTTCTGTAGGATGTTTTTTTACTATTGCGACTGCAGGACGTAGTCAATCATCATCCAACAGTTTTCATCACTCTGTCCAAGACATCACTGAGAATGATTTTTTCAATTAGTGACGAAGCGGTGTAGGCGGATTAATTTGAAAGATTACAGTTATCATGCCGCACAAAGAATGAATATATAGATCTTGACCTGACCATAACATATGGCCAGCACAGATCCCAATTAACACTGTACGCCGGTAATGGGCGTCGTGTTCGCGTTTGAGCTTATGTGTGGATTGATTTGATGTGTTCAAATGTTTATTACTGAACGTACGTGTGCGGGTGTAAGTGTCTCTTTTGTTTGTGCGGGCTCAAAAGAGTGTAGCGCATAATGAACCACATGCACATACACTTTATATACATACATATGTGTATATATTTGTATATATACAAATGTGTGTGTATATAGATATATGTATGCATGTATATATATACATATACATACAAATGCCACTGGAGGTCGCAGTTCCGGTCCTTCGTACTGGCAGCTCAGGAGTGAACGGAAGAGAGAGGCAGTTGCAACGCAGTGAAAATGGTACTGCCACTGGTTGCCAGATCTCCTCTTGCAGTCTTTGTGAAAAAACGTACTGCTCGAGTCAATCTACCGGTCATCAATGCAGCTGCAATATGTGCAGAAAAAAAATTTGTTCACCAAACCAAACCAGGACACACACACACATACACGCGCATGCACCCTGCACGAGCGTGAGCACACACACACACACACGTAATACACACACACACACACACACACACACACACACATATATATATATATATATATATATATAGAGAGAGAGATGTGAAGATACTTATATATAAACGTGTATGTGTATATGTGTGGTGACAACTTTGATCACAGGTTGTTATTATTTTACTCTTGTTGCCCAGGCAACTTCGTGCCATAGTAGAGAAACCACAAGTCTTATCTTCTTGCGATATAAGACAAAGATTTCTTTGAACGTAGAACCTTTGTTTAGAAGAAAAGATGGAAGAGACAAACAATAGACGCCCTGTTCAGTCCTTGAATTCCACTGACGCGTATACGTCTTCAGGTGCATCTCAGATACTCAATGTGTCTGTAAAAATATCCGCACGTAATGGCATTATTAATTCTGTGAGCAATCACAGCCCGACAGGAAACTTGTCTCTGAATAATACAATACTAAGGAATTGCCCAAACTTCTTATATGAAGTATCATTATTCAATGACACATTCAGAGAGGTCTGGTTAGTCACTGAAAAATCTATCAGTTGACCGTCTTCTGGCAACATGCTGTGTTAGAGGTGATCAATTAAAATAGAAAAAGGAGCTATTAATGGATAAGTTACAAAACAACAACAACAGAATTTGTTCCTACACTTGAGGAGTCTATGTTGGAATTTTCAGCCCCCTATCTCCATTTGTATGGCTTGTGCGTATGATACATAACCAGACAGACAGACAGACACACAGATAGATGGACCAACTTAAAAACTGAAGAAACCGATGTCGACAGCTTTGATTGCCTAGTGTCCTAATCTTTTCCAGAATTGTTCGGATTACTTAACTCATACTTAGTGTCGCTTCTGTTCCTTGAATCAACTCAACAGCTTTCTCCGAGGTTACAATCTGTAAGAAAAGGGAATCGTTACTTTTTCCCTTCGTTAACATTTTTCTATAATCACAAGACTCCTGGTTTTCCTTAACTGATTTACACACCTGAAGTAGGCTGTAGTATTGCTCGGCCGAAACCTTGTGGTGACAAATAAACCAACAAAAAGAGTCGGTTCGGTAGTCCCAACATATCTTGGAATGAGAAAGAATTTACTCAGAATTATATGCAGGGACATCATCTTCGTTTGCACGATCAATACTTTTGGGTCAGTGCATTTTCCAACCTTCCCCGAAGATATGTTGAATTATGTAATCTGTTATATTCAACTAATTTTCTACAAAATCACTTGTTTAGTTCCAACCAAAACTCTCATCGAAACTGTCAACATAGGTTTCTTCAGTTTTCAAGTAGGTCTTGCAGGCCTGGCCACGTACCACGCGCCTAGGCTGCACCAATGGCGCAAGAGGGTTGAATATTCCAACATTTACTTCTTATTACGTCTAGAAAAACGTTCATTTTTGTTTTTTAAAAATTCCTCCCCAAATCCTTTTTTGGAGAAGGAGAGTACAATTTGCAATGTAAATTCATGCTAAATTGTTCACTAGTTTTTGTCCAGCAACGGTTAAGTTTTTTTTTTGTCTTTTTCATATCCAGACTTTTTTTTCAGTGATCACTGCCCCCCAAAAGGCAAGCTTATTCATTGATCACCAATTTTCCCATTTTTTTCATTCTGCCAAAAGACGGCGGTCACATGACAGTTCCTTCTTTTGAGTGACTAACCAGGCCTGTTTTGATTAATTTTCCGCACAACTACTTTCAGAGCAATTTACCGATCGAATGACGAAGATTCGTGTTACACTTGAAATTCAATGAAATTTTCGTTCAATTTTTTGTTATCCGAAGTACGTACCCATTTTAACTGCTTCAGCTTATAGAGAAACGAGATACAAGAACTATTATGAAAGATACCAAGTAGCACTTGTCATGAAGATCGTGTCTTAGGGACTTCCTCGCGGGAAAAGAAGCCCCTTTGATTATTAACTGCCGTTGAAAATGGCATGGTTATTTAGTTTGAAGTTTCTTGTTAAGGTTAACGTGTGCAAAATATAATTTCTCATCAGGCTGTCAAAAATTGCATTCTGCCTCGCGTTTCAGAGACGAGAAAACCATCTGTGAAGTTTTCTTTACTTTACAGTATTTTTCTCTCACACACAGACACACACACAGAGACTGAAAAGTAACACTTGCAGGCACACATATGTACACACACAGACACATGCATGCACATATCTGCACCCATATGCAGTAATACACACACACACACACGCACTTTCAATCACATAAACACATATGCATCTTCGTAAGTACGAGAAGCTACCATTCAAGTTTGAGGAATTTGACAAGCTTGTGCCAGTCGAATATAGTAGAGACCTTTACTGTTTCCCTTCGCAGGCTAGTGCGCTGCTCACAAAAGAGAATACTCCGAAGGAGACGGTGGAAACTAGGAGTTCTGGTATGTAAATCTTTATTATGGACTTTTAGGTCGTAACTCGTATACATGCATGGACATACAAGATGCTACATAAAAGAGGAATTTTAAGCCACGAAATGGCTTCCTCAAGGATAGCAAGACAGATGGTAGAAAATGACTCTTCATTTTTAGTTCTGCATTATAATAGAGCTCCATGATGAAAATGTTTAAGTTTACAAATGAAACCAATTGGACGCACAAGAGGAATCTTCAATGAGAAGACATTCAGGATCAGTCGTAATGATATTTAGCGTCATTTTTCATAATGGCGGATTTTGGCTGTGGTGCCTTAGTCAGAAAAAGACATTATCAAATGCAGGCATCTTGTACAACATTGGATAGGGAATTCCACGCTGAGTTAAGTTGACGAAATAACTATCAACCTAAGAACAAGTCATTTCGAGCTATTTACAACAAAATGTCATAAAACCTTGTTTTAAAACGAAACATATGTGTGGACTGATAATTGTTGCAGGATCCGTTCTTTAATTCAATCATTCATCCTGTGGCCTATTTCCCACTCTTCAAGATAATTTCTTTGAAATTCACTGAATACTCACAGAGATATCGTGTAGACGGACTGGTGGAAAGAAGAGTATCACACTTTAGATCGGATCATTTTCATTTCGTCGCTGTTCTTTTTTCCATAACTTCAAAAATTTCAAACAAATTTTAATGAAATTTTGCGGATGGGTCGGAATTAAGCGATGTAAGAAGTCAAGAAATCTGGTAGCAAGTCCATACGCAATTATCTCCCCTGTGTACAGGCAAACCGTCGGCAGCCACAAATTCTCAGTGTTCTTAGTAACTCCGAGTTTTACGCGGCAGTGATATTCAGACTATGGGCCACTTCCGGTAAGATGATCTCTATGTATAGGTTATTCGAGGTCATGTGGGAGTCGGGGAGTAGGGCACAGATGAGATCCGCTAATTATGATAAGCCATCGTTATTCCAGAGGAAAATGCGAAAAGATGTAAATTTGAGTAAGAGAAAGTCTTGGGAAACAAAGAAACTAATCGTACAAAAGAATCATTTAGCAATAAAGACGAACACACATGGCACCAGTGCATCAGAATACATAAGGGAGCTCAAAAATACAAACCAAAAAACTGGAAATAACTTAGAAATTAGGAAAAATGGCACCAGCTTGCAGCAACACTTCAGAACACTGCACACTGCAGACAAGAGAACACATTGCTTCAACGCCATGACTCTGGAGATTCAATACAAGCTAACAGTATTTTTGTGTGTTCAATATAAATCAATAATCTTCTTCATCAAAAAAATCGTTTGATACAAAAATATAGAACACAAAGAATTCAACTCGAGAAGCAAAGCACAGAACGAAGATTAATAGTACCAAAAATACAAGTAAATTAGCCCAATTTTCATTAACCCTAAATCTAAAAAGAATTAATGATTTTTTTTCGAAATAAGATTTCTTTAAATAATTGTAAGTCACTCAGCAATAAACTAACAATCATTCCCCTCCCCACTCCCAAAAGGAAAAAAGATCGCACTTGACGTGTTCCATCACTTCCCTACCCACCGAGATCTCGAATAACCTATATAACATCATCAGCATACCGGGAGTAGCACTTGGTCTGGGAGATCATGACTGCATTCAACTCTGAAGTTGATTGATGAAGTGTTGATTTCTGTGTCTACACGGGGAGAGAGTATATGCAGATATTGAGAGTGTAGAAACAGTATTCAACACTCAAACCATTATATATATATATATATATATATATATATATATATATATATATATATACGCACACACACACACACAAACACATATATATATATATATATATATACGCACACACACACATACACACACACACACACATTTATATATATATAGAGAGAGAGAGAGAGAGAGTGGGGGAGAGAGAGAGGAGAGGTGGACTTATACAGTTTTTGTTGTGACTAATCAGTGTCACGCTGTCATTGCCATGAACTGTTCTCATTGGTTTTTTTTCTTGTCTTTATATATTATGCATCTTTTGCTTTTATGGTGTTTCGTTGTGTTCATCCCTTCCCATGTGTATAAGGGTCGGTTTTTTAGGAAGGGGTTGCGTTTCTCTTGCACGCTGGTTGGGGTTCAGGTTAGGGGGGATGGTTGTCCAATGAGGAGATAGTGTTTTTGGTTCTCAAATCTTAAAGGTGGAAGGGAAGTAGTGATGTCTCTTGTAATTGAACATTATTGCTAAATCGAGGATAAGTTTTGGGATTCTGTCAAAATTTAAGATGCAGAACTGGAGATAGTGGACTATCTGCATGAAATCCACAAAAGAAGATGAAATCAAGCGGAGAACCACACTAGGATTGCAAGCCTTTGGCAGAGCAAGCTCAACCTTCAAAAACAAAACGATTCCATTAATCCTAAAAAGAAGAGTATAAGACCAATGCACCCTCCCAATAGTCACTTATGGAGCTGAAATATGAAATCTGACCAAGAGACAGATCAGCAAACTGAGAAGCATGTAACGCGCACACGACAGAATCATGCCCAACCTTACATGGAGAAATTACAAGACAGCAAAGTATATCAGGGAGAAAACATCATGTCCAAGACATCATAGAATCCACTACAAAATTTAAATGGCGGCAGGTCGGTCTTGTTCTTAGAATGGCAGACAATCGATGGGCATCACAACTCACAACATGGATCCCCAGAGATCACATACGAAACCGAGGCTGGCAGAATACAAGATGAAGAGACGAACTAGACAAGTTTAGAAAATACTAGCTCTGCGACGCCCATGGTGGAGAAATGTGGCGGATCCTGGAGAAGGTCTATGTCTAACGACGTACGTTAAAATACTGACGATGATGATAAATCATAATAGTGCTAAATCAGATTATTTTTTAATGATGGGTCTTGCTAGTGTATTTTCTCTCTTTTTTGGCATACTATGTAGGTGAGAGAATAAACAGAATTGTATATATTTTCACTGTTTGATTCTTGACTAGCTTATGTAACCTGTGATATCACAGGTAGAATTTACTAAACAATTACGTCAAAACTTTCATTCACTCAAATGATCATCGTCAAATATGTAGTAAAATAAGAGATTCTGTTGGAAGAGGAAATACACGAAACAATAATCATGTAGTGTTTTATCTGCAATTGCATTTGAACATCTTATAAATGACTAAGGTTTTGTCTTGAGAAGATTGCGTGATGCCGGTCTTCCAAGTCAGGGGGACTGTCCTGCTAAGAAAATCAGCATTCGAAGTCCTGTTTTTCTTCCAATGGCCTCAAACCTGATAGCTGTAAGTAAGAAGTAAGTGATAATCATCAGTTTAGGAAAGTCTTCTCTCTCTCGTTCCGTAACGGCCGCGTTTGTGATGACCTTTGACATGTCTTATCAGTAGATCTCTCTATCTACATCTCTCCATCTTGTGCCTGGTCTTTTCCTGTTGCGTTTACTGTTCCACGGGCACCAATACGTTAACCTCATGTTCCACCGGTAGTCATTTCTTCTTGCTAAGTGTCCAACCCTTTCTCATTTTCGTTGTTTAATTATTTGTGTAATTTCTTTGACCATCGTGCCCCCAACACCATGGATCCATTTTGATCTTTTCTTGTCTCTTGGAGTGATCCTAAGCATTTCTTTTCCCATGACCCCCTACTATTCCAAATTGGTTCCCAGTTCGTTTCATTAATTTCCACGCTTTGGACCTGCAAGTCATACTTAGTATAATGCATTCGTTGTATATTTTGCGCTTCGAGCATATTGGCATGTAACAAAAACAAAAAACGCCAAGATCTTGTGTGAAAATCTATACATGGAGGAATAGAAAATAATAAGAATTCTAGTAATTACTTGAAAGCTATCAGAAAGGTTCTATGACGCTGGCATTTAAGCGCCTTATACCCAAGAAAATACAACTCACGACGCATATAAGCGCCATGCATCAACAAAGGATTAACAAACCTTTGGCGTAAGGATCCAAGTTTAGGATTTTCACAAAAGCGAAAGTAAGGAAATAAATCTGAAGGCGTCTACGCTCGATTGAAAATCGACAAACCATTTAAAAACGGGACTAAATCATTAATGAAAGCAGAACTATGCGGTATCAAAACGAACAAAACCAATAACATAATTAACGAAATTAATATAGTCCACGTTTTCCTTCTGTTATCAAAGGAAGGTAACATATAAAATTTCTCCTCATTTTCCAGGATTTTACTGCATTTGTGTGTTAGTTTAGGAGCTTATACTAACTAGAATTTTGCAGAGCAACTTTTAATTTATCAGATTGATTCATTACGTCAATCTTTACTGTTATCATTTGATCAAGTTTTGTGACATCATTTTGTTTAAATAAATAGTACTATTTTTTTTTACCTTCAGCTAAATTTTGTTGAATTTTTCATACAATTGTCGGTTAGGTCCGTTGTCTATATGGCAACGAGTAACAATGCGATCGGAAATAAAGTGTGAGCCTTCTGTGAGAATTGAACTCATACCTATAGCTCTCATCGAACGCCAAGACTTTATTCCCGATTTGTGTTGTTATTCGTCGCCATAGAGACAATGGACATAATTGAAAGTTGTATCAAAGATACGACTAAAATTAAGACGACGGTAAAAAAAAAAACCTAGTCAAATTTAATGAAGATAATGATCGGTGTGCGTCCGAATGATTCTGCAACATCACTTTTTTCGTCTTCTTATCCTTTTTCTAACAAACAGAAAACACCTGGGTCTTGCCTGAGAAATCAATAAATGGCGAAATACGACAATAACAAGGATGTCAATAATTATTGAGAAACGGAAAACGGCTCGGAAGTCTCCTCTGAGAAGACCACAACGGATGGTAATTCAATTCCCAAAATAGGAAATATCCAAACTACGGTATTGACGAATATATTAAAAACGATAGGGTGTTAAGGACAATGTCATCTAGCTTTTAAGGAAGGCGGAATGGTTTGTATAATCAAGTAACAGAAAAAGAACAGAATCTAAAAGCAATTGATTGGCCAGAAAATTCGTTCATATGACATTAGGAGCGGTTAGTATTTACACTAACTTCTTTTAGAAAGATCGCTTTCGTTTGTATTGTGACAGCGTGTATCTTTTTAATTTGTCAAAATTTGAAACTTCGTTCCCATGATTACTAATGTTTGTTAGATATGCACATTTCAACGCATATATTATTTATATCCAAATGGTAATTTATAAGTTTACGTGAACGGCATCTAATATATGTATACGTACGCACATCAGACAGTCGAATGAAGAAAAAATAATTTGTTTTGCACAATAGATAATCATTTCTCCACACAATCTCATTCCTAATCAATGCACTCAATTCAGTGGAGATGATTCTGTTGTGCAGTAAAAATTTCAGATGATATTTCAACTAATAGCTTTGTGTCAGACTGCTAATTTACTGATCAACTTATAAATATATATATATATATATATATATATATATATATATATATATATATATATATATATATGTGTGTGTGTGTGTGTGTGTGTGTGTGCGTGCAGCTTGCAATCCAGAAGAAAAAAGTTAGTGAAATCTGAACAGTGTATATGTGTGTATAAATTATATATACATATATATATATATATATATATATATATATATATATATATATATATATATATATATATATATATATATATGCGTGTATATATAGAGATTCTCCCAAAAGTAAACACCTACTATGGTAAAATAGGGGTAATTCAAAACATCTTTCATACGAAATGTATGTTTCCGTTACATTCAAATTGCTTCAAACAAATTTGTGATTCTTAAAATTCTAAATTTTTCTTTCCCTTTCCAGATCTGTTATTGCACATGGATGTGCAAGAAAAGATTTTCGTAGAAACATGCAAGATAAAAAGGCATGAGGTGTTTTAAAATGCTTGAGAGAAAGTTTCATAAAACAGCTCCTCGAGGCTAGGCTATTCGAGTAGACGAATTTAAGACGACTGAATTGTTGACCACTTAGAAATCTGTAGAGACATTCATGTTAACCGCGTAAAATCAGATTATTAAAAATCAGTCTGCATTCTTTAATGCATTCTTTTTTTGTATCGATGTCTAAGAGATTTTTTTCAAATTCCTGTCATTTCTCAAAACAGATGGTTCCTTTTGTTACAATATATGTATGTATGTTTGTTTGTATGTGTGCATGTGTGTGTACGTATGCGCGTGTGCGTGTAGGTGTGTTTTTGTAATAACTGTAGAATCATTTTATTAGGTAACAGATTTCGTCCAGCAACGGTGTTAACCGAGTAGCAAATCGAACTGCCGACCACGTAAATGAATAAGGAAAATGAGTGTCGTGCAAGAGCCAAGCCTGTGTCCACCAGCAAGCAATCTTGACGCAACTTTAGTCTACCAAATGAGTTGACAACACTCATGGTGTACTCCATTAACTCCAGTGCCAAACGAAATATGTTTCTTAATAAAATGTTCCTACAACTATCTGTCGGACATAAACTGTCCAATCTAATAATATATATATATATATATATATATATATATATATATATATATATATATATATATATTTATAATGAATACATATATAATATTTACAATATATACATATTACATAGATATAATAGATATATACACTAATATATATTTATACTATGTACATAAATATAAACAGAATCTAATGAAACCAATGGCAAAATAAGGTGTCCAAATATGAAGACGATAAAAGCAGAGGGGACTGTTCGGGCAGCCTACTTGACCATTAGTTTTCAACATCTAATACGTTTCAATATACACCAATTATCACTTTGCAAAAGTTACTTTACTTGTTATAGTGAATATCATCAAAATAGTACATAAATCAAACACACTTTTTTCTTTGTTGAATGAATAGTGATTGTGGTTTTGTCATCAACCTTAATTTCAAACAATGACCCGAGGAAACGGTATTTTAACGAGTAAATATTGAAACCGATTTATTTAGAGGCTAACATATATGATTACATTCTTGTGTTAACTTATTGGTTGCCTTAAAAATATTTACAAACTTAGGTTGTTGATATCTGATATGTTTATTTTCTTGGAACTTATTTGATAATTTTATATCTAAATGGTTCGATGCCAAATTTTATATGTTGAGTTATTTACAAACAGGTATGCATACATTTATTTTGATACATTGCACATATAGATAAACGAGCATATATATATATTTGTATATATATATATATATATATATATATATATATATATATATATATATATATACGTGTGTGTGTGTGTCTGAGTGAGTATGTGTTTGCATGTTCATGCCTGAACACTCATGTTTATAAATATATGTTGTTCGATCAGCCGAGTCTGATTCGGCAGAGAGTTTTGAATTTAATACTTCAATACAGTTTACGAAAGTCAGTTCCATTTTTAATACTATGATGGCGGTGGAAAAACACACACACACACACACACACACACACATACATATATATATATATATATATATATATATATATATATATATATATATATATATATATATATATATATACATATAGAAATATAAATAGCAGAATGTGGATTTGCTACACAAACTAGCTCGTGTTTCTGCCCTCTTCGGGCCTCTTCATTCGCCTGATGAGGCCAGAAGAGGGCAGAAACAAGAGCTAGTTTGTGTAGCGAATCCACATTCTACTACTTATTCCCAGCTCTACTCTAAAACAACTTAACTTCAAGTGTAAAAATTTGTATGTATCGAGCACTCTATGAAATAAATCCATTACATATCAGAAGTGGCTTTGTATTATTGATATATTATTACATTATGTTATACTGTTAGCCTGATTTGTACCACATATACTATATATACTATATATATATATATATATATATATATATATACACACAGCATGCAATTATGTAAATATAGTGCTGTGAGCCCACGCTCTTGAACATACATGAAGTGAGAGAGAGAGAGGGAGAGAGAGAGAGAGAGAGAGAGAGAGAGAGAGAGAGAGAGAGAGAGAGCAGGAGAGCGGGGATAGGAGAGATGAGATCATACATGATACGTGCACATCGTCCTGTAGAGAGAAATGTACAATATGCAAACGAAATGTTGAATCTGTTCAAAGAGCCACTGAGTTTTTACTGAACGGCCAACATAATTTTCTTTGGGACTTCGACTTTTTCCAGGTATCGCTGGCGGGTTACCAGATAGTCGGAGACGTTTGTGGCCAAAATCGCACCTAGAAATGGCCAGGAGCCAAAATTGTTCACAAAAGCAATTGTCTTGCTATCTATTTTTATTACATGAAGTATTGTGAATCAGTAGTACGTTTTGTTTTGCTTTTTCGTACCGCTATTTACTTTTCAAATTTTCATTTTGATTTTATCGCAACTTTGCAATGATGGCCTGAGTAAAGTTGCAATAAAAAACAACAGAAAAATCAAGATGAAGGTAAGTAGCAACATAGAAATAATGACTGTTTATGAAACATTGCAATACTGAAATTACCCACCAAAAAAAGACAATTTATTTAAAAAAAGTACTGCTGTGGAATCAGCATGGTCCGAAATAAAATGTGGCTTAACCCCAAAAGTTAATAGCCAAATGCTATTAAGAAAGGCCAGGTTTGTTAAATTTCTCCTTTTAATGGCGACCCTTTTCTTGGCTAATTTTGTCCGGAGACCTTTAGTATTACCCAAGTTTCTATCAAACTGCCTGTAAGATTGTACTTCCACATCACACTAACGGGGTAGAGCCAGTGACACGCCCTGACGTCCGCACCCAGCAAAACTGAACAAACCCATCATACGAAGGTGTGTGTGTGTGGGGGGGGTCTGCACATTATAGCATTGCGTCATACTCAGCCCACGTGGGAAAGCAGATGCCTGGGCTCGAACACCGACCTTAACTATCAATCAGATATACGTAACTATTTTTTTAATCATGAGGTGGGCTCGAAATAAACCTGTTATTATTGACATTTAATAGGTTCGCCTTAGTACAGCACCGAGAGGAATAAGGGGTGGGGGGCATTGAATTGGGAAGATTGTGTTGCACTGGATACTACTTTTACACGCACAAAAAAGAAATTATGTCACACAATTCAACCTCGACATCTTTCGTTAACAATTTTTGGCGGGTACAATGGTTAATTTACAAAAAAGAAAAATAATTACTCCATCACCAGAACAATACTTCGATAAAATTAAATAAACAACAGCATGAATAAATGTCATTTGATTAATCAGGTCACAGAGAGAGAGAGAGAGAGAGAGAGAGAGAGAGAGAGAGAGAGAGAGAGAGAGAGAGAGAGAGAGAGAGAGTACGCGGCCGATTTTACTCATGCTAAATAATTAATCGTAGATTTACGTTTTCACCGCATAACTAATGGAGTGATTCAACAATTTAGATTTCGCTATCAATCGTAGTAAGAAGAAATAATTATTGACAAAGGATAACGGCACCCCTCCGCCCCAACCCGGCCAACAACAGCATCATCGATACCTTCAATATCACTACTATCACTCTTACGAAAAATAACAACAACAACAACAACAACAACAAAAAACAGCAAAAAGTTTACCAATAATACAACATTAATATTCAATCCAACATAAAAACAGCCAATAATATGAATTTTGTTTGCGTACTTGGTGTCACTTGATCTCTTACCGGAACATTTATCAAAAATTAAGTCATTCAAACAACAATATTATTGAAATCGCAGAAATTCTGAGGTTTGTAGAGGAAACTTGCTGCCACTTGATCCCCTGCGGGATTGCCAGAAACATATGGCGTGAAAGTTCATTTGCAAATAAAAATGCTGTACTGTTTGATAGCGGAGTAACGCGCCTGTTAGCTTGATCTTCAACATCAAACATTTTGAAAATGACTTGGGGTAATAATAATGATACTAATTTTAATAATGACGAAAGAAATAGATAATAATAACAGTTCGTGGAATTGGTTATTCAAGGGAGGGTTAGGGCTGTCCAAACCAGGGTAGAGCTAGTGTGAGTGAGAATACTGGGGAAGTTGTTGAAGGTTTGTGGGGATTTGCTCTTTCTCAACCTCAGCGACAACGACTGGACATCAGGTATGAACATGCAAACCTGTGGAGAAATGAATGAGGCGAAAGACTGCATGACCTGCGAATGCAACAAACTTGCCCAGTAGGAGTACAAGAACATGCACGACAGAGTAGCAACAGTCACACACTGGGAACTATGCAAACAACTAGGATTAGGCCATGCAAACAAATGGTATCAGCACAAACCAGAGATAATCCTGGAAAGCAGGAGCCATGAACATCTCTGGGACTTCCAAAACGACCACCCCATCCCAGCAAGAAAACCCGGTCTGGAAGTTGTGCACGGAAAAGAGAGCCCGTCTGATTATAGATGTGGCTGTACCCGTGGACGGAATACGAAATAGGGTGAAAAACGGGAAAAGTACCTGACCCAGGAGCTGAGAAAGGTGTGGAACATGAAGGTCAGGGTAGTGCCAATGATAGTAGGCGCACTTAGAAGAGTGCAAAATACATTGAAGGGGGAAATAGAGATAAGGGGGAGGGGGATTGAGACTATATAGACAATAGCATTTCTGGTGTCTACAAGAATACTGAAAAGGGTACTGGAAATTTGAAACTAACGACCCTCAGTCGTCAACAATGGCCGAACAGCTTGAATGAACATAGTGAAAAGATCGGAAAAGTGTGTGTGTGTGTGGGGGGGTAGTGTAAAACCACAGCACTGCTGTGATAAGCGAAGACTCCGAGACGAAGGCTGGAGTCGTAAAGAGATAAAATCTCCAGCGATGACCACCAGGCATCTCGTGAGAAAGTGCCAACCACAGCACTGCGGGAATACTGAGATGTCGCTCAGTCTCAAGCGATGGCCATGCAGACATGAATGAGAACAACAACAACAACATCAATAATAATAATAATAATAATAATAATAATAATAATAATAATCAATGGCATGATAGGCGAAGGAGAGAAGAGATGTTGGCCGAAGACCTGAGGAGACTTATTGTCACTCAGCCTTCAGCAATGACCACTGGGTAACCGGTGTGAAACTGTAAACCGCAGTATTACTGCAACCTATGAGTACTAGGAGAGAAGGGCTGGAGACTTGAGGAGACTTGCTGTCACTCAACCTCCAGCGGCAACCACCAGGCAACTGGTGTGAGATTGCAAATAATAATAATAATAATAATAATAATAATAATAATAATAATAATAATAATAATAATCATCATCATCTCATGCAACAGGTATGTATAAACAAAACAAGCAAATTGTATACATCTAGGATTATATCGTATTGTGAAATTTAGTCGGTGCGAGGGTGACAATAAACAAACTTACCGTTGGTAGAATTAGCGTGCCAACGGCTTCGATCAGTCCCCTTAATTCGAGGCGACGTTCCGTATGACCATCCTGACCCCCTTCCGTCTCGGAACCAGCCGACGAAGAGGCTGTAGAAATGTTACTAATTTTTCTCTGTCTTTTTCCGGGACTGATACTAGTAGGAGTGCCGCAAGAAGCCGGTCTGTGGGAGACCTGTGCATTGTTTTGGTTGTAACGTTGGTACAGCGGATGTTCCCGTGAGGGGGTACCGTATGGTGACACCGGGCTTGAAGTGCCTGCACTGTCCGGTGTATGGCTACGGTCCGGGGAATTCATTGAAATTCTCAAATTATTGGTCTGTATTGCCCGCCTTGTGCCGGCCATCGACGTCGGCGACCAAGGGTCAATGTTTATCGTGGTTGTTGTTGTTAGACCAACATCTCGAGCGTATGTTGTGGTTTGGGTTACCACACCTGTATTGCTGACACTGACAGCAATGGAAGGGGCTGAAATTGTCTCTGATGAGGAAAAGGAGAGACAGGTGCCAATTGTTGTTGTTGTTGTTGTGGGGGTGGTGATCGGTGTCTGGCCACGGTCCTCTCCTCCCTCTCCTCCCCTTTCAGCTCTACCTTCGCTCTTACTGTCACGATGATCAACATTGTCATTGTTGTTATGATTGTTGTTGATGTTGTTGTTGTTATTCGGGGGCACCTTGTTTCTGTATTTGGTCGACGGAGGCACAAGAACCTGACTCCCTGTGCTTGGTGCTTCGTCATCTGGCTGGGGGACCTTGTCCGGTCCAGGTCTCTCCAGCATAGCTTTAAATGGACATCCACCCTCCATCCGTTTATCCGAGTATTATATGGTACCAAAAAGGGGCAAAAGACTGTGTCGAGAAAATAAATCAGACAGTGAACTCTGCTCGTAAGAGCACAAACGTCAGCCGTATGAAATTTGAATGGTATTAATAATAATAATAATAATAATAATGATGATAATAATAATATTAATAATAATAATGATAACAACAACAGTAATAATAGTAATAATGTTGTTTCTTTTATATAACAGACACTAACAAAACCGAATGGAAACATAACATTATTGTGTTAAATGATTAGTTTTAACAACGAAGAACTCGGTAAAGCGAAATTGTTTTGTGTTGTGGTTAACCTAAATGATCAGATTAGTTTTAATATCTTATAAACATTTATTTGAATTTCATGGAATGTGTCTGTTGTTATTTGCACAATTTTCTTTTCTTTTTTTTTCTTAATAGGTAACTAACATTTCGAAGTAATTCACATTGAAGTGTAAGTGTGTGAATAACATACATATGAGTATGTTATTACACCGATTTTTTTTTTTTGCAACTGTACAAATTAGGGTTTTACGTGTAAGGGCATGTTCTCGTACTGTGTACATACGTGAAAGTACTGAAGTGAAGAGGCGTTAAAGAGTCAAGAAAAACAAAGTATTATCCATTAGATTTTGGACGATCTTTTCGCTTCCTCTGTAAGTGGAGATTTAATAAATAGTTCATGTTGCTCAGTATGTGTTGCTGTTGGTGTATACAGTCGAAGATACATTCCTCTATTCGCTGCTCGTGGCTGTTTTTGTTATACTCATCGCTTGGCCGCGTCCCATCTTTTCACGGTCCTTATTTCATTTTTTTTTTCAATCCTTGTCCGTATCCATTGAGGCATGTCTCACTGTTACCCTCCCCCGCGCCACAATCGATGACGAAGAAAGACTTTTTACGTTCAGTTTACCATCACCTTTTCCTTCGACGAAATTCACTTCTTCTACTGCTTCCTCTCTGTGTCTTGAGATGTTATTACTCGGCAAGCCTTCTTTGCTGGGAACACGCACACACATACCCACACCTCACACGCACACTCGCACATAGATAGAGACATAAGCACACATAGACACGCAAACGCAGTTCAATTCTTCCCTCCCTGCCGCCTCTTCTAGAGTAGTTGCACTGTCTTCCTACATCTAGCTAGTTCCATTAAATACTGAACGGTCAGTAACTCGAATCTTGTTCTTCGTGGGACGCCGACCATCAGAATCAACCGTCTTTATTTGATGGAACTATAATCACGTCGGAGTTTCAGAGCCGTTTAGGATCACCGACAACATAAACGTGCAAAATAATTCTTCAGCTAAGTAGAAGTGTCTGGAATTTCAAACTCTTTCGAGAGACGAGGGACAAGTTTGTAAGTATTAAGAACGGTCGTGTATGTCAAAAAAGTAGCAAATAAAATTCCGGTCGATGTAGTCGGAAAAGTTTTCTATTTTCTCGATGTTTTTTTTTTTTTTCATTTGATTTTTTGCATTTTTTCTGTGTTGATATTGACAAGTCTAGTTACAGCATGCACTTCGTGTTTTTGTTTACAGATTGTTGAAATTGAAAGGTATTTAAAAAAAAGAAAATTCTTATACTTTCAATGTGAAAATATTTGCGTCCCTCGACATCTTCCTATAATGACTTTCTCCCTCTCTCTTTCGATCTCTGTCACACAATAACACACATTATCCTCACTCTTTTGGTTTCTACTTGTTTCTGTGTAGAATTGAATTTATTTACTTCTAATTAAAAAGTACAACAGCGAATGAATAGAAAAATATTCCACAAAAATACGTATAATTCTCAATATTTGAAAAGAAAAGTACTTCAGAATTTTAGAATAAGTTTTTTTTTAGAAAGTAATTCCTGTAAAATTTCTCAAACGTTCAAGGATAAGAAACATTTTTTATTTTGAGTTTTTATATTTTTTTAGAAAGTATGATACATTATCGGATAGCTCTTTTTCCTCCTATTCTCAAAATGCTTTCACTGATCAGCCGCGGACATTTTGTTATTGAAATTAAGCAAATGAAAAAAGGAAAAAAAGGAATTCTTTCCTACGTGTGTGTGTGTGTGTATGTGTGTGTGTGTGTTCTTGTTTGTTAGTTTGTTAGTTTGATTGTTGTTGTTTTCATCCCCCCATTTTTTTCTCTAGCAAAAAAAAAAAGAAAAGAAAAACGTGTTTTTCCCGCTTGCCAACCAAGAACACAGCCAATAAGATCTCACGAATATTGAAAATCGTGTCAGTCTCAACACGTGTGTGTGTTTGTATAGGTCCCTAAACGAAAGCTCCGTATTAAGATGTAGTAAAGGTGGGGGGAGCACTTCAGCTTACAAGTAAGCAGCAGGAGTAGTAATGATAGTAGTGGTAGTAGTAGTTTTGGTTTTATCAATAGAATAGTTGTATTTGTAGTAGTAGTAGTAGTAGTAGTTGTAAGAGGAGTAGTAGTAGTGGTGGTAGTAGTTCAGCATCGAAAGTAGTAGTTATTTTGACTTTCATTTAAAGAGTTTACGTTCCCATCATCATGATCGTGGTGTCTAGGTCGAAAGTAAAAGTAGCAGTTAGAGTTATAGTGCTTGTTTTTTTTTCTTCGCTTAACAAACTTATGTAATCAAGGTGATTTTTTTTTTTTGCTTTCTTTCTTTTTTTAAAGTTAGATTTTGGTTGCTCTGACACTAGTGTTGAAAAGTGACCGATGCCCAGGCGAACTGAGAGGTGCCGGTGGTGCCGTTGGTCCGAAATGTTGGAGGTGGAGGTGGCGGCGGCGGAGGTGGTGGGGGTGCTGGCCGAGTTGATAAGTGTTCAAAACTCCATGTTGTGGCGGTTTGTAGCAGCAGAAGCGTCAAATGATGCACTTACTTGTTCGTTACCTTGGTGTCGATGGTAAATAGACGCAGCTCCAGAGAATAGAGGAAGGTAGGAGGAGGAGGGGGAGGAGAGAAGGGAAGAGAGTAAAGAAAGAAAAAAAGAGAGAAAGAAAAGAAGAAAGAAAGAAAGAGGAGAAGGAGGAGTATTCGTCAGCGAGCTGGAGGGAGGAACCAATACGTATGTATCATCTTCTCTATCCCCAACTAGTAATGGATACATCTCAGGCTAAGGAAAGTTTGGTGCGTAGTAATTTGTGTATGTATGTATGTATGTATGTATGTATGTATGTGAGTATTTATCTATATGCGTAAGTGTCTCTGTGTGTGTGTGTGTGTGTGTGTGTGTATTATGTGTATATGCGAGTATTTATCTATATGTGTAACTCTGTGTGTGTGTGTGTGATTGTGTGTGTGTGTCTGTGTGCTCGAGCCGTAGATGCTAACGAATAGAGAGATGAGAAAGAAAAAGTGTGTGTGTGTGTGTGTGCGCGCGCTTTACGGGTTGGATAGAGGAATGGAAATCTTTTTCGTAAAGTTCTAAAGAAAATGAAGATAAGGGGGGAGAGAGAGAGAGAGAGAGAGAGAGAGAGAGAGAGAGAGAGAGAGAGAGAGAGAGAGAGAGAAATGGCTGGATGATTTTTTTGCAATGGCTAAGAAGAAAATAATAAACTTGGACTGTTTTCTCTCTTGCGTTGGACAAATCCAAGAATTATATTCCTAGATTGAAAAAATGAATTAACGACTGCTGGAAATGTTTACTTTTCGATTCTATTTACTTATTAAAATATATCGGTTCAACCTAGTAGGACCAAGAAAAAACAAAAAACAAAAAAACAACAAACAAAAATCAAAAAGAAAACATATCCAGCCGCAGTAAGCTAAGAGGAGAAAAAAAAATTGTCAGATAGTGGACGTCGTTGGCCCACTGTGTAAAGTTAGACGAAAAAGGAAAAAAAAAACTAGAAAAATGTTTTGACCTTGGCAGACATCTGAACTCCAACCCTGAACGACCCCCTCAAGTCTGGTTAGTCATTCAATAGAAACCGTCACGTGACCAACACATGCCGTGTTGGGGGTGATCAACTGAACTATTGGAGAAAAAAGGGGCATCGATGAAAAAGTCATTTCTCTCGCCTTCTGTTGCGCGGAGATCATCAAAAAAGTTTAATAATAAACAAACAAAAAACATGCGTGGATGCTGCTGGGCACTAATTGAGAAATCAATTTAGCATAAAATTACATAGCATTTAACCCTCACTAAAAACCTATATAAGGGGAGAATTCGAAAAAAAAATATAGTTTTTAAACATAGTAGGGAGTAAATGTTTCAAGCCTCATTAGTGCTGCCTGTATGCGTGATACGTATGTATATTCATAAACACATCATCATAATAATGATAATAATAATAATAATAATCATCATCATCAGTCTTTTAACGTATGTAGTTGGACACATACCTTCCCCATGATCCATCACAATTCTCTATCATGGGCGTCGCCGAGCCAGTATTTTCTGAATTTGTCTAGTTCATCTCCCCATCTTGTGTTCCGTCGGCCTCGGTTTCGCATGTGATCTCTGGGGATCCATGTTGTGAGTCGTGATATCCATCAGTTGTCAGTCATTCTTGCAACGTGACCCGCCCATTGCCATCTAAGCTTTCTAATAGATTCTATGATGTCTCGGATTTCTATTTTCTTCCTTATATACTGTGCTGTCTTGTGATCTCTCCGTGTGAGGTTGAGCATGAGTCTCACGAGTGTGCGTTGTATGCTTCTCAGTTTGCGAGTCTAAACGAACAAGACTATCCCTTGCGTTCCATTCTTACCCTCCCACCCTGGGTCTCTGAGATGACTTTTAAGGCTTGCAGCTGGTTTGCGGGTATTATTGCAAATCACACAGGTATTCGTTACCGCCGTAGCCTCTTCTTGATTGCATTGTCATCGGCACGATCTGCATTGATATGCCTGGTTATATTTGACTCCAACTGGCAGACCTTACTATACACTGGGCATGACAAGAGATCAGTCTTTCGTATATGAGGTTTTGAATGACTCACCAAGCCAGCCCAAGGCTGCAATGTCTACACATCAACCCTTTCTCCGTTCTTCGGCCCGGAAGAAGTTCTCCACTTTTATCTTATAAGATGCATGAAACAACTTTGCACATGGTTTCAGTCTCTTTTCACGTCTTCAACAAAAGATCTGTTTTCTTAATGCTGCAGGATCCATTGTTAAGCCCTCCAGGTTACATACCTACATGAATTCATGCATACAAACATATATATATAGCCAGCCAGACCAACTTGGTAAATGAAGAAACCAAGTTTTGATGAACGGTTTCCAATAGTGGAACATGAACGTCACAGTTGTACGCGTCATTTTTGGCACCTTTGAAACAGAGCTGATGAATTGGAAATTCAAAGAAGGATAAGAATGACCCCGACAACAGCATCACTGAAATCTGCTAGTACTGAAGAGACTTGACGTTACTTGACCGCTGGCGTAAAATGTGTGGAAGATCACGAGTAGACTTAGACTAGTGGAAATATTAGATATACGAACCCCAGCTGTTAGCAATAGCCTAACAGCCGAGAAAAAGGCATGGTGGGGACGGTACAAACCACAGCACTGCTGTGATAGGTAAGGATGATATGTTAAGTGGGCTAGAGACCTGAGGAGACTTATTGTCACTCAGCCTTCATCGATAACCATCGGGCAACTGGGGTGAAACTGTAAACCATTATACTGCTATGGACTGCGAGGGTGCAAAGAGGAGGGCTGGAAACTTGTGGAGACTTGCTGTCACTTAGTCTCCAGCTGTGACCTCCAGGTAAAACGTCAACAGTAATAATAATGATGATGATGATGATGATGATGATAGTTGGAACGGTTCAAAAGGAGTGTGGAAGTATTGAAGATCAGAGGAGGAGGAGAAAGGAGGGGGATTCGAGGTGACTTGTTGTCACTCGTTCTCCACCAATGAACAGCGGGAACATCTGACGTGGAGGAAAAAGATATAATTGCTTGAGATTTGAGAAGTGTTGCTGTCATTTGATCTTTAGCAAAGAGGCCAGCAGAGACCTTTGGTGTGAAATACAGTTAATAATTTTAGATATGACCTTTTATATGTGCGGGGGTGTCTGTGAGGATGACATCATAAAAAAACAAGTTATCTTCCAACTTATTCAACTCTATTATCAAGCATCCTACGTTTGGCGAAAGAATGTAAGAAGAAAGGAGGAAAACGGCGATAACTGAAGACCGTCTACCAAAACTGTCAACACAGGTTTCTTCAGTTTTTAAATTTACCCCTTAGTTCATGTCCGGCAACATTCACGGCTGTTTTTTTTTTCTTCTATAATTCAGACTTTTTTGAATAATCACTGCCCAACGAAAGGCAAGTGAAGTAACTAATTGATTGATGACCCCCTTTTAATTTTTTAATTTATTGATCACCCCACCAACACTGCACACTGCCAAAAAACGTTGATCACTGGACAGTTTCTGTTGAGTGACTAACCAAACCTGTTGGGATCATAATGTTCTATTTTGACAGAAGACGATTCTCGTCACTTGCATGCCACAATGGTCAACAGAGAACAGAATAGATGAGCGAACATTCGAGCAAACCATTCGTCTATAGCTACCTTACTGTCCAGGCAGCAGAAACCATTTTTTTATAACAAAATTTGAGGTCTGGTATTGCTCACGATCAGGTTACACCAGTGTTTTTGATCTATTTGGACCCTTTTAGAGCATATATCCCATCAGCACCCAACGTAGAGTCAGTTAAAAATGATGCATCGAACCCCTTGTACTCGAGGCGTCAACTTGGTTTCACTTGAGCAATTCATTATAATCCACTTCCGACATGCTAGACTCGGCGGAGCATCGACAGAGCCCCGTTAAACTTTAATCTAATCAATTTAATAATTTTATTCTAAATCAAAATATTAATTTTATAACCAAAAATATAATTATACGGAAATACCAAAAAGTACTTGATTAATTAATTTAAAAACAGGTCTGGTTAGTCACTCAATAGAAACAGTCAAGGAACCAATGTCTTTTGGCAGCATTCCGTGTTGGGTAAAATCGATTAAGAAAGTTGGAAAAGGGAGTGATCAATGAATAAGTTACTCCTCGTACCTTCTGTTGGACAGTGATCATCAAAAAAGTTTGAATTTTCAAAACATAAGCGGAACAAACTAAAAGAATTATTTAGCAAACACTCACATTGCAAACTGACTACACTTCGAAAACATATTTGGGTGGGGAGAATTTTGGAAAAAACGCAAAAAACCTGTTTTTTTCCCTAGACATAGTAAAAAGTAAATGCTGATATTTTCAGCTCTCCAGCAGCATTGGAGCAGCCAGACCAACTGAAAACCGAGGAAACCTATTTTCTACAATTCTGGTGAGAGTCTCGTTCGACGTTTTTTTTTTTTTATAATTAATGTGAAGGATGGATTGGCCTGATGGGATGAGACTAATTTTTCCACGTCTGGGTCATTATTGATAGGCGACTAAATATGACGATGTAAACACAATTAGGAACTTTTTCATAACGGCCAGTAATCCGAAAAAATATTTTTATGAAAATTGGTTATGCAATCATGAATGATGATACTTGTTCTCAGATTTGAGTTCCAACTATTTGTTGGTTTTTAATTCAATAAATTCTTCTTTGAATTATTTTGTATTTTACTTATTCATTCTGATGCTGA
Source organism: Thysanoteuthis rhombus (assembly GCA_963457665.1). NCBI lineage: Eukaryota > Metazoa > Mollusca > Cephalopoda > Oegopsida > Thysanoteuthidae > Thysanoteuthis > Thysanoteuthis major. Next base: position 48,976,962 of record OY735207.1, on the reverse strand, counting down.
GGAAAAATACACAAAAACCGACCTTTCAATAATGCCAAAAAAAAAAAAAAAAAAAAATGTACGCCCGTCCCATACAGGCATCTGATACGAAGGACAACTTCTTAGTGTGCTGGAGAGCTTCGTAGACTCAGACATCACTGACCAGTAAGGAAAGTTTACAGAATCTCGCTTTTTTCCCCAATGCACAGGATTAGAACAACAAAAATATAATATAGTTTTATAACATAATTTTTAACATGTATTACATAATAAAGAGTGAGTGTTAAAAAATTCAACTCCCCAACTTGGTGTGGCCTGCACGCCTGATACATGGCCTGCCAGCTATCCAGATCAATTTGAAAACTCAAGAAACCTATATAGGAGTTTTGTTGACAGGTTTGGTAGACAGTTTCTAAAATCGGAAATACTCAAAAGCTGAGTTTACGCTCGCGTACATGAATGAGAACTCATGAGCTCATTTCAATCCACGTCTAACAATATCGTTCATGACAAAAATTATATACGTTCATACATATTCGACAAACTTAAATATACGTGATGTTCAATGAATTTCTGTTATAAAATCATTAATAATGCTTTTACATTATATATAGAAGAGCCTTATTCCATCGGTAACACATGATTTGATCCTGGCCATTGACAATGCCTTTCTCTCAGCTTTTCAATTCATTCATATCGTAAAGGTATTTGCTATGAATTTTTGTCGTAAAATCCGGAGAATATCCCCTTCTTCCTGATTTTCAGTGATTTCCTGTAATAAAATCGTTGGTGATGCATTCAAAATATACATATAATAACAATATTCTTCCGTTAATTTTTGAATCTAGAGTTATCCGTCTTTTAGGGTATTTAACAACCAAGCCTTAAGAGCCCAGTCTACTCAAATATTTACCCATTGCTGAGGGGATAAAAGATAGATTCATGCCTTTCCCAAGTTAACGCAAAAACTCTTTCAGTCGGGATTTGAGCTAGGTTTGCAGATTCCATTTTCAATGCAGCTAACCTTTTGGCTGTCTGGACCTGCATCTTGAATTCATACGCGAAAATTTTTTTTATGAAGGTAGAGACTTTCAGATGGATTCATGCAAAGTGTTTCTCAAAAGTTTGGAGGATATTAACCACAAACGAACAGAAGACAGTTGGGATTTCGCAATGGAATCTTTGGAAAACCGCTGACACCTCGTTATCCATGCCCAAGGAGGTTAACATGAGGAGACGATGGAAAGAATTAACAACCTTAAAAACAATAAAAAGAAAAAAAAATCACGGTAATATTCAGATCTTCTCAAAGTGGGGTTCACAACCTCCCACTCTGAAGGGGTCGCGTAAAAAACCAGTGGGGTCGCGTGTGGAATTGAGAAAAAATCTTCTACCATTTGTTACAACCTATTTGTGAAATCAGTATTTTCAGAGTTGACTGGGATTGAAACAAAAACAAACAAAAATGAAAAAAAATGCTGTATTAGTAACATTGAAATTGCCTTGAGATCAGCATTAGCAATACTAAGCCATAATTTAATTAGTTATGGAAGGGTAAACAGGCACATCCTTCTCACTAAAGGTATTTTTTTTCCTTTTTTTATTGAATTTATATTCCAAATTTGAGAAAAGTTAGTTTTCATTGTTTTTATATAAATAATTGATGAGGACTGTGACAAATTTCTCTCGAACAAAATGGTATCGTGATTCAAATGTTTAAAATATCCTGCCTACTAAGAATTCGACAATCTTGAAATGATCGGGCGTGGGAATATTGCATCCTCCAGCATCCGGGCGTGGGAAATTAGAATCCTCTGGGGTTCGGTCATGCATTTAGGCATATTCATCTATTGAACAGTTCTTTTTTTAGGAAAGAAATAGAGTAATTCATTCTGCCGCTTTTTGGGGTGGGGGATTGACGAAGGAGAAAAAGTGGTACATTTTCTTTGTCACAAAATTGAAGATTTTGACGTTGATTCTGCTCTTGGAAACATTTTTCTCTATCGCCGTTAACCTGTGCAATTTATTAACAACTTGCTATCTCTCGAACAAGTAGAATATTTAAACATGGGGTTCTCATAAAACTTCGGAGAACAAATATAGTTCATCTCGTTACACACTGACTCTTGAATAAAACTTGTTCTTTCCGATTAAAGGATTTGGTACTTTGGATAGGTTTAGAAATATTGGAATCACTATGAATATTTATGTCGATTGAGCACTCGTTTAGTTTTGAAATTTTCTTGGCAGATTTCACGGAAAAAAAATTTTATTACGAGAACATCCATGACATGCAAAGGTACGCGTATCAGTACTTGAATAATCCCATACTGGCACATCACATTTCGTAAGCTTTTTTTGGTATGTATGAATCTTTTAAAAAAATTACTTCTATGGAGTAATCTTTTAACAAGTCAGTTTTTAACGGGAAAAAAATTGAGGTTGACTCCTGCAAACGATGTTCATTTACAGCACTATTATATTCAAAACTTGAATCATAGCTCGTACATATAAATTCTTTTAAGGAATGAACTGAGAAAATAATTTCTCTCCTTTTTTTTGTTCTTAAGGAAAAGGACAAAGCTGGTTCAGAAAAAAAAATACATAATTTTGAAGAAGTTGGATTATTAAAAAGGTAAATCAGACTGTTTAATATTATTCATATTGGTTGTAAACATTTTGCTTTATTCGTTGAACCTGTATTAGTGGCTCAAGATTGTAATCAGTTCTCTTTGGTGAAGAAAGAACTTGATATTCTCTAAAGGGAAATGATTATTTAGATTGGTATATGGTAAACTGATGACCGTCTGAAAAGAGAAGCAGACGACATGTTTTGTATTTAGAAAGAGATTCATCAAAGATTTTAGTCAAAGGATTTGAATTGACTTACCGTAAGGCAGACCATCTAAGAAAATAAGTAGTAAGTGTTAAACTTTCAATTTCACTGAGTAGACGCCATTTTTTTTTAATAAAAAGAGGAAAATAAAAGATTTTAGTCAAGATGTGGAATTTTTGTCAGCTTCAGCAGGAATTACGGAGACTTGTTCGATATAGCAGACGATATATTCTTTGTATTTCAAGGGAGAAGAGATTTACGTCTAGGGGATGGGCAAATATTTAAACTGTTGCTACTGGCCTTTCACCGAACAAATGACACACAGAAAACCATTTAGAATTACTTAAATCTGATGATTTATTAAAGACGAGAATCGATGAAAAAGTGAGAAAAAAATTATTGAAAAATGTTACAAAAGTTAGGGTTCCGCTCAAAATCTGAACAACTTGGATGATATTCAACCGTTTACTGCCAGAAGGAAGATATTTTGTTTGTTCGATTATACACAACTAAATAAACAAAAAAATTTGCAAAAAATCAAATTGTTTTCCTTAGTTTTTAAACACTGTAGCTGCCAAAGGTTGCGAAAGGTTCTATCTTTTTTTAGAAAAAAAAAAGCTATAAGTGCATGTTTATATTTCTCTATGTTTATATGTGCTTGTGTGTTCAAATGCTCTTGACCACACTTGAAATTTGGCATCGGCACTTCATTTAACCCCTTATAAAATCTTTTTCTGATTTTTGTAAAAAAAAAAAAGAAGCTTTATGGACCTTTTTGAGGTCTTATTTTGACGAGTTTATAAATGACATCATAAAGAATCTCCAGCATCTAGATGCTTTTAGATGTTTTTTTTTCCACTCGAATTTACGTTTCCCCGTAGAAAACGCCAGTGATGTCATTAATGGAATTTATTCGGACGATATTTATTCTTCGATGCAATTTTTTTTCACATGACTTCAAATTTTGACGCTACGGTTGATCAATCATTGACAGTAATGACAAGTTAAGTATATTATTATGTAAATTCATATTTGCAAACATTGTATTCGTGCTGTAATATTTGTAATTCTTCATTTGCGTTTGTCTCTCACAACCAATCTGATATGGTGTGCTGGATCAGCAGAATGACGATTAGTGGCTTAATAGGATTGTTGACTCAGATATACCAGGTTTTTTTTTTAATTCAAGCTATAAAATTCCCCAGGGCGTTTTATGTTTTTAGTAATTAGATACCCAAGAACTTGTATAACAATTTTCATTTTAATTCCTTATCAGAACCAAAGTTGAATATTTTTTACATGTTGACAGATGTATCTAAACAAACAATTCGATCGACCGTAACTCATTGTTTGTTTTTATATTTCTGGGGCTTTGTTGACATTATAGACACATTTAAACAACATTGTTCAAGACATGAGAAACGTTCCTGTTTTTGCTTATGAAATGTAAACAAACGATCGGATTAGCCATAACTCACCATCCTTAAGTTGGAGTCTCCCCAAATGCCCGAATACGAAATTTCATTAAAATGTATTAAGGGAAAACGAATTTATTCAATTGAGAAGAGGAGACAGAAAAGCTGACAGCCACAATGGATGATTGCCCTTTGCTATGTACACAAATAACGCTTTAATGGCGTACGATCCACTTAGAAAAAAATGGCTCAAAAATATCTGCAGGGTCTTATATGCGAAGTTGAGATATATAGTTAAGCTGCTCTTGCTTTCTCTTGTAAATTGCAACAGTATTTTTGATAAGAAATATTTTTCCCATTGTCTTAATTCAGTGATGGTGAACTTTTTTTCGCACTGTGTGACAAAATTCTAAGTTTTAAAATAAGCCTGCTTTTGGAGTGTCACTTACATAAACATATTCTAGTTATGGGCAAATGCTTAAATTTGGCTTATTTTTTATAAAGTGTATTTTTTAATCTTGAAGTTTAAAGAATATAACTGGAAATTTCGAAATATACTAATAAAACAGGGATAATGAAATGAAATTAAAACGTTTTTTTTGCCAGAGTTCATCGCATGTAACTTAGAAAATCTATGGTGTGTCAGTGCTGACACGTGTGTTATAGGTTCACCATCACTGTCCTGATGGCATATTTTAACCGATTTAGTTTTGCTGAACTGTAGCTACATATTGAGTGTTTACATTAAATGAATACGATATGAATTAGTATAAGATGGCTTTTCCTTTGTCTTTCTTTTGAAAACCAAGTAGCTTTGGTAAGTTGACTGATAGTTTTTACGTTGTGCTACTTCAACGTTGTTTGGTTCATCTCCGACTGCTCCTCAGATGATCAGTGTACCTACACCCTTTCCCTAATTTCTTGACATTCCCTTCTAAAACGAGGGTAGTTCATTTATGCCCACGGGTCCTATACGCCATCAAATACTGTAATTATAAACTGAAACCATATAAGTCATGAAGAGATTCAAGGCACGCCCAATTTCAATTAAAGTACTGGATTTGAATTAAATTTAGATTTAAAAAAAAATCTTCCGCATTTTCAGTGACCTTCTGTGTACGCTGGCTTTTGTGAATTTAACCTACTTATTATGTAATTGTTAGAGAGGAAAAAAAAGTGGGGCACCTACCGCTGGTTAGCAATCCCGTTTCGCAGACATTTGGCGTATGCAGTGATTTCGATCCTCACTGTGGGCTCCATACTCGTTGCCTTGTGCCATATAAAGGTAAGTATGTTACTTTCGTGATTAGGATCTTGTTAAAACAAACTAATGATCAAGTTTTATTGGTGTAACGTGATTAGGGTACACTTTACGAATTTTTATTTTGGAGTAGTTGGTTTTATTCAATTTTCTTTCCTCAGCGTTGTAACGAAACGACGTTAAGTGAGGGCCCATGGTTTAAGTATACATACACCCCTATGCTTCCAAATGAGGTAAGCTTTCTTTATCATTCTCTTTTGCATTTAACTTTTCATTCTAACACTCATCGGTGAAATATTCGATTATGTTATAGAGCTTTGCATATAATATTTGTGTGAAGAATACGGTTTAATGCAGGGTGGCAATCCCTTTGTTTTTCTTTAGAAAACTAAGCCGTTTGGGGCAAGCTGTTTGATAGTTTTTCATGTGCTGCTTCTTTGTTGTTCCGTAAACCTCTGACTGTTTCTCATAGCTGGTCAGTGTTCCTAAACTTTCTTTCAACCTCAATATTCACCAATATGTTCTCTATATTAAGATCTGGAGACTGACAAGGCCAAGACGTCGTGGACAAAGACTGCGGCTTGAACCATGATTATGTTGGAATATGGCCATTCATTTCCATAAAACGATTCGACCAGGCTTGGAAGCAAACCTTTTTTTTTGTAAAACATTTTGGTAACCTTTTGCACTAATGGGCTTCTCGCATCGCACCGGCTTGGCAAACGTCAGAGGCAGAAATTACCCTCCATGCAATATTTTTACATTTCCGATGCTTCACAGTGGTAGAGAAGCATTCTTGGTTTAGATCTTTCACCCGACCTACGGAGACAGAGTTCTGGAGCACCAGTAGAGAGTTCAAACCATGACTCATCACTCCCGAGAACACACTCGAACAAGTGTGTATCATGGTGGCAAGGGGCAGAAATATGAATCAGTATGCTACCTTCTTTGTGGACAACAAGGGTTTCTTTGTACACTGATCTTAAGAAAAACACAGCTTCCTCCAGCGTTCTTGCAATGGTTCTTCTTAAAAAAAACAAACTTGATTTTTTTGAATTTCTGTATTGTTGTCCAATTTCGTTTTAAAAATACTCCAGAGCAGTCAGCCTTCTGTAATCTCGGCTTGTTCTCACTTTAGGTCTTCCAGAACCTGCTTTTTATGCCACCGAATCTGTCACTTGAAATGTGAGGCCAATTCCCTTAATTGTTGACAATAGAATCTGGATATCCCCAAACTTTGAAAGTTTTTCAATATCCAGATAAGAATTTCCTTCTGGATGAAGATCAGCCTCGCAGCTTTTGACTTCAGCATTTGCACGAAATTTAGACTTTTTAAAATGACATTTTGGAATAAAAATGATAGTTCAACTCTCTGGGAATGTATAGACTAAAAAATGGTGAACTACAAAACAACTCACCATCTAGTTCAAGCATGTTCGGAATAACAATATTGCAACGGTAAAAATACATGGCAGATGGCTAATTTCTTGTAACCTGGGTCAGGAAAAAAAGTCTATCAATGATTTTGAATTCTTTTACACATTAATTTGACACACTTGTTGTATATTATTGTCACATATTTTGCCTACATCCCATAAGACAAAAGAGTAAGTGAACCTAATATGATGGAAAGTGCTTGGCTCATTTTTTGGGCCCAGGGGTGAATGCACGTACATTAGCGCACGCGTAAACACACACACGCACACACACACACACACACACACACACACACACATATATATATATATATATATATATATATATATATGTATGTATGTATGTATATTGACATGTATACACACATATGCACACGCAAATTTCTACACAAATGCTTTTCAATTTTTATCGCAACCATTTGTGAACGATACTCTTTGTTAACAATGCTCTTTGCGAGCCAGTGTGCTAGCAGTAAACGATAAGACCACTTCGAAGAATATGGTGAATACTGCTAGTGTAATTATTTTCTATAGTAATCCCCTGATAGATCTATCTATGTGTATACGTATCTATAAAATCGAGCTTAAGATTTTCCCAGAAAAGATTTTTTCTTAGAAAATTTTAAAAAGATTATAAAAAAATAGATAGATAAATAAATAAAATGGAATTCCAATTTCGGATATATTTTCTTTTTTAAAAAATTGTATTGTCTTGCTCATTTCTTTTTATTTCGCACTCAGAATTCCAATCGGGACCATCGTAGCTGAGTAGTGCCAGAAGTTTTGAATGAAATCTCATAAAATGCGCAATTTTTCTCCCTTGATAAAATCAGGACGGCCAGTGTGTGAACATAAAACCCAAATCAAAATTTTATCAATTAAAAATGAAAAGAAATTTTGAGAATTCATGAAAGAAAAGCTGCAGTAAGTTATGTTTAGAATGGCATTTCCCCTCCCTCGAATAGTTCTAAACGACCCGCGTGTGAAAAATTCCACCTCCTTTATTGATAATTTGAGTAAAGAAACAAGTCGACCTGGTTTTAAAGAGTGAATACAACTTCAGTTTTTGCGAGCGTAACTCTTATTCGGGCCGTCATGATGACGCTTGTTTTTTTGAAACCATTGTCATTAATGTTAGGAACGAAAATGAAATCAAAAGTCAATAGAGGGAGTTTGATTATATTTTTCATAATTGCAATTCAATATCTACAAAAATATTGAGTCTTCGCAAAAGCAAGTTGACACGACAAGACGTCATAGCATCTTTCTTTCTACCTTCTCTCTTTTATTTATGTCTTAAGTTCCAAAGTCTTGAATTCAAAAGCCTGATGAATTCACGATAATAAAGTCAACTCTTGGTGTTTGAGACAAAGAAATAAGGAAATGATCATGTTTTGATGGGCAGTTTTCCTCCCTTGATTAATTTGTGATGAGCAGATTTCCCGACGGGTACTTTCCCGGTGTTCAATTTCTTGATGGGAAGATTTCCTGGTAGGAACTTTTTCCAGGACCAATTCAGAAACCCAAACAAGACCAGGTATCATTGCTCCCCACCTCTCTCTCACTATATATATATATATATATATATATATATATATATATATATATATATATATATATATATATATATATGTACTACAAGGCGCTACTGAAATATTTGAGGAATTTGAGTGCGCAAATCGGATGCCGCTAATCCTTCTGAGCTGTATCCTTTGTGATTGTATATGCCAGCAGCCCAAAAGAGTTACATCGAATGAGACGGTAGAAACTCAGTGTGGATGTAAGTGAATTTTGTCATTGTCAAATCCCTTTGACTTTTTAATAGCACCTTATGTACACGTACACGCACACAAGCACACACACACATATATTTGAATAAGTTTTTTAGGGTTCATGGTTTGAAGCTGTCTAGCTTTCAAGACTATATATAAATGTGTACACACACAGACACATATATGTATATGTATATATACATACTGATGTATTTGTTCTGATAAAAATCATATGAACCCGTGTTTATGATGAAAGTGCTCACATTTCTAATAAAATTGGAGCTAGTGTAAGGAATCCATAAGTGTTTATTATTACAAATATATAAATATATTTATACATATGAACGCACATACATATAATTTCTGAAAAATATAATCTACAGTTTTCGAACAGACATCCACAATTTCCTGAAATAGGTTATCATCGAAGGCATGTAATTTATTTTACCATAAAGATTACTAGCACTAAGAACTCCCCCCCCGCCAAAAAAAAACCCACCACCACCAACAACAACAACAACAAACCACGGAAAACGCATCCTCTTTCATTTGAACTCGAGATAGCTGTCTTGATACTCACTGTTTTCCAAGTTTTCGACTAATTTCGTGGTGAATTTTTTCTATGTTGTTATCCACGAGTCGAAGAACGTAAGATTTGTTGCGAAAATGTTGGGTTTGGCCCTATGGGTATGTGTGTTTGTGTATTCATTCGATGGCAACTCCCTTCCCTCCCACCCGCCTTCCCTCCTCCCTTCCTTCCTTCCTTCCTCCCTTCTTTCCTTTCTTCCGTTCTCTCTTTGTTTCTTCACTCGACCGATGTGTGAATGTGGATTTGGAATGTGTCTGTGTGTGCGTTTCGAAATTGCAATCACTTCACATTTTAAGATAGCTGGCAGTGTATATGTATGCCGGGTTTGTGTCTGAATTTCTGAGATGAGAAATATTCATTAGTAAACATTGATATATTCAGACTAGTTTCGTCATCTTGGTTTGTGTAGTCACAGCGTTCCAACAGAGGTAGATTGTAAACATTTTGTTATCCATGATTCGGGATATCTTGTATCAATCGGGGACGAATAAACTAAAATGAAGTATCCCTATTCCCCACATAGGCAGAAGAAAGAGAACAATTTACCCTGGAATGAGGAGAAGTGTACAATGTGCTCATAAAAGAATCTTGCTCAACATCGCCTAGGGAGATCACAAGACAGCACAGTATATTAGAGAGAGAAAAATAGGATTTAGAGATATAGAAACCATTGGAAAATTCAGATGGATATAGACTGGGCGTGTTGCAAGAATTTCAGACAACCACTGGACATCACGACTCACAACGTGGATCCCCAGAGATCATATGCGAAAATAGGTAATTTTAACGAATATGCCGACTGGTTCAAGCCCTTCTTTGATCTGGAGTTGATTTTGTTTCCATGCCGTAACAGGAAGAAGGACAACAAAATTTAGAGGAGTGTAAAAGAACGTTACTCCTTTCTGGAGCTGGAAGGGGTCTGAGTCTTTATGTAGCCGGATAAAGGAGCTGCTGTGATTGTATATATGTTTCAGCACTTCAACATATACTTGATCTACAAAGAAGGGTGTATAACCAATGCATCTTCCCAATAGTCACTTATGGAGCTGAAACATGGAACCAAACCAAGAGACAGATCCGCAAATTGAAAACCATGCAACGTTCACAAGAAAGAATTATTCTGGGCCTCACATGGAGAGACCACAAGACAGCACAGTACATCCGAGAAAATACAAGAGTCAGCGACATCATAGAAACCATTAAAAATATCAAATGACAATGGGCTGGCCATGTTGCAAAAATAGCGGACAACTGATGAACATCGCGACTCACGACATGGTTCCCCCAAGATCACTTGCGCAACCGAGGCCGGCAGAATATCAGATGGAAAGACGAGCTAGGCAAATTCAGAAAGTACTGGCTCTGCGATGCTCATGATAGAGAAGTGTCGAGAATCCTGAGGAAGGTCTATATCCAACGACGGACGGTAAAAGACTAATAATGAGGATGATGATAAAAGGAACGTTCCCCTATCGCGATTTAAAATAATGACCGACTGAGCGATAGTTGTTTCTCTTACCGACTGAGCTAAATCGAAAAGTCTTACCTATCTAACAAAATCTATGTGAGGAATACGCAAGGGCTTATTTCATTCTAATGAATAAATAGATCTATAAATTTACCATTTCCCGTCCATGATTTCAATCCACGACCAACTGAGTGATAGATAGCTCTCTTATCGACTGAGTCAAACTGACAAATCTTGCATACTTACGAAGTTCATCTTACGCTTTTACATACATTCTTATGGGGCTCTTCAGTATCCCATGATTTTCTCAATTTCCCTGAACCCTTATCCCTTCCCACACCAACCACATTATCAAGACATTTTGACCCCCAAGACATCCTCTTTTCAACCTCACCTATTTATCTGACCATTCCCCTCTAATATACTGTAATGAAAATATCACTTCCTCTTCCTATATTTCTATAGTTTTCACCATTTTTTTCTCAAATCTACTTCGCCTTTAAGCTTTGAGGAAACACTGTACATAAGCAATTACATTTTGATAAAATTTTGATATGTACTAATTGGTCTCAAGTCTTCTCCTTTTCCCTATTGTAAACATTTACAAAACATTATGTCGAATCTACATCTACACACCCATAAACACACACATATACAATGAATTGTTGCTAAAACGAACTATTTGAAGGTGAGGAGTTGTCGTTAAAGCCAAAAGTTCGTTATAGCCGATGAGTACATCATGCTCGGTAGTTTGCTGCATTTAACAAACTTTGGACAAAGCACTTCTGTTGTCCCTTACTCTATTTTTGATCTCACCTTGCGTATTCACCGCATTTATAAAACTTTGTTCGGTAAATAAGAAGGAATTTCAGCACTCTCCAATATCAGTGATGGGAATAGACATGAAAAAAATACTTATAATATAATATCGGTGTTACCCAAAACAATCATCTCACCTGAGAATTCCGTCATATTTAAATAATGACATAGCGTTACCGATTTTGATTTTAATATCATATTTTTCTCATTTAGAATTTACAGTTTCAATTCAAAATTCAATCCAACCCACTGAAATATTTCCCGAAACACTAATTGTATCGAAGAATCCCGTCACATTTAAATAATGAAACAGTTTTCCCGAATTTAGATTTGATTTCAATTTCAATTTTTTTTTCTAGAGTTTTTATTTGATTCAATTTTTTTCCATTGATTTTTTCAAATCAACTTTGCATTTTTTTTTCTAGATTTACAAAAATACAAGTCTTTATTCTAATCAGCTCTGTCTCGTGACGTAGCATTTTGAAATTTAGCATAATGATTTAACCCCAATCCCCCAAAATCAGTCCAGTCAAAAAATGTATAAGTACTTCGACTCATTTTATCATCTTTAATTGTCTTATTTCTACTTACCTTCATCTTAATATTCTACACGATTGCATTTCATTTCAATTTTTTGCAGCATGGATTTTCCATGAAATTTTTGATAATTATAGCGCATATAAGGCTGCTACAGACTTGTAAGTCCAGAAATTTGTTTCGTTTTAAAATAGAATAAGATTAAAGAAAAGATCTTTGTATAGAATTATTGATAATAGATTATCTTGTATTAAAAGAGTTTATTGATTGCCTTGGAGAGTTCTTTTTTTTTTTGACAAAATTGTTGTGTTTTTCTGTAATTACAGTCTTTTTGGTTTTGTTAAAAATTGAAAATGGAAGAGAATTTAATGATTATGGCAGAATTATCTTCAGCACAGTAATTGTTTCCGATGACACCAGTATAATATCTTGCCAGGGATTTTTTATTACCCCAACGCACGAGATCGGAAAGTACCGAGGGTCCGTTATACTTCGTTAGGTAAATTCAAAATTTGAAATTCATAAATGAATCGATAATAGATAAAAAATTCGTAATTTAGTAGCAGTGTATAACTTATATATATATATATATATATATATATATATATATATATATATATATATATATATATATATATGTATATATATATATACGCATATATATATATATATATATATATATATATATATATATATATATGTATATATATATATATATATATATATATATATATATATATATATATATATATACACACACACTCACACATATATATATATGTATATACATTTTTGGTTCGAATCCTGGTGGAATTTAAATTTCGGTGTGATTCGAATTCTAACCCGGGGGCGCCTTTGGCAAGTGTCCTTACCACAGCCACAGGTCGACCAAGCCTTGTGAAGAAAATTGGGAGAGAAATATCAAATGATGTGTGGTATAAAATAACATCCATATACAATACACTATGATATTATCCTACATGAAATTTATTCATGTGCTATGATACGGACCCAAATTAATATAAAAAAGCTAAATATTAAACTTATAGTTCGACGGAAGGTGGTGTTTGATCAGCACCACAGAAGAACAAATATGAATGTTTTGTTTTCAAATTCCTGAAACCGTTACATGATAAACAACCGATAATCCCAAGAAACAAGAAAACTTCATATGCAGTATTATAAAATCTAATTTTGTATAGAACATCAAACCATTGGGAAATCTGACATTAATTGTATTAACAGAAATTTGGAAATAATTGACTGAAACGATATATTCAAAAAAAATCTTTTCATGTCTCAAGGGTTTAGATCTGTAAAACATTCTTGACGATGCATAAATTAGATTGCGTCGTATTATATAGAAAATTACTTAAAATGATCTCCCATCATTACATGGTTAATGTATCACCCAGCCTACAGGATATCATTTCGAATAAGTTTCTGTATGATATGACGCAATTTGTAACTATTCTGTTGGATCATATACATCCATTTCTTAATACGAACACACACACACACACACACACACACACTCTCTCTCTCTCACACACACACATATATATATATATATATGTGTGTATATATATATACACACACATATATATATATATATGTGTATATATATATATATATATATATATATATATATATATATATATTTTTTATCTAGAAAAATCATCTCAGAGAAGTTCAAATGTAACTGTGAATTTTTTCAATTGTAATAACTAGTTAGGTTTTATTTTTCCCTCTGTGCATTTTCTTATTGTAATATTTCCAAGTTTTAAGTAAAGATGAAGAAATAACAATGTCGCAACAAAATGTTTGCAGGTAAGTCAATATTTTTGTATTTTCTAAATTTGATCAATCATTGGATTATATTTTCAAATGCTGGGAATGAACTGAATAGACTCACAGCACGACTATCCGTCGCCATTTTATCTGATTTCGTATAATGCCCACGAGCAAAAAATTCCAAGTATGAATTAGAAAAAAAAGAAAAGCTTTATTTTATAATGCTGGTGAAGTTGATCATTTGCATAAAGAAGAAATAAAGAGTGCATGAAATATCACAGATTACAGGGTAAAAAAAGAAATTACAAATACAAGCCTTAAAGAATGAAATTGTAGAAGCGCAGACGATAGTTATCGGCTGCTATTATTAGCTGCTGGCGTCCGCATCATGTACTGGAATTATTTACATAGTCAATCACGTTTGAAACATTATCTGAACTTCGTATGTATTTTACGACTGCGTTGACAGGTAGATATTGGAAGATATTATGAGTGGGAATTATTGCTGAAAATCTCCCATAAGAAGTTGTCATAGCAACCGTCATTATTCATTACGGAGGAGAATAATTTGCGATTTCCATTCTTGGACAAAGTCTTGAAAGTATTTTTGCTTTCGCTCGCTAAGGAGTCCTTTACTGAATTAGGCCAACACGTTGATACTATAACTTAAAATATAAAACTGACCCAATCTTACTCAGAGGGAAGGATCTTTTGAGACTAATTTTCAAGGCAAATATCTTGATTTAGGAATCAATCGCTTTATACCAGTGTAATCGATTGAGAATCAGTTCGGAGGAGTGTTATTCGACCTCGAAACGCTTTATCTTTAAATTTTGGCAAAATGATGTTTCAGATCAACCCTACGAAGAACTTAAATTCAAATACAGATCAGAGGGAAATCGTATGGGATACCGGGGATGATTCGACCCTAGGATAAGTCGGGGCACAGGTTTTTATTTGAAGCCAACACGGTTTTTTAGTCATTTTGGTCACGTGGCCTAGTCATATGATCGTGTGCCTTCTTGCTCCAGAAGTCTGGAACGTACGTTTCCAGACTGATGAAGTGAGAACTAAAAAAACTTATTTTGATTTATAAAAAAAACAAACAAACAAAAAAACCCCAAACAAACTATTCTTTGAAACTGAAATTTCCAACCTCAAATTTCAGAAACATAAATGTTTCTTATTTTCTAGAATTTTTTTCGGGTAAGGTTGAACATCTAAAGACACAAAAACTGCACGGCTCAGCGTTCTTGTTGATCACTCTCTTCTTAAGGAAATTTAGGGGTCCAATTTTCCCCGACATGTGGAAAATTGTATTATTAGGTCAGCAATAAGCCAAACTGTAAGTTGTGTTAGAGTGATAAAAGGATCAAAACTAGAGAATGTAAACCACTTTATCTACAACGAATCTCCATGAAAACCTCAGAAGGAGAAGAAATCCAGCGGAGAATCAATCTCGGATGCCAAGCCTTTGATAAAGCGAGCTCAACCTTCAAGAACAAGAAAATCCCATTAGTCAGTATACAACCAGTGCATTCTCCCGACAGTCTCCAATGGAGCTGAAACATAGAACCTAAGCAAGAGACAGACCCACAAACTGAGAATCACGCAACGTGCACATGAGAGAATCATGCTAAACATCACATGGTGAGATCATAAGATGACACAATATATCAGAGGATAAAACAGAAGTCTGAGACATCATAGAATCTATTAGAAAAAACTCAAATGGCAATGGGCTAGTCATGTTGCAACAATTGTAGACAACCGATGGACATCAGTACATACAACATGGATCACCAGAGATCACAAGTGTTACTGAGGCCGACAGAATACAAGATAGAGAGACGAACCAGACAAATTCAGAGAGTCTTGGCTCTGCTACGCCCCCGACAAGGAGGTGTGGCGAATCTTGGGGAAGGTCTATGTCCAACGGCAGACAATAAAAGACTGATGATGATAATGATACATTATTTTTTTGCTTATTGTTATCATAAATTTAGGTACGATATTGACACTCACTTTAAACCACTATTTCTTCCTCTAACTCTATTAAATATTCTCATATTCTGCTTTGAATGCACAAAAGAGACTGGCTAGCTCCAGTATCCTCTATTTTATTTCTGATTATTACACAGCAATCATTATTTATTTGGCTGGTTCAAAACCTTCTTCTATTTTTTATACAAAGCCATTTTCATGCATATAAACTCATAGCATCATTATTCAGTAATCAAAGTATTTTTCCTGACTTTCTATTTACTCATACCAATCTCCAGTTAAAGCATGCATTCCATAACGATTCCGGTTTCGATTCGATGAATTATCCGAGGGATTCTCCGATATCTTGAACGTGCTGGAACCGCTGATCAGAGCCAAGTAATTGAAAATCTAGAAGTGGCAGGTTTGGAGAAATCGCCTCTTGTGGATGGATCTCCCATGTTTTGCAGCGAAATCATCGGCCGTATTCTTTGCCCAGAAAAAAAAGTAGCGTTGCGTAGTAATAGTTGACTCATATTCGAGCAATTCATGATGCTTCTCTTTGAATCTCAAAAGATGCAAGCAACTTTTTCCGAGTAGATTCCGTTTAGTTTGAGATAATGAAGGCTGTCCTGACTCTCTGAAGACATTGTTTTCTTTGTTTTGAATCATTGCAATCAACTCACCTTTCGTCGCCGGTAAAAATTTTGCCTTCAAACGAGTTTTTTTTCTTTCTGTATGTTCATGGGGAATTCATTTTCCTTGGATAGAGATTTCAAGGCTTGCAGACGACGCACAGCAGTTGACTATTGTGCAGGCAATAAAACACCGAGTGAGCTTGGAAGACACCTCTAGAATTCGTTAAAGGTTCTGCAAAAGATTGCGCCGATAATTTTTGCACTATTTTCTGTTGATATCCATTTTGATCAGGGAACGCTAATTACAGTGCGATGATGAATCATTTGATAAATCTTGACGTTCATGATCATGATCATGATCAGTCTTTTATCGTCCATCGTTGGGCTTAAACTTTCTCGGGATTCTCCACACTTTTTTTATCATGGGCGTGGCGGAGCTAGTATTTTCCGAAATTCGTCACTCCATCTTGTATTCTACCGGCCTCGGTTACGCATGTGATCTCAGGGGATACATGCTGTGAGTGCAGACGACATCACCGTTCCTGCAGAAAACCTCAACGATCTCCAACAAATGCTAGATGAACTAAATGAAGAAAGCGAAAAGGTTGGCCTTCACATGAACTTAGGCAAAACTGAGGTCATGAGCAACAATCACGTCGGAAATAAACACACAACGACCTACATTGAGAACGCTGAACTGGAGACAGTAGACCACCACATCTACCAAAGACTGCGAATATTCATGAAATCCTCGACAGAAGAAGAAATCCTGATCCTAATGGTCAGTGAATTTGAAAACTAACTGAAATTTCAATGAAGAGTCCCGGTAATTTTTAAATTGAATCTCTTCAAAATGATATTACTTGTAAAGATATAATAAACTATTGATTGTATTCAAATGATCTTTTAAAAAACAATGAGGTTATTGGATTATCAATCGAATTTCTTAGATGGAAGTTTTCTAGATATCATTAATTATTGGATCGTATTCCTATCATCTTATTTTTGTAGCTTTCTATTACATCAGTTGCATTTTTAGTAAGATTAATGAAATTATTGATAGATTTTACTAGTATTTCATTCCTCATGATTTCAGTTATTTTTTTTCTTTTATCGCAACTGACATATCATTATTCAACGATTGTTTGTAAACAGCGTGGATCAGAAATAAAGAATTAGTTTCTGACAAGATTCAAATTCACGTCCCTTATCTCGAGAGTCTATCTTTCCGAAGCTGCTACATTACTGATTTTGCCACTTTTATTGTATGTAAACAAAGAAGATGGCAGCGTATTAGGCGTCAAGACTCTGAAGGATCAAATTCAGTCATTCAACAAGAGTCTAATGATGAAGAGACATGCCTACATGAGATCTTTCAGACAACCACCCTTTCCAGAGCAAACCGCAGAGCAAAAGAGAAAAGGGAGTTGCTGTAAGACCAAAGATCATTCCAGTTGTCAGACCTTTGCCTGCAGCCGCTGTTACAAAACACGCATCTCTAGCACTGGCCCCATTGACCCCGTGGGACTCATAAATGACGGTGATATTTGTTCACAGTGCTAGGCAATGGTTTATGACTTTTGCAGGACGCATTGAACTTGAAACCTGTTAGCCCGTATGAGCTACAGGAATTTTCACTGCAGATTTATTGCTGGTTGGAGACAAATATTCCAAGAGATAACACCATACATCAGTATTAATAGACACAATAGAGTGATTCGGTGTATATTGTTAGCTTATATGTGATTTACCTACCTTTCAGATAATAAATTTTTTTTTTGCTCATCTTGATTTGTCTCAAAGCAAATATTTGTTCGCTTTATACAGAATATTCGCAATGATCAAATATCGTTCGCTTTTTATTGTCAATTGAGGTAAAGATCAGAGTTTTGTTTGCAGAATCACTACTTGTGAAGATACCGTTGAAGTAATGCAAACGTGTGAGCAATTTCCTACTGCAAGTACAAAGCTTAAAGAAAATTTTCAGAATCCTGTTTAATGATTAGGCATTACGATATATATATATATATATATATATATATATATATATATATATATATATATGTATATATATATATATATATTGTTATAATTGTGTCATCCAAAGACAGCTGTTCCATTGCATAAGCTTATAATGAACGAGTTACCTCAATTAAAAAGTGCTCAACGCTGAATAAGGGTGCGTTAATCATTATAATAATTAAATGATTGTGTCATCCACAGACGGCTGTTTCGATGTATCACAACTCTTCAGTGTGGCTATAAACTATCCATTATATCATCTAGTACCATGAAGTACTATCGAAACCTTCGCTCCAGACCCAGATGCTTTCATCCTCCTCAGCCATACGCAGAACTGGACGGTCAATAAGGTTGAATGTAAGTGATATATCCACTCACGCATAATTCTCCATCCACCAGAGTACTCTATTCCTAAGTTGGAAGAACATTATATATATATATATATATATATATATATATATATATATATATATATATATATATATATATATATATATAAGTGTGTGTGCGTATGCGTGTGTGTGTGTGCAGGTCACTGTCAAAAGGCTTAACAACTTTTCCCACTTATCATTACTTAGGCGATATTTTACCCAAATGTCGTTTGCCAAAATGTCTACACACCAACCCTTTTTGTTACAATATCTGGCGGTCAGATATACCTTAAGAATGCAGATTCATACTTTTCCCAAGGGCATTAGTGCTTAGTGAATATTAGCAGCTCCAGGCAAAGTGCCACTGAGTAATTACGAATTGAGTTTCATATATGAGTGGAAAATGTTTTGAATTAAATTCAGGCATCTGTAAACTGGAATATATGATCCCTGTAATCAAGACAAATAGCAATTAACGTGTACATTAGAGTAGATTGATATATCACTTTTTTAGAAAATAATAACTTTTGACGAGTCCAGATATGTTAAGAACTGACACCAAAATTTAGATTCCTAGCTTTTACAAGGAAATATAGGAAATGAGGAAATATATTTAATACATGTTGTTTCAAGAATGAAAGTAGAAAAGGTTGCTATTCCATTTCTTTAAAAAAGAGTACAATAGATAAGAGATAGACACCAGCTTATCGTTTAGTTGTGTTTCGGACGTGTAAGCCCCATTTGTCAGAATAAGAAAGTATTTTAACAGACATCTTTCATACAACGGGAAGAAAAGTGCCGTCAGCTGATAGCAACAACCACCTGATACCTCATGTCAGAATCGGCCATAAAAAGTATCTAACGGTTTTATATAGAATCCTGTTTCAATACATAATGAAAAAAAACCCCAAGATTAGGTAAAAAATATGTTGATTTTTCATTTTTTAAGAAAAAAATAACTTTGGACAAGTCCAGATAGCCGGAATTCGATATGTTAAGGCCTGACACCAAAATTTAGATTCGCAGCATTTATCATCATTTGAGGAAATATATTCAATATTTGTTGTTTCAACTCTAAATCAAGGAGAGGTTGCTATTTCATTTTTCAAAAGATTACAATAAATAAAGGATAGATTAAAATTAATACATTGAAACCATAATATCACTGGAATGTTCAGTTTTAGAGTCTTTAGAAGCGAAAGCAGGCCTTATTTACTGAATAGAGGAATAGAGGAATAAGAATAGAGGAATATATTTAGAGGGGATGGAAATGGCAGAATATAGGATCAGAAAAGCGGAAAAAAGAAAGAGAAGAATAGGTATAAAGGAATGCGAATAAAGGAACAGGAATGAAGGAATGGAAATAGGGGGATACGTTTAGAGGAATGGGTAAACGGGAACGTAGAAACAGAGAAATGTGAACAGAGGTATGAGTTTAATGTAATGGGAATAGAGGAATAGGTTTAATAGAATACGAACAGAGGTATTGGAATGATTGAATTGGAATAGAAGGATCGGAATAAAGGAATGGAAGTAGGAGAATAGGAACAAAAGTCGAAACAGAGTGATAATGATAAGGAATAGGAATAAAGGAATGAAAATAGAGGAATGGGAATAATGGAATGGGAATAATGGAATGGGAATGGAATAATGAAAATAAAGAAATGGTAAGATAACTAAGTTACATCCTCAAATTGCTGAGAGGAAAAAATATAAAAACTTTATAAACCGTGACAGGATTATCCTAATCGTTATATCAAGTGTCAACGATAAGGACTTGTTTAATACCATGGCTCCAAAATCGACCTACCCCAGTGGTTTTTAAAACTCTGAAAACCCGAGAATCCTTACAATTAAAGAAATATTTGGCACACTCAATTTTCCATTAGTAATTAATGGAATACAATAACAGTCTATTTTTTCATCTTCAAATATCATTTTTACTTCGAATAGATCACTCATCATTCATCCGAATCTTAATGTATGCAATAAGTATGTGTACAATAATTATATTTATCGATAGCTTTATGATGGTTAATGTTAATGTTGTTTCTCCGCCAGGATATTCCCAATGTTTATAGCGTGTTAATTCTTGTGCCCTGATGAACATTCAGTTGGTCTCGTTCACTTTCTATGTACAGCAAAATAGAAAAATCCAACTCACAAAAGCAAGATGTACAAAAAGAATCCATCGATACCAATTCTAAATTCATGGCAATCATTTAAAATTCCCAACAGCGGATCCTCATAATTTGACGGACCCCACTTTCTAAACCACTAACCTACCTTGATCTGAATGTCCTTTGAGAGCGATACCGTTAGAGTCAACGACCTGACATAGCTACACGAATCGTAGCTTCATTTTTCGGCCAGCTGAGCCTCAGGAAATCTATCACCGCGTCGAAACTGATCCCCATGAGAGAAAAGAAAAAACAAACCCGCCTCAGAAGAGGAGAAAAACATCAGCTTATCGTTTAGTCGTATTTGGGACATGTAAACCAGATTTGCCCAAATAAAACAGTAATTCAACAGACATCTTTCATACAAAAGGAATAAAAAGACCGTCAGCGGATAGCAACAGCCACTTGATACTCCATATCAGAGTCGGCCATAAAAATATCTAACGGGTTTTATGTAGAATCCAGAACTGACACAGGATGGGCCAAGTGATATATTCGACAAAAAACAAAAACAATCACATCATATATCAAACAGTTGGGGATCTGTGGACAGTCCTAAAACTGCAACTGTCATAAAACAGACACGTAGAAGGGCTCCACAATAACTAAACCTGGATATTATTTAGAAGTCTTGTAGTCCAGTGAGTTCAGTCTCCGCTGGGTGTGTCAATATTGTGGCCATGGGCCAGACAGAGGTAAACCTCTGTAGTAATCGACTTGATTCAAGACCAGGAAAAACTAAGTAAATATAAAACATACTATAGTAGGATTAAGAGCAGAAGTGCTGTCTACAAGATAACAAAAGCTGTTGCAAAGCTTTTGCCCGAGCTGAGATAACAAGATCAGGTTTAACTTATCATATCATATCTATCTATCTATCTATCTATCTATCGATATATATATATATATATATATATATTGAAAATCACCTACAAACCGGCCAAGAGAAAGATATTCTGTGTGCCGAAAAATACAACTATGGACGCAAACCTTACCGTATGATTGGGAAACTAGTGATTTTATAAAATGCTTGAACATTTCGGACATTTCATGAAATTTTAGTTGTGAAGCTGACCATTACTGCTGTAATGGGTTCGTTCCTCCCCGGGAGATCTACTACGGTGACCTGGTGCCAAACTTAGCTATGAATACACTGCAAATATTGACACAGAATATACTCATTATTCACCAAGTTCTGCTCAATTAATCCCATGATTAATTCAAGAAGGGGAGACTAGAGAAACAATGAGAAATTGGAAAAAGTGTTCCTTTCAACCAATTTCGGAAAATCACTTCATCGAAAAAAACAAAAAGCAACAACAACAAAAAAAAAACAACAACAAAGAACTGGCAACCAAAATTTATCAGTTTGACCTGAAGTAAATTTTTGATCGAATATGATGAATATTAATTTGAGATAAAGGAACAAATTTACGTTTAACAAATTGGAGTATCTCTTTTTTGTTGGCCTCCGTATCAGTTCTTTTTATTGTAGGCTAAAAAGTGCTGCCATCTCGCGTGAATATTTCCAAGCACATTTCCGTTCTTTCACTAATGTGACTGAGAAGCCAATGCGATGAAAGATATGCTTAACACAGTTTGGTCATTTATTTCACTCACGGTGAAATTTTCTTCTCAAATATCGTAGTCCATATACAGTCAATCACTGGACCTGAGTGAAAACACCTTGAATTGTAATTTGGGGCTATAGGCTACTGTAATGTCAATGATAAGATATCACTGTTTTTGGCAGGCATTGAGGTATACAACAATAATGTTTTTTGTAAAAAACGTGTTGGGAATCAATGGGACAGGGTGTCAAGGATGATGAATTTGGATCTGTTTATTGAAGTCATTAACCGTTTCCTTCATCACAACACAACTCAAAGAAGAATCCTCCATTGCTGATTCTTGATAGCAATAAAAGTCACATTTCAACCTGTGTTATTAACGTTGGGAAGGATAACGGTGTGACACCTTTGGCTCTGCCACCTCAGAGCAGTATCAAGATGCAATCTCTCGATGTGTCAGTTTTAAAACCCTTCAAGATTTATTACTGCCAGACCATGGCCATGGACACCTGGGTGCTTCAGAATCCTGAAATGCCAACCAATATATGAGATTGCGCATTGTGTTGGTATACCCCATGAAAGGGAACTTTCTAACATTTTATCTGGGCCCAGAAAAACCTGCAAATATTCTTCCTGTGTGAAAATGAGTGGATTCACGATGGTCAACGATGATAGGTCCTCATTGAATGATGCAAGGTTTTTGCAGACCGCAAAGCTCAAGTTGTGTTCGTCATCGGAGATGAATCTGCGTTTTTTTCAAAGTAGACAAACCTTTCAGAACATCTTTAGCGTTTTTGCTGACAGGTACATCTTTTCGAAGGAGACAATTGCGTTCAAGAGGTGTTTGTCGCCGGGAATAAATTTTTTTTACGTTATATACATCCTAATCAAGGGGCCATTCCCATAATAGGCCGTTCACAGCCTGTGGTCAACGGAGTGCTCTGAAGGGTGAAGCAGCAGTTGTCAATTTTACCTAGAGAAGAGATCTTGTTCACTTTCTTTTGCACTCCAGTCATCTTCCCCCTCCTCCACCCGTTTTCCTTGCATTGAACCTTGCATCTACCGTGTTGCATTTTCTGGCGTCATTCATAAGCCACGGAACCCCGAGGTTGAGAACAAGAGAAATAAGAAAGACACTGGATTGTAACTAAAGTACTTTTTTTTCTTTTTCGTCTCTGCTACTTTTTCGCATTTACTGCGGACACGCAGATTACGGGTCTTACCTTCCAGGAGCCGCACCATTCCCTTCCGTAGCCAATTACTCAACATACGGACGAGAATGTGTTTTCAAAGGCAGATCTTCCTGGCTCTGCGAATCCAGATCGACTGGCCTCAATCCTAGGAGCCATTAGCATCAGCTACATTTTGTTCTCTACAAAAATTCTGTGAATTTCCCAGGATGTTCTAGGCGTACAGCCTCGTAAAAAGGCGAACAGCATTACCGCCAGTGACACTCCTGCAAGAAAAGGGCTGCTATCAATGAAAAATTAAGCAAAGGCAGAATACAGGAAAAAAAAGTTTGAGGTAAGAGGAACTCCCATGCACAACTGACTCCTTGATGACGCACCATTATAGCTTAACATTGGATAGAACACTGTCTTTGGTGATAGTGACGATGAGCCTGAAGAGGAATTCCAGAGTTTCAATCCTAAACACCAATTGCTTGATGATGCCTTTGAGAGTAATCATGTCCCCACTGATTTGTTAAGAACGTTGTCATTTTGTTTCCTTGACACCATTTAGAGTTGCAGCACAGGTATTATTCAAACATTGACCCACCGACCTCTTTATTGCTTATGCATTCACAAACTTAAACAACCTTACTTCCTTTTTATTGATAGAGCACGATTACATTCCTCATCACGTAGAAACATTCTATTAGGGACTTGATACATATCTGTAGCAACGTCATCCTCATCATATAAACCATAAAAATCAACTTCTACCAGATATACTATCAGGCTTTCCTTGATATGAACTCACCATCGTTTTCTCACACCTTTCTTCACCAGAAGCTCTGAAGAAGTCCAGATTTCGGACGAAACGTTAGCTACCAAAAAAGGAAAAAAGAAAAAAAATGAGATGTTCTAATCAACCTCAAGTCTTTTCTGTCTTCTAATTGTCAACTTTCTTCACATCGTCTTGTCGGATATAAATCTAGTTTTCTAGTACTTCGCTCTAAATGTTTTGAGACTACAATTTCTTAAGAGTTATTCGATCTTTAAGCAACAAAACGCGCTTCGAGACCGTGCAAAAAAGTAAAGTAAATAGCATTATCTCTATCGTTTTTGTCTGCGTAACTAAAATCAATCCAAAATTATCATTCAATTTCTTATTGCATTCAGAACATGTGCTGTCGGCAGGAGTTCAATTCATTTTTCAGTATTCATATAATGTGACATTATAGCTTAGCTTAGCTTAGCTTGGTGATATTCTGTGAAACAGGTCTTAGTTATTGTTTTAAAGAAGAAATATTTGGTTCTCTCAGACAATAAGATCTCTGTTTCGTTTTTGGAATGTGTCATTTCGAAAAGATGCAAATTTTCAATTTGTTAGCGGGAGGTGGGTATTCTATTACCGTTATTTTTTCAATGCAGATTTGACCCTTACTCATGCCAGTTTTACGAAAGTTCGGCATGGAAGTATTTAGATTACTTCTGATGTGAAATAAATCATTTTGGAAACTTTTCCGTTTTTGTTTAATTTAAGATACATTTCCACGTTTTCGATTAGTGGTTTTAGACAGTCTTACGATAGACGGAAAGCAAAAATTGTATTCTTACATTGTAACCCCCCCCCCAAAAAAAACCCCCAACCAAACATCTTTTTCTTAAAAACTGGCACTTATCAAAAATGTATCAGAGGTGTTATTGATTGGAAACACAAACATTTACAATACGTTTTTCTGTTTTTTGCTGGTAACAGAAATTGATAATAAAGGTTTACTGCAGGGCTTGTCAAACTATTCCTATTGGGAATCAATGAGACAGATATCTTCTCAATCTATCAGTGTTATAAAAAACAAACAAACAAGTAATCGTTATTTTGCTGTAACTGAACATAGAGACAAATAACAAATTCCCTTGAAAAAAATTGCAAAATATTATCTACGGTGCTTACTGTTTATTATGAAAAAATGCTATTTAAAAAAAAATCTCTAGAATATAACAGAACTGAAATTTGTATTCATAATGTTGTTGAGTAGCATTTCACAATTAGCACCGATACGAGTAAATATTTTGTACAGAGAGGAAGAACAAATTGTTACATAATTATTCTCAATATTTCTGCAAATCACATCATTATCTACGCGACCCCTGGAGGCATCTCAAACTCTAGTCTGTGAAGAACCGATTTACAATACCTCATCTGATAGAAATAAATAGGCCAGTTCGATTTATTGTTGCTATATATGCCCTTGCTGATGTCGTGACAAGTTTTTCTTACCTTTTCTGCTTTTTATCACTGTCAGGTGTACATACAGATATGATTACTGATAACCAAATGTGTGTGTGTGTATGTGTGTGTGTGTGCGTGTGTGTGTGTGTGTTGCCACACTGAAGAGATGTAATACAAAGAAACAGCTGTCTGTTGATGATACAATAATTGATACTGCGTTATTCAAAGTTGAGCACTCTTTAAGTGAGTAACTCGTTCATTATAAGCTTATGCAATGCTCTTCTAACGTAGGGATAGAGCACTCTGGTGGATTGGAAATATATGCGTAAATAAATATACTGCTTAAATTCAACCTTATTGACCGTCCAGTTCCGAGAGGCAGAGATAAGATACCAGCCTCTGGGTCTGAAGCAAAAGGTTTTGATCCTATCTCGTGGTACTGTATGGCATATTGGATGGTCTATAGCCACACTGAAGAGTTGTAATACAACGAAACAGCTGTCCTTAAATGACACAATTATATATATATATATATATATATATATATTGTTCAAAATATATTTTCAATTTGTAAGAACACAAGAAGAGAGAAATAGAAAACAGATTTTATCTGTTGTTGATGTTTAAATATAAAAATAAGAAATATACAAAATGTGCCTTTTGTTTTCATTATTACAAGTACGGAACATATTGCCATCAGCTGATAAGTGCATTAGGTACGAAATGTTGATATTCACTGGGTATATATCCTTGTAATTCTTATGCTTTATTTATAATGATCAACATCATGACTCTTCCTTGATTTCCATTTTTGTTTCCAAATCTCCCACAAAGATCTGCATCAAAAATGATCATTTGATAATTGACACATTTTTCAACCAGTTTGATTAGAAAAAATTACGCAGATGCTTACTTTGCAAAATGCACAACCGTGAGTATGATGACTGTTTCGAGCCGATTGAGCAATAGATTTGGACTGAAATCATTTAGAACCCACTCGTTAACAAGAGTCGACGAAAGCCAAGCAAATGTGTGTGCTAGGGGTTGAACTTTTTAGATGCTCTCTCTCTCTCTCAACACACACACACACACACATATATATGTATATATATATATATATATATATATATATATATATATATATATATGGCTACCTATTTCGGTTAGCTTTTCTCTTTATCACATAAAGACAGCTACATGTGTATGTGTGTGTGTATGTGTTTGTGCGGAGTGAGATGAGAAAAAGCAAAAAAAAAAAAAAATCAAGAGAAGAGAAGTTTTTTTTTAATAGAAATTGAGTGTTCCAGTGTCATCTATAATGTAAAAGAACATCCAAGTTCAAGGATGTCTCTTTTCTAGACGCGGGGGCCACTCGTCGGGAAATGAATGTTCCTGTGAAGATGTCCATACTTTTGATGAGGTTTCCTCCCTTCTTTCAACTCGAACGGATGAAATATTCAGGACATAAATTATAATTGCCACAGGAATCAATGGTGAAGACATGCATTGATTAGCACGGGAGCCATTTCAGAGAAAGATCAGACCAAACAGCACATGATGAATTTGAATTTGATTAAATCAAAATCACAATTTCTAAGAATCTCGAGGAAGAAGCAAATGAGAAATTTCCACAAATGAGCGAGTCGCAGCAGGTATTAATCACTCGTAATTATTTTATCTCAGAAGATTTCCGTTCAGAAAAGAGGTAGAGGCTTTTCGATATGAACTTTTGTCGTTAAGCCTGGAAGGAATGTACCTGGATAAATCTTCGGCCTACTTTAAAAATATGAAATCTTTTCAAAACGAGGGCGTTGCAGCGAATGGGTAGTTAACAATCTAATCCCACGAAGTATTACTACTGTAGTGAGTTGGATGGTCACTTGGTGTCCAACAATTGGTTGGTGCCAAACATTGACTCCTGGTGCCGTTAGTTGATTTGTATCTAACTAACCACCTATCTCGAAACGCAAGAAATGTAGCAATAATCTTTTCTACCACTTGAGCGAAAAATCGTATTTAAGATCACGTGTTTTGATTTTTACTGAGCTTAGCTTGATACAGCACTAATATAATAAGATAAGTAGCTAAAATGGAGAAGTCATCCCCGCCTTGAAAATTGGCATTCGAGATCTTTATCTGGGCTTGGACACCAACTAATGACTACGTTGGCAGTATTGTACCTGTTTAACCAAGCAATCTCTTGAGGACATTTTTTCTAAGGTTTGAACGAAATAGAATTGCATACATTGAACGACAGTAGCTGTCAAAGATGGTCAAGGGTTTCTATCCTTTGAGAAAGAAATTATGAGTCTTTGTGTGTTAGTGTGTTCATGGGTTCGTGTTTTGTCTATGGACTTGAAAATTGGCATCAGTACTCCACTAGATCCCTTCTAAAAATGGCTTTTTTGATTTTTGGAAAAAAAACTTTTTTGACCTCTCTGGAGTCTCATTTTGACGGACCTATTAATTGCATCTGAATTCCCGGAATTTAGGTGATCTTACTCTATTTCGTATATATTCCAGTGGAAAACCCCAGTGATAATAGAAATAGAATTTATTCTGACCTTGTTTATTCTTCAATGGAATTTTTTTACATGTTTATGATGCTACAGTTGTTCATTTATTGACTGTAAGGGCGAGTTATTATAAGGTTGGAAAATTGTGTAGTGCCAATCATCCAAGTGGAGAGATCGTACTTTCCTTGAGAAAACAGCACTTCAGATTCTGACATATGTGGCTTTGAACACGAACTATTGGCAGATAGAAAACTGTCTAACACCTTGAACTGGCGTTCCCTATTTCTTAAAAATCAAATCTTTCCGTCGAACCGTATTCCAGATCTCTCTGTTTTTCGAAATTTCGTTTTACACCACTTTTTCACCTTTATCAAAAAAAAGTGAAAAGCAATAGATACCAACCGGAGTTTCTTTTCGGGTAATTGTAATAGAAGCAGCATGCTCCTTCTTCCTCTCTCTCCTACCCTCATTCTCCTGTAATTCACACCATCTCAACCTCCAATAGCCAAGCCTAATGTACTATCATCACTATTTTTGGAACTGGGAACGCTCAAATCTTTTCCTCATGTAAATCATTGGTAATTGATACTTCACTTCATGTCATCTTGGCTTACGAAAGATTTTAAAAGCCTACTGTACTTTCGAAAAATTGATTTGAAAAGATAAAAAAAAAAAAATGACCGTCCATTCCGTCACGCCTTTTGGAGCTTAATAACCCAGAAACATAGAGTGTCTATCAAACGATAGCCCATTATTTGGAGATTTATTATCTATGCAACAAATATGGTGGTTTTTCAGTAGTTTGGGAATCATGGCGTTCTTTTCTGAAACAGGAAATCCTTGCTTATTCTGAAGTGAAATTCTGCTGGTAAACTTTGCATCTAAACAAATATACATCTGTTTAATCAAAGATTACCGCATTTATGGTGTATTTCAGAAATGGATAAAATTTTGGATATGTTTCCGCTGAACATGAGAGCATGAAGAGAGAGATACAATTTTTGCAACTTATGGAGCTGAAACATGGAACTTAATCAAGAGACAGACTCTGCAAACTGAGAAGCATGCAACATGCGCGTGAGAGAATCATGCTCAACATCACATGGAGAGATCACAAGACAACACAGTATATCAGGAAGAAAATAGAAGTCCGAAATATCATAGAAACTATTAAAAAACTTAAATGGCAATGGGCAGGCCATGTTGCAAGAATGAAAGACAACCGATGGACATCACGTCTCACAACATGGATCCTCAGAGATCAGATAAGAAACTGAGGAAGACAAAAGACAAGATGGAGAGATGAACTAGACAAATTCAGGAAATACTGGCTCTGCAGTGCCCATGGTAGAGAATTGTGGCGAATCCTGGGGAAGGTCTATGTCCAACGACGGACGTTGAAAGACTGATGATGATGATGATGATTTACAAAGAACTAAAACATAATTATGTAGTAGTGAAATTGTCTGCATTCATTGTATAAGTGAGACGGCATCATAGCATCACTTTTAGTTGCAAGTATCTCTTATCGTTTCCAAGACATAAGCACATGTATTGGTAGTTGAAAAAACATGTGATGCTTTCCAATTCATTATCAGAGTGCCCAGAGGACAGTTTCATCATGTTCAACTTCATTATCATTACAAAAGTCTTCGTCACTACAACACTCACACTGTTCTGTACACCTCAGCTCAACAACTGAGCTCGACATTTGAAATGCATTGCACAATGCGTTTGAGACAGAGACATCTTACAAAATGGATGACTGAAGAGCAAGAAAGGATACAAACAACTGGAACTTAAGTATGCTCTGTCATCTACCTGAAAAAATAAGATAGGTCTAGGAAATTTGGGTTTGATTCGGGGAAAGTGGACCACTACATCTACTTAGGACAACGAATCTCAATGAAATCTACAAATGAAGAAGAAATCAAGCAAAGAATCATCCTAGGATGGCAAGCTTTCGGCAGAGCAAGCTCAATCTTCAAAAACAAGATGATCCCAATAATCCTAAGAAGGAGAGTATACAACCAATGCATCCTCCTGATAATCGCTTATGGAGCTGAAACATGGAACCTAACCAAAAGACGAACTGGGAAGCATACTGTGTGCACATGAGAGACTCATGCTCAGCCTCACATGGACAGATCATAAGACAGCACAATATATCAGGAAGAAAACAAGGGCCAGAGACATCAAAGAATCCACCAGAAAACTCAAATAGCAATGGGCTGGTCATGTTGTGAGAATGAAAGACAACCGATTGTCATCTCGACTTACAAAATGGATCCCCCAGAGACCACATGCAAAACTGAGGCCGACAAAATACAAGATGGAGAGATGAACTCTAGACAAATTCAGAAAATACTGGCTCCACGTCGCCCATGATAGAGTCTATGTCCACCGACGGACGTTAAAAGACTGATGATGATGATGATGATGATGATGATGATGTGGTTGATCCACTCAATCATCGAGTAATGGCTCTTTCAATGTATGGTGTTAGAGCTGATCTGGTTAGGGGGAGGACGACTATCGCTTTTCGTGTCCTTTTTGATGATCATGTATGAACAGAGCAGACCGATGTTTGAAATCTTAGATCCAGGTAAGTAGACTTGGACCTATCAATCATTTTTCATCATCCGTCATAATTTTTTTCTTAATCTGAAGTCTCAAAGGTTTCCCAGAAAGATGAGTGTCTCTCTTTCACTCCCTAACCTGGTAGTTCATGTTAATAGACCACATTAGCAATGTATTCACAGTAAACATTTTTCTCCTTCTTACAAAATCATAGTGACCGATATTTTGTGGTATGAAACCCTTGACTGATCAGTAGATATTTAAACATTTTACATTAAAGGAGTCAGAGAACTAAGCGAGAATAATTCATTATATCAATATTCAATAAGCTTTGCTTCGTACGGCACAATGTTATATATATATATACAAGCTTATTATTTAAGATCGCAGTTGTTCGACCGTGTTACACTGATCGTCCAAGTGCTGGAGATACTGGATGAATACCTAAAAAACAGTATTTGAAATACTCTTTTTTTTGGAAAAAGCTGGGCTCTGGTCACGACCTCTGGCACAGGGAGTGTTAGGTAACGGTTTTATTTACTAGAAAGTAATTGTATCGATATGATAAGATGTAGATAATTTTGAGTTGAAAGTTATTTAAATCGAAATGATTCATTTTTAATTACGTAATGGGAAGAAAAACAGTCGAAAAAGTAAGTTTTAATACTGCTTCTGGAGAAAAACAAAGGGTCCTCTTCCAAGATCCTTCAGTGTTTAAGGACGTAACATAGACTACACGTTATATATCTGAATAATTAAAAAGCTCTGTTGGTAAATATTTATGAAGGGTAGCTTAGTTTTGTTCAATATCTCAAAAAAGCACACTCAGTGTAGACCGAACGTTAGCTTCATATTCGGTATTCTCAAGGGCTTTAGCGAGACTGACACATGTGACCCAGAATCAATTAAAATTACGTATAAAAGTCGATGCCATTTTCATTAACTTTTCATTATAGGAAAGAGAAAAAACTGTTATTATTCTGATATAAGAGAATATTTTGTCCACTTGGAAGTGTTTCAAAAGGTTTGAGAAATAGAACCATGAAAAAGAATTACCCTCACACCTAGTATCCATCTTCTTTGTAATAGCCTCCTGGACGTGTATACAAGATCTTATGAAGGGTACTGCTCGCCAAATCCTGTACTACATTTGTTTCATCGGCCACACAGAGAGTCAAATTTAGAGAGAAACTCCTTGATTTATTCGTAAAGCTTGCTGAAAGAAAAGCCGAGACTATAGCTTTGTGAACGTTAAAACTATGCTTTTGGGAAGTCTTTTCGAATGGTCTCCATAAATCTTCTAGGTACATAATTGACCAATTCAACATGATTTATGTTTGAGAAAGAAGAACGAAAGGTTAACCTAATTCAATCAGTTCAGTTCGGGGGTTAGGAAAATGGAAAGGTGTCACTATCAAATATATAAAAGTTGGGCACTCTTATCCAAGATTAATAGCGTCATGCACTGAAGAGGGTTAAACGGAGTCATAAATTACGATAGACATTTAATTTGAGGGATAATTAATTCACTGCTTAAAGATGTAAAGTCAATATAAACACATCAATTTCTCTCGTCGATCTTGAATATGCTAGTTCAATCAACAGTGTAGATTATTTGATAACTTTGCTAAGTTCAACGTTAACTGACAACTTCTCAGTCTCCAACGTTCTAACTGAAAAAAAAAAACAACAACAAAAAACAACGACAAATAAATCTACTGATTACCCTAAAAGTTCGAACAGTTTATCAAATTGAAATACATCATATGAATTTTTTGACATGACTTCATTGAAAAACACATTTATCAATTTTGTTTCACTGTTTTCAGAACGGTTTATATCCCACAAAAAAGAACCACTCAACTAGTCACCCAGGGAAATAATTTCTTTAGAATTATGAGAATTCCGTGGAATACGGCATGAACACTTATCCGAAAGTGCAACATCTGAAAAATACTGACAATGAGCGAAAACTTCCCAGCCAATCTAAAACAAGGGCACGTTTGGTCGAGTATTATTCTGATGAAATATTCCGTCTTTTTTGTTACCCAATTCCGGACGGATTGATTTTATCGATTAGTGCTTTCAATTTGTCTAATTGAGAGCAGTACTTTTTTTTAACCAATCGTTTGGTTCTCTAGAAGGAGCTAATAGTAGAGAGCTCCCTTTCCATCTCTACTATATAGACTGCATCACTTTCTTTGGATGAGTTCTGGTCTTAGGTATGTGAAGGGGCAGTTAATTTTGCATGTGCCATGATCTCTTGCATTCCACTTCTCATCAGCCATCACGATTTGTTTTAAAAAAGAACATTTAGATATGTTCCAATAGTTCTTTGGGACACAACCAAGTCCTAGGCAGGTTATTTCTTTTTTGACAATATTAGTTAATATCAAATGGTTGGATACTTTCTAGACCGGCTTCGTACACTTTTAATAGTGAACCAACTGGCAGGCATTTTCATTTATTCCTCTCAATGGAAATTATATCTTATGATGGCGTAGTTCCACATATCAATACAATTGTTTGTTTCGAAGGCATCGAATTTGGCAGACGTGTATAATGGGAACAAAACTTGATTTTGGGCCATATCAAACTCGCCCCTGTTGCCGTGGCAGCCATTTTTCAAAATGGCCACCAGCGGTTGGTCAAAATTTTTATCAGATTTGGAACCACTTGCAGTAACGGGCATAATCTAGATCCTAGTAATCCCAAAAGCCAGATTAAGTATTCACTCGGAATACTACTCGACTCCCATGAAGTAAATAATCTTTTCATTGTATCATAATTCATCATGTAGTGACGTGAATCAATAAAAACTAATTTTTTATTTTTCATTTTGGATGAACCTTACATAAGGGTATTAGTCTTTTCCCAAATATTATTCATATACCTAACTTCATAAAACCACTTGCTAGTCAGCTGGCAGCCTTGTAAAACTTTCAGTACCGGGCTTACGTTGACACACCTTACTAATGCAAAAACCTGCAAATCTCTCCACCCTAAAAATCCACACATCTCCAGTCCTATGAATAACCAATAGAGAATGAGGTTATATAAAATAAGTGATATTCTTATTGTGAAATTGAAACAATGACTATTTTATCAACATTTACTTCAGATAACAGACTTTTGAATGTCGCAAGTGTTAGAAGAGTCTCAATTCAGCAGCAAACTCTTGCAATTATTGCATAATCCCCAAGGTGACTGTGCAAACAAGATAAACTTGGCTGTATGTGTCACCTGCCAAGAAGACCGTAATGAAAGGCCAACTGACACAATGATGACAAAGAGGAAAAATGCTTGGAGCAAATACATATTGTCAGCTGAAAATTTCCTGAATATGAATGAACTATCCAGAAATACACAGATAGAGGAACATAGAGCTTACGGACATAAAAGTTTTCTGGTTGTCAACAAAGTTCGGTGACATCAGTCGGGCAGTCTGATCTTCAACAAGACAGATGATCAACTGGCCGGTAAAATAGCTCTTGAAAAAATCTAGCACGATGACACCCAAGAAAACGCTGCTGCAAGCCAGCTGGCAATTATGGTTTAAACGAGGCAGCGACGTTTCAACTTGACAACCGAGTACGAACATGTGCAGGACCCTTAAATTATACAGAACTTCTGGTTCTACCTGGTTACACCTTCTTCTACCGTGTCAGAAACCCTCCGTCGAGAAATGCAGGGAACCGATGGGACAAAATGTTATTAGAAATTGTTTTTGCTGAAATCGTCATGTACATTGAGGAAGAACGTCCTTATGGCAGCACTGCACCAATCTTCAGGCTAGAGATCTCGCTGATTGGTACAGGTCGAAGATAGAGCGACGCTATAGTTCAGATTCCAGACAGTGATGTCCTTCTCAAATTCTCTCAAATTAGTAAAGCCCTGACCAAGAAATATAAATGGGTCAGTAATGCCGTGCAACTGTCGTCACCTCGTGTTGGATGAGCATAAACACTCCATTGAGTGCCAAGAATGCAGCCGAACAGACCCTGTTCCAAATTTACTGGTAGCACTGATAAACATGATCCTTGGAGATCCAAGTATGAGAGACAAGGATGATTGAACTTGTGAACCGGCATATGTGTCAGCATCATGTATGAACGTGTACTTCGTTGGTATGGCTAACTAAGAGTACATGTCATCAATCAGTTCCACAAGGAATAGGTGGTTTTCCACCTTAGGATGCGTGATGTCGTCTCCACAACTGCTATGGTTGATAATATTGACCATAACCCAAGCTCCACTACCGTGATTCCTTCCATGGCACAGGCATGTCACTCTTTTCACACGCCTTCTTAGGAGGTCAAAGACTTGACTCCAGAATTGCGATTGCTTGAGGCCAAAACACAGGGACCATCTGCTGAGCAACTATACAGAAGTTCCACCGATGTACATCCACCACATAGCACCATGGGATCTTTAGGTGGGTGAACTCAGGCTAAAACATCAAGAAAGAATATTGTTGGCCACACAATGTGAGACGCAAATTTGATGATGAAGAGAACTCTGTTCCATGAGAATGCTGATTCGGTGTCTATGATCCAACATTCAATGGAAGTAATGTGAAAGATTGTTAAACATCCGAATTCTGGGCAGAGACCTGTGGTAATGTCTGATCAACCCGTGTACGCCATTTCCAATACTCATTTATAATGTTGACATCGGGGTTGTGGGCTTAGCTGTATATGCCACAAGTCAATTACCAGCTGGATGTGAACAGGGGATAGTATTCCGTACAGGCTAAAAATTCGGCTGGCTGGCATTCCGCCTCGGACCAAAGATCCCACGTGCGTTTCCAATGTTCCAAGCTTTGGCACGCTGCAACGCCGTGTCTAGCTTTGCTGAATATGAAGGGGAGGTAGTGTGGTGACCATAGAAGTCACTGCTGGAAGTGACATGTGTACTACTGATGCTGGAAAATGGACCAGAGGAGATCCTGGTGATACCAAAAAACATTATCAAGAGTTTCTTCTTTTTAACTGAACCAGCACTTGCATTAGAGGGGACGATGTAAGAAGACTGCTCTTTAGACGGTTCAACGAATCCCACCTACCCGAGCTAGTTGAGCTCATTGACGGAGAGAGAGAGAGAGAGAGAGAGAGAGAGAGAGAGAGAGAGCAGTCGACCATTGTGGTCACATCTGATGAAAGATACTGGTAGTAGACGTTGTGCTGCCATCATCAAATGACCGGGGTGAGTCAAGACATAAGGTTTTCATGCATGAGCCTCACAAGACGACGTTACCACAAGCATCAAACTCTTGAAATGTTGCTATCTCATGTGAGCCATCAGTGCTGACGGACTTGCAACAGAGAGAAAAGGGTGCTTCTTGTGCTAGTATCTTGGTGTCTTGAATTACGTCCCCTAGTGCATTTACTTGGGTCTGCAACGGTGTCATCGTCTTCTTTAACGTTAGACTTTTCAGAACTCTCTCCCAGGTCAGTTGAACCTTTCTCCTGTTGAACTCTAGCCTGCCCATTCGATCTCTTGTAGCTGCAATATCGGTAGCAGAACGAGCTATATTTGCAAGTAGCTTCACTCCACAGAACAGATCTCTGCTTCTGTGAGGAAGTAAATACCAGTTGACACTAAGATCTCTCATTTGCTTAAGTATTAAAGTACAGTGCCATGGTCCATGGCAAATTGTTTTACCCTGTTGAACAATTGACGAAGAAAGGTTCAAATTGCATACAGATATTACACTGTTCTTTTCAACTTAATTAAGTAGAATATTCAATGGCTTTAATACATTCGCTGAACATTGTTACAAGACCTAATTCGATACGTAATCTTACTCATAGCAACTACGGTAGAAAATCTCACCATTTCGTTATGTTTTCTTTTGTTTGCCTTACATTGGAATAAAATATATTTTTGACTTTTCTCGAATTTTGGCGCTGAAATCAGGGAACAGTCGCATGAGGATGGATAAAATGTCTTATACCAGTAACTGTTGGCAGCCATTTTGGAAAATGGCTGCCATATCAGAATGCAAATTTGCCGTGGGCAAATGTCCAAAATATATTAAGCCATATGTATGCCAAACGTTGTACTTTCATCACAAAATGAACAATAGGTCAGCTATGTCCCCCTTACTAAACGGACGTATCGGTTCTAAAGGAATATTGGACATTTTCCTATTGCTTATGGCAAGAAGGTTTATCACGCTGATACTCGTAAAAAGGTAGACACACTGCTTTATTATCGGCTTTAACAAAGGCGTCCGTTGATATTTTGACCAAATAAGGCACACAGTAGCCATAGATTCTTATCAGCCATGCCAGTTCTAGCCAATGTTAGATTTTTATGAATTTAGCAATTCAAAGCTGACCAGACTGATGTTAATTCTTTCCAGAGGATTGGTTTTATCCATAATGATAGGAGAGATACAGATTGACTTTCGCTTTCATTTTGTCAGCGTATGCTCCAAAGAAACGTGTCACACTCAGACCCCGCCTCTGGTATCTACGGCTACACCTTGAATGGTAATTCATCGGTCCATATAATTAGAAACTTTATGATATGTCCGTTTTCTAATTAGAAGTACAATACCGCGACGTCAATAATTAACATAAAAGGAAAGCCTTGTAGCAAATGAGACGTTTCTTCCTGTGTCTTCATTTACCACGGAAATACAGATTTATCAGCTAAGAAAACAGACTCGGAGAACCAAGTTTGAATTCCAGCGGATGCTGTTTATACTAACGTCTCACTAATGTCCTTGATAAAAGCATGAATCCAATTTTTTTGCATGGCAATATTTATCTTCTCTTCTATCAGTGGTATGCTCTAATGGTTCATGCAGCCTTATCTAGACATCAAAATACTTTATCGGACTTTATACCGGGTTTCAGCTAAATTGTGTTTCCTACGACACGGGGTTGA
Source organism: Thysanoteuthis rhombus (assembly GCA_963457665.1). Classification (NCBI taxonomy): domain Eukaryota; kingdom Metazoa; phylum Mollusca; class Cephalopoda; order Oegopsida; family Thysanoteuthidae; genus Thysanoteuthis; species Thysanoteuthis major. The sequence goes on along the minus strand of OY735207.1, from coordinate 48,938,899 downwards.
TGCAAAAGTTTCTGGCTGCTTTTTCGATGATATATATTTAATTGTTTTTAATTCTTTTTCATTTTTCTATGGTAACGACTATTTGAAACCGTTGACTAAACGGGGGAATGGTATGGAGCGTTATAAATTATTGTCTGAATATCTTGATAATAAGCTGTATGTGTAGCAACTTCTTATCTCGACTCAATAATTGTAAAAAGATTTTCTGTCCTACAGCCTTGTGTAGTAACAGTACGGCAAAGTTCCAGCTATTCGCGATGAAGGGTTCCCTTTTAATTCCTACCAAACACAGGGATGCTTTTAGATGTGTTGGATTCCTTTTTGATTCCCACAAAGCACACGGATGCTTTTAGATGTGTATACATGTCTCTATCAAACGCTATTCAGTCGGTCAGTTGGTCGGTCTCACTTTTGTTAAAAGAACAGAAATGGGGGGAAAAAGCGTGATGTCATTGAGAGGTATGACGCCAATACAAGGTATAGCGTACTCAAATGGTGTGATACATTAAAAGAAAATCTATTTTGATCAATTTTTTACCGGGCACGAATGAAAAGAAAGAGAAAAACGAAAAAGTTTAAGAGCTGCCAAATTTAGCTATTTACGATTTTTATTGCATATGATATTTGCAGCCTATTTCATATTTTACAAGTATGGGAATCAATTGAATCGAAGATAGACTACCGGCTTCTACTTATTACTTCTCATCGTATCCATAAAAAACTCTTTGTTTTCTTGAAAATACCCGTTTCAAAATGAGATTTTAGTTGCAGGTGTTAATTTGTTTCTTTAAAACTCATACTTCTTTAGTGATCACGGAACAACTAATGGCGAAACTGTTTCTCATGTCTGGAAGCGTAAGTCTTTTTTTTCACTCCTTAAATATTCAAGCTGGCGTAGAAGGGTAATTTTGCTGGTATCAATAAATGTGAGTAGTTTTATGGCACTTAATCTTAGAACAAGCCAGTTTCGCAGTCTATTCTATCTTCACTAGGTTGTCCACATTTATTGCCATGTTCCTACCTCAGCTAAGCTTAGTTCACATATATTGGGTGCCACAATGTAGCACAATGGTTAGCAGAAAACCCTTGCGAGATCGGTCACCGTTGTGTTTTTTAAACTTCTGTACTTGTGCCGTACTGATCTGATCTTTTGAACTCCACCTTTGACCCCGTTGATTAAGTCCCCTTCACTTTTGACCCCTTATGGAGAGGGGGGAATTCTATACACGATTATTGATATTATACAATAATAGAGGTTTTCCTTTGATTTTTGATCCCTCAAGGGGAACAAAGCTAGCCCTTCAATTCTGACATCCAGAGGTAAAAAAAAACTTTAATTTCATTTCTTACTTTTTAAAGGGAGGAAAAAAGTTCCCCTTCGCTTTTGATTCGTTGAAGTGAGATCATTTCCATTCACTTTCGATCCTTCAGAGGGGAAAAAAGACACCTTGAGGAGTTTTCTGACGCCCACTGATGTCAATTGAATATTGAAGACTCACCTTTGCCAACACGCGCATAACTGCAACAATGTCACCACTCGCACTTATGCGCTAGTGAAGTTCACGTTAAGGACACCTGAAGATTTTAAGAGGTTGCGAATCAATTTTCAATATGTTTCGCCCAGGGCAGCACAGAAGAATCTTACTAGATTTTCCATGAGATGCGCGACGCCAGTTTAATCTCAATATTCAGTGCCTGTTGAATGCAACGCGAAGTAAACACTCACACAAGGCGCCATCTTTGTCACATTCCACATTCTATCCACCCCCATCCTACGCACTGACAGAATAATTGTAAATGCAATGCTAGGGAGAGCACGTGACTGGAAAATGGAGAAAGGTGGATTTGATGACCATAGGTCACCTCCAATGACCATACAAAAAAAGAATGTTTCCCCTTGTTATGTATTCCCTTTTGTATGATACAGAAGAGCTATCTCATAGTTTTGGTCACACAAAATGAACTAGTTCATGTTCATAGTCCATAATGAACTAATTCATATTCGTAGTTCACAACTGAAAACTTTTTGAACCAAGTTCACAGTCTCAGAAAGAAGCTAGTTAATATTCATAGTTTACAATTCAAAATTTATTGAATAAGTTTGCAGTCTGAAAAATGAACTAGTTCACCTTCAATTCTTCGGTTTTTTTCTTTTCATACAAATTGCATCAAACTATTCGATAACGCTTTATGATAAAAATAAACTTTTGTTAATTGTAATTCACTGTTTTTTAATGGTTAGTCATTGTCGGTAAACTATCTATGAAAATAATTTTGCTATTGTAATTATATATGGCCATACACATTATTTGCCTTTTGGTCTCCCAATGAGGATATGACAAAAACAAAAAGAACAGACTCGGTCCAAGAATCCAGACATCGTACATACATTTTTGACAGCATTTATCTATATTTGTTTCTGTTATGGTACTATCTGTTTCCAAATCAGTTCTCGACCTGATCCCTGTTTGAATGTCCGGAATAAAAATAATGATTGCACAAAAAATAAAACGAAAAACCTGGCAATGTAATTTATCTATTTATTTATTTATTGAATCAAAATGCCTCCGTGGACGTCTTTGCAAACAATTTGCATCCGAAATACGTACTCAACAGTGAAATATATATATTAAATCATGTCATAAAAAAGCTCAGAACACTATGAAAAATGAAATAAGTGCAGTGAAACATTTACATTTTATAAATCTGTTTTTTTCCCAAATTCTTCTACTTCAGCTGATAACTCCCGAAATTGTCAAATGAAAAATTTATTAAGAAACACTACACAGACTTCTTTTTTTCTGTCCGTCTTTTTTCTTTCGTTCTTTCTTGTACTCTCAGTTTTTTGTCTTGAGAATTGATCTGAAGCAAGAGGAATAATAAGATGTGGAATGACGTGAAAAAGGAAAAAAAAATTCTATTTCTTCACCCACTCTCTACATCTCATCTTCCTATGTTTACTAACACTATGGACTGATTAAAAAAAAAAAAAGAAGAAAGCTATTAATTTCTCTTGAACCATTCTGCCGTTGGGTCACTTAGTTCCTTACAAACGCAGTTAATCGATTTTAAAATTGGACATAATATGAAAGTTTTCCCGTTCCTAGAACTGTCGACTTGGGTCGCAGTTAGAAAAATATTTCCAATATATTATGCCATCTTTTTTTTTCAAATTTTATTCGTTACTTCCATTACATTATCATCCCTAAATGTCAGAAGCGAGGAGTAAACAAGTGTCGTCAAGTCCCGTGTGTGTCGTTAATTCCAATGAGATTTGACAGCTTTCACTCTTATGTTCATAATTTTTAAAAAATGATGTGTTCAGGTCACCAAATATATATATATATATATATATATATATATATATATATATATATATATATATATAAGATGCACATGCTTATATCTTTATCAAATCAGCTGTCTGTCCGTCGGTGTGCACACCTTGAGAAAATAGATATACCAAACCTTCATAATCCCACTGGGTTTTGAATATACAACGCCAGGGACTAATAGACAAAAGTCTAACCAGGGGTCGATTTCCAACAATCTCAATGAAAAAAAAAGTTTTTACCTTCTCTAATACTTGTAAACGTGCGGAGGAGTAATGATGGTAGGAGTTCAGTCAGCAGCTACCGGAGTACTAATAATAGTAGTCGTTGTTGTAAAATTAGAAACAAAGTAAACAATACAGGTGTGCCAAACAGAATAATCAACGAAATGATAAGCCAATTTTTGTATTTTTTTTGTAAATGCTTGTTTTTTTTAAATTCATTTATTATTTTATGTTATCCGAAGTCATTCATATTATCTTCCTTGATGTATTGTGCTGTCTTGTGATATCTCCTTGTGATTCTTTCATGTACAAGTTGCATTGTTTTTAGTTTGGGGGCTATTCTCTTGGCTAGGTTCCATGTTTCAGCTCTATATGCGACCGTCGTGAGAATGCACTGTTTCTTCTTTATATGACTAATGGGATTTTCTTTTCCTTGAAGATTGAGCTTACTCTGCCAAAGGTTTTTCATCCTGGAGTAATTCTTCGCTCGATTTCTTCTTTTGTGGATTTCATGGAGATTCGTTGTCCTCGGTAGATGTGGTCTACTTTGTCCGGTTCTGCGTTTTCAATTCTGATCGTTGTGTATTTATTTCTGATTGCACACTGACTTTTTTTTGGTTGAGGTTCATGTGGAGGCCATCTTTCTTGCTTTCTTTATTTAGTACGTCTGGCATTTGTTGCAGATCATTAGGGCTTTCTGTGAAAAAGACGTTGTCGTCTGCAAATTTGAGATATTCGCTGTTATTTATCTCCCCAGTCTAGGTTCATCTCATGGCAGGCTGTGAAGATTTTAGGCGAGCTGGTATCACCTTGTTGTACCCTTTTTTTGGAGCTAAAAGGGTGTCGAGTCTTTTAGAAAACTCAAGTAGCAATGGGCTGGTTATGTGCAAAGAATGGTAGGCAACTGATGGATATCACGACTCACAATGTGGATCTCCAGGCATTAAACGTGTAACCGAGGCCGGCAAAATATAAGATGGAGAGACGAACTGGACAAGGTCTTAAAGTATTGGCTCTGCAACGCTCATGATAGAGATATCAGGCGAATCCCGAGGAAGGTCTCTATCCAACGACTGACAATAAAAGACTGATGATGATGATGATAATGAAGATGATAATATTATGTTCTAAATGATATTGATGCATTAAGTGCATTTTGAACGCCGAAATCTTTGGAAAGAATATTGGGTATATATCGACTTCGAACAATTGCATTGTTTTCGTTACTGTTTTAAATCTGTTTCAAGTGTGGTGATTTAGGAGGTAGGATTTTGATTTTTATTTGGTCGTTGGTTCAGGGTCAGAATTTTTCTTATAATTTTGAAAGTCTTTTTAAAACCGAATCTGGAAATGAATTGAAAAAATAATATGCCTCATCAATGAAATATTTCCGGAAGAAATGAAGGTCACATTCAGTAAAAAACATAAACATACCATTCAACTATGAACTAAATCGAATTCAGGCATACATTCAAAACTTGATATCTCTCAAAAATGAAATATATCCCGAAGGAGGAAAGGTCATATATATTTAAAACGTTTCCAAATTGATTCAAACAACTATGAATTTAACCGTATTTAGGCATAAATTTAAAATTCGATATTTCTGATAATGGAATATTTCCCGAAGAAAAGGTCATATCTCTTTGAAAGACATCCAAATCTATCAAACAACTATTAACTGAATTGTATTCAGACATAAATTTAAAACTTGATATTTCTTAAAAATTAAATATTTCCCAAAGAAATGAAGACCATATTCGTTCAAAACACATCGGATTTTCTCAAACTATGAACTAAACCGTATTTAGGCCATAAGTTAGAAACTTAATATTTCTCATAATGAAATAATTCCTGAAGAAATGAAAGTCATATTTCTATGGATTGACAACACGTCAATTAATACCCAATTTCGCAGATATAGATGCGTATACACAGAACAAAATAAGGGTCCAGTTTACTTTGTAATTCAAACATCCACTTTCATGAAAACAAATACAAAATAAGCGTCTTGTTATATTGAATATACATTGTAAATGTAATCCCCACCTTGAACCGATTCACTCGCTTCCACTAGAAGTAAATAATTTCCTTAGAAGTAAATGAATCCCAGAAAGAAAACTAAATCATGATATTCAGTCAAATTAAAAAAAAAAAAAGAAAATAAATTTTCCACTTGCTAAACAAGATCATCTTTCAACAAGGAAATGGGTTAATTTCCTAAATATTGTGGGTTATTTTTCTAAGAATTTGAAATCATTTGAAGTCACTTACATTTTTTCGAATGATATTGATGCACTAAGCCCATTTAAAATATTTAAAACGACATCTAACTTTTTTCTGATTTCAAGTTTTTTGGTGGTTTAATGTTTGTAATTATAACATCCCTATCTGCAACTTAATGCTACCGGGATGTACAGAGTTGGAAACGATTGTTTGATACCCATGTTGTGAAGATTTTGGAGGCAACTTCTTTTGTTCCTGGCATCTCTTTTTCCACACCCCAGCGAAGGACAAGCTTATTTGCATTCCATAACATGCACAGAAATGGACGAAGCCGATGAAATTTAATTACCAGGTTTAGTGATTGCAACTAGCAGAAGTTGTTGGTGGTAGGTAGTTTGCAACTGTAATGGTTGAAGGACGTGACAATTATTTTCTATTATGTGGGTGGCTGATTCCCTAGGATTCCCTGTCCCCTGTTCCCTAAGGGACAGAGGGTTTCCGTGTTTGTATACCACCGACAACCAGTTGAAACTATACTAACCGATTCTCATTATTCGAAAATTTATACTCAAACCCCAAGCCACACCCGGTTATCTTAGCTGATTGAAGTACCCTCAACAACAACCAGGCCCCAAGTCAAATTCTAGGATAACTATCAGTCAAGTGTATGACTGCACTTGGCTTCGTGACTAACCCCGCAGAATTTTTCGTCCCTAAAAAGGAAACTCCTCTACTGTTTACAAAATTTTATCTTACCAAGGACTTTTAATTAATGATTAGATTCCTTGCGATCGGAAATCCTTGTACTAGATATAACATGAATGTGTTTGTAAAATCCCTGATTCCATCTTGTTGCAGTAATTTTTCGGATTGGCTAGAAAAATATTGAAATATATGAAGTAAAACGAATGTCATGTACAAAAATAAAAACAAAAACATGTTAAGGAAAGAGATACAACAATCAAAATCGAAAACGCAGACCTGAAAAAGTAAATCACTTTTTCTACCTAGAGTTATAAGTCTCCATCAAATTCTCGAAAAAAAAAAAAGGAGAAATCGAACGAAGAATAATTCTAGGATGGAAAACCTTCGGGAAAACAAGCTCAATCTCTAAGAACAAACATATCCCTTTAGTCTTAAACAAAACAGTGTATAACCTATGCATCCTCCTGATAGTCACCTAGAGCTGAATCATAGAATCTAACCAGATGATTGACCCTTCGGCCGAGAACCGTGCATCATACACATGAGTGAATCATGCTCAACATTATATGGTAAGATCATAAAACAGCACAGTGTTTCAAATCCTTTCGAACACTCATATAGCAATGGTCTGGACATGTTGCCAGAATGTCAGACAGCCACTTGACATCATGACTCACAACGCTGATCTCCAGAGATCACATGCAAAACATTGGCCGGCAAAATATGCATTGAAATGTCAAACTAAACAAGTTCAGAAAATGTTATCCCCATGACGATGGAGAAGTCTGGCGAATCTTATGGAAGGTCTATGTACAACAAAGGACTAAAAAAGGATGATGACAATCATATTATCTTCCGAATAACATTGACGTATCAAAGTTAATCTAACTAATGGAAACTTTATCTAACATTCTCGTTTGATTTTTATTACATTTTAACAAGATATTTGTCGCTTCAAAGCGGAAAATATATCATTGATTCACTTGATCATTTTTTCAATATAATTTTTGATATCTCTTTATCCCAGGAATCTACGATAGTAAATGATAAATTATATATACATGTATATATAATGCCTGCCATCGTAATATATATTCAGTGTGGCTATAGACTTTCCAGAGCCAGAATTGAAACCTACCTCTGGACTACAAAATTGGACAGGCTGAATAGAGGAGCTTTAATCATTGTGTCCAGACAGCTGTTTCGATGTATTACATCTCTTCAGTGTGGCTATAGACTTTCCATAATCCCATCCAGTACTGCGGGGCAGAATTGAAACCTTCACTTCGGACCCGGAAGCTGATATCCTACCTCTGGACAAATATATATTTATGTCATCTCTACTTAGAACTAATATAAAACTACCTCATTCATTTTTAGATTGTACTTGTTTTATTGATGACTTATGTTCTCTTAATGATGGGGAAGAATTCAGAAAATCGTATATTAATATATAACCTAAGGATTTTGAAATAAAATTTGAAGATAAAAGAATACAATCAATATTTCTAGATCTGGATATCAGAATCGAAGATGAAATTCTAATCTACAAATAGTTCGATAAACGAGATTACGTTGTGTCCCGTATCTTGCGAATTTCTTTTAGAACAAGTACTTCTCCGTCTTATCTATTCTATGCAAAAATATAATCAGAATATTTGGGAATCGCTAGAGAAACAAATAAAGATTTATTGATTTTAAACCGAAAAATTGTTTCTTTGTTCGTATGAATAGTCAATCAAGGCAGCGAAATTAGTAACGTTCTTTGACAATGTAATGAAGCCATGATTCTACTTCCTCATCCTTTAAAACTTATCAGCTTGACCATAGACGAATAATAACGAAAATGGAAGAATATGTTTACGAGAGTATAAAAATAGATTAAATAGTGTAAAGTATTATAAATCAATTTGAATTAATGTTGGGGTAATTAGGTTAACAAAAGAGATTGATCCAGTCTTTTTCATTCTATTGACTGGAACCAGGGAAAGTGGAAAACATTTGGCGCTGGTCCATTTGTCTCACTGATAGGTAGTTGGATGAGTTTGTGGATCAAACATGAAATGCCATGTAACAAACTGTCAACGAATATTAATGGAATCGCCTATTGAGGTGTTACTACCGGCTACAAAGTGGTTTTGTTTCGTTTCAACCACGTATATAAGGATAATGTATATGATAATTTGAAAAACAAAAAAACAAACCCAAATTAATGGATGGAAGCTCGATAGTAAACACCATGGAAAATTAACTTTAAGGTTAATGGAAAAATTGTCATATTCTTCGGTTAAATATGTTGGTAGCGAATCAACTCGAAGAAATTTTCTTCGGCAATAAGTATTCTTAAACATGATATCATAAGTCGACTTGGCATACAGTCTGTAATTGAAACCGATACAACAGATTTTATAATCACATGGAAGAACACTCAATAGAAGTGACACGAACAGCTATTCACGTCTGTTGTTATACTAACTGGTCCCGGATCCTTAGATTTTTTTGAGTTACCTACATGAGTAAGCCCTGTTTCAAATAATAAATATGTAATAAAAATTAATATACAATACGCATAATACCCTATACAATATGACAAAATATATGTAAGAAAGGGAGGTGATGTTTGGTCAGCACTGCTGGGTTGCCATGTTAATATAACTGTGTTGTTTTTAAAATCTATATTTAAAACCGAAACAGTTTCATGGTAAGCAACTGATGATCCCAACAAGAGAAAATTTACATAGTGTACCATAATAACAAATTATAAGTAAAACATAAAAAAACACCGAAGAAAATTACATAAACTGCATTGACAGATATTGGGAGATAAGTGTCTAAAGTGACACAAATAATCTTTGAAAAAGCCTTTAGATGTTCAAGTGTTTAAAGCCTAAAAGCTTTCTATAATACATATATATGTACATAAAGGGAATTGATGTAGATCCGACAGAATGTTGCGGAAAAGTTGACAAATAAGGAAAAAGGAAAGATACTTGAGACTGCCTACTAGATCTCAGAGCTCTGACAGAACCAAAGAATGTAATTTGTGTAAGCTATTACACTATTTAATGACGACATTGTGATGTACTTAGTTGTCTCAAATAGTTTTTCCTTTTGTAATAATGTTAACTTTTCCACAGCGCACACATACACGCACACACGAACACACATACACACGTAGAAACAGAAACACACGTATATATATATATATATATATATATATATATATATATATATATATGATTATAAATTGTGTTATATCATATTGTAACTGCATTTGAAATGATCTCCTGTTATTTCACGCTGAATGTATCATTTGGCCAAGACAACGTAAATAGAATAAGCAATTAAAAAAAAAATGGAGCTGCTGCAGGAATCGAACCGGCGACTGATAGGGTGGCCACTTCAATGTACCATTGCCCATACAATGGAGCTGAATAGCCGCCGGTAATGCAAAAGCCCCCCATTTTTATTCCTAATTCTCATTTCTGTTTATTGACGTTCTACATCTGCACAATTTGTTTCTTTCGACACAACAATTATGTTATTAAGAAATAGATGTATGATCTGACGGAATGATCATTGACTGCATTATATCATATTCTATTTACGTTGTCTTGACCAAATGATACATTCGTCTCTCAAAAAGCAATTAAAAGGTTAGTGAGGTCTTTCATTTCTTTAAAGAAGTATATACTAATTAAATTAGGACATAGGTTATTTATCCAAGGAATATAACTATAAATTTTGCTGTAAACATACTAAAATCTAATGGATGCGGCATTATTAAAAGACAGCAAATTCCAATGTGGCTCCAACCATGACAAAAGTTCGTTAATCCTGGCTTAGGCCCACGGAAGTAATGCAGCATTGTAATATTTCAGAAGGATGTTGACGGATGGTGAGTTTCTTTTGCTACAGGGAATAATGCTATTTGCATGGGTCACAAAAGAAGCTTGCTGAGAGTTAGACTAACGTTTAATTTAGAGCAAGTTGAAATCAAAATATTTTAAAAACAAACCAGAATGATGCGAAACAAAATGTTTGAATCTCAATTTTCCAATAATTTTGGCACTTACAGAACCGTTGAGTTTTTAATAAAGACATTTCTTTTTTATCTGTTGATAGCCAATTATTTTGCTCGTCATTTGACGTTATCAGATTCAACTTCAAACCAGTTGCATCAATGTTTATCGCTTATTCCCAAGACCAAGAAATACGTCATGATAAGTTGCATTATTGATCATTGAATATCTATCAGCACAAGGATTACGTCATATCAGTTGCATTATTGATTGTTGCTTATCTATCAGAACAAGAGATACGTCATAATCAGATGCATTATTGATTATTTCATATTCACCAGCTCAAGGATTACGTCATATCAGTTGCATTATTGATTGCTGAATATTTAGCAGCCAGAAGAATACGTAACAACCAGATGTATTATTGATTGTTACTCATCTATCAGAACAAGAAAAACGTCATAATCAGTTGCAATATTGATTTTTTAATATTTTCAAGTTCAAGGAATCTATCTATCTATCTATCTATCTATCTATCTATCTCTCTATCTAATTCGCTGACGTTCACCAATGTGTTTGTTTGCCCGTTTGACAACCTTTCAATAGGAACCATCTAAACATTGGCGCAACTCAACCAAATGTTGCATGCATACCGAATATTTTGTAGCAATAGGCTTTTGAAAAGAATAATGTGGGGTTTGCGTTCGCGCTTACATTCATGATACTGTTCTGATTTCTCTCTCTCTCTTTCTCTCTCTCTCTCTCTATATATATATATATATATAGACGGACAGACAGACAGACGGACACACACACACACACACAGAACCCATCATTAATCGAATATTGCATTTTATTATATTATATTCTATTATGTTATATTGAATTCCTGGTTTGTGCTACACACACGCACACACACACACACACACACACACACACACATATATATATATATATATAAATATATAACTGATTCCGTTTATCTGTATGTTACCCCTAAGTAGCTGAAACGGTGCATTGTGACCAGAGATAGTGTTCAGTATAACGTAAGTCATGTGCAACAATCATATCAAGAATAAGGACAAAACTGTCAAAATCGAAGATGCAAAACTAGACAAAGTAGACTACAACATCTACTGAGGACAACAAATATCTCTAAAACCCATGAAAGAAGAAGAAATCAAACAGAGAATCACCCAATGATGGCAAGCCTTCAGCAAAGCGAGCTCTACCTTCAAAAACAAGATGATCCCAATAATCGTAAAAACAAGAGTATATATCCAATGCATCCTCCCGATGGTCACCTTTGGAACCTAACCAAGAGAAAGGCCTGCAAACTGCAGAACATGCAGCGTGTGCATGACAGAATCATGCTCAATATCACATGGAGAGAACACAAGACAGCACAATATATCAGGAAGAAAAAGGGGGTCTGAGGTATCATAGAATCTATTACAAAACTCACATGGCAATAGGCTAGTCATGTTACAAGAATGGTAGACAACCAATGGACGTCTCAGCTCACAACATGGATCCCCGGAGATCACACGCGAAACCGAAACCGACAAAATACAAGCTGGAGAGCTGAACTAGACAAATTCAGAAAATACTGGCACTGTAACGCCCATGATAGAGAAATGTGGCAGATCATGGGGAAGGTTGATGTCAAACGATGGACGTTAAAAGAATGATGATGATGATAACAAAAAATATGCATCGGAAGTAATTGAAAATTCGGCCCGTAGCGCAGTTTTTCAACTAGTGCATAATAATCATTAGCATAACTGATCATTGCACGTGGAATTTGTCGTAATCTCTTGAATCATTCATTGAGGGTTATTTACAAAATTAGTTACTTGACAAATCGTGGCTCATTAAAAAAAGAAATAAGTCTCAATCAGAATACGTCGTAATCAATTGCATAATTGATTGTGGCATATTTACAAGCCATAGGAATACATCATAATGAGTAGCAACATCTAATTCAAAACAGCCCAGCTGATTGTATGTTACAAAGTTCAAACGTTCAATTTAGATTTCTCTAATGGCTTCGTATGAATCATGTCAGCTGATCTCTTCATAGAACGTAAAGAAAATGAAGAGCTGGTTTCTCGTGTTAGGCAAAATAGTGCCGTAGCAAAATTACATAGTCTGAAGTTCCAATGGTCCTGCGCTCATCTCAACAGTAATTAAGTAGATAATCGAGTTTTGAAATTGTCCTTTTCTTTGATGACCAAATTGACATCGGCGTAATTAAGACATGCGTAAAGTCTGTGTGTAGTGAAATTGCCTGAGAGTTATTCATTTTGATGAATATAATCACTAGTTGTTGATGTAACCCTCAAAATGAGAACCGTGCAACGTGTACAGGAGAAAATCATGCTCACCATCACATTGAGAAATCATAACACAACACAATATATCATAGAAAAAACAAAAAACAAAAAAAAGAGGAGTCGGGGATATAATAGGATCCATTAGGAATCTCCAATGGTAATACGCTGGTCATGTTGCATGAATGTAAGACAACCGCTGGGCATCATGACTCACAAGGTGGGATCCAAAGAGATCATAAGCGACACTGTGGCTGCAAAAAATAAGATGGCTTGATGAACTAAACAAGTTCAGAAAGTTTTGGCTCCGCTCAGGAGGCCTGGCAAATCTGGCGGAAGGTATGTGTCCAACGACGGATATTGTTTCTGCTGCTGATTTCACGTTTCGTATTTATTAAACAAATACTTTAAAATGTTTATCTACTCTAACAATTACATGAAATAACATAGAAAGTACTAATATATATATATATATATATATATATATATATATATATATATATATATATATATATAGAGAGAGAGAGAGAGAGAGAGAGAGAGAGAGACAGACAGAGAGAGAGAGACAGAGAGATAGAGAGGATACCAGCCTCCGGGTCTGAAGCTAAGGTTTCGATCCTGCCTCGTGGTATTGGATGGGATAATGGATAGTCTATAGCCACACTGAAGAGTTGTTATGCAACGAAACAGGCGTCTGTGGATAACACAATAATGTACATATGTATCCCTTGCTATTTGCAGGGTTAGGGGCACCCGGGGGCTGAGATCACAAAAATCTACGAATACTTTTTGCTGACCACCCCCGTCAACAAACACTCAACCATCCTCAATTTGTAAAGGTACAAGTAGATAAATGGATGAAATTAAGCATAAAGTAAAATGTCAAAACTTGACTTTATTTCTTCTAGAGACTGAAACCTCCAATTAAGGCAGAATGGATATTTTTTAGCCTTCATCATCATCGGTCTTTTACCGTCTGTCGTTGGACATGGACTTTCCCTAGGATTTACCACACTTCTCTATCGTGGGCGCCACGGAGCCAGTACTTTCTGAATTGGTCTACCTAGGCTCTCCATCTAATACTCTGCCGGCTTCAGTTGCGCATGTAGTCCTTGGGGATCCATGTCTGGAGTTGCGATGTCCATCGGTTGTCTGTCATGGCCAGCCCATCGCCATTTGAGTTTTTTAATGGATTCAATGATGTCCCTGACTCATGTCTTCTCTCGGATGACTATCGGAAGGATGCATACATTGTAGACCCCTCTGCTTAAGATTAATAGGATCTCCGTGTTTTTGAAGATGGAGCTTGCTCTACCAAAGGCTTGTCATTCTAGAGTGATTCTTCGCTTGATTTCTTCTTCTTTTGAGGGTCTAGTGGAGATTCGTTGTCCTTGGTAAATGCAGAGGTTTACTTTCTCCTGTTCTGTGTCCTAAATTTTGATCTTAAGTGTACTCATTTCCGACGTGGTTGTTGCACATGATCTTGCTTTCTTCGTTAAGGTCATCTAGCATTAGTTGGAGGTTATGCAAGAGAAAAAACTTTAAAACAACCCTAGTCTGCTATGAGATCCTCTGTTAAAACGCATAAGTGATTTCCTTTTTTTATGACTAACTTTATGCTATTTTCTTGCAGTTATATAACCAAAATTAAATTTACAACGAAGATATTTTATTATTGCAATACGTATTGGAAGATTGTTGAAAAAAGTGCACGGTAGATACTGGTAGTGAAAAATGTATAGTTGGCTTATGAAATTTTCATAAAACCTCAGAGCAGTGATTATTAACGATGTTCTCCGTTTTTTATGCTACAATTTATTTATAAAAAAAATATCTGGTCTGAGAAAAGTTGCTATAAAGGGTTACAAAAATATTAAAATGAAGATAAATAGTACTAAAAAAATGGGGAAAAAATTGTTAATAATGATTTACAATACCTGATAAATATTTTTTTTTTACAGCACATTGAATTTGAAACCGAAATTCCGACAAGTTTTCAACAACGATAAGTTTCCAACCGAATTTACACTGTCTATATGAATAAATTGATAACACAAATAATATCACAATACGCCCATAATTCACTGACCTTTCCTAAACCTTTGAGTTTCATTAATACTGCACAGCGTAATCTCCTTTTTTTCTCAGTAAGCTGCAACCTACCCCGCAAATTTCCATCAAATTATTCAAGATTGAACCTTAAATTATCGATACTGAGAATTATCGAAACTAAAGATTGAAAACTCATCAATAAAATAGGATAACTGTACAGGTTACCCCCGCTATCCGAAAGTACAAAATATATATGAGAACATTTCGTGATCCAAAGTGAAGAAGTAACTATCTTTAATTTATTCGAGAAAACTTTTGAGCGTTTCGAGCCCCCCCAAAATGGTGATAATGGTATATTTGACTGAGTGGCCAAAAGGCTGAAGTCGTAGGAAGTATAGGAGACTTGGATGCAGGAGAGAGAACAAAAATGTGTGCGCTGTCTCTAGCTACTAATTTTTCGTAGTACGGTTTTTTTCGCACTTTTATCTTGGCATCAGGAATATCGGGTATAATAATAATTCAAAATGTCCATCATCCAATGCTTATTCTGATAGAAGATTTATACGAAATATCGATTTCAGATGAATACGTAGATGGTACAATGGATAGCAAGTAGATTTCTCAATTAACTTCTCAGTGGGAGATGATCTTGGTGCTAGTAGGTGAAATCGGCCATAGAGGTATGGATGAATTGAAATTGCAATAATAACATTTGAGTTTGAAAGGAGAACCTGGTAATAGAAATCCAGATTAAAAATTTTTGGCCAAAGATTTATTCGAGTGAGTTCTTCATCTATTAGCTCGGCCTATTGTCCTTTGAAGTAGTCAAGAATCAATACAAGTGTTACTGACTGAACAGAGATATTACATGCCTATGAGAAAGAGAACATTTACCGTAGAAATGCATGGAAAATTATGTAAAAGAGCAAAGTGGCAGGAAAAAAGTCTGTAATCCATTTGGTTCAACCACTCGCGATATTGAGATTCCTCGAACGTTTTGGTAACACTTGGTATTTTGAAATCGATATCATACGGTTATGGCAGATTTCGAAATTTATGGAACTCGCATTTCAAGGAGGGAATCAAGTGTTGGAAGCTGAGACCTCGAGGTCTGCCTCACGTCGTAACCATTTGCAATTGTTGGAAGAAGTTTGTTCACATTGGTCAAAGAACTGATCGTCAGTGAATGTCATCGTCATCGTCAGAAGCAGCAATAGTCTCTTTGCGTCCGGCTCTGGATATCTCTCTATCATGGGCATAGTGTAGCCTGTATTTTCTGTATTCATGTAGTTCGTCATGCTATTTCACTTGATGTCGGTAACAATTTCGCTTATGATCTCTTCAGATCTACTTTGTGAGTCGTGATGTCCCACGGTTAACTGACTTTCTTGCAACATTTCCAGCCAATTGCGATCTGATTTTTCTTACTATTTTATGATTTCTCAGACTTCTGTCTTTTCTCTGATATAATATGCTGTACAATGATATTTCCTTGCGAGGTTGAATATGACTCTCTCTTGTGCACGTGGCATAGTTATCAGTTTGAGGGCTAATATTTGAGTTATGTTCCATGTTTCAGTTCCGTAGGTGCCTATCACTAGGATACAATGGTTGTAATACTGATAATGATGAAAACAAGGATCCTTCTGTGATCTGCTCAAGTGAAGAAGAATCTGGTGTAGCAGAAATAAAATATGCTCTGACTTGTAAAATATCTAGAATAGCTTGGTTGGACTGGATTTTTTTTTAAAGAATTTGATCCATTAGAGTACGTGGAAAAATCATTCACGCTGATCGTTTTATCGGTAATGTGAGCTGAATTACAATATAAACCTGTATAAAAAAAATATACACACAAGTATAAATATCTATAGTTGTATGTACGATGTCTGCAATTAATAAACAGTCCAATATACTGATAGACAGATTGATACGAACAGATTGAGACGGATACAAACACAATGAAATAGGTAGGAACATAAATACATATCAACTTTCGAGGATAGTTATAAACATAGATGCTGTCGTGTCAAAATTATTGTACACTTTTTCAAAATTGACTTTTTCATTTTGAAAGCCTAATTAAACTTCTATGATACATTTTCTTATGCATTTTCGATTCCTAATACGTTTTAATATTCTGTACTAGGAGAATTTCAGCCTTCGTTGACCTGTGTCCTCCGTTTGACCTAACGCAAATATGACTATCTTACTCCTGGATTGCAGCTGAAATCGGTTGAACTGGAATGTCCTTTTGAGACTTCCAGTTTCCTACCGTGTGTCGATTGAACCTCATTTGAAGTAACAGGTCTCAAATCTGTCTTGTAGTTATGATTGCCGTCCAATACTTTTATTAATGGGATCTGCTGAAGATTTCAGCCCAATGTAAACAGGGGTTCATTGTAGGTTTATCTGAAGGATAAGGAGATACATAAGATGCAGTAACTTTAAAAAAGTTTGAATATCAAGTCAATGTTGGAAAAAAAAAGACACAATCATTCTAACGGTACAGGTAATAGGTAATGACATGATAAAATAAAGATATATAGATAGATAAATATGAAGAAACTAGAGTGGATAATTAAATAAAAACAAACTGAGATAGCGTGAGATGGATAGTTATACTGAGATATGAACAGAATGATATAGAAATATATGAACAAACTAAGATGGACTGTTAATTATAGACAAATTTACATTGGCATGAACACACACACACACACACATATATATATATATATATATATATATATATATATATATATTATTGTGTCATCCACAGACGGCTGTTTCGATGTGTGGCTATAGACTTTTCATTATCCCATCTAGTACCGCAGAGCAGAATTGAAACCTTCACTTCGGACCCGGAGGCTGATATCCTACCTCTGGACTACAGAACTGGTCAGTCAGAATTTAAGCGATATATCTATTTACACAGAATTTCCCCATCCACCAGAGTGCTCTATTCCTATGGAAGAGCATATATATATATATATATATATATATA
Organism: Thysanoteuthis rhombus; assembly: GCA_963457665.1. Taxonomy (NCBI): domain Eukaryota; kingdom Metazoa; phylum Mollusca; class Cephalopoda; order Oegopsida; family Thysanoteuthidae; genus Thysanoteuthis; species Thysanoteuthis major. Next base: position 48,920,998 of record OY735207.1, on the reverse strand, counting down.
TATATATATATATATCCACTGTTAATCAGAATACAAATCTATATAATCTGCAAATATAAGAGGAAGAACTGTCATTAAATTCTTCAAATAAGTGTATTCAGCTTTTCTGTTTTGGAAAATATCGTTCAATATGAGCAAGGAGAAACTTACGTCAACCGATTGCGAGGATCAAATGTTATTGTCAAGACGTTGTAAAGAACTAAATGTTGATAATTGCCATTTGGACTTCAATATCCACATATGATGCAAATATAATGGTTTCATTCAGCTAATCAAGAGTGACAAAGCATATATTTGTTACACTTGGAGCAAAATGCATTCAAATAAAAATTGGATATCGAGCTATCATGAGTTTTCAATATGTTGCTCATGACAGCCATTTGTTTTCAGATCAATCTTCCTATCAACGATGGATATGATATGGTGTTGAGGACATAATCGGGTGAATTAATTTACCATACGTGTTTCGAGGGAATTGATACCACCACCACCACCACCACCATCATCGTTCATGATGGCTCAATATTCACATTCTTTTGGCTATAAGTATACTGAATCATATGTTTTTATCGAAAAATGCACGAATGGCTCGGAATTTCCATCTCTGCTGCAACACTAAAATATTAACATACGTGTGGGACTTTTTAGTATTCATATAGTCACATTTTTTTCTCCCAAATGACTTAACAATTCATGGTGTAAGCACAAAGACATAACGGTTGGATACGTGATCTGTTCCAATTGAAGTGGTGTCGGAATTTACAGGTATAGAATAGTTTACGACATCCAAGGATTTCCGGATGCTAAAAGCATCCGACAAATTCCAGGAGAGACATAGACCAAAACGTAGGAGTACAAGATGAGAATACTACTCTGAATAATTCATAAAAGAAATGCATATTTTGGAAAAAAAATTACTTTCCCAAACCTTAATGTTTGACATATGTTCTGGCCTCTATGAAAATTTTAACAACGTAAATTATTTATTGCCCCGCCTTTTTAATAACGGCAGACAAAATATTTGGATTCTTCCTGTACGTTTGAATACGTGTGTTTGTGTGTGTGCATGTAATTGTTAGTGAATGTGAATATAAATATACATATATATATATATATATATATATATATATATATATATATATATATATATATATGAGGTCTGGCTGGAAAGTATCAAGCCATTTTGTGTATCTGAAAAAGCGGTATCTCGGCCCTTATATAACTTTTGAAACCAATAAAAGGAGACCCTACTGCACATGTACGTACACTCTCCTGTGGAGTTACTCAATTGGTAGTCGGACGCAATTTAGTTTGCTCGTTTATTGTGTGACCGCAACATTCACGATAACTGAACTTACTCGTTCTTCACGTCGAATGCAGGGATCTTTTGGAAAAACCTTGCGTCACCCAGGTCTGTCAATCTCCCCCCTCCGCTGTCAAGATTACTTGTGAGCTATGGCTTCTTATCATTGAAAGTGTGAACGATTCAGACAGTTGACCAGATTAAGGAGAACATGACGAGGTAGCTGATGGTGATCCCGAAAGGAGACTGTTTTGAAAAGAGAGATGGACACTGAGATAAGCCTGTAAGATCACAAGGAGAGCACTTAGAAAGGATTAAGAAGATATTTCCTTAGGTTAGCTATTTCTTTAAATGGCTTGACACTTTCTAGACAGAAATATTATGAGATAAATGAATAAAATATTTACAAAGTTTTATCCCATGTATAGTATGGCAGGCTACCAATAAACTGACACCTTATGAGAATCAAACTTACCGAGCTTGATTGCTAGCAATATCATTCCACAGACCATATAACTAGAGTAGTAATTTCAATCCTCGATTACTGAAACCTTGTACTAGATTTATCATGAACCACAACGTGGACCCCAGGGATATGCGAAATTGTGGGCAGCGAAAAATGATTACGTGACAATTTGGACAAGTTCGGGAAATATTGGAGCCACGACGCCCACGATCGGGAGGTTTGATGAATCTAGGGGAATGTCCAACGACGTGGAAAAGCTGTTGCTGCTGATGATTTAAAAACTAGTTCACCAACCATAGTATGATGATTAGTAATCTTGCCTCGTAGGCTACTTCTGTAATGTGATAAGTCTGCAGATCCTCAAGGAGCGTCCCAGTATTGCATTATTGCTAGACTATATTAAGCTTAGTAAATAACCGTGGCGCCATGGTTTGTAAGCACGTGTCGCAGACCGATTCGGTTATTCAGTTAGATCATCAAGAGGAGGGGGTCATTACTTTGGTCATGAGCTAGATGTGGTAATCATTATCAGCGTTCGTCGTTGGACACAGTTTTGCATATTACATCTCGAGATCATCATTGTGGGTCGAGGTGACCATTCATTGTCTACCATTCTTGCATTATAGCAAACTCATTGCCATTTGATTATTCGAATAAATTCTTTGATATTTCTGACTCGAGTTTCTCCCGAATATTCCATGCAGTCTTGCGATCTCTCGATGTGATGATCTCTCGCTATTCTTCCTTGTGTTTGTTACATAGTTCTGAGTTCGAGGATCAATCCTTTGGTTAGGTTCATGTTTCAGCTCAATATCTGCATTGGTTGTGAACCTTTCTTATTTGGACAAGTGGGATGTTATTGTCTTTGAAGGTTGAGCCTACTTTATCAAAAGTTCCCCAACCTAGAATGATTCTTCGCTTGATTTCCATCTTCTTTTGAGGATTTCATCGAACTTCGGTGTCCTAGGAAGATGTAGTGGTCTACTTTCTCCACTTCAGTAGTGCCGACTGTTCGATCAACTTATGGGTTCAATACTTAGCAAACGACATTAAAGATTCCGAATAAAATAGACTACGAGGTTCAGTTCTTTGAAACTACTGTTATTCTCAAATGCAAAGTGACATAAAACCGACGTGACATATTAACATAGTGATTTCAAAATCATGCACCGTGGCACCACAGGGCGCCACAGTTGGCTCCCAGGCTTGCCATGAGATATTAAGAATTAAAAAAAAAAATCAGGCAATCGCAATTTAATGGTTTGGTGCACAGTCAGAAGTTTCAATTGTATACGACATGGTCGATCGACAAGATTTACATTTCGGATTCTCCAATGAAAGCTTCGAAATTCTCGGTATGTAGTACTTGTATATAAATAATCACAGATTATCCATGACCACCATGAAAATTGAATCTACTTTAGAGCTATCAATTTAAATTGTGCGTTTAAATAAAAATAAAAGTTTATCTAATGCGACAAAGTCAATAATATTAATTAAAAAAATAAATATGAATCTAGTATTTTTAGGTATATATAGTAAACCTGATGAATCTGCGAGGAAACTACTTTTAAAGGAGCCTTTATCAAATAATGCTCCAAGTTTCAGAATCTAGCTTATAGCAACTAACTTAACCATATAGACGTAATGCAATCGTTCAGTATTTTCTGACATCCGGTGCTATGAAGAATTTCTTTTACACTAAAGGTACTGTGAACCAAACTGTTTTTGAAAATTGTATTATTAACAAATAGTTTCATAAACATTCAATTCACACACATAATAACTATCAACGTGCAATTCTGTCATGCTGAAGAATGCAACTGACGAAGTGAAATAGTGTTTAGTTCATGTTTTAATGACGTAATGCAAATGCTGAATTAAAAGAACATTTTATAAAAAAAAGTAATAGATCCCCCCACCATGTACAAAATCCGTGTGTGGTCAACAGAACGATATTATCCAAGCTCCCTGCAATACAAATCTCCTTTATCCACTTATATAAAATCCACGAGTACCAATATATTTCATATATGTGCGGGGAAACCAGTACAATAAATATGAAAGTAGCGTGAGAAAAGAGTTGGGACGGGTTTTTGTGATGTACCTTACTTGTACGCCTGATGTAGTTTTCATTTCACGATTTCATGAGATATTCCTACTCTGATACACATACGCAATATCCACGCCAAACGTAATTTGTGACATTGTACTCCAATGAATTATTCTACGAGGAGTCATTCCTGCAGTCTGGATCACCATAAAAAGGATTAAGTTAGATTAAAAGGTCAAGTCCGTTCATGCTAAGGGAATTAGCCGTGAAAACTACATCATTCTGTTCTGTCACGTTCCTAATCGGCTTCTCATATGAACGGGGTAGAGATTCGCAACCAGCGCCGACGAATACATGACAATGAGGTTCGATTGACTGTGGATTAATGTCAGATAATTAATGAACAAGGAAAGGACTTTTGTTTTAATTAGGAAACTGAATGGTCTGCCATGAGAACCATGGAATCCACTTGTCATAGATTGAAAGACTATCATTTATTACTTGTTTACCAGTGCCGTCAAAAATGACGGCAAATACGAGATATGTGGATATGCACCATTATCCTATATCATATAGACGTGGATAATAGATACTTGAATTACTGTGAGCTTGGGTAATGGCGTTCTGTTGATCACAATCGGATATTTAAAAATGTTTTTTCTATGGTTTTATCAGATTTTCTATTTTTCTATTATCTTATTATAATTCGACAAAGGTCTCTCTGTTTGTCTTCGCCTACCACAAAAACTGCTTCCTGTAAATCCATGAAGTTTTCTGTGGGTATGGGTGTGATCCCTTGAAAGTGTTTTTAGCAAATCAGTTTCCGAACCCCCCTTCCCCCCCCAAAAAAAATTGGTCCCGATGGTTTTAATTCAGGACTGGGAGTCTATTTACATGATTATTCATCGATGATAAAAATACCTTTTGATGACGTAATAAGAATGCTTTTATTCTTCTTTCTCAAATCTACTCTTGGCGATAGAGATATGACGTAGACTGCATTCTTTATTTAGTGAGAGGCATTTTTTTTTAACATCACTCATATCACAATATTTATTGAATAGTACCTTGAATATTGATGTTTTGATTCGGGCATGTTTTGATGCAGGACGGATAAGGTATATTTTTCCTGAACATGAAAATGGGTGATCAGATTTAATGTCGATCACGTGGACAAAAGTCTTATTTTTCACTTTTGGGGATTAAAATATGGAAGGAATTTCTTCTTTCCTTCCTTTTTTTAAGGGTCAAAATTGGTGGGAATCTTTTCCTCTTTTTTTTTCTTCGAGGGGGATTTTTTTTTTTACTTCAAAGACTTTTTTTTGCTTTTAGGGATCATAACTGAGGGGAAACATTTTTCCACTCTTAAGGCTAAAATCGATGGGTATTTTTTTCCTTTTGGGAGTCGAGATTTTACTTTTAGGGGTTTAAACGAGAAGGGAATTTTCCCACTTCAAGGGTTAAAATGCTAGGATTTTTTTCCACTTTTAGGGTTCAAATCGAGGTAAATTTCCCTCCGTTTTGAAGGGTCAGAGTCTACAGTAATATCTGTATATTTTTGTAGTAAAAAATGGCGGTGGAAGTGAAAGATTCTTTCCTCTTTTAGGGGTCAAATTGAGAGCTGAGATATTTTTTTACACTTTTGGCAGTCGATATGGAATTTTTTCTCCAGTTTTAGAAGTCAATTGTTTTTCCTCTTAGGGGCCGAATCGAGAGACAATTTCTCCAATTTTCAGGGATCAAAATACAAGAGAACTTTTCTTCATGTATACCTGTCAAATTGAGGGGAAATTTTATTCCACTTTTAGGGATCACAGTTGAAGTGCAAGATTTTTTTCTCAATTTTCAGGGGTCAAAATCATGGGGATGATTTTCTTCTATTTTTAGATGTCGAAATCCAAGGGAATTTCTGTTCACTCTTTGGGCTCAAAACAGAGCGAGGAGATTTTTTTTTTCAAAATTGCAGGGAGGATCTGTTTTCCATTCCCAAGGGTCATTTTTAGTGGCTAAAATCGAGGGATAGAGGAACATTTTCAATTTTAGGACAAAAATGGAGGGGGAGTTTCATTTTTAACTTTTAAGCATCGAAATTGAGTGGTAATTTTTTCCATTCATTTCATTGGTCAAAATGGGAAGATAATTCTTCTATTTATAGAGGTCAAATCCAAGTAAACCTTTCCTTGGTATTGGCGGTAAAATTCGAGGGCAGAGTGTATTTTTTTTCAATTTTTAGGGTTTAAATCCAAGGATCATTTCCCCCAATTATAGTAGTCGAAGTGGAAAAGAAGATTTTCTTTTTTTTTTGCGGGTTGAAATCACGGGGATGATTTCTATTTATTTTTCTATTTAGGGACAAGAACTTACATTTTTTACTTTTATGTGTCAAATTCAAAGAGAGAAGATTTTTTTCACTTTCAGGGACGAAAATCCATTGGATATTTTTTCATTTTCAGTGGTCAAAATTTGAGGGTAATCTCTTTTCATCTTTGCGAATCAAAATCGAGTGGTGCGTTTATTTTTTCACGCTCAGGGGTTAAAATCGATGGGCAATTTTCTTTCAATATTAGGGGACAAAATCCCCAAAGAACTTTCATTTTTCTCTTAGAGAGGGAATTTTTTTTCTTTTTCACGTCTTTCAATAACATCATACCATGATGACCATTCAATTCGTACCTCTCCCTACCTTTCTATCCCTTTTAACATAATTGTGACCGACCGACAGACCAAAAAGTGACTTATGGAGACTTTCACGTTTAAAAAAAGCTAAAACCTCACCGCAGAAACTAACCTTAGCCCTGACTGGCTGGCTGAAATGTTTTCAAATTTATTTTATTCATATTTGTTTAGCGAATGAAAATACGGTAAGTTGTAATAGCCATAATTATATAGTCTGGTGGGGACTAACAAAAAAGACTACAAAACAGAAAATAAGTTGTCCAGTAATGTTAGAAATTGAAAAATATATATATTTTAATTTTACTTATCAAACTAAATGAACTTTTAGTGTTATCAATTAGTTTCTTTTCTCTTCTTCAGAGGTAAACATGCGCTTGGATGACAATGTAAACCATTTTTAACTATTTGAGACTCCGTCCTATGAGCAGAACTTACAAATAGTTCCTGTCTGAAAGGGACATTTGGTTCCCTTGAGAGACCAAACAAATAAACAGACTCAGACCAAGTATTATATAGATAGATAATTGAAAACCAAATCATTATTACCGACTTGAGCTCTAACGCAGACCCAGCGTGCACCCGGCTGCTTTAAGCCATTCTGTAACGGGGACTCAGTTAAAAGGAAGCTGACTCTACACCTTGAACCAAACTCTTTACCACCGATAACGAATAAGCATTTACGGTCGTTGAAATTTACTTAAAGCTATTCCAAAGCAAGAAAAATGGACAGAACATACAATTATGACAAACTAATTGACCACTTTTAGTTTGTATCCAGTATAGGTGAAGCTCTCACCTCCTGCAACCATCTTGAATTTAGTGCTGAACAAAAAAGCTGATTTTTGGAAACCTTCAGGAATTCTATTGGTACATTCAGAAAATTCCATGGGGATATCTCGGTAGGATCCTGAGTTATGCTGTCATATACAGGCGATAGCAATTTGTGAATGACGTGTCCGTCCATCGTCTTTTTAAAAAGTTTTTCTTTATTAGACCAGATTCATTCTGCTGTAGGAGAAAAGAAACAATTCTTTCTTTAAGCTTGTTTGGGTCTGAAATTCTGAAAATTTTTAATTAGTTCAAATTTTAATTTACACATCCTTATTCCATGCTTGGAGGCAAACACATTCTCTCCCCCGGAAGTCAACGTCATCTGTTGCCTAATTAGTTTCTCGAATGTTCATTTTTCCTTTCATTGATTTAACTCTCTTGTTATATCCAGTTAACTCTTTTGTTTCGTGAATGTTGATTCGTGATTCAATTTATTTCGACTCTCACGTTAGTAAAAAAATCTCTACATATTTACTGAGCCACCGAGTCAAATTGGTGGAAATGATGGTTTGAAGGATTGTGCTGCGCTAATCTACCATGTAGGGAGAGCCTACCTGCCCAGAAAATCACCATTTCTTCGGCTCAACCATCGACGAACGGAAACAGTGGGAGATACACTACACCTAAACTCGCTTAAGCATATGCAATAAACTTATTATTCTCAATATTTACTCTCATTTGATGGCATATAAGTCTCCAGGGAAATAAGTTTACCCCATATCAGCAGGGAACACAAAAAAATATTTTTAATGTAATTATGAATAAGCACTTTAAGTCGTTGATACATGTAGTTATAATATAGCAAAAAAAAAAAAAATGGACAAAACACTCGAATTAGTAGACAACTTTTAGCTTGTGTCCAGCTTTGGTAAAGCTTTTGCATCCTGCTGCCATCTTGAATTGGTACTAATCAAAAATATTCGTCTCAGACATCCAGCTTCAATTTTACGAAGATAACTGCTTTTTTCGATTTAGTTAACTGTAATGATGATGATGATGATGAAAGTCTTTTAGTAAAGGATATCACAGTATTATGGAGTTGGGCTCGTTACATGCACTGACGGACTACGGGGTCTCATTAACCTAATACGACTTCACAATGAATGAATGATGGGGTTTATGAACGTGTTGTAGCAATCTTTCGCACAAGCAGGGTATATCTATCTAAAAAAAAAAAAAGCAACAAAAGAAACTTATTAAATTAACTATGTATTTGATTTTAATCGAAACTGGTTCTAAACTTGGGTCTTTTTCGTTATTCCCCACCGAATGCTGACGAACATAATTTCCAGTAATTGAGTTTCAATTCAGAGATAGAAATAAAGAGCAACTCTTGAATTTAAAGTATTACATACTGTTTTTGTCATGTTCTGTTTTCCATCTGCTCCTAAGATTTGTCAGTGCTGGAGTTCTCATGCTTGTAAGGACATGTTAAAGTGGCAATTTATTCAACAAAGCCTTCGTTGCTAAAAATGTCAATCCTATGATAACAAATGGGATTATGGGAATAACACAAGAATCTCGGTAGCATGTGTTTGATGAATTTCAAAAACGTAGTGACTTTTGCATCGAAAAAAATAAATGCCAAGTATAGTGAAAGGTCATACATAATCACACACACACACACATACACACACACACACACACACACACACACACATATATATATATATATATATATATATATATATATATATGAATTATTATGTATATGTTGATGATAAAAACTGAAAGGTGGTGGGGAGATCTAAGAGAAAATTATTATCACGTCGGCATGTTCCGATACATTTCAATGGTTATCAGTCGTCTCTTTCAGAGAAAGTTACTGCAGTGCAGAGTGGAACTTTTTTTTTCTCACATGTTTGAGCTTGAGGAATAAATGGGGATATTTCTGTGTTTTGGGTTGCTTAGTTGGAGTGGGAATGGGTGTTTGTCTTTGCGCTGGTGAGAGTCACGTTTGATCTGAAATAAAAAAGGATCTGTGAGAGGAGGGGTCGGGTGATTTTTGTATCCGTGTCTGTAGGTATCCAGTCTCTCTTGTATTAGATAAGAAGGTGCAGAGGAAGGAGGTCAGGATGAAGATAGCCCGTTCCCAGGAAAAGTTTGTTTGGCGATGTTTTCTTTTAGAATAAAGATGTGGAGTCTAGCATTTGATGGATAGGGGTTGACTCATATTGGGCGGAATGGAGGTACGGGTGTGTTCTTCTTGATCCTTGGTTGATGGTGGGTGAGATTTTTTTTTCTTTTCTTGAAGGGGCTGTATGTGTGTGCATATACTACTTCCTTAATGGTCTGTTGAGAATTACCTGTTCCCTTGTATGTTAATGTTATAATGTCTTGTTTTGTGGGATTCTGTTTCAGAATCAGTGCATTTAGAGGTTTTGCAATCTCGACCAGCAATGTCCACCACTTTTATGTTTTCATACTGCATTGGGATATAAGAGCTTTCCCGATGCATCTGCGTATCGAGAAGTCATGTATATTCTCGATGAATTGGGCTTTGTGAAAGTTGATTTTTTTATTGTGTGCGTTTCTTTGATCAACCGGGGCGTTTGTCTTCTCATCCAAATTTAGGGCTTTCTTGTGTTCACATATTCTTTTCTTGAGAGGTTGCAACGTCTCTCAGATGTATATCGTGTTGCAGTCCTTGGGTGGTGAGGGTTCGTATGGTGATTTACTTACCGCTGCAGGTTTCTCTGAAGAAGATGGCTTCACATCGGAACATGAAAACTTGACAATAAAAATTTATCTGATGTAACACCAGTTTTTCTTTTAATTTTCTTCTCTTCGCTATCCAATTTTCATTTCCATCATTCTATCAGATCATCTTACATCCACACAACAAACATATGCACGTGAATATATTGGCTTGGAGAACAAAAATTACGATCAAATTCTACGTCTGTTGCAGAATCGCTGGTGCCTGGCAAAGCACATGCAGGTGTGTAATATTCTTCATACAGTGCCTGCTAAAAGAGGTCTGGCGGCCTGAGAGAGTTCTGGCGTTACCTTTTCTTTTCTGATTGGTTACGTAAGAACACTACAAGCCCATTTAAATCTTTAAGGTGAGTGTTACCTTCCTCATTCTTTAAAGAAAGTATTGACACCATGACCAAGCAAAGTGGGACGATTGTAGTAAGATCTCTGGGTCGTAGGTTTTCAGTTCAATTTTGGATAAATTGGAAAAAAGAAAACTAATGATAAATCTCTATGGAACACCCTGTATAAATATGTATACGTGTATATATAAGTATGCATAAAATCTTGCTTTATCCCCCTCTTCATCCCCCACTTTTCTCTCTCTCTCTCTATACATATATATATATATATATATATATATATATATATATATATATATATAGAGAGAGAGAGAGAGAGAGAGAGAGATAGAGTGAGAGAAATAGAAAGAGAGAGAGAAAGAGAGGGAGAGAAATATACCTTATATTGGTTCATGTCCTTGAAAAGATATATATATATATATATATATATATATATACATATATATATATATATATATATATATATATATATATACGTGTCTGTGTGTGTGTGTGTATGTGCATGAGTTTATGTATATATGTACATATGAATTCTTATGTATCTGTATTCGTTTACACGTGTGTATGTGTACATATTATTACTGTATAGTGGCAGTTAAATCCGCTTCAACCAAAACATTATAAGTTTTTCTGATGAAACTTTGCAATAACCGAATTATTTTTTTCTATATTTCAAAGCGGAACGAAAACAAAAAAAGCCTATAATCTTTTTTTTTTTCAATCATAATTTTTCCTCATTCTTTTCGATTAGATTCGTTTCCTCTTAGTCATCCAAGCGTTTCGTGCCAACGCTGCCACATCTTTTGCTACCCACACTTTTTTCAAGATATTTCTCTTTCCCTTCCTCATCTCAAAATAGTAATTCTATATCGAATGAAATATCAGTGCTTTACAAGTTGCTTTTAGACATCGGCTTTATCCTCTTTTCTTTTTTTTCCTTTTTTTTAGATTTATTGAAAATGTAGAAAACAAGATATATTTAAAAGTATTACAGAAACAGTGACCCACCCATTTCTCTATTGTATTCAGAGAACTACACACCGGACGTCTGAAAATATCCAATTTTAGCATTTTATTGATCAATATTAAACATATTCATGTGCTCCACACGAGCTATTCCTTCCCAGTGAAATCTTCCCAAGTCATATAGAAAATAAATATCAGTTGATATGCCGTTCAACAAATTACATACATATGTAAATATACATGCTTTTGTCTCGATTTCGAGTATGGCTATCGCATGATGTAACTCCAAGCAATCATTTTATGCCACTGGCACACCAGAGAATTTATGGTACTGGTACCAGGTGCAAAATATCCTTGTACAATAACATGCATTTCCAGACTTCCTGTCGGCTTGCATTCTTTTTCACATACGTGAAAGATGTTACAGCCGGTAGCTATTTGATAGTTCACTTATTGTCTATCTTTATGGTTTCTTAGATGAATTTTCTTCCAAGATTTGTTGACACAGAACCTCCCATAGATATGACTTTAGTTTCTAGCGGTCACCTTTGTGAGCCGGGAGTTCGAAATCAGATACTTCCCAGGCAATTTTTCCTCAGTTTCTTTGAAATTAGAACGCGAGATTCCTTGAATGCAACTTGCTCAAAACGGATTACGTTTTTTTCAAGGACCGCGGTCACTCATCCGAGTCTCCCAGTCATCAACTGGGGTGATTGCAGCTTTAAGTGGGACCTTCAGAAAATCCTGGTGCCGCATCTTTGGCTTATGAAGGGCACGTTTTCAGTCAGCATGCTCTCCATATGAAATCTGCTCGAAAGTTCTTTAATCCCATTCTTGCTAAATAACCATCCCAACGTAACTCACACTTCAAGGCGATGACTTCAATATCTTCACAATTGAATCACTCAAACAGATCGATGTCACATGTGCATTTGTCAATACGCAGGATTCATCGCAGAGATTGTCGGCGTCTTATATGAAGACAATTTCCCATCAGTATCTCGCATCCATAAAGCAAAGAAGTCAGGACACAAATAATGTATATGTCCTGTACAAGTATTCCCTGTGAGATGCAATGCCAAGCTTTCCAAACGCACCCCTTTTTTCAATCTCGTGGAAGATTTCGTTGTCAGAGGTGCAAAAGCTGTTGACAGTACTTCCGAGATACTCAAACATCTCCACCACCGCCAGACGTTTGTCACATACACAGACATTTGGCTCGCTGTATGGTTCGCAAAGTTCTCTTTTCTAATGATAGTGAGTCTAAAGCAATGAAGACTTTGGTGAATCAAGGAAAATCTGCATGCCATCCTCAGTGTGGGCTACCAGATCTCAGTCTCATACTTGACATAAAAGTACTTTGTTTGTTTTTATGCAAATCTCCCGATGTTAAACACAATGTAATGGTTGCAATAGCAAATATAGACGCTAGAATTACCGTCTTTGAACACCACGCAGAAAACCATGACAAAACACCGTGCAAATAATTTAGGTGCCTGAATATCTACCGGCTTCACTCCCTTTTTAACAGACATTGGCTCTGACGGTTTACCACAGGCATTAACCTAAATCCTCATCCCAACATGAAATCCTTGCAGTGCAGCTTTGAGATTTCCTGAGCAGCTAATCTCCCGTAGAATTCCCCATAATGCAATTCTGTTAACAGTATCAAAGGCCCTTTGTTAATTCAACAAAGACGTGATACGAGTTCATACCTTTTTCGAAATATTTTCCCTGTTATCGTCTTATCGAGATGATCAATTGTTCTACGACCAGTGCAGAAACCAGATTTAAATTCAGGAAGAACCTCATCAGCAATTTGACAGAGCAAATGGTCCGACATTATTTCCCCATAACACTTTACTGACTGCATACAGTAGACTATGAGTCTAGAACTCCCACAATCATGTTTACCGCTGATGCCTTTGGACAGTAAAATCATTGCTAGTCCCCTTGATCTGATTCATGAGACAAATCAACCTGCAACAAATTATGAAGATACCGCCTACATACACATGTTGGTACACACATACACACATACATATGTTGTTGATAATAATAATAATAATAATAATAATAATAATAATAATAATAATAATAATAATAATAATAATAATAAGAAGAAGAAGAAGAAGAAGAAGAAGAAGAAGAAGAAGAAGAAGAAGAAGAAGAAGAAGAATAAGGATAGATAAATAAAACGACCATTGATCTTGGGACAACTAACCTGGAGAGACCAGCGTATATGAGAAATAGAAAGAAGCATTTAGCTCCACATTATTAGGAAATTCTCGTCAATGAAGATGTACGTAGTACACCCAGCATACATCCCTTTATGTATATATAAAAGTACGTAAGGGGAAGTACCGTATTGTCTGTATATGTAAAATCCTTGCTCCAACTTTTCTCTCTCTCTAAAGCCGTGACTGTCATAACTTACAAGGCTGCCAGACTTATGTCCCAGGTTTAGACCCGGCTGGTGACTTATATAAACTGAAATAAAAGCCAATATCAACTAAATGGGAACAAGGAAACTTATGACGATGCATAAAGCATTACATCTTAGAGATGACACCGGTAGACTATAGGTTAAGAGAAAGGAAGGTGGCAGGGGGCTCATCAGCATAGAAGACTGTGTCCAGAGAGCTAAAGTAGTTCTGGAAAGGTATGTGCAAACACATAGTGAAGAAATCATAAACAGTGCAAGAGATAGCACAACAAACTACAAAGTAGAAAACAATAGAACTGTACAGCAAACATGAAAAGAAAAATGGGAAGAGAAAAAATTGTACGGAGAGTTCAAAAGACAGATACAAGATGTGGTAGACGACGGATCATGGACATAGTTACAGAAAGGAAACCTGAAGAGATGAAGAGAGAATCGCTCATCATGGCAGCTCAAAACGAAAGCATCAGGACAAACTACATAAAAACAAAAATCGACAGAACACAGACAAACAGAAAGTGCCGCCTGTGCGGTGAAAGAGATGAGACGGTAAACCACATAACTATTGAATGTAGTCAACTCGCCCAGAAGGAGTATAAGCATAGACACGATAGAGTAGCAACAATGATACACTGGGACCTAAGCAAACAAATGGGATTCAACCATGTGGAAAAGTTGTTTCAGCACAAACCAGAGGCAGTCCTGGAGAATGACAACCACAAACTACTCTGGGACTTTGACATCCAAACTGACCACCTCATCCAGGCAAGAAGACTGGACTTGGTAATTGTAGACAAGGAAAGGAAGACCTGCCAAATGGTAGACGTGGCTGTGCCTGCACACCATAGAGTAAAAAGGAAGGAGGGTGAAAAAAGGGAAAAATACCAGGACCTGGCAAGAGAGTTAAGGAAGATGTGGAACATGAAAACCAGGGTAGTACTGGTCATAGTGGGCGCACTAGGAACTGTCCCCCCCAAACCCTTAGGGTAAGACTGGAGGAGATCGGGATTAGGGGAAGGATAAAGACCGTACAGACCACAGCACTACTGGGAACTGCACGGGTACTGAGGAAGGTACTAGAGATATAAGTACTGCAACGAATTGTAGCTCTGTCATGATATGCAAAAGAGAGAGGAGACGTTAGCTGAAGACCTGAGGAGACTTATTGTCACTCAGCCTTCAGCGATAACCACTGGGCAACCGGTGTGAAACTGTAAATCGCAGAATTACTGCGACCTATGAGTACTAGGAGAGGAGGGCTGGAGACTTGAGGAGACTTACTGTCACTCAAACTCCAGCGGTTACCACCAGGCAACTGGTGTGAGATTCTAAAAAATAATAATAATAATAATAATAATAATAATAATAATAATAATAATAATAATAATAATAATAATAATAATAATTCTTACAGTTGACTTCTGATATTTTTACTTTTGGCGTCTGAAACGTTTTTCTTTGATTTTGAATTTTTTTGACTTTGATATTACCACTGCTAATTTAAAAAACGTAGTTTCTTCGAGTTTCTAGTCTTACATTGGACCTGCACGTTGCCCGATCGTCTATGAATTGACCAGAGTCTCGAGAATACCCACGTGAAGAAAGTAAATAACTCGCCCGCATTTGCAACTAAAACCGCTGCTGAGACTCTTCGAAGCCCTGACTTTTTGACAAAGGATCATTTTTGATATCGCTGATTAATTCTGTGATTATTTTTAATATCTTGATAATATTTTTACTTCATAAAAAACAATCATGGCAGTACAACCAAATCATTTCACCGAAAAAAATGGTGCACAGATTGAGGATTTGTGTGTCATAACCGACAGGTGTTCCATTGCTAGCCAAGAAGAGGGACCCTGTCGTCATCCTGTGACTGCTAGCCAAAACTCCAGCTTGTGTACGCTTAATGGCCTTCAGGAGGGGCACAGTCATTACCTGATTACTGTTGGCCAAAACTCATATACCACCAACCGTACCCAAGAAAGGCACAACCATCACCGTATGGCTGCTATAAAGAACAAGAGGAAGAGATGGTCAAGAGAAGAGAACACTTTAGTTATGTATTGTTACCTAAAAAGCAAACCTTCGGTGCGATGTTATAGGAAGCGCATGCTCACAATATGGAAGGAAAAATCTGCTGTGGAGGTATGAAGCCAACGCATCGCTGACCAAGTAAAACAAATCCTGAAAAAGAAATGGCTCTCCGAGCCTGAACTATAAGAAATCTACGATAATGTAGAGAGGGAAGAAGGTGACAGGCTCGAAACACGTCCCAGCACAACCAACACAAACGACAAAACTGGAAGAATTTCGCACAAAACCCCTGAAGAAAGTCATACACCAGACAGAGACGACAAAACCCCAACGGAAGAAGAGAAAACTCAGATACAAACTTTGAAAGAAATCATGCGAGAAGAGAAAGCAATACTTCCCTCTCTAAGAGACAAAGACAGGAAGAAACTCGGAGAAGTGACTGAACTTGTCAACTGCCTCTTACATCATATTGAAACGAAAAGCCTTTTGGAACTCAACAATTTAATAAGCGTTGGAGCAAGAATAGTTACACATAACTTCACAACACAAGAAATAACTCCAAATAATAATAGGGAGAAAAAACCCAACTGGGAAAGAAGATTAGAAAAGCAGATCTCTCAGTTCCAGAGAGATGAAGAACTACTGAGAAATGCAACACATACAGATAGACTGCGATTAAGACTTTGGAATAAATACAAGATAACACAAAAGGCCTCCCAACTGCAGTGGAAGAGATACATCAGAAGAGATTAGCCAAGGAAGCAAGACTGAACAGATACAGGCTAAGAACAGCCCAATACACACAAAACCGCAAATTCCAAAACAACGAGAGAAAGTTTCACCAAGATTTGAACGGGGAAAGAAGGCAGAATATAAAACCTGACGCCACAGAAACCAAGGACTACTGGAACAGCATATGGGGGAACTCGAAAAGACACAACGTAACCCTGCGATGGCTAGGAAACATGAAAAAAGAACTTGAATATATAGACAATGGAGAACCAATATTATTGAATAAAACCACATTGAAACACACTCTTAAGAAAATAGCGAACTGGAAAACACCAGGTCCCGACGGGATTCATGGATATTGGTTCAAGAAATTCACCACATTACACGACAGACTCACCAACCTACTCCAAAATTGCATAAACGAAGGCGAGGCACCAGAATGGATGATCAAAGGTAGAACCACCCTCATTCAAAAAGACCCCGAAAAGGGGAATATGGCAAGCAGTCATAGACTAATCACATGCTCACCACTTATGTGGAAAATCCTGACCGGACAAATAGCGGAGAGATTGTATACATCACTGGAAAGAAGGGGACTATTACCTGAAGAACAGAAGGGTTGCATGAAAGGAACCAAGGTGGCAAATGACTTACTGTTCATCGACCAGATGATCTTAAAAGAAGTAAGGAAAAGGAAAAAGAATATCGCAATGGGATGGATAGATTACAAAAAAGCATATGATATGATCCCTCATAGCTGGATACTCGAATGCCTTAGAATGTTCAAGATCAGCGAACCACTGGTTAGATTAATCGGAAACTCTATGAAAAACTGGAAAGTAGACTTGACAGCTACAGGAGAAAACTTAGCAGAGGTAAGGATAAAAAGAGGAATCGTCGAAGGAGACTCGCTGTCCCTATTATTATTTGCTCTCACCATGATACCACTCAACAGAATTCCTAAAGAACAACAAAGGATAGCTTTTTTCCAAAACAAAAGGAAAAGTCAACCACTAAATGTAGATGGATGGTATAAAATTGTTTGCAAAAAACAGGGGAGGGCTAGAGATGCTGTTCAACAAAGTAAAAGAATACAGTGATGACGTCGGAATGGAATTTGGAATAGAAAAATGTGCTATCATGGTAATGCACAAAGGAAAGCTCTCAATAGCTGAAGGTATCGAACTCCCGGACAACAGTAAGATTAGATCACTGACCGCACAAGACCGATACAAATACCTGGGCGTCCTTGAATGTGACACGATGAAACGGGAAGAGATGAAGGAGAAAATGGAGAGAAAATACCTTAAAAGGATAAGGAAAATATTAGAGACCAAATCAAACAGCAGAAATCTGATAAAAGGAATGAACACCTGGGCTGTATCAGTAGTGAGATACACAAGACCATTCCTAGGATGGACAAAGGAAGAACTCCAATCAATCAACAAGGAAACTTATGACGATGCATGAAGCTTTACACCCTAGAGATGACACAGATAGACTATACGTTAAGAGAAAAGAAGGTGGTAGGGGGCTCATCAGCATAGAGGACTGTGTCCAGAGAGCTAAAGCCGATCTAGAAAAGTACGTGCAAGCAAACAGTGAAGACATTATAAAGAGTGCACGAAACAGCACAACAAACAACAAAGTAGAAAACAATGGAACAACACAGCAAACTAGGAAAGAAAAATGGGAAGAGAAAAAATTGTACGGAGAGTTCAAAAGACAGATACAAGATGTGGTAGACGACGGATCATGGACATAGTTACAGAAAGGAAACCTGAAGAGATGAAGAGAGAATCGCTCATCATGGCAGCTCAAAACGAAAGCATCAGGACAAACTACATAAAAACAAAAATCGACAGAACACAGACAAACAGAAAGTGCCGCCTGTGCGGTGAAAGAGATGAGACAGTAAACCACATAACTATTGAATGTAGTCAACTCGCCCAGAAGGAGTATAAGCATAGACACGATAGAGTAGCAACAATGATACACTGGGACCTAAGCAAACAAATGGGATTCAACCATGTGGAAAAGTTGTTTCAGCACAAACCAGAGGCAGTCCTGGAGAATGACAACCTCAAATTACTCTGGGACTTTGACATCAAAACAAACCACCTCATCCAGGCAAGAAGACCGGACTTGGTTATCGTAGACAAAAAGAGGAAGACCTGCCAAATAGTAGACGTGGCTGTACCTGTACACCATAGAATAAAGAGGAAAGAGAATGAAAAACTGGAAAAATACCAGGATTTAGGGAGAGAACTGAAAAAGATGTGGAACATGAAAGCCAGGGTAGTGCCAATCATAGTTGGCGCACTAGGAACTGTCCCAAAGACACTGAAGGCAAGACTGGAGGAGATCGGGATAGAGGGAAGGATTGAGACTGTACAGACCGCAGCACTGCTAGGAACTGCGCGGATACTGCGGAAAGTGCTAGAAATATAAAGACTTCAACACTTATTGTTAAAAATGACTTAACAAAAGTTGGGAAATGAAAGCAGGAATGTGAACCACAGCACTGGCATGATAGGCAAAGGAGAGAAGAGATGTTGGCTGAAGACCTGAGGAGACTTATTCTCATACAGCCTTCAGCAATGACCACTGGGCAACCGGTGTGAAACTATAAACTGCAGTATTACTGTGGCCTATGAGAACTAAGAGAGAAGGGCTGGAGACTTGAGTAGACTTGCTGTCACTCAAACTCCAGCGGTTACCACCAGGCAGCTGGTGTGAGATTGCAAATAATAATAATAATAATTGAGCACTGCGGTTGGAGTGAGGAGTTTATGCGTAAATCAATATATCGCTTAAATTTAGCCTCATTGACCACTCAGTTCCGTAGTCCAGAGGTAGAATATCAGCCTCCGGGTTCGATGTGAGGATTTCAATTCTGCCTCGCGGTACTGGATGGGATAAAGTCCATAGCCACACAGAAGAGATGTAATTCATCGAAACAGCTGTCAGTGGATGACATATATATATATATATATATATATATATATATATATATATATATATATATATATATATATATATATACATATACGATGTGAAGAAAGTTGACAATTTTGAAAAGTGAAGACTTGGAACTAGAATTTGGACCTCTTCAGAGCTTCTGGCTAAGGATGGTGAGTGAAAACAACGGTAGGTTTACATTAGGCAGAGTCTTGTAGTAATGTGATCGCTGTGTATTTTTTGTTGTTAACTACTTTGTTGAAGAAACAGTTTTAGAAACCAAGTGTATATGCAAAATTCCATTGTAGGTTTTATGATGAGAATGATGTCCATACCGAATAAAAAAAAAAGAAGAGATATAAAAATCAGCCTCAAGTCTTTTTTTCTCCAAATTGTCAACTTTCTCCACATCTTGTCGGATACCTATTCATTTCCATGATATATATATATATATATATATATATATATATATATATGTTGGTAGTGAAATCATCAGAATGCAAGACATCGAATATCTTGCACTACAATAACATTACTCCCCGCCTTGTAACCCTCGGAGCACAATACATTTAGGAAGCACTCTACCCCATATGATTCGTGGTATCATCACATTAACTCAATGCATGTGAAAAACGGAACACGAAGAAAGTTTTATACCAATTCCGTTTGGCCAAAAACACTGTTCTTCAATAAACCAAAATAATGGACTGATCAATCCATTCTCATGAAGAGATGTGCTAAACATACATTGAAATACCGTATTGATTCTTTTACTACATACATATATATATATATATATATATATATATAGATAGATAGATAGATAGATAGATGATAATTGTGTTATCCACAAGCAGCTGTTTCATTGTATCAAAACTCTTTCAGTGTGGCTAAAGACAATCCAGTGTCCCTACCCGTACCACAAGGTAAGGTCGAAACTAACATTTCAGACCCAGAGGCAGATGTTCAACCCCTGCCCTACGCGGAACAGGACTGAATTAAGCGATATATTTACGTACACTTAATTCCACATCTACCAAAGTGCGCAATCCCAGAGTTGGAAGATCATCGCTAGAGTCGCTTTTAGTAGATGAGTGCCCTAACTAAGAGTGCTCAACTTTAAAGAAGGGAGCATTAACTATAATGGTACCCAATAATTGTGTCGTCCACAAACAGCTGTTTCGTGTGTAATTACAACTCTTCAGTGTGACTATAGACCATCCAGTATATATATATATATATATATATATATATATATATATATATATATATATATATATATATAGATATAGATATATAGATATATAATTTATAATGTGTTTAGTGTCCCATTCTCAGTTAGAATTCTATCTGTTCCATCATATCATTTACTCTGAAAAATTTAAAAGAAACATAACCTCGATTGAATGATAACACTTGAACCAGCAGCCCCAATCTAAACCCATTTGAATAATAAACAAATTGATTTTAATACAGAGAAAAAGAGCAAATATATGAAAACATGAACGACATTTATAAATAAGAGCTGAAACACACACTTAATTGAGTTAATCAAGAACATATAAACGTCAATCTCGAGATCAGAATAGAACGATGATCTAACCTAACTATGTTGACAATGAAAAGCTAAACAGCAAGACCCGATATAACGACCTTTATCGAGAATTTTTTCATAATCCTAAAATCTTTAGATAAATATATACTAAAATGAGTCTAAAACTAAAACAGGGAATAAACGAATATAATCATTTATCAGCAATATTATGACATTGAAAATGATGAAATAAAATGTAAAACTTGATTTGAAGGTAACCCTTGATTTGAAAATTTGATCCGATCAAATAATAATGAAATTAATTAATGTATATAAATGTAGCAAATATATAAACACATCAACATATAATATGGGATAAGACACACACATAATATAACGATAGACAAGAACTAGACATTAGTCTAGAAATTAGAACATAACAATAAACGAACCAAAAAATATCAAAATAAAAAGTAAACAAACAAAGGGAAAGACCCAATCCAATAGCTCCTACTGAAAATCAAGTGAATAATAAATCAATTAATTTCAATTCACAAGAGAGGGGCTAAGATTTTGAAACGATATGTGTGGAAAATCTGCGTCAGTACATAATAAGTGAAACTAACCTGATGAATCATGCCTGTAAAAGCCTGAGTGATGGTCAAAAAAAACAAAAACAACCATTCTGAGAATTACAGGATGAAAAAGATTGAATTCTAACCGTAAATGAGACACTGAACTCATTGTAAATTCATTACTTCTGTGTAAACATATTCAGCAACCGAATAAAGAAATTTTAAAATATATGCATCGTTTTATATCTATATTTATCACTATATATATATATATATATATATATATATATATATATATATATATATATATATATATATGTGTGTGTGTGTGTGTAAAGCAATGTTTGCATACTTATGATAAAAACAGAAATGATTTTGCGCAACTGATTTTGTTTCAAAATAATGTCTTTTTTGGTCAATGCACTCAATTAATTGTTAAATATCATTCACTTAGATCAAGCATCAAACAGTCTTTCAAGTCAAAATTCTATTCGTAACTATGTGTCGGTATAATTTCTTATTGAACCATCCTAATACACACACACACACACACACACACACACGTGTATATATGTAATATTGAAACTCCATACCACCTATGCCTAAATGGGAAATTAGAAATCCTTACTTTTGCCAATAGAATAAAAAACAAGAAACAGAATTGTTTGACAGAAAAAATGAACTAGCGTTGAAATGTCGGTACCTTTCAGAATTTCTACAAATAAACATAACTCAATAACCCTCATATATGCCAAAAATAACCAACATAAATATCTTATTCATATTACCACTTAAAAGAGAAATCCAATCAAAATAATTATCTCAGACATGAAGAAATAGACGAAACCCAAAATAGTCAAATAACCCACTAATGTCATTTAAAAGGGACCCTAAAATTAGAAAATGAATTTAGCTGAGATTAAATTACTCTCAAAAAGGAAACATACCACAAAAGTCTGATAGAACGAGTACTCACTGATAACAAAAACACTCGCACCAAACCCACTTGGTTTGTAGTTTACGACCACCAAGAGACATGAATTCCCAATAAATAAAACAAAAAATATTGCAAGCAATAGCCAACCACAAAACTAAAACATATATAAATAGTATATAAATAATGTAAATGGGACATCCCATCATTTAGAATGATAGACATTCTCAAAAATGTCCCTAATAGGAATATAAAAAAAACAACTGAATTTCTTCTATGAGGAATCCCAAACAGAAACATGAATGTATTCATGTAGCGAATCCTTACTCCATTATATTACAAGCTCCGCTGTAAAACAACTTCGGATCAATTCAATGTTTAAAATCGTATTTATCGAGCACTTTATGAAATAAACCCATCATACATTGGATATTGCATTATATATTACATTGCAGTCCAGATTTGTGTTGTGTGGTGTATATATATATATATATATATATATTCCAAAATTAACATTAAATAACATTAGGCAAGTTGAATGCTGGATAATATAGAGAGATTCACAAAAAAAAAAATGAAATGCAAAACCCACTTTTCGAATGGGAATAAGAGCGAAAACACAAGAACACAATTGATTTAAAGCAAAAAGAATGTCCATCGCAACACCACGAATGGAACAAGGATGAAAATGTCCCAACAAACATAATCATCAACTTGAAGTGCCATAATAATACAGACGAATTCTGAAAACCAAACAGCGAGGCGATATAAGAAAAAATAAAATGCTCACCCAGCATTTTCGTATACGTCGAAAAAAAATGTACAAGATGAAAAAAAACCAAAGACCGTGACAGACAACCCAAAGGAAACATCACAAAAAATGAGCCAAAAGCAAACGAACAAATAAAGATAGAACACAATATTAATCTGGAAGAAGAAGAAATCGATGATGATAGAATAAACAGCCCAAGAAAATCCCAAACCTTCATAACATTGAAAAACCACAAAGAAAACTTCAAAGCGAGACCAACATGTTGGCTAATAAACCCAATAAAAACCAAACTCGGAAAAAAGTATAAAAAATACTTGACAGTATCAACTCCAGTCTAAGAACCATTTTGGAACTGAACCAATGGGGAAGACACAAATGCAACCATAAATTGGTTCTGCAACATCAAAAACAAAAACAAAAAAATCCGTGCATTTATACAACCAGACACTGAACATTTTTACCCATCTATAACAATAAAAAAAAAAGCAAAAAAAAAAAAAAAAACAACACTTATAAGATAAAACCATTTTTCTAGCCAAGGAATCCTCCAAAATAACCAAACGTCAACTATTACTAATAAAATGCCGGCGAATATTTATTCTGTTCGACAAGAACTCACCGTGGGTAAAGGAGGGACATGAACGAAAAACTTCGATTTAACGATGGGAAGCTTCAACGGAGG
Source organism: Thysanoteuthis rhombus (assembly GCA_963457665.1). Classification (NCBI taxonomy): domain Eukaryota; kingdom Metazoa; phylum Mollusca; class Cephalopoda; order Oegopsida; family Thysanoteuthidae; genus Thysanoteuthis; species Thysanoteuthis major. The sequence goes on along the minus strand of OY735207.1, from coordinate 48,896,974 downwards.
AAATGTGTGTGAACTGGTGAGAATATACACACTGCTAGTACTACCCGAAGGATAAAAGAAAAATTCACTGGTTAGTTCTGAGACGACGGACTAATAGTCTTAAAAAATTACAACGGACTAAAAACCGGCAGAGTAAGGAAAGAAGTCATAAAAACATTCAAAGAAATAGGATTGAAAATCGACATCAAAATCCTGCTAAAAGTCAGTTGATTTCTTAAATGTGATATTCGACCTCCGAAAAGGGACTTACCAACATTATAAAGGAGAAAACAATGAAGGAATATACATACACACAGCAACAGATAGAATGACAACTCGTCATACGAAGCAAGTGTCAGTGACTCAAAATATAAATATTAAAAAACCCTTGGAATTAGCGGATTCTAATCAAAAATTATCATTCACCTCTTACAGGAAAAACGGAAATAATCTAAAAAGAAACATCGTACGGTTCAATCCAAAACAATAAAAATCGATTTCTCAACACAGTAAGTAAAAGAATCAATCCACAAAAAAACACAACCCTGTAGACCAAGGGACAAAAAAATAAAATAAAATAAAATGATAATAATAATAATAATTGCCTAATACCACAGCATCACCTCTACTTACACAATCTTACCTCACCAACCCTCAACCCATGGAAACAAAGACATATTTTAGCCAAACCTTACTTGATACCCGTTTCAACGAACTTAACAACACCCAAGAGCTTCCGCCTCCCGATTTGATTCAATTCATACACCCAACCATATACCAATACCAACCAAATTCATCCGATCTAAGTTAACCAACAACTTTTCTCAATTCTATATCGTTTATCCATGGATTAATTATGCTTACATCTCAGTTCTAATCTATCTTAAATTGCACAATCTAATTCTGAACTCGCTTGAAACGCACAATCTAATTCTAATCTTGCTTAAATTCAAATCTGCCCATAATATACCACCGATTAAGCAATATTGCATTGCCCAACCGAATATAATTAATTCTATTTCTATTCTAAATCATCTTATAGGAATATCACCTCCATTCCAAACCTCTCAACCTGTAATCAATAATGACACACACACAGAGACACACAGACAGACAGACAGACACACACACACACATATATATATATATATATACATATATATATATATCTATATATATATATATATATCATATGGACATATTAGAGGCTGTTATATATATATATATATATATATATATATATATATATATATATATATATATATATAACAGCCTTTTATATGTCCATTGCTGGAAAAAAACCTTTGCCACCCCTTCCCATGAAGAGCGTGATCGCGCTAATCTGTACTATATATATATATATATATATATATATATATATATATATATATATATATATATATATATATATATATAAGCTATGTCTCTTTTCGGACGCGTACATACTAGTCTATGATGTCAAACCAACTTTTCAACTTGGTTTAACATTGAATCATTCATAAAACTAATTTCAGGAACCTATTTTTGTAAGCAAACTTTTTGGAGAGTGCGATACTAACTTTCTTCCTGACAGTAAATATGATGATTAGTTTTGAATTTAAGTCCTTTTCAGGGAGTCCTTTAGAGCTAGTATGCGATTACTTTGGGACACGCTCTCGTAGATAATAACAGAGTGATGAGTTCGAGAATCTGATGTATCGAAGAAGCAGCTGATTGCGATCACTTTAAATGAAGTGTTTGGAACAGACTGATCCTAATAAGAATGAACGTTCGATGATTGTAATGGGTCACCTTCCTTGTATGTACACGAATTATAAACTAACTAAAATCACCGTGCATGTGTCAACATGGAAATGAACTTCATAATTAACTTACTTTTAGTTAAGACATTGCAATAGTTTTTCTTCCAGTCATTCTATGAGAAAACGTCAACCAAAACTCTTAATATGTTTTTTTTTCTCCAGTTTTCAAGTGGGTCTGGTTGGCTGGCTATGTATGTATATTTCACGTGTAGAGGCCGTACCAATTGAGCTATAAAGCAGAAAATTCGAACCTTTACCCTTCACAACTGGAAGAAACCTTTAATGTTTTGAAAAACTCTACAGCTTTTTAGTGCATTTCAATTTATAGTGCAATTTTCTGCTACATTTATCCCCTAGTTGGTGTCCACTAGTATTCACCCCTGTTTCTTTTGAAAATCCAGACTTTTCCAGCGATCACTGCCCAACAAAAGGCAATAAAACTAACATCCATTTTTTTCCAATTTCTTAATTGATCAGCCTAATACAGCGTGCTGCCAAATGACGTCGATTTTCCCTATTGAGTGAATACCCAGACCTGTTTAAGTATCAAATTGATTGCTCCATTGAAGGCAGATGGGACAATGTGCACATTGGTGACGAATATTTGACTGGGCAACGCTGGACTGAGAGCACTGATACCCTGATCCATGGCAGAAATGCTGATATATACGTAAATAGACTATTCTTTTTTTACGGCTATTACGCCAGTTTAAAATAACAAGTTCTTTCTTGATCGCTTAAATGAAACAAAGCTGTCTGGATAAGGATGCATATGAACCGTTGTCCCACAAAATATCAATTTCTCTTTATAATGTAAATAAATTTGTATCAGTGATCACTGTTCAATAGACTGGACTATAACAGTTGAAATGAAAAAAGATATATAGGCCAATTAATATGGAAAATGTTTAAGCGATTTCACCATTACATATTTAACAGGTTCGGCCACCAAAGCAAATATAGACAGCAAAATTGGTTTACATTATTTACGTCTTGAAACTCGAGGACGTTTCACTTCTTATTTTATGGGAACAAGGCTCTGTAAAACAAACCTGAGAGTCTGACCGAAGAGGCGCTAGTTATTTTCTTGTGTGGAGATCTAGGAAGGGCAGTTTCTTAAACTTTATTGTCAAGTGTATATCTAAGATCGAGTAAAACAAAAACATTTTGAAATACCTAAAACATCTAGATTCTCCCGATAGGTTTCTAAAACCCAGGAAATATATCATCTTTTATTTATGGATATGATGTAACTTTAATCCTCAACATTTATTTTATTGAAACAGTACTTAATCAATTAAAAATATTACTCATTTTATTACTATAATTAAAAAAATATTACGAGTGCGATTGTAAACTAACTAAATAACAATTTTGATACCTAGATGCAACTAAATACCTCCAGATTCAGACGAAAAATATCTTAATTAGCAAATCTGCACAAGGGACGTCGCACTCATTTCGATATGTCAGCCTGTCAGTCAATCGTTGCATGAGATTGTCGTGCATCTAAGAATTGTAAGCGAATTATAATTTTGCTACACTTCCTGCAAAAATAACAAATCAGCTAAAAATGTTAAATCTGCCATAGTTTTTTCTTAGTTTCTGCGCCTCAAAAATATGCCATGTCGGGTAACAGAGTGGCCAAGTCGTGACGTCATGACCGAACATCCGCTTTTTGAAAAAGGGTTACGTTTTAAAACGCAGATTCATCTGAGCTTATATTGTTTACGAGAATAGGTTCCACGTAAAACATTCTTATGATCATTCCTCTTGATAATAACAAAACAAAAAACAAAAAAAATTATTACAATAAAATAACTATTTCCAGACTTTTGAGTTTTAGCTGTAAGAAAATGTAGTAATAATTAGCTGAATAAGTCCGGTTGTTTTGCTATTCTTATGACTCAGGAAAGAGCCGTCTATTTTGACCTAGACATATTTCTCTAAAGTTACAAGAATGAATGATTAATGCTTTTTAACACCTGGATCATCTCTCATCAGTGAGAAATCTGTAATCAGTGATGACCAGATCTATGATTACAATCGGGTATAGAACATTGGACCGCAATGACAGCTGTGTGCTTGCTTTGCAAGACAAGCAAAATTCTCCTAGTACTGATTTTGTATGAATTAAAACCACAGGTGTAACCAGAAGTTCTTTGTGACGTCATATTTTGTGACTCTATTGCTCAATATTTTCACAGTCATGATCTTGCTCTAAAAACTAAATTTTACAGAGAAACCGGAGAGAAAAAAAGGAATATCTCAAAATCCGTTAAACAAAATCTTTTTTCCTTTTTAGATATAAACCGAATTACCACATACATTAGTTTGATACTTATCAGTCTGTCACTCTATCCATCTATCTATCCATCCAACTATATATTTATATTATTGCGTATCGTATGAATAATTATAAAATGTTTATGCCACTTTTTTTGCTTTCACGAGAAAAGACAAAAATCAAGAATGGCATTCAGCCTTTTTTCAGAGGTGTTATATTATTATTCCTACGACCTCGTCTCTTGTTCCTCCTACAACGCTTGCCAATGTTGACTCAGCCCCGCCTACCATCATCACCATTTTGGAGTTTGCGAACGTTCAATGTTTTTCACCAGATATAATAAGGATAATTGCTTCTTCGGTTTACGCAATATCGGCTTACGAAATTTTTTCCCATTGATTTTATGCAATGTTGTTTTCTGGAATCTTTTTTTTTTCCATTGGAACGATCTAATTTGGTATAGCGAGGGGAAACCTTAATCCATTTAGACCTACCAACCTTTCAACCTCAGACATTTAACTGGTGAATAGCATGCAAACATGGTTTTAAGTAAAGTACAATTTTTTATTTTCGGCATATTGCAGAAGTTTATCTCTTGCCGAATAAGTTCGCCATCTGAAATTCATTTGGATCAATATTTCTGGTTTTACCTTTTTTTTCCGATGTTGTAAACGTAGCAGATTAGGATCAGACGCTGTGCATTGAACGGAGATAAATACATTCTCAGTGAGTCGTATTCTGCTGTTACAGTTCTCAGTGAGAGAGGCACGCAGTTTTGGAAGAGAAATAATCTTTTAAAATCTCTGAAAAGAAAGCACTGATGCATCAACACAGAAGAACATAAATACACACACACTTACACACCTCGCAAGCTTATAAATCTAATCAACGAATAAAATCACTTATTCAGCAAAATATTTCAACTTCTGAGATACACGACCCGATATAAAAAGAATTGTTAGAAAATGCATAATGTTTTTTTATATCAAAGAAATGAATATAACCAAACTAATCTTGTTCCTATATCATACCAAAGTCGGAGACAATTTCATTGATCGTAGCTTTATTTATTGAAGCTGATCTTTTTTATGGCACGAGTTCAGAGTAGTGGAGCCCCAATTAACGACAGAATTCTCCGTTCTAAAGAATTGTTCTGTTTATAACTCATGTGGGTGAAGATTCCATTTTTTAAAATATACAATACCGATGTATTCATCAGATAAACATTGGTCTTATATCATGTTGTAGGAATGCTGAGGCCAAAGATAGATTCATTGTTGGCGGCTCTGTTTATTAAACATCAATTATTCTGGCACAAGGCCTCTTCATTGGGGCACCAAATGAAAATTGAACTAAATTCATGATAAAACAGACCTTTTAAACGTGCTCATTACGGATGAAAATGATCGAACTTAACAAAACAACTCCGTAACGAACACAAAAATGCAAAAATGCAAAATGGAAAGAGAAATGCAGGGAATAATTCAAAGAGATAAGAAATGGTGGACAAATACCAAATAACGGACCAGGGTAAAAGATATAAAAGGAATGATTGGGAGACAAAAATGGAGATGGGCTGGACACACAAGAAGGAGAAACAGCAACAGACGGAGCAAAAAGGTGCCCAAATGACAGCAAACGCAGTATGAAAATCAAGACAAGAGATTGGAATATGTGATTGAAACGTATTTTGGTAAGACATGACAGAGGTTATTGCATTCATGGTCGTCATTGACAGAGCTGGGAAAGAATCTTGTGTAACAATGGACTTATGGCAGTATCATTTTCAAAACCAAATTAAGTACGTACACATGACTCTATTTGTGATTTAGTGATAAGGAACAGAAGGTTTCTTTATATATAAAGTGTATGTCCGTCGGTGTGATTGAACTCTCATAAATCGAGATTTTCATACCACAGAGCAATACTAGAGGCATATTCGGAATCAGCAAGTTTCAGTATACCTACATTCATAGGTTGGGTTTTGCCAAAAAAAAAAAATCTTGAATTTTTGTCTGTTTTTATTCCTTTGTTAAACAATTCCCCACGCCATGGCTTATTTCTGCCACCTATATTTTTGGAGACCGCCATAGGCACACGTATCTGTAGCAAATTCTTTGAGGAAATAATGATTTAGACACTGGATTCATAATAGCAGAAACGTGTGCATAATATATCTTATACATATATGCAAGAGTACTGAAATATCCACGTTCTGTGGCCAAGAGAGATAAATTACAGAAAATACGTATATAATTTACTGTTTCGTCAAATTTGAAGTTATTTTTTCCCGAACAACGCCGGGAATGCCTGCTAGTATGTTATAGCAAATTTCAATAATAACTATTTTTTTTATTCCTCTTCCCACATATTGAAATCTTGCAACTTATTTTTCCCAATTAAGCCTGCATTTCTGGATTGGAGAAAATAATAAGGACGCCGACAACTTTGAACAGCGCGCCAGTTAGAGCCGTGCGATAGGCTTAGATGTGAGACTGCTTAATGACTGTCTTGTTAGCAGTTTCGTAACAACAACAGTAACGACAACAACAACGACAATAATAATAATAATAATAATAATAATAATAATAATAATAATGATAATAATAATAATAATAATAATAATAATAATAATTTAGAATAGAAAGAAGCAGCAAAAAAAGAAGTCATTCCCAATTATCGATGAACCCCATTTGGTTATTCGCGAGGATTTTCAAACCGAACTTTTCTTTGATCAAAAAGTAAAAGCTGTTCAAACTTTTAGCTTCTAACGTACTTTTTCATTTTTATCCATTTGAACGCTTTTTTAACCATCGGGATTGAAAAAAAAAACTAATTTCTTTTATTTGTCCCGGTATTCAGATTAACACAAGCGATAATTAAATTGAAAAAAAAAAAAAAAATCAAAACAAAAAAAAACAAACAAACAAACAAATAAAGCAAAAAAAACAAAAAAACAAAAACAAAAACAAAAAGCAGCTAAACAAACAAAAAAACAAACAAATGAAAAACAAAACTTACCTTTGGTTGGTAATACAATTTCTTTGTAAGAAGCATGGAGTCCAATGTATTCATTGAAAAGATGAACACAAAAAACAAAAAAAATGGATAGATTTGTACATTCACGGAAGGTTCCTCTCGGTGATGAAGAATGATTTAGTTTTTGTTTCAAGTACAAAATTCCAATCTAAGGGAAAATCGGCACCCGAAGACATAATGTGTTTTTTGTCGGAAATAATGAATAGAAAACAAAGAATCTCCGGGCTGTCGATGTTGCTCAGGATAATTAAAACTCATTTCCGTTTTTGAACTTCGTTTGTTCGGTTATTTGCATCCGGGGCGTTATTTAAATCACGTGTTATATCTATCTATTTATTTATCTATCGAATTGTTCTATCAATCACTGTGACTTTAAGGTAAGCATAAACATTTCTCTCCATATGTTTCACTTGTCCAAGCTGCAACTAATATTCTACGATAATTCTGTTTGTATTTAGGCGTCTATTTCTATCTATACGTTGCTTTGGATATCTTGAGATTCAGCAAACAAAATTTTGGCTTCGTACATTGACTCATCAGCCACCATTGCCTGTGAGTGATTCGTAACTATTTGAACCAACCAAACACACGCTGAAGGACTGATATCACTGCTTATTTAAAGTCTGTCAGTATGGCATATGGTCAAATGTGGACAGCAAAATATAAAACAGGAAAACTGTGTTACGTCAGTCTTCCTTGCCTTGAAAATCAGTCTTCTGATTTTTTTCACTACCGCTCGAACCAGCATCGTTGGGAAATATGCAGCTAGCTCAACCAAACCAGTCAGACAGAAGAACCAATGCGATTACAGTTTGACTCAAGTTCCCAAACTCCCACCCTACTCCAAATTTACGTTTCATCATCTTTTTTCATTTGTTATGAGATTCATAGGGCAGTGTCTGTTCCAAAAGGGCATGTTTGCTGACGGTCGGACTTTAGGGTCAGTGGAGCAGCCAGCTATTTTAGCCGTGTAAAATAACTTTCTGTTCATCATACGAAACTATGGCTTTAAAGAATCCCGGTTATTTCACTCAAATGTTAATGATAATTTTAGATAAAAAAAAATCTATGATCCACGATTTTTTATTCATCCTTATTAAAGAAAAACTCCTTTCGAACTCAACATTGCACTGCCTTGAACGCTGACTAATACATTAGGCAAGTACTTCGAATAGTGGCCAGTTATCGAGAAATGGCAGCGCACTCACGCCCACGCACACACACACGCAAACAAACAACACACACATACGCAAACAAACAAACAACACACACACACTGTACATACAGTCACATAGAGAGACATTTCTGCAATCGTAATTAGATGATTAAAACTTTGCCCCACTCATCATATGACAACTGAACAGAGGCAACTTGACGCATCATCTTAATGCTGGAAACAAAACGAAAGAATATACGAATGGTTTGCCAATGCTTGCTGGATCAAATACAAAAAAAACCCGATTCTCAAAAGTTTGCTTTATGCCACATTTTCAATTTGACGCAAAGAAGGCCATAAGGGAAAATAGAGTTTAGTCTTTGTTTTGCAATGAAACGTTATAGGAAGCATGTACCCTTTTCCTATCACTCCTACGCCCCCCCCAAGCGTCTGTATATCCCACCCATCAATTCAGCGTAATACACCATTATCACGGTATTCAGGCTCCTTGAACGGAGGTTATATTTTTCCCCATAAAAATCATTGGTGCTTGTTGATTTGCTTCATGTCATTCCTGTCTACGCAGAGTTATTTTCTCATAGGAATACTGAACTTTCGGGTTGCAGGGGAAAGCTCTATATAGAAAAGCACACCTGTGAACAATATCAACACACACACACACACACACACACACATATATATATATATATATATATATATATATATTTAATACTCCTCTATTCAGGTTTGAACACTCTTTAAGCAAAGTAACTCATTCATTGTAAGCTTATGCAATGCTCTTCTACAGGAATAGAGCACTCTGGCGGATGGGGAATTTCTGGATAGATAAATATATCGCTTAAATAAAGCCTTACTAACCGTCCAGTTCCGGAGCCCAGAGGTAGGATATCAGCCTCCGGGTCTGAAGCGATGGTTTCAATCCCGCCTTGTGGTACTGGATGAGATAATGGAAAGTCTATAGCCACACTGAATAGATGTAATACATCGAAACAGCAGTCTGTGGATGACACTATATATATATATATATATATATATATATATATATATATATATATATATATATATACTATGGGGGATCTTACCCGAATAAAGGTCAATACAGAAATAAAACATGTTCTTTAAAATATGACCCCTTAAATAACACAAGGGAGGGGATGGTGCGAGCTAAAAAATGTTTGAATATATTGACTGTTTACTAACTGTGAGGTCGTGAATTTTGGAATGGGTGTCACACACTTTTGGACAGGTTCGTCTACACCCCCAGGCGGATCCGTGCAGCCTGCATACATCATCAGACATATCAACGTTGTCTGGTCAGCTCCAAGTCAACGTCGTCAGATCAGATTTACTTTTCCGAAAGATATGAAGGTCAGATAAAGTCACAGCAGATCTTTTTACTCTGAATGACTGCTATGACTGTTTACGACCAACGACGGCTTTCATGTCAAAAACTCAATTAAGACATTTCGTATAGAGCAGCTTTGTGGACATTATACATCAAATTACATTCCTTGAACGTATTGTAATCGAAAAAAGAAGATAAACATTCATGAAAAAGGTTGATTTTACCATTCAAAGTGAATGATTTGAATGTAGGGTGGTATATTTTTCAAAAAAGAAAAAAAAAAAAAGTATTTAGGATAGAATTTAAAAGTATCGTACGTGACCAAACCTGACCTCCATTTCGATAAAGTTGCGAAGTCAGCATGATACCGTTCGAAACCAAGAGATTATCAAAATAGCAAACAAAAGAATTTGCGTTTGTTTTTAATTGCGAAAATTCTAAACTGTCACTGTGATCTTAGCTAACGTTATCTTGCAAAACAGGAGTCTCGTGGAGTCAGGCATGACCCCATTTCGTCAAGTTTTATTTTGTTCTGAGAGAAGGCGTGCTTTTTTCCCGAAATCGTGTGAATAGATATACACAGTTTGGTAAATAATAATAATAGTACTGTCGACGTCCCCCTGACTATCGATACATTTCTATTGTTGATACACCGTCGAGAATTTGGCTAGAGGGTGGACCAAAGTTTGACAAGCAGGTCGCACGTTAAAATCCAAATACGATCATGCACGATTCAAAATATCTCTTTGCATCTATATCGTCTATGTGTATACACAAACATACAGAAAGACGGACATCAAAATTTATGTAGAACACTCTAGTGGATGGGGAATTACGCGCGAGTGAATACATCGCTTAAAATTCAACCTTACTGACCGTCCAGTTCTGCGTAGGGCAGAGAAAAGATGCCTGTCTCTGGATCTGAATCAAAGGAGTCAATCCTACCTCGTGGTATTGGATGGGGTGTTAATTCGCTGTCCCACTGCAGCAAAATGTGACACAAGGTTGTGGCTTAACGTGGGAAGAATAGAGTCCATCTGTCCAAAAATGGCTCCAGCGACTTGATTGCCAAGCGACCGTAGAAGCTAAGACAACCTCCGTGACGGAAGCGTCCACCTTTGGACCTGTTCCTTTAAGTGCAATGGAGCAGTGCTGCCCCGGGGCCGAGTAATAATAGGAGAGCCCAAGGACGAGTCCAAAGGCCCCTGATGTGTGGTGCGCGATGGGATAATGGATAGTCTATAGCCGCACTAAAAAGTTGTAATACAACAAAACAGCTGTGGATGACACAATTATCTAATAATTTTGATATATATATATATATATATATATATATATATATATATATTTGGGAATGAAATTTATCACCGTCTGTTCAGCATTTCATTTTCCTTCCGTTGGTACGATTGGTGTTTATCCACCGAGAAGCTGTGATTGTCCAGAAAAATGTTGATTGGCTGACTAAAGATAGCGCTGTAAGTGACGACGCTGCTGCCTGTTTCGCAAATGGAGAGCCTTTTCCACTGGAGCGCATCCTTTCATCGGAGACAAGTGAATTAATTGAAGTATTGATCGTGTGGGGACTGGGAAAATGCCGGAACGGGAAGCGTTGGTAACATTAACCGACAGAGAAATAAAGGCGCGTTGGTATTGAAGAAATTGTCATGTCATGAGATTCCATACGGGTTTGTGAGGACGATAACGAAAGTTTGTCTCCTAATTGCTTTGTGTGCTAATAGATAACATTATTGGAAACCAATGAAAAACCCGCTCTTTTGTGTGGCCATGTGCTATTGATGCAATTAGTTAACATTGAATAGCTGTGAGCTAAGTGGATATGGGAAGGTGAATCTGAGAGAGAAAGGGAGGCAGGGACGAAAAAAAGACGAACGAAAATATGAATGGTATGGATAGAAAGAGAAAAGAAGAACCAGAAAGAGAAAAATAAGGAAACAAGGAAAGATAGAACAGATGGTGAATGAAATATAAATATAAAGATACAAAGAAGAAGCAGGGGTGCTTTAGAGGGATATATAACAGTAAATAAGAAGAAAGACAGAGAAAGAGAGAGAGAGAGAGAGAGAGAGAGAGAGAGAGAGAGAGAGAGGGGGGGTAAAAATTAGAATAGGAATCGAGAGAAAAAGTAGAAAGGATATATGTAAGAGAGGTCTATAAAGAGATAGATGGATAAAGAGAAGGAAAGACAGAGAAAATAGAAAGGAAAGAGAGAGAGAGAGAGAGAGAGAGAGAGAGAGAGAGAGAGCGCATTGAAACATTGAAAACGTTCGGTCCTTCCAATAGAGTCGATTTTTGTTGTTGTTTCTAGGTCGCTTGGGGGTATCCCCCTTAGCTCGAAGGTGGCATTTAGGCAGTGTTTGAATTGTTACTTCTGGCATCCGTGTGAGCAATGGCCTTCAGATACTTAATTATTGAGTACTTATCTAGGAAAGCGGTTCTCAAGGGCATCCGGATGACATGACCGATATACCATAGTTGTCGCTGGAAAATCATTGACTCAATGCCAAAGCAGCTGGCTTCTTCTCGAAGACATGTCATGGGGAACGCTATCTCGCCAGTTTATGCCAATTGTCATTTGTCACAGTTTAATTGTCAAAATCGAAGATGCAAAACTGGGGAAGGTAGACCACTATATCTACCTAGGACAACGAATCTCTATGAAACCCACAAAAGAAGAAGAAATCAAGTGAAGAATCAGCCAAGGATGACAAGTCTTCGGCAGAGCAAGCTCAACCTTCAAAAACAAGACAATCCCAATAATCCAATGCATCCTCCCGATAGTCACTTATGGAGCTGAAACATGGAACCTAAAACAGACCTACAAACTGAGAAACAGCGTGTAGATGAGAGAATCATGCTTAGCCTCACATGGAGAGATCACAAGACAGCACAATTTAATAAGGATAAAATGGGAGTTCACAACATCGTAGAATCTATTTGAAAACTCAAATAGCAATAGGCTGGTCATGTTGCAAGAATGACAGACAACCGATGGACATCTCAACTCACAACATGGATCCCAAGAGATCACATGCGAGACTGAGGCCGATAAAATACAAGTTGAGGAGATAAACTAGATAAATTTGGAAAATACTGGCCCCATGATAGAGAAATGTCGCAGATCCTGGGGAAGGTCTTTGTTCAACAACAGGCGTTAAAAAACTGATGATGAGGTAATCGTTCGTTAAGTAGTCAGCACCACAGTAAACTTCAGTTATGGTGAAGCCTTTTAACTGATGATTTTTGCTTGATAATGGGATCTGTCATAAGGCCATGTTTTGATCTGGGATGAATCCACGTTGTTCTGTATTTGCAAGGTTGCAATCGTTATCATGAGGTCTTGGCTAGCACACGTATTTGGGAGCCTGACGTCGTTTTCATTTCATATACCAACACTGTGTCAGCTGATGATGCCACCATAGATTTCGTAATCGGCACCCACTCCAGCATCAGAGTTGCTGAGAAGATTGCTGCTGGTCGACGTTATTGCAAAATTGCTCTTTACTTCGTTTGGAGAGGTTGATGTAGGGGCGTACATGTTTACAAGGTTTACGTATCTACCTGTTGAATATGCAGGCGCGTAATGCACTCGCTCACACCTGTTGGGGGTCCAGGAAAGTATCATGAGACTGGTGTTGATTGCAAATCTCAACCCAGGGATGTGATCCGCTTCTTTGGGCTGACCCTTCCAAAAAGTGTATCCTTTTATCTTTAGTTATGTTTTGCCATTCATTAATTTCAGAAATCGGAGGTATTTTGAATGCGAATGTTCATAATACCCTTTGATTTTTACTGCATTTCTCTTAATGTAAATATACCCTAAACAAAAAAGAAATAAAACTACAATGTTAACTCCCGTCATCACATTTGAATGTTTGGTTTATGATATTTACCAAACGTGGAGAACTAGACCTCGTGAAGAGCAGCAAAATCATTTAAAACTTTTAGAACGTCCTTCGATTCCTTAAAATTTCTCAACATACATTGAGTATTGAACCTTTTCGGGGACATACTCGATCGTAAACATGTCTCAATCCTACGTGCCGTCGGAAATTATCGCTCCGATGATGCAATCATGACCGTATTGACAAGTAGCAGTTTTCATATCAGAATGGCGTTCGGGATGAATACTTTTTCTTCTTTTTGTAGTCCTTTTAACAACACTTAGATGTTTTTGAAACAGAATGTCTTGACGCCTTGAAATACTGTTTTCAGGATCTACAAATTTTGTTACCACAACGGTGATATTCATATCGCTTCCATAGATCTATTGTAGGTGCTCATCACCTTGCTATGAATGGCATTGAAGAGATGAATTACCAGCATGGCAAAGGTTTTGAAACTTGGTTAGTCAAACCTTACTTTCATCGAACGAAACTTTGTATCTATTGATAAAAGTATATTCTTTTGTAGTGACATGCAATACTTGTAGGACGGCAGGCAGAAGCACTTTCACAGCTGCCAAAGATTTCCATCGACAAATTATTGGTCTGCTCTGTTTTCTTGGCGTAGAGGGTTTTTCCACCACCAGGCGTTGTTTTGATTTGGCAACCACAGTTTCGAGGAATAATTTGGAGGAAACATCACTTTGCATCCCTTCAAATATCTGAACAGATACGTTACTAAGTCGTTATCTACTTATAGCTATCATCTTCTCACTTGGCAAAAATTTTGAGATGTCTGTTAATGAATATGACCTATCCCTGAGTAAAAGACCCGAACAAAATGAATATTTTGTGCATTTGTAAATCGCACATTTTTAACATCAGCTGTAATTTTCTCCTTAAGATACTTTATAATAAATCCAACAGTCGATTATAATTAACAGAAATTTCTGAAAACACAAAGTGCGAACAGTTCATCGTGTTATTACAAAGCCTGTCAAGCCAACACATCTTGTTGTCCACATTGTTCTCGGCATCAAATTCTCCTTCAATGTTCTATTGAATAGAACCAAGCATTTTTTTTCTCGTTTTGGAGGGAACCTAAACAAAAACTCATACTTCACAGACAGTTCCCATTGTATTGGCAATAATTTTACATTCTGATTTGATATCTTTCACAGATAAACTTCAGAAATGCCCATAGTTATGGTTACCCAATGTTCTCGGCTGAACAGTCAGAATTTGGGAAGCAACACTTGATTTTTTTATGTTGCTTGCACGATTATACAATTCACAGCAACAGTTGAAAAAGGTTACTGCATTAGGATAAGCATATCTCTTTTTGTTTTATTGCAGAAACTATTGTTTCTATTCTATATCCGTCACCTCGTAAAAACAAAACAAAAAGGTCCTTTTGGACTCAAAGGGACTGGGTAATCGAGCAGGGTTGCTCCTTGTACGCGATGTCAGGGTGTTCATCTCACATAAGTGAAATTCTTTCTATTTCCCAAGAAACCTTATGCAAAAAAGATAGAATTTAATGAAGGTTCACATTTTACCTTAAATGTTGAAACTGAATATTTCGTGGAAAAAAAATATTTTGATCGCGCAAGGGATTTCTCAGAAGCAGAAAGAAAGAACAAACGCTCAACAGGCTGAGAATAAGGCAACATTTCTATTCATTCTTTCATTCTCAAGGAAGCTTTCGATTTTTATTTATTGTTCCCGAACATCGAAGAGAATGATATCAAAAAAAGTCATTTCGTTGTTTGTAATGAAGACCATCTATTGTTTTCAAACGGTGCAAAATTACGGATTAATCAGACCGGATTCTTGAAATCACGTTGAAGTCTTGATTGATAAGAAAAATGTAGATACAATATTTTTTTTTCTTTACGAAACAATTTTCTTTATTTTCTTTATTTCCTTCACACATAGGATTATAGAGATGGACAAAGAGTAATACATCGAGTCTTTACAGAAAAAAGAATTAGCTTTGTCAAAAGGAGGAGAGAGAGTATGCACTCACCTCAGCGTCATTGGCCCTGAAACAGTCCAGACATGAGGATACTGCCCTGGGAGTGATACTGCTCCCTTTATGTTGGATTACGGAACATTGATAGCCCACAATTGATAGCCCACAATTGATGGCCCATAATTGATAACGATACACCTTTCATGGTGGAAAATTGATAGCCAGACAGTTCAATGCTGTGTAACCTTTTATCTCGGGATCTATTGTCGCCAATTTAAAGATACTGTTTGAGGGATGATTATTTCTGTTTACTTTCATTGTTTGGAGATTGGTGTCGCTAAATTAAAGAAATATAAAATTCTACAACTGGCAAAGGAAATACAAAAATACAGATACTTAAAATGAACACATAATCATTTAATTATAATAGATTATAAATCAAAAATATAATGAGAGAAAATTCATGTTGAGATACAAAACGAAAATTCCTTGGTTGCATTAAAATATGACAAAATCATAAGTAATTAGTGACAGTGTAAAGGTTGGCTATCAATCTACTACGGCTATCAATTGTTGGCTAAGAATTGTTTGTCAAAATTTGTCGGTAGACAATTCAACTATCACATCCACGTCGCCTGTATGTGGTCAATGGACAATAAGATCTGGTTTTCATCTCAACTACTACTGAGATGCACTGCCGGAATTTCTGTTTGTTTACTCCTAGCCCACAATAATCGTGGCAATTTGGGACGCTAAACTACGTGTAAGCCTTTTTTTGTATCATAGTCACTTGTCATACATACCACCACAACAGTAACAACAACACCTATATGGCTATGACTTAATTCGAGACGAGAACCTCTTGGCCAAGTGCCTTCATAAGAACTACTAATAGAAGATAATATGACCAGTTGGTGATAAAAACGATATCAGATAGTACCCTCTACGATTTTAGAGCACTGGTAGTCTGTTGAAAAAGCTCCCACTTCGACACATCGCTTCAATGAATAAATAAATCAAATATTTTAATCCTTTTCTTCTCTTTGAGAGAAAATACTATGGGTTGTAAGGACAATATTTCAATGAAAACCGGGTGGTCGTAAGTTTCTTGGACGTACTCGTGCACCAGTGGGCCTAGAAACTGTGCCTTCGTGTCACCCTGGCGCCCCCGGGACCCTCTGCTGTTTGGTCTCAAAGCAACCGGTTACTGTTGTGAGGCGACGAGGAGGAACAGAAGAGGTATTGGTAATGGAGAGGCAGTGTACTGGCAGGAGAGACTTGCAGAGAATTGCAAGTATGCAGATCTGAGGGAGATGGAAAAGGATAAAAACAAAACAGTCACTGAATAGAAAGGCAGCGGCAGCAAAAGCCGCTAAAACTACAAGACTAATGCATCGGGAACCTTATTCAATCCCGATGTCTGAATCAGATGGAGGAAATGAAGAATACATTTTCTAATCTGAAAAAAAAAAGAAGCAGTTTGATAAATTCACCTCAAATATTCAAGCAATTGAGGCAAAACAGAAGCAACAAAGTGATTGAATAAAGCAGAAAAAAAGACCTGGAAATCCGTTGCGGCACGTGAAAAAAAGAAAAATAAATCAATCGAAGGAAAAAAAAAATCTCTGATGAGAAAATCAACAACGAACATGAAAAAAAGAATCGGTAGTTCAAATAGATCCATCGTAGGAAGTTCCCAAGAAAAACCAAGAAATGGGAAAAGAAAGAAGAAGAACCGATATATTGACAAACCTGTTCCTCGTATGGAAAAATTGAACTTCCCAACATGGACCGAAAAATATCTAAACAACATTGTTTAGAGATTTAAAAAAAAAAAAGTCGTAAGATTGACTTTTTGATAGAGGAAACAGTGAAGTCGACCCTTGACGGATAAGGGAAAAGAAAGAAGAAAAAAAAATACTACCGAGAAGACAGTCAAGAAAATTACGTCAGTAGAAAGAGAAAAAAACATACAAGCCTATTTAAGATTCACAATACAACTGCCAAAAGAGTTTGGTTTTTCTAAGCCAAAATTGAAGAAAAGATGGATCAAAAGGTTTACAAAAAAATCCAGATATTCTGCATTCGACAACTCAAGTGAACTAAGTCAATACCTTGTTGTACTATATGGGCAGTAAGGCTTAAGTGAGTCCAGATTGATCATAGAAGATCAAAGAAAAATTACGGAACAGTCTGGAACAGGGTCACCTATTTCTTAGTTGAAAAGATAAAATTTCCTCACGAGACAGCTCGTTAGATCCTTCTTGAACGCTCTTTATTCTCTCGCTCAGAA
This sequence comes from Thysanoteuthis rhombus, assembly GCA_963457665.1. Lineage (NCBI taxonomy): Eukaryota > Metazoa > Mollusca > Cephalopoda > Oegopsida > Thysanoteuthidae > Thysanoteuthis > Thysanoteuthis major. Next base: position 48,879,175 of record OY735207.1, on the reverse strand, counting down.
TTACGAATATGCCCCAGGAGTGCAACTCATAAGGGACAGGTCGGTTGTGGGTCGGTCCAATATCTGTCTGCTTGAACATACGCAAATGGATAAGTACTCAAGTTGGAGGAGGGTCATTGAAAAGGCAAACAGGCTGAAGCAGTCCATCGACAACAAACCAACTCACGTCGAGAAGGCACAAAAGAGAGCTTCATGAACAGGGTGTTGAACATTATCAACACCAACATAAATCAGAAGATCAGAAGGATATAGTCCAAGGTCTTACTTCATCGTTCGAAATCGGCTAAAGGCCACGATTGCAAATGCTAACAGAAAGAATCTCAAATAAGCTTGGTGGTTGCAGAGTCAAACTCCACTAAAACATCTATCCCAACAAAAGATGATTACTGCAACATAATCACTAATATATATATATATATATATATATATATATATGTACACACACACACACCAGGGCTCATCCATTTGAAAAAAACTGTATATATGTATGTATGTATGTATATATATATATATATTTTGCAGATATGTGAGACGTTTCAAATCAGATCGGTAGGTAAGATGTCACACTACTAATTAGTTGGTAAGGAAAGGTTAATTTTATAGATGTATTTTCCGAACCAAGGTGGAGTGGCCCCTAAAATCACGATAAAGACGCTAATGCTCATCGTAATAGCAAGAATGAAATCACTCGAATAAAACCTCAGATCTTTCCAAGAATATTTGTTGGACACCGATGTAAATACGTTGATTAACTTACCTGAGCTGATATTTCGGAATAATAGCTTGTGTAAGCTCGAGGAGGAAAATCAGAGGCGATGAATGAAATATAGGCAAAACAGTTAAATAACACATATCGATACGAGGGAAATCCTTGAAAAGGAAGAGATGAAGAACGTTCATATGTTTTGGTTATGGAAATAATAGTACTTGAATTTGGAATCAAATGCACAGTAGGAAGCGGCTCCGGATAATTATCGTAATTAGTGACGTTTTTCAAAGATATATGGAAGAAAAATGCATCGATATTTATGAATCCAAGTATATCATGTTTATAATAGCACTATCATGTCGATGATTCGTGCCTTAATTTATGAAGATTGACTCTCCATTTTTATCTACATTTCTTAGGCTTTTCTGTAGTAAAATCATCAGCAAATACATGCACATATAATAGCCCTGTGAGAAAATCTGGCTTAATTTCCTGACCATCGACAATAATTTTCCCAGATTTACAATGTGTTCCTGTTGTAAAATAAATATAATAAGAATATACCGAAAATCAAATCAAGATATTCATATAACAGTTCTGTTTTGTTAATATCCCTTTTATATATCCCTAACAACTGACAATCCATTTCCACCTCATTGTCAGCACACGGCATAAATGTTGAGAAGCGACATTTTCTTAAATACTTTTATGAGTTATCACTAAACAAACCTGGGTAATCATCAGAGTGAATGAAAGTTTTGAAGTATTTGTTCAATAAATCCGAGGCGATGATACATAAAACCGTTAGTGTAACAATAAATGTTAAATTCACAGAAAGTTTGCAGTCAAAGAGTATCAGCATTTGACCGGGAAAAATACAGGTAAGCCAATTTTCTATCAGAATAGTTCCTTTATATGGTGAAAAAAAAACTCATAAAAGTTACCAGGTTTCTTCATAGTTTTTTTTAAAGTTTGGCGTCTAAGATGGCTGCAAAACGTTCAACGTTCCATTACTCGTTCATTATCCAGCCAGGACAAGTTTTTCTCAACGATAGTTAGTAGTATCAGACGTACTTCATAACGTCATAGTCTGACCACTGGAAAGGTTTCATTTTTAAGATGGCATCCGAGACTTATTTACAATTATTTTTTCTAGGCCAGATTTACTGCTTTCAAAAGTTTAGGTGGGTTGATTTCTTCAGGATAGTTCCCTGATATAGCGAAGAATAGCATGTAACTAAATAGTACTGCAGCAGTTGAACCTCTCTCTCCTTGGTTAAGTATTTGAAAAAATCCCTACCGTATATTTTACTTCATAATTTACCAGGCGAAACCTCTCAACGAAATACTAAACAGAACACGCAGTGTGTAATATGGAATAGGGAATTCAAAACTAAATATGATATATAATAAATTCGAAGTTTAATCTCAGGAATTCAGTCATGAATTTAGTTTTCTTCATCAGTTTTAAAACGGGTTGCTGTATTACCACACGTCTCGCCTATACAATGGCTGTGCATATCAGGGTAGAACATTTCTGCTTTTTTGCAAACCCAGGCATTCCCACACCCTGCTCCTTAGCCACAGCTGACAAGTTTCAACAGTGTCTGAGGAGCAGTTAGTTGGTCGGTGACAATCGCAATCATGCTGTTTCCTTCTTATTGGAAATGGTGATTATTGAAATGTTCTGGTGAGGAAATGGAACGAATAACAACTGGGAATTGACACACAATTCAAAGAAGCATAAGATGAGTAAACAGTATCTCAGAAACTTTTAAAATACACAGATACACACATATATAATACAAATCAGGTATTCAGTATAATGTAATGTAATATGATACAATATCCGATGAGTGGTTTATTTCATAAAGTGCTCGATACATTCAACTTTAAACATTAAATTGATTTAGAGTAGAGCTCAACACACACACACACAAACACACACACACACACACACACACACACAATCAAATGTGGATTCGCTACACAAACTAGCACATGTTTCTGCCCTCTCTGGGCCTCCTCAGGCATGTAGCGAATCCATATTCCACTATTTACTTCCAGCTCTACTCTAAAACAACTTGACTTTCATAGTATAAAGTTGAATGTATCGGGCACTCTATAAAATAAATCCATCGCATATCAGAAGCTGCTTTATATTGGCGATATATCATCATAATATGCTATACTGCTGGCGCGATCCGTACCATATATATATATATATATATATATATATATATATGTATATATATATACATACATACATATATATATATATATATATATATATATATATATATATATATATATATATATGTGTGTGTGTGTGTGTGCGTGTGCATGTTTCTAACATATGTACAGGTTTCCCTGCTATCCGAAAATAGAGGTTTCCATATGAAGACGTAAGCTGTTAACCAATATAATGGGAAAGGAGTCATTAATAAGACAAACTAGTGAAATAAAAAAGTGGATAAGATGAATTCAAGAAGAACATTTTTTCACAGGTTTCAGTGGCTTCTTTTTACAACGTAACTACATCGTAAAAGTCAGAAAAAACATCAACGAATCCCAATTTTTTTCGGGAGCATTACAAAAACATATTAAAAATCACAACAGATATTATTCATCAACAGCCTTTTATTGCCTGTCGTCGGACATAGACCTTCCAAAAAATTCGCCAGACCTCTTTATCATGGGTATCGCGGATACAGTACCTTCTGAATTTATTTAACTCGTTACACCATCTTACTCTTTGTCGGCCACAATTTCACGTATGAGTCCTGGAGATCCACGTTGTGAGCCGTCAAGTCAAGCGATCGTCTGCCATTCTAACAACATGTCCTGCCCATTGCCATTAGAGTTTTATTACTGTTTCTGTGATATCTCAGACACTTATATTTTCTTTGATATACTGTGCTGTCTCAAGATTTCTCCATATATGGTTGAGCAGGATTCTTTCATGTGCACGTTACATGCTTTTCACGTTCAATTTCTTTTCATAGCGGAGAATAATCTTCCGTCCGCGTGCACGTGCGCATATGTGAGTGTAGAGGGTCCCCAGATATCTTTAAGTTTGTGTCCGACAGCCTCCATGCTTATATTCTGTTAAAATCCAGACGTTTTTAGTGATTGTCGCCCAACAAAAGCCGTAAAGAGTTACTTATTCATTGATCACCCCTATTTATAAGGAAAAAATGTCACCCCACGCTCGCGTACTCAATTGCTCAGCTCTACGTCCGTCTACTTGATTTTAGATCTATGAAAATAAATCACAAATAGAGCTGCCACTTATATGGGATATAAATTATGCTTTTCATTACCTCATGGTGTTTTACATACAGAATTGCCAATATTCATAATTGTTGGGATTGGTTTTCATAAACAAACTGACATTGATGAAATAGCAACGGAAATAATAATAATAATAATAATAATAATAATAATAATAATAATAATAATAATAATAATAATAATAATAGAAAGAAATGATCAAGAGAGGAGAACAGGTTAGTAATGTATTGCTTCAAACGCAAACCATCAATGCAGTGTTATAAAGGAACGCAGGCTCAAATTATGAGGGGAGAAAAACCACCGTGGTGGTATCAAGCCAGCCTCTAGCTGATCAAGTAAAACACACTTTGAAAAACAAATGGCTCTCAGACAGTGAACTACAAGAGATCCACAATAAAATAGAAAATGAAGAAAGTGACTTACCCGAAGGGAAACCCCTCAACACAACCAACACAGTAAACAATAAAACTGAAAGAAACCCAAACGAAAACAAAATCTCTGAAGAGAGGCACACACCAGCGAGAGACAACGACACCCCAACGGAGGAGGAGAAAACTCAGATACTAACTTTGAAAGAAATCATACGAGAAGAAAAAGACAACAATCCCAACTCTTAGAGACAAGGACAGAAAGAAACTAAGACAAGTGACTGAACATGTCAACTGCCTCCTTGCTGGAGCAAAAATGGTAACAGAACTTCTCACCAAACAAGAAAGAACCCCAATTAATAACAGAAGAGAAAAAACCAACTGGGAAAGAAGATTAGGAAGACAGATCTCACAACTCCAGAGAGATGAAGTACTGCAGAGAAATGCACTACCAATGAACAGACCACGTGTAAGACTATGGGACAAATACAAGATAACACAAAAAAGTATCCCTGCAGCAGTGGAAGAGATACATCAGAGGAGACTAGCCATGGGGGCAAGGCTGAAGAGATACAGACGAAAGCCTACCCAATACACACAGAACCACACATTCCAAAACGACAAGAGAAAGTTTCACTAAGACCTGATCGGATAAAGAAGACAGAACATAAATCTGGACAGCACAGAGACCAAGAACTACTTAAAGAGCATACAGGGGCACCGAAAAAGACACAACGAAGCACCGTAATGGTTAGAGAAAATGAAAAGAGAACTCAAAGACATAGACAATGAAAAACCAGTAGTATTGAATGAAACCATATTGAAACACGCCCTAAGAAAAATTGCCAACTGGAGATCGCCAGGACCTGACGGAATCCATGGATTTTGGTAAAAGAAATTCACCACACTAAGTGACATGCTCACCAAACCACTCCAACGCAGCCTAAATGAAGGTACGAGAATGGATGATTAGGGGCAGAATCACCCTCGTCCAAAAAGACCCCGGATGAGGGAACATGTTAAGCAATTATAGGCCAATCACGTGCTTACCCCACATGTAGATCATCTTGACCAGACAAACAGCGGAGAGAATGTATATATCCATGGAAAGAAGGTGACTATTACCAGAGAAACAGAAAGGATGCAAGAGAAGAACCAAAGGGGCAATGACTCACCCTACATCGAACAGATGATCTTTAAAAAAAGTGAGAAAAAGGAAGAACATTGCAATGGGATAGATAGACTATAAAAAGCATACAGAATCCCACAAAGCTGGATACTTGAATGCCTGTTCACTGTCACTCAGCCTTCAGCGATGACCAACAGTCAATGGTGTGACACTGCAAACCACAGTATTGCTGTGAACTATGAGCGTGTGGAGAGGTGGGCTGGGGACTTGAGGAGACTTGTTGTCACTCAACCTCCAGCAGCAATTACCAGACAACTGGTGTGAAATTGCTAATAATAATAATAATAATAATAATAATAATAATAATAATAGAAATACTAATATAGATTATAATGAAATCAATATTCCCAGTAATATTAATATTGATAATAATTTTATTCCACTACTACTACAACTACTATTACTACTACAACTACTACTACTAATAATATTGATGATAATCATGATAATGATAACAATAATAAGGCCGTTTCAGTTGACGAACAATCCCAATACAAGCAACTGGATTGATTGATGATTTGCTGAAAGAACATTGTATATCCAATCTTCATTTTTGCTCACTCTCTCCGATAACGATGCACTAAACATGGGTATTAAGATTTGTTACATCTAATTCCGATTAATTTTGTCACCTGTTCATCGAAGCACCAATTTAAGAAAAATAGCAGACTTGTGAACATTGATTGTAGTCGGTTCAAGCTAATTTGGCAATTGGTTGATCTTTGAATTCGTCAACATACTGTAACTAGCAGATAATTGGGGCTACCTGTTTGTCCAAACATCCGTTGAAATGATTAATCCTGCAGACTAGGACACATCGGTTACGGTTGATAGGAACGAATCTGGAAAAGCTTGAACAAATCGAGTATAGTGAGCTGCGTTAATGGGCCAACACTGACAAACTAAAATAACGTTTTCACTGGTCTTTACTGACTCACACACCGCAACGGTTATGAACAGCATTTTAAAGCATACCTGCAGTTATATTTGTCATTTCGTATTGGAAAAATATAAATCGCTAAAAATAAGATGACGGTATTTTGGGCAAAGTTTTCGGAGGATAGGTGTGGCAGGAGGTAGAAGAAAGAGAGAGAAACAGAGAGGGAGAAAGAGAATACACATAGCCTCTAAAACAGCGCACTGCAAAGCAAATAGCAAACGTTATTTTCGCTTTCCAAAAGCAAGAAAGTGGCTTAATGCAAAATACGAGAAACAATGTATTCGGCATTAATGTTTATCTGAGTTAAAATGTAGTTTCTTCTAACACACCTTTTCTGGGCTATTTTCAATCCACATATTTTTTATCTAGTAAGCCTGGACTATTCATGAACCTCATACTTGATCTTATAATTTTCCAAAAGATTCGCCGCACCTCTCTATCGTTGTAGCAGAACCAATACTTTCTTACCTTGTCTAATTCGTCACTCCGTCTTATATTTCACCGGTCAGATTCGCATATAATCTCTGGGGATCAATGTCGTGAGTCGGGATGTATATCGGTTGTCTGACATTCCTGTGACCAGCCCATTGTTTTTTGATTTTTTTTCAACCGATTCTACTACAAATCTTACACCTGTTTTTTTCTTTAATATACTGTGCTGTCTTGTGATTCCTTTAAGTGATGTTGAGCATGATTCTCTTCTATGCATGTTGCATTGTCCTTGCTTAGATTCCATATTTTCTTTAGTTTAATGGGTAACTATCAGGAAGATGCATTGGTTGTATACCCCACTTTAAAAAAAAAAAAAGAACTTGAATGAAATAAAATGAAATGACTGATTTTACTGTGGATAGCAAACACAGCTTCACGCAATATGGTAATCAATCAGCTAATGGAATAAGTGGTAAATATTGAAGTATCAAAGAAAATTAAAATAAACCGAATGAAGAACAAACCTGGATGAAAAATATTTGATTTTTTCGAAGAAAATATTTACTGTATGTTGGTTTGTTTTCAATTGTTTCAAAGAGATCAACGGGTGGAAAACAATCTTTTGAGGGAAAAGTAATGATTGTGGAGAATTCAAAAACAAATGACGAGAATTAATGTCGTGTTCTCCGCTGAGGACAGTTATTCTCGCATGAATTTGCTCATAGTGCAAAAAGTAAATTGTTAGATAATTGAGCTTTTGTCGTAACATCGATTTATACAAAAATGGTCTGAAAGTCCCATTTCCACGGAACATAAAAATCTTTTTCGTTGTATTCACTATTTATTTTATTTGGTCAAAGCCAATATTCAGCTTTTTGAGACTGGAAGATAAAAAGCGAAGGACAGAGAGAGAGAGAGAGAGGGAAAGAGAGAGAGAGAGAGGGGGGGAGGGAGAAAATAAAGATATGATAAAGCAAAGCAAAGAAAAAAGTGAAAAAAAAGAGTGAAAGTGAAAGAGAGGGGAGGGAGAGAGAGAGAGAAATAGGAGGGTAGGTAAAATAGAAAAAATATATGATTTTTGACAGAGAGAGAGAGAGAGAGAGAGGGAGAGAGAGAGAGAAGGGTAGAGAGGGGGAGAGAAAGGACGAGAGTGATAGAGTGATGGAAGACGACTGAAAATGAAGGATAAGGAGGAAGGTGCATAAAACTGTATGTGTGTGTGGGCCAGGTCGTGAGAAAAGTGGGGGGGGCAGTAATCTGTGTAAAAGTTGATAGGAAGGAAATTGTATGAAGAAGAGGAGAGAGAGAGATAGAGTAAACATAAGAGTGCAAGAGAAAAAGGTGAGATGGGGGAGAATAGAGAGAAAAGGAAAGAAATGCCCGATAAAGAGAGGAAGAGAAAGAGATACAGAAAAAGAAAGAAAGAGAGAGAGAGAGAGAAGAGAGAGAGAGAGAGAGAGAGAGAGAGAGAGAGAGAGAGAGAGAGAGAGAAAGAGAAGGAGAAAGAGAGGGAAGAAAGAGAGGGAAGAAAGAGAGGGAAGAAAGAGTAGAGAGAAAAGAGAAAACCTACAGATCTTCACACAACGACCTTCTGATTACACTTGGTTCGCTTAGATATTTCAAGATCAATCTTAAAGGAAACCGAAAAAAAAAAAGAGAAAAGAAAGAAAGAAAACCGATCTTTGGGGCTGACCTTTTGCCAGAAAAAGGACTCACTGTCCCCGACCTTTTGATCTCTATGCCATGAAATAGAATCAACTTCAGAGGCACCCATTACTTGCGTTCGTACAACTAAAATTAAACGCACTCAGCCTTTTTGGTTTTGCACTTATAATCGTAGCACACATAGACACAAAGCATCCGTGCACACCGAAATCTTAGTAAGACAGGCGAATTTGGAGGCCTTTTTTTACGAATCTAATCAATTCTAATCATTACGACAAATTTTATTGTCAACTAATAGAACATTTTTCATAAAATTCGAATCTACGAACTCTGTAAATATTTGAGTTCACTTGTTCTAGAGCATTGGTTCTTAACATTTTTTTACCTATACTTCCCGATAACAAAGCGTAGAAAAAATTACCTGAATCCCTTGAATCTAAAATAGCGACTCAATACGACGCATTTTCCTTCAAGAGTTCGGCTTTTGCATTTCCAGAAAAGCACACGGCAGTGGGTCGACGTATCACGTTTGTCATCGCAATTAGAAGAAAGTATGGACAACAGAAAAAAATTTCAAAAAATGTGTTCTATTCATCCGATTCCATTATAGAAAATAGGTCAGCCAGGGTCGCAGCGATTCAAACTAACACCCAAGGCAGACTTTGAAATGGAGTAAAATGGCCCTCCATGGTCTTAAAATCACTCCCTTGTCATTTCTCTGATACATAATTAGTATAATTAGCTTTTTCCAGCCCATTGCCATTAAAATTATATTAATGGAATCTATGATGTCTCTAGCTCCTGTCTTCTCTCGGATGCATTGTGCTGTCTTGTGATATCTCCATGTGAGGTTGAACATGATTCTTTCAAGAGCATGTTGTACGGTTCTCAGTTTGAGGGTCTGTCTCCTGGTTCCATGTTTCAACTCCATAAGTGATTATCCAGAGGATGCATTGGTAGTATACTGCTCTTTTTAGAATTAGTGGAATTTTCTTGTTATTGGAGGTTGAGCTTGCTATACCAAAGGCTTTCCATCCTAGGATGACTCTTTGTTTGATTTCTTCTTTCTTTGATGGACTCATTGATAATCGTTGTCTTAGATAGATGTAGTGGTCTACTTTCTCCAGATCTGTGTCCTCGATTTTGATTCTTGTGTTCCTATTTCTGACGTGATTGTTGCACATAATCTTCGTCTTGCTGAAGTTCATGCGTTGGCCTACTTTCTTGCTCTCTACATTTAGTTCATCTGGCATTAGTTGGAGGTTGTGTAGGTTCTCTGCTAAAAAGACCATGTCGTCTAAAAATCTGAGCTTGTTCAGATATTTAAATATTATTTTGATTTTTTTTATTCTCCCAGTCCAGTCTTCTAAAGATCATCTCGAGACTGTGAAGAGTTTGGGTGAGCTGATATCACCTCGCATCTCTTTTTGGAGCTGAAAGGGCTATGCATTTTTATGTAGCCTGATAAAGGAGCTGCTGTGACAGTATGTATGTTGCAGCACTCTGACATACTGGATCTGCACGTTTTAGAATGATGGCCTTCATAACCTTCGAGATTCCCACTGTCAAAGGCCTTTTTGAAGTCGATGAATGTTACAGTGAGTGGCGTCTTGCATTCCTTTGCCTTTTCATTCTGCAGATTTATCGAATACAGGTGGTTCATAGTCGAGTAGCTTCTTCTAAAGCAAGCTTGCTCCAGTGGTTGGTCTTTATTTAGAGTTTTAGTGATTCGGTTGGTGATGATTTTTGAGAAAAGTTTGTAGATACAGTTGAGTAGGCTTATAGGTCTGTAGTTGTGAAGGTTTGCAAACCATCATAACAATAATTGTCATTCGACCCCAACAGGGTTTCCCACATTTATGACCTTTTTATCGTCCGATCTCAGATTATTCTCAGCTCGTCTCAAAAGCTATTGAGTTAGTCAGTTTGATCGTCACTTCGTAATTGGTCAATAATGGTTTTGCGACTAGCAAAGAAAACTTATTAAATAAGGTACTCCCCTCAGATTCAATCACATAGGCCGAAGCTTGTATGTTTGATTCTTACTGTACGCTTTAAGATTGAGGCCTTGTGCAAAGTTCATCTAATTTTAGATCATTGAATTGACAGGCTCTTATCTTTTCAAAGTAAAATATCAATTGTTGAATATATTACTGCTGTTCTTTAAACAAAACAAGGATACCGTATTTCTCGGCTGATACGACGCACGTTCAAATGGTAACATAGATTAGTCTTTTTAACCCATTTATAGAAACTGTCACGTGACAATGGTGTTTTGACATCTTGCCATATTTGGATGATCAACTAATGGAATTTTCTTGTTCTTGAAGGCTGAACTTGCTCTACCGAGTGCCAGCCTAGACTGATTATTCGTTTGATTTTCTATTTCGAAGATTCCATGGATATTCGTTGTCCCAGGTATAAGCAGTGTTCTTGATTTTAATTGTTGTGTTTTTGTTTTCAACATGTTTGTTGTACATGACCTTTGTTTCATATAACGGTCAACGTTTTTTGCTTCCTTCATCCAGTTCGTCTATTATTAGTTAGAGGCCCTGAAGGGTTTCTGCCAAAAATAACGATATCGTCTTTGAGACTGAGGTTGCTTAGGTATTCATCATCTATTCTGATTCCTCTATTTTTCAAGGCTAAGTTTCGAAATATTTTTGCAAGGAAGACTGTAATGAATTAAGGTGAACTGTTTTCACCTTCTCTCACCCCTTTTTGGAGCTGATAGTCGTTATGTAACCTGATAAAAGAGCTGCTGTGACGGTTAATATATTGCAATACGCTTAGATACGGAGTCTACACCTTGTATAGTGATAGCATTAATGACCTTAGGAATTTCAACTGAATTGAAGACCTTCTTAAAATAGGTAAATACTATAGCAAGTGGCATTCTATATCCTACTTCTCTTTTAGTTGATCTATTGAATGGAGATGGTCGATGTTTGAGTAGCTTCTTCTAAAGCCAGCCTGCTCCCGTGGTTGATTTTCATCTAGCGTTTAGGTGATTCGGTTTGCGATAACTTTGGCGAAACATTTGTAGATGCAGTTGAGTAGGCTTATTGACCAGTAGTTGCTGAGGTCTTTGTGGTTTTCATTTTTCATATAACATCATTATGATTGCAGTGTTTCACTCTTCTGTGACTTTACTTTGTTTGAGAAATGTTGAATGGATTGGTTATTTTCCTAGTGATGACTTCCAAGCTTTTTCGAGTATGTCAGTGGTGATGTTATCTAATCCATGGGGCATTTCTTTTTTCTATGTTTGTTTGATGGCTTCTTTTACTTTCACAGACGCAATATATGAAAAATCCTCGAACTGATTGCTCGTGTCTCGCAAATCCTATTCGCTGTTCTGTATTCCTTATTTGAAGGAGTAGAGTTTTTTGTAGAATTCTTGGGCTCATTCGACGACCCGACCCTATATTTTTCCGTCTTCATTCTCTTTGAGTGCACTAGTCATATTTAGTTCGGTTGTTTCAACTTTCATTTTTAATGTTTTCAGTGGTTTGGGATTTCCCAGTTTTTCTATGAGATTCTGGGTTTCATTTCACACTTCACGGACCCTTTTGTGCTGTTTGCTTTAAACGTAATGGTGACTTCGATTACAAAAGCTGTTACTTTATTGTTGAATTCGTTGATGTTGGTGTTGAGACTATAATTGTTATTATCACTACAAGAAGCCTCATCGTAGTGTAATATTCAGCAAGCTGGTCTTCCAGATCAATTATAAGTAGTTCAATCCTTTCTCGATACCCAAGCTCGTTGCCTTGTGCCAGAATTGAGCAACACTCCGTTAATAACTACTATAACTACTAAAAGTAAAGAATTAACACAAATAAGATGAAAGAAAAGGAATTAAAAAAAGTTCTTAGCGACGAAACTTCTGCAAAGAAAATAAGACAAATAGAGAGACGTGTTTAAATTTTCAAGAGCTTTCCCCCTCACTGGTATCCAGTATGCTTCGGTAGGTCATTTAGCAATTCAGAATAATGAGCTGGATAATTCTACACTCGACATCGATTTCGCAAAACACGTCCTACCTAACAAGGCCACTTATGAAACAACAACTTTGTAAATTCTGTGAGGCGATGTGTTTCCATTCGGAAGTGACGTCCAAACAATCATTGAAGTGCTTTTATCAGACTATGTTGCGCTCGAAGAATACGTCTTGATAATCAGTATTCTCTTGTCAGAAAATGTTGATTATGTTTCTCTCAGTAATCTTCCGGCTTAGGGCAGTAGATATCGACAAGAGAAACGCCGAGATCAAATCAAGTGAACAAATTACGACGTCCATTGTTATTACATTTTATTTTTCAGGGTTCAAGCATAATAAACTTCAAGCAAGATATTGAATTATACGATAACGTTAGTAATAATTGAACCAAACTGATGCTGTTTTTTTTACCAGCAATGAACGTCGATAGGTCTATGAATAATAACACCATTTCTTTCCAAACAAGGTCAAAGACATTCATAAAAGAGAGAGTGGCAAAGTCTGAGGGATGAATTGTACTCTTTTATGTCACAGTACGTCATATTATTCCTCCTTTCTACAATGAATTTAGAAAATAAAAAGGACAAAGGGAGAGACGGACTGAAAGAAAGAAAGAAAGAAAGAGGGCAAGCAAACAGACGCCACAGTTTATAACTAATGTATGCGTTATGCTAAATCGATGACAATTGTTTTATTGGTGAAATCTTACCCCTTTTTCAAGAAGACATGAATAGATAAGTAGTTTTATTTTGATCAAAAATCAATTTAATCAAAGCAAGGATATAAAAAACATTTTTTTCGCCATCAAATTATTATTAGATCGAAGATTTTCATAAAAAATAATTGAACTGTTAAGTGATACAACGTATATAAAATATCATAAGCCTTCATGACTATTTCTGTCGTATGATACAACCATTTCTCAAAAATATACTTGTCGGCGTTTGTTGAGCAGATATAGAGAGTGAATAAACAAAATGAGAATTTCAAGTGAAAGCACTAATTTTTTGCATTACCAGTGTCTGTTTAGCTCAATGGTAAGAGCAGCAATACATTGGACCGGCTACCTTATTGGTCACAGGTTCTATTTCTTGCAGCAACCCCATTTCCAATAATTGATTATCCTATCTACGCTGTATAAAGCAAATGATACTTCCACCGTATAATAAACGGAGATCATTTCAAATAGGGTTCCAAAGTAAAATAACGTTTTCATAATATATATATATATATATATATATATATATATATATATATATATATATATATCGTTAATTTCCTAAATGAATCAAATCTTTGGTACAATGGCTATGTGTTATTGTTTGGAAGTTTAAACGAGGATTTATTTGAATCAGAAACGAATACTTTCTGTACAGGAACAAATATTGCCAAATGCTGTCAACAATTGTTTTAACAGTGTTGCAGGATTTTATCAGAGCCTGGTCTTTTATCGTGTTCAAAAATTTGTTTTGAATTTCAAAATCTCTGTTTAATTAAAAGTCAAAACTAACAGATCACTGTATGATGCTCGTTCGGCCTAATTTCCCTGGTCTCTCTTTTTTCTCTCTCAGAGCTATAGATGTGTACCGATATATATATATATATATATATATATATATATATATATATATATATATATATATATATATATATATATATACATATATATATATATATATATGTATTGAAAAAACGTAATCGATGTCTGAGATTAACAAATCGTTATTCTCGGTGGCTGAATTACTTGCATATTTCGTACCAGTGCTAATGGCTGATATTCAAGTCCAGTTAAAACGTAGGATTTTTTAAGCTGATTTTCAAAGCAATCAGGTCTTCCATAAGTCGAATTTCGGCTGACACAATTCTTATCATCAGTATTTTAATATACAGGAACGTAGTACTCATGCAAATGGGATTATACCAGTATAAATCAGCACTCTTCTGGTGTAGGATAAGAGTATATGTCCTCTCAGATTATAATCAAAATGCCACTTTTATCAAGGGTCAATGTGTAGTATCTGTTCGCAGGACACGCTTCGGTTTTGTGCTGTTGAAATGTCATGAGCAATGATGGCTAACTAAGGCTGGGTATTGTTAAGTGTGAGAAACGTTGGATTCGTCTTATGGCCTCAAATAATTACCCGACCCAGTCTTAGGGGATTGTACGCCCTTGGGGAGTACAGTCCTATTACACTAAAAAGGATTGGTCGGTCTTGCCCTGACACCTTGACAACATTAGTTGAGGGAAATGTAGTTCTCCCTTAACTGGATTCTCTCATTAAAAACGACCTCATGTCACATCTTGCTCTTGTGGGGAAGCAAGTAAATATGGTAGTGTTTGTTCGTACTCTTGGATAGCTTTGCGTCGGTGCAATGATGTGGCAAATGATGGCTTATTGACGCTGGGTATTGCTAACCGCAAAAAGCCTAGGATCCATTCGACGCCCTCAAAAAATTACTCTGCCCAGTCTCAGGGGAGCAGTACGCCCTGGGGCAGCACCTTCCCATTGCACCAAAAGGGATGGGTTGGGCTTGCCCTGACGCCTTCGCAACACTATTTGAGGGGATTGGAGAATTTTTTTTTCATCTTCCCCGTGACTGGAACTCCTCATTTAAAATGACGGTAACTGTGCCCTCATTAAAAAGCGTTACACGCACAATATACGAAGGTGAGTCAAAATTACAACAAATTAACTGGAACCTCATTGAATAAAAATGTGAAGCTATGTTTTTCGAAATATCCATCAAGGCCCATACGCTTATAAAGGCGGGGTTTCTATCTCTGTTATCCTCCAATGAAGAAATCTATGCCATCCGAATTTACTCCAGATCAAAAGGCAGTTTTAGCAAAATAGTCACACTCAAATCGTGTACCCCATGGATTTGTTGGAGTTTAGAAACAACAAAAACCCGAACAGGGCCTGATCAGGGCTGTAAGTTGGATGAAATGAGCGAAATTGAGTCTACAGTTTAAACACGTTTTCACAAAGTCTCCGTTTTATGGACGCACCTGGACGAGACAAGCGGTGTCAGCTGAAATTCGAAATCAGTTCGTTGAGTCCGAGATGGTAACCGTTACCCCACTCTGTTACTTCGCAGAGAAGTTCAGAGCAAAACAATCCCATTCCTCTCTACATCATTATTTGGCAATGTAATGCATAATAAATATCCATTCAAAGAGTGATAAAGTAAGACAGCGAAGACAGTTATAAGCATAATCTTCCTTATGAAAATGAACTATTTTTGAGATAAGACCGAAATATTTCCTTTCATATTTGAATATCAATGCAATTTTATAATGATTTGTCCTTAGGAAGTTGGGACTGAATAATATAGAGAAATCCGTCGGAAAATATTGATGCACAGCTTATAACTTTGTTACATTTTTCCTGATTATTTTGACCTCTTGATATAAAGTGCGTCCGTCCTAGCTAAGCATTGCAAATATATATCAATCCATCTATCTATCCATCTATCTATCTTTCTATCTATATATCCAACTTTCTATCTATATATCCAACTTTCTATCTGTATATCCGACTTTCTATCGATCTATCTATCTATCTATCTATCTATCTATCTATCTATCTATCTATCTATCTATATATATATATATATATTAATAAATATATTAATATATACATTAATAAATCTGTATCTTAATGGTGAAAAAAGCGTTTATTTTTCATACCAAAGTTTTCACGGTATTGCCTTTCATCTCCATCCCTTGTGCTACGGTGCACTTCCAAGAAAAAAAAAGTTTTGTCGTCTGGGCTCTCAGTTTCCAGCCTGACTCGTGCACTCAGAATAGTCGATTCCACAAACAAAGATTTTAGTGTTTTTTCAAAGCGCTTCTCGTTTTTAATTTTTTTTGGGGGGGGGGGTAACCAACGTAAGTAAACCCCATGTTCCCCTCCCCCCCCAAAACAGAACAAAAACAAAACTAAATGATATGTAGTATAAACAAAACATCCATGTATAATAGACTATGATTAGGGCATCATATCAAATTAAAAATAAACAAAAACGAATGTGTGATATGACATGAGCTATACATTAAAATCATAGCTGGAGGGGAGGTTATGATCAATCAACACTTTTCAATCCCCCAAACGGTTACATGGTAAACGACTAACGATTACAATACAAAAAAATCACACATAGTACCATAAAATCAAATTCTGTGTAAATTATGAATAACAGTGAAGAAATATACATATATTGCGTTAATAGATATTGAGAAATAATTAAATGAAATGACAAAAATCTTTTTAAAAAAAAGTTCTATGAATATATTCACCCTTTAACCTGTAAAGCTTTGTATATATATATATATATATATATATATATATATATATATATATATATATATATATATATATATATATATCAGTCATATTGGTCCTGAAAAGAATGGTATACAACCAATGCATCCTCTCAATAGTCACCTACGGAGCTGAGACATGGAACTTAACTAAGACACTGACCTGCAAACTTGAAACAATTAGGAAATTAAAATGGCAATAGGCCGGCCACGTTGCAAGAATGACAAACAACCGATTTACATAAAAGCTAACAAAATTGATTCCCAGAGATCACATGCGCAACCGACACCGGTAGAATATGAGATCGCAAAACGAACTGGACAGATTCAGAAAATATTGTCCCCGTGACACCCATGATGAAGAGGTGCAACGAATCCTCGAGAGGGTCTATGTCCAATGACAGACGATAAGAGACTGATGATGATGGTGTGCAATCAATTTTCTCGACATTTTGTTAAACCTGAAAAATAAACATTAACGTTGTACGGATATTTTCATGAAAGGTGAGAATATAACATTTAATAACTCCAAATTTGTATGTAGTAATGAAGAAATTTTAGAAAGTAGCAGATTTAGTTTGAAATTGATCTGAAATGATACATTTGTTAAAGATGTATTGATTTGCAATCAATTACCAAATCATATAAAATGCGATTATATTAATGTTTTGTACTCGAATGTACTTCTGATCTAATACATGGGGTTCATTAGATTCTATATATTCTATTCTGATCATCCAATCTTTCTTGATATTGCATGCAAGCCTTACTTTCAGTTCTACAGACATCCTATTTAGTGTTTCAGTTTCACGAATTGTAGAAAAAGCTCTCACTGACCAAGGTTCACCAGTGCTTTTCGTTTTGCCAATGTATCAGTTCAGTATCATTCAACACAAATTTATAAGCTATATCATTATTCCATTCATAATTTTTGGTAATTTCTATTTTACGAAAATAAAAAAGTTCTCCTGGATGAAAATATTTTCTTGTACTTTTTTTCGCTTTCACTCCATCACACTAAATAAGCCAACCATCTGTTTGAGAATTAAAAAGAAAAATTACAAATGGGGGGTAAATTCATAACGTAATCATAATGCCGAACTGGGAATTTACGGTTTGCCATTTTTACGGAAGCACAGACGGAATTACGTCTTATGTGAATTATCTTCACTTTTGTCCGATTTTATTAGTATTGTTCATGTAAGTTGTGCTTCAGTTAAAAATGGCTCAAAATAAGTGTCCAACTTGGTTTTTTAATAACACCGAGAATAAAACGTCCCCTTTGTGAAAATCTTTTTTCAAAAGTAACAAATTGTAGATGTTTCGAAACACTAATGGACTGAAAGCATCTATAATTGAAATAATACTTTCTTCAATAACTATTTCATGTACGTAAAACAGGAAATTACTTGATTTGTAGCTAAATTTCAATCATCCAAAATAGAGGATCCTGGAGTCGGTTTCAATATGTCTTATTTCTCCAGTCCGTACCATGATAGAGTGATGACACTCGCACCGCAGATACATAGCTTTACCCAAACTACGACGAAGAAAAAAAAGATATATCCAATATCTGCTCCTGCATTTATTGAGAGGAAATGTGTTTTTGAGGCATGAAAGTAATTATTTTCATAGTTTTGTCATTCTGTTACGACCATTTGTATGCATGAAATCATCGAAATCTAATTTGAATCACTGTTTTGTTGACTTCTGAGTGACATAGTAAAAAAAGTAAGGTAAGTGTGTCTAGCTAACACATGGTGTTCTATCATAGCTGATAGGGTTGGGGACAGTCGCAACAAGCTGTTATAGATCAGTATTCAAAAGATGTTTTTGAAAATTCATTAGATGTGTCATTTTGGGATGGTTGCGTTTTTAGTAAGCATTTCAGGAGACCCAAGGTTGCAGTTCACATTCACTGAAGTGTGACAAAAATTCGTTTTTTAAAACTGTTGCTGTTTTGCAAAATAAATAAATGTTTAATAAAAGTTTTATGCATTCCAGATGTAAGTTTAATATACAGAAAAATTGGTTGGTTTAGTCCAAATAATATCTGAGCTACTGAGAAGAATATAAAAAATGTTGCAACCGTTCCCAGTCTCCTCTGCTTGCTATCAAAGGCTGGATCGTATTTTTCGCGTGTAGTCAATATTCAGGGGTTTCCTTTTACGCAGAATCAATTTTTAGATGTCTACTGAAGATCATACAGAGTGTCTCAATGAATTCTTCCTTTCTGAAGATAAGGATGAACAAAAAACTGCTGTCTTATAAAAACAAATGCAGCAACTCCTTTAGATTCTTTCAACCAAGTTTTGTATTCAAAACACGAAATAAATAAAAAAAGTCATCCATTACACGATTTTCTTTTTTAGGTTTTTCACGCAAGATACGCAAGCTAAAAATACATTGGAGTAGCATGAAAAATTATTCGTAGCCCAACAAATTTGCCAAGGCAACAGAAAAAAATCGTGAATGGTTTTAATGGAATCGCCAAATCTACTATTTGAAGCCTAATCTGGAAACCCTGTCAAGTTTATATAGACAATATTTATAAATAACCGAGATATGTTTAAAATGAAGTAATCCTTACTGATGCAAATGTAAAAGAACTTCTGCATAATGTGTTCAGTTACTGTATTTTACATCCGGACAAATAAAAGGGAAACCAAAGTTATCTCCCTTGGGAAAATATACCATAATTGCCCAATTACTAAAAAAACACCTCTCTTGCCGTATATGCAATAGATCTTGGGAATAATGGGCCATCGATGGGTGGAAACTTCTTGTTTTTATCTGCATTAGTTTCCGGGTTATCAGGCTTTAAAAAGCGTGGCAAACGGGCTGAGATATGAATCAGTTCTGTAACCAATACATTTATTCAGCGCAACTTCACTCACGGTCCAGTGCATTAGATTATAAATAAAATTATATCATCGATAATCTGAAAGAGAAATACTTGAAGGTCTAAATTGTTAAATCATTTTTTGTTATGCTGTGCCTTGAAATGATAGATGAAATTAATCTTCAAAGGACAATTATCAAAATTATAATTCAGTTGTGGATTTCTGATATACTGAAGTAATTTCCCGAGATAACTTTAACCTTCATAGATCTGAAATGATTCTGATATTCCCCTCTACAATCATCTCGAAACTTTTTGATTGGTAAACTCAGAGAAACCTCATGCTTTTGTTAGTTTTAAAGTTAGAGTCAGACCAGTGGGTTGTCGTGTTTGTGCCCATTACCTCTTTGAATAACATTTTTTCCTTCTTCTTTGCACCACTCCATCATCTGTTGCTCAGTCTGGATACTAATCTGAATGACCTGATCAAATATAAATCTCTGTGCTCCAAGAGATACGAAGATAAAGAGGTGGTATTGAAAATAACCCCGCCCCCATACAGATACCAGCACTTCAGAAGTGGGATGGAATCTAATCCACAAAGCCTAAAATAGTCAACGATAATACATAGAAAGATATTCAGCTCTTCAAAAAGAAGCAATGCTACGGAAAAATGTCCCGTCCCAAAGCCAGACCTAATATTTTTGAAGACAATGTAATTCTGTTTGTTTTCTTCTCAAAGTTTGTTATTTCCCTGTAGCAATCACAAACTAGTGTTTAGCCAAGATGTTTCGAGAGGTGAACTTGCAATTCACCTTTCTATCCACAGGGATGCGTTCGCATCATTAATAATGAATGAAACAAAAATGAAAAAGGATCTCAATCATAAACGGTAGTGTTGAAAAGATAGAAATAAAAAGAAAAATAATCCTCCCCAAATCTAACGAAATCTTTATGATAAGCTCACAAGATTTGATGAAAAGCAGAGAAGACAACCCGGGGGACTGCAATGCAAATCGATTCGCCAATAGTTCCGAACAGCTTGCGCGAATCTATCCATTCGACGAGTTTTTGTGCGGACACTGTTCATGTTTTCAACGACGCAAGCGCTCTACTTTCGACCAAACAGAGCTCACGAATCTGTGAAGATATTCGCAGACAAGAGAGAAATCTTACCATTCTAGTGACCAACTCTCAGGAATCGTTCCAAACGAACCCATAAAAAGAGAGTGAGAGAAAAAGAAAAAACGACAGAAGCTGCAAAAAGATCACGTTGATTTAGACTTTTCAATTCAGCGAGGTGTTTCAGTTTTTTTTTCATAACGTCGAAAAATGAGCCTATGCTGATTGAAATGTAATTCTAAATCAGATTAAACACACACACGCACACACGCACACCCAGCCCCACACCCACACACATATATATTTATATATATATATATATATATATATATATATACATACACACACACACGCACACACACATACACACACACACACACATATATATATATATATATATATATATATATATATATATATATAAATATATATATATTCAAAATATCAACTGAGGAAGACTAACCAAAATCTATCGATTTATGATTCCAAATACGCTTTGATGAGTGAAAAACCAATTTCCCGAAATTTAACACGGGAATTATGTACTCTATCATTTCGCCCAAAGGTAGTTAGTAATTGACTGTCATTCGATGATATATTACACATTTCGTGTCTTTGCTAAGAGCAAAAGCAATAAAGTGATATTTCTTTTGTATGGTGTGAAAATGGTTCTCAAGGTGGCTGATTGTAACATCAGACAACATACCCGTATATAACCCTGGGTGGTGCGCAGTATAATGTAAGTGAACGTAGTATAAAAACACCTGCGTCCTGATAGATAAATAAAGGGAGAAGATATTTGTTAAGCTTACCCTAATCTGACATGGGAGCACCTGATGAAGATCGAAGTCCCTATAATGTCAGTGGTCTTGCAACGCTAATCAATTTTAGAATGGATAGACCGAACAAAAAGTATACGTACCTGTTGTAACGAGGGGCAGGGGAAACTAACGAGAACTGTCATTTATAAAGAAATGGTTGATTAATATAAATGTTAGTTAATGACATAATTCATACATATATATATATATTTTTCAAAAACATTATACGCCAACAAAATTGATAGAATTCGGACCGAAGATTTTCTGATTTTGATGTAGTATTTCCATCCTCAATTTTGTTTAAATATTTTTCGATTTTTTAATTTTTGATCTCTGTTTTAAATTCTTCTTCTTCTTCTTCTTCTTCTTCTTCTTCTTCTTCTTCTTCTTCTTCTTCTTCTTCTTCTTTTTCTTCTTCTTCTTCATCATCATCATCATCATCATCATCATCATCATCATCATCATCATCATCATCATCATCAGTCTTTTAGCGTCCTTCATAGGAAATAGACTTTTCCCCAGGATATGCCACAATTCTCTATCATGAGCGTCGCGGAGCCAGTACTTCCTGAATTTGTCTAGCTCGTCCCTACATCTAATATTCTACCGGCATTGGTTGCGCATGTGATCTCGGGGGATCCATGTTGTGACTTGCAATGTCCATCAGTTGTCCGCCATTCCTGCAATATGGCCAGCTCACCGCCATTTGAGATTTTAAATGGATTCTATGATGTCCCTGACTCTTGTCTTTTCTCGGGTGTACTGTGCTGTCTTGTGGTCTTTCCATGTGAGGCCCAGCATAATTCTTTCATGTGAATATTGCATGGTTCTCAATTTGCGGACTTGTCTCTTGATTAGGTTCTATGTTTCAGCTCCATTAGTGACTATTGGGAGGATGCATTGGTTATGCACCCTTCTTTTTAGGATTAATGGGATCTTATTATTTTTGAAGGTTGAGATTGCTCTGCCAAAAGCTAGCCATCCTAGTGTGATTTTTCGCTTGATTTCTTCTTCTTTTGAGGGTCTCATGGATATTCGTTGCCCTAGGTAGATGTAGTGATCTACTGTCTCCAGTTCTGTGTCCTCGATTTTGATCTTAGTAGGAAATGGACTTTGAGGAGCCCCAATCACGAAACATTGTGATTATCATCATCAGTCTTTTAACATCCGTCGTTGGACATAGACTTTCCCCAGGATTTGCCTGACCACTTTATCATGAGCGTCGCGGAGTCAATACTTTCTTGATTCGTTTAGTTTGTCTTTCCATCTTGTATTCCGCCGGCGTCGGTTGCGCATGTGATCTCAGAGGATCCATGTTGTGAGATGTGATGTCCATCGATTGTTTGCCATTGTTGCAAGATGGCCAGCCCATTTCCATTTGAGTTTTGTAGTAGATTTTATGATGCCTCGGACATGTTTTCTCCCTGATATACTGTGTTTTCATACAATTCCTCCGAGTAAGGTTAACCATGATTTTCCCATGCACACATTACACGCTTCTCAGTCTATGGGTCAATCTTTTGGTTAGATTCCATGTGTCAGCTTCATAGGTAACTATTGCGGAGGTGCATTGGTTGTATATTCTTCTTTTTAGGATCAATTAGATCTTCTTGTTTTTGGACGCTGAGCTTGCTCTGCTGAATGCTTGCCATCCTAGAGTAATTCAGTTGATTCCTTTTTCTTTTGTTGGCTTCACAGAGATTCGTTGTCCTAAGTAGATGTAGAGTTCAACTTTCTCCAGTTTTGCATCTTCGATTTCGATCTGTGTGTTCTTATTTTCATGATTTTTGTCTTGCTGAAATCCTTGTGTAGGCCGACTTTCTTGCTTTCCTCATTCAGTTCATCGAGCATTAGTTGGAGGTCGTGTGGATTCCCTGCGAAAAGGGCGGTGTTGTCTGCAAATCTTAAGTTGCTAAGATATTCAACGTATTTTTCGATTCCTTTGTTTTCCAGTTTAGGTTACTGAAGATCATCCAGAGGCGGGCTGTTGAAGGTGAGCGGGTATCACCTTGTCTAACCCCTTTTTTGAAGATGGAAGGTCTGAGAGTCTTGGTGTAAAAGCATAGAAAATGTTATAATGAATTTTTCTTAATGTACCAGATGCTTTTGTTTTAAGAGAGTGATAATTTGGAGTAGCATGATTTCATTAAAGTAATGTTGGGTGAAGGGTGAACATTTCTTAAATCACTCTCTTGAACAATACATGAGTCCTTGCTATTTCCCATCGACACACAATAACCATCAGCAAATCAATGCGTCATTGACTAGTATTAAAAAACTGATAATCAAAACTGGATCAGAAAACTTAATGTAGCCATTGTGAAGAAAGTGAAGCAAAACTGTCGGATTGTTAATTTTGTTTTTAGGGCATATCACAGATTAAAATGTGGAAGAATGAAATATGTATATATGAAAAAGAAGATTCGAAAAATTATAAATCTGAGGAAGAATCGAACGTACAGACGATAGCATTAGTATAACCAGCATGTCCTACTCATAAAATTGCAGGAGTATTGATTAGAATTGTTGTCATTTGATCACCAATTAAAAAAAAGGCCAGGTTCTACTTATGTCAAAACTCAATGAATGATGATAATATCATAACATTTCTCAAGTTCAAAATAGAAATAAAACTTCTGGGAATCTGTGGGGATTTGATCGTTTGATATGGAAGCTTATGTGCAATCGGCGATAGTGGTCTTTCCTGTTTAAAAATGGCTGCTACTCCAACTGTAGAGTGACAACTGCAGATGATAATAACACTAACACTAACCCTAATCATAACACTAAGAATACCAACCCCCAAAATACTAAACCTAAAGACACTAAGCCTGAGAAATATTAATCCTGCAGCTGGAGCAGCGTCCATTTCTAAACGGAAAAAGTGAAATTAGCCGAGCAATCTTCTAATGTGGTTGTGCGTTAACTTATAGAAATGAATAGATGGCGTATGTCGATGGTTTCTAAGCTTAGCTCATTTTGGTAGAGGTGCCCAATGAGGATTAAATATATTACACAAGGAATGGTCTGCGTTACTACAGTGCAGAATATCTCTTTGATAATTGGATAAACATAAGTTAGTTTGACACAAGGATTGAAACATGGGGAAGCTAGTTGAGATTGAACTTATATATGCAGTAAAAGTCTGCAACAATAGATTGCTTGCAATCGCTCAACAGCCAGTACTTAAATGAATAATGCATTGGCATGGGACGAAAAAAAATGAATAAAAATTGGAGAGAAATAACTTGACACCATCAATGATCAACATTCAGAATAAAAGATACCGTAAAGGAAGAAAATGGTACAGTATTTTTCTAAGAGCTACCATAAATGTATCCGTATTTTTATACGCAAATCAGAGACGTGGAGTCTGAAGAATATAGATTGCTTCAAAACAAACTGATAACCGCGATGGAACCATTACTTCAATGCATATGTAGATTAGCTACCCAAACTATTTCTGTCTGACGAGAGCTAACGAAGAAGTTATTTTCTCTGACAGATCTGAAGAATATGTGATAAGTAAAACGTAGCTGTGATCAGGTTGATTCTCAAAGATCAAAAACCCGAGAGAAGCGACCAAAAATATTTGAAAACAATTACAACATGCAGACATGGAGATTATTGAAAATCGACCAGGAACAGATTGATCATCAAAGGGTACCAAGTGCAGAATCAAATTAGGTGACTTGAGTCTTCGTTAGAACTCAAAAAAAAAAAAAAAATACGATCCGTTCGTAAAATTCGTGAAAAAGATATTCAATAAAATTGATGAAAAGAATCTTTTGAATATACCTCAAATGAAAAAAAAAATAACTCACATGGACTTAAATAGAGCTGAGGCTAAAAGTTTAAAAGAGACTAATTAATTTAATTAGCGAGTATACGACAGAAAAAAAGAGGTCCTTTGAAAATAACAACGAACAATTGTGAAAACGTAAAAAAAAAAGTATGATTGCATGCGTACGACCACAAAAAAGGCTTCTGTTGGTTTTTAGTTAGACGAAGCAAACGTTTGTGAAGATTGGAAATGTTTTTCAGCAGTGTGGTATTTGCTTGCCAAAAAGTTCATTTATTCTTTCGAATAAAATTAAAAGACGAGTTTTGACTTCATTTTTCTCGCCCAACAACAAGACAAGTTAAAAATGATGGAAGAGAGAGAGAGAGAGAGAGAGAGAGAGAGAGAGAGAGAGAGAGAGAGAGAGAGAGAGAGAGAGAGAGAGAGAAAGGCAAATCCTATCCCTACCTCATCAATCTTCGAAAGATCGAAAGAAAGGAAGAGAAAAGAAAGAAAGGATGAAAGAGGGTAAGAAAGAAAGTGAAAAAAGTAGTGCATCAGAGAGAGAGAGGGAGAGAGAGAATGTGAAGCTATGGACGCTCGTTTCAATATCTGTATTGTCTCAAATTGTATCTAGAACTATGTGGAATCTCATGACACTCCCCATGGTCCGTTCCTGCTGGATCTTCGGTTCCAAAAGGCCCAGTCACATCACTTGCATTAGGTGGAGGTGATGTGCTTTAATAGCAACCATCCACACACTACATCAGGAAAACGCCCGTTCCTGCTGGGTCAGCGGTCCTAAAAGGCCTAGCTGCATCACTTGCCTTAAGTGGGAGTGATGTGCTCAAACAGCGACCACCCAAAAAAAACCCAAATCTATCTACAAAAATATGTAGATACATTTTTTAGCCCTCTTTCTATGTGAAAATTGATTAGATTCATTTTCTACATTAGATTTATTGAACAAATATTCGCTATTTTGTTTCCAGTACCTTCTTTTATCTTCCAGTTTTTAATAATTACATTCCACTTAAAAATTATCATCTTTCCCAGGAACACGCTGCTTTACTCACCTTTTGAAGTCCTCCAGGTAACTGACATTTCCCCCTTAGTATGACAATGGGTCAATTTAGTGAATATGATGGATAAGTCAATATTTCTCCGTCAAAATCTAATAATTTTTGCTTCGTCTCAGAAAAAAAATATAATATCCCTTTGTCTCTTCTTTGATGTAAATAAACTGATTTGCAAAACAATGAAGAAGTTCTACCTTGTGTTTTTGGAAAAAAAAATTTTGAGAATAATAAGGTTTCAGTCTTATGCTTAAATACAGTTGTTTCAAAATGATAATGATAATAAATAAATAACAGAAGTATTGACCTACATGCTAACCTGAAACCTATTCATACACTTAACCTTACCCCTAATCCTGAATATAATATGAATCCTCTGAATTTGGGGTCTTCAGATTTTCTTAACAATAAGACATGACCAATCCCTACTATAAAATCTCATTTATTAGGAAAAATGAACTTTGTACACTCCCAAGAACTACATTTCCATCTTTGTAAAATATTTTGATTGAATTGAAAATATCAAAATAACATCCGTAACAAGGGGTAAACTCCATGAGAGTAATAAAAAAAGCTTTGCATTTTAGATACATTGCAAGTAGAACTTCCCTCGAAACGTTTATAATCTTTTCTCAAAACAGACGAATTTCCGTAGGAAAGGAAAGTCGTATGGATTGAAAGCACATAAAATTACAAATGGAAAATTATTTTTTTTCGTACTAACTGAGCTTTTTTGGGTTATCTGAAACTTGACAATTTAGTATTTCGTAATTGTTTATGAAGGATGAATACACAAACTTCAAGAGATTTGCACTTGAAGCTGTAGATCGGAAACTGAAGGATCTGAAAAAAAGCAATGACATCATGGGAAGAATACATTAACCCGGGCAAGACCGGGGACTCATACTAATACATGAATCTCCTGATATATATATATATATATATATATATATATATATATATATATATATATATATATATATATATATATATATATATATATATATATATATGTATATATCCGAACGAGGAGAGTGGGTTGGTTAATCAGGAAGCCTGTAGGAAATAGTTTCATTGTCAAAGGAAAACCGAGAAGTTCAGAGAAAGTTATCTGTATTGACTCATGGAAAAGTGTGCTTCCCGAAAACTTGGCTGACACGATCGGTAAGGAATACTAACCGAGTCTTTGTGATTCTTGCTTAAGGTCAATGTGTATG
The DNA here is from genome assembly GCA_963457665.1 of Thysanoteuthis rhombus. Lineage (NCBI taxonomy): Eukaryota > Metazoa > Mollusca > Cephalopoda > Oegopsida > Thysanoteuthidae > Thysanoteuthis > Thysanoteuthis major. The sequence goes on along the minus strand of OY735207.1, from coordinate 48,851,392 downwards.
AAGCAGAGGATCTATTCAATAATTCTCTTGTGCCTTGGCGCTACATTCTACGCTTCCATGAGATAATGTGGCTCCGTCAAAAAAGAGTTCTAAATCAAAGACTTAGGGAATGATGGATTTTTGATGCATTTATATTAAGTTGTATTGAATTATTTCTTGCCTTGTTCTGTATATAACAATATATGTATATATGCTTTGAGCCGGTCTTCAAGATATGAAATATATTTATGAATGACAAATAGAAAAATGAATCCGATTCATAAAAAACAACAAACAAATAGGGTGTACCTTTCAAAATTGATCAAGTTGAATATTCAACATCTTTTTTGTTATTAATTTAACCTGTTTTATTAAAAACATGATAATATTAATTATCGTAGACTATTAACCATTAAGATGGTTTCTTAATCAAGGGACTCCTGGTAATTGAGAAAATAGTTTGATCTGTATGTATTGCAGACCAAAATAAATGTAAGATTTCATAACAAAACTAAAAAGAGATGAAAACCAGAACAATAGCTAATGTTGCTTTTGTGGAGAAAAGATGAAGCAGTAAATCAGATTATAAGTAAATGCAACCAGTTGGACCAAAATAGTTTCAGTGCTGTAATAACACCGTACAATTTTTTTTGGAGTTTACTAATGAAACCTTGGACGTAGTAGAGTGGAAATTTTGGGAGTAAGAATATCTTGGGTTGAAATTACTGATCAATTGTAAAAGAAAAGAGAAAAAAGGCGCCTTTTTCCATGATCACGAATTTTCACGGTTTCTCAAGCCAGATACTCTTCTCATTAAGTAAGGTCATTTTGTATAGCGTTTTGTATATAGTTCTTAGAAGAATAACATGCCTCCGAGCAAATCATTTTGAGATATTTACTGTCATCAACAGTCATGAATCATTGTTTTCAAATGAATCACCTACGAGGACTGATAGCTAGAATGTAGAGGAAATTATTGATAGATTCACAGCGAAATTTAATCACTTTTTTTAAGACTATAGTCCACCCTTGCGCATAATTTCATTGGAATTCTTTAACATCTCCTGAGGACATCGTGGAAACAGACAAAGATCCTTTAGAGTTATCGCGTGACGCTTCGATCTGAAACTCTGATACTGTTCTTCCTGTTTGTCTGTCCACACGATACATCCGAAAGCTCTCAATAAATTTCAATGAAATTTTGAGGAAAAGTGGACAATAAATTGAAGTAATTATTATTATTATTGTTGTTATCATCATCATTATTATTATTATTATTATTAGTATTATTATCATTCATTTACTTATTATTTTTTGAGCAGATACACGCACAGCTACCTCCCTTGAATTGTACGAATCTGTTCACAACACAAAATATATTTAAAATTTCCTTGTTCATATACTCGATATCTTAAGAAGGTCTGAATGAATTTCAATGAAAATTCGTGCTGGGTTAGACAAAGGTTCTTAAAGGGCTCTATTACAGCACGCAGATATAAAGATATTCAGGAATTGAAACGACAGAATCGGGACAAGGATCGGCAGGTAATTGTGCAAATGACTTGGGTTCGATATTTGAGAACAAATAGCATCAGCATAATTTATAAGTTGAAAAAAAATGAGATACCCCAGGACTTTGATAATCCAGATTGAACTCGCTATCAAAGCAGGACAGGAGGATTTGATAGTCGTAAACTGTGAAAAGAGGACCTGTCTGATCATGAGCGTTGGAAAGTTCGAAAGTGAGTAATTGGAAAAACACTATTACCTTGCCAAGAATCAACAAAAATAGTTCAGCATGAAAGCTAGTATCGTACAAACATATAGTTGATATTCTAAATATTCGAGAAACAATTGAGACTTTTCAGACCACGGCGTTCTTGGGGTCGGTGAAGATAACGAGAAAAGTCCTGGAGATTTTTAGAATCCTTGCTGTCACCTAATCTCCAGCGATAACTATAAGGCGTCAAGCATAGGCGTGTAATACACATAATAATCGTATTAAATAACGATATTTACTGAGCTTAGCTTATTATGACAATGGGTCAAACTCAATGAAATGGAGGTACGAGGATTAAATTACACTACGAATTGAAAATAAAATACTCCTAGTAATAGTTGGGAATATATTGATATTTCCCACACCAAATGGATCTACCAAGCAATATTTCTATTAATGTCTGCTAAGCTTTGGTTTGTTCGTTACAGAGCCACAAGTGTTAAGCCACAAGTGAGGGTCAAAATCTGACTAGCTTATTCAGAACTACTTTTGAGTTGAGCACCCCGACAACCATTTTGTGTGTCCATTGATCATAGAATGGTCAAAACTATTTTCACTACTTCTGTGATTCATCTCTCTACTATTTCAGTTCGATTGAAGGCCAAGGTGTATAAACGTTCAGCAGTGGTGTGACGTTAGTAGTGCTCAATTTGACGAGTAATGTCGAAGTCATTTTGAGAGACATATAATAGAAGACCACTGTTTCAGTTTAAGTAATCAAAATTTTTTGGTACTGTATAAATTGGATACAAATGTGTCCGCAGTTACAACGAGTAGTATACGCCCCACGCCAATAACGGTTTATTACAATTTTCTCTGCACATATATTAACGGGCGACTAAAAGAATCAAAGATCATATATATACCACCTCGTTATGGCATGAGTTATTTCTTTGGGGTCATAACGTTTGTCAGAACAAATGTAAAACAATCAAAAGGTTTTAGGTGTGAACTGAAGTGCTGAAATAGAGTGAACCGATTTTTCCGTTCAGAAATAAAAAGAAATGGATCTGGTTACTCACTCAAAAGAAATTATCACGTGACAAACATCTCTTGGTAACATTGCATGTTAAAGGTGATAAATGAATTAGTTACTTCATTCGCTTTTTTTTTGTTGGGCGGGCATCCACGAAAATGTCTGAATTTTCGAAAAGAGAGCTAGCACAAACTGGGAACCAATTTAGCATAAACTTACGTTGCAAGCTGACCCACTGTTGAGAATCTTTAGGGGGTGGAGTGTAAAACAACAACAAAATGTTCTTTCTAGACATAAAGAAGAGTAAACGTTGAAAATTTCATCCCTCTAGCTCCATTGTTGCAGCCCCTACTCGTGATACGCACAGAGCAAGTCAGCCAGCCAGCCAGCCAGCCAGCTAGCCAGTCAGCTGAACCAACTTGAAAACTAAGAGAAACCCAAGTTGACAGTTTCAGTTGACGGTTTCTAATATTGCAGGCATGAGAAGAAGCAGGGTCATCGGATTGGAACAAGAGCACACATCGGCGACAGCATATTACTTTGAGTTAATGGAAGATATTGATCAAAAACGAAATCAATTACGTTGTAGCGCAAAATAACGTTATTAATCGTACTTTTATTCACTGATATAAATAAACCCCGGCAAGATTCGATAAATGACATATTGATTAGCGGGCAGCTTGCCAGTTGGTTGCAACTCCAGCGTCAGCTGAATTCAAAAATCTAAATTTGGAATATTTTTACGTGAAAATATAAGAGAGAAAATCGATAACAAGAACGGAAACAAACTTTTGACAAAATAAATCTGAAGCAAAAGAATTAGAGAAATAAAGATGTTGGGACGATTTGTTGCAACCTAATACGTTAGAATAAAGAAAAGAAGAACAAGGGAAAGAACAGATTCTGCTGAAAGCCTGCAACATTGTGGATACATTTTTTTTTATAGCATTTGGCGATGTTTGATTATATTTATTTATTTAAGAAACATGTTTGTTTCCAATTGATTTTTCCAAGTTAATCCGGTTAAAACGTCCGAAACAAAGATAAACAACCATTGCTGTACAAAATGAAACGGAGAATGTCTTTCGAAATGCAAAATAGTTCATCGGAAAATAAGCAACTTATAAATATATATATATATACGAAGTGTATTAATTAGTTATAAAATACTGTGTAGTGTGCTTTCTTTCTAGCTTTCTTTCTTTGACTCTTGTTTTTTTTTTCTCATTCTTTCCCTTACCTTTTTATTCTTTTAATCACGTGAATTAATTTTTAAAAAAGAATATGACTTTTGATGAAAAAAATTCTTCTTTCTTTGAACACTCTATATATCGAATTTTTATATATTTACCTACACTTTCTCTATCTTATAATCCTCCCTGTCATCAAGATTACAGCTTTCGTTTTTTGTTAGGATCACTGTCTATCTCTCTTCAAGCACTCTTGCGTCGGATCCCTTAATTCATTACAAACGCTGTTGACCTATTTGAATCTGGTCTTGATAATTTTTGCCATAAAAAGAACTGCCGACCAACGTTGCGGTTAAGAACACTTACCTTTATTAGAACTAAATAAAAATGACATCCACGGGTTGCAATTCCAGGCTGTATGGAGCATGTTGTCGTAAGACATTAAACGATTACTTAACACGCGATTTTACAGTCGTAGCCGGGAATTATTGCCCCAAGGGACGGTATTTTCAGCTACAGTTAATACAAATTGAAAGTGAATTGGATGTTGATTTTTTATAAACAGTAGGAACTTCTTATAGAACGTTCACTTTAGTTTAATATCTAGAATACCCCAAACGAGCTGAATTATAAATTTGAATGAAAAATAAAAACGTGACCCTTTTTATATTTTAAAAGTTTCATTTACTACGGATGAAGGACAACAGAATTCAAGTGAAACTGGTAGTCAAGACAGTAACTTTTGGTACTTGAATGAAGTAACTATTAGGATTCGGTTTAAACTTATTTTTTTCGTGTCTGTTAATTCTTTACCTGTGCCTCATGAAAGAAGTTGAAATTGATAAAATGGATGTTGCTCGAAAATTTGATTTAGTTTACATCGTAGCTTTCGAACGAAACATTTTTTATGCAATAATATTAGGAACAAACTTGAATTTCTAACGAAATAAATGCTGCTAATGTAAGGAAACACTAATAATAATTTTGACTCCCTTGGTTTTAGTAAACAGATACGTACAATAACAATATAGTCATTGTAGTCTTCCGTACATAGAAATTCTCACGTTACTTTTTGAAAAGTCTTAAAAATCGCAGAATTCTTCGCAAATTATCGTTTAGAAACCAACTATTTTAAGCATCCGATCGTTAATTTCTTCATTTTTTGTATATAAAGATTTACATTAAGGCAAGAAAGGATTCAACTTTCTTCAAAAATAGTTTTTAAAAAATTGGTATATTTCTAGCAGCTACTTCTGCCTGAAATGTACAACCAAGTTATCTTCCTAGATTCATAAAAAAAAAAAATACTCCAAATGAAAATTGAAAATTTTGACTTGATGTAAAGGTATATCTTATTATTCTGCTAATTGTTCGATAAAAAAAAATATTCGACCCTTTTTACATTAACATTCATACAAATATCAATATTGTCAAACTCCCAGAGTTGACTTTATTATTGCGAATTCATCAGTGAGAGAGAGAGAGAGAGAGAGATGACATGACGTCATGCTGTGTTTGCGAGTTCTTTGTATTTCATGTGTGTGAACAGTGAATTTCTGTTATGAAAGATAATACTTTTACATCACAACACGTATATATATATATATATATATATATATATATATATATATATATATATATATATTGTTTCTCTACTGGATGAAAATTACTGCACTTCTCAGGACATCATTAAGAAAGTATTGTAACAGAATCATGAACAATAAAAAGACATGAATAATTCAAAAGGAAGGTGATATTTATCCGAAATCTTTAGTTATTTGTTTGACCAACATTTGTCGTTTATAATCTCAAACCAATTTCAAATTTTCAATAATGGCTAGGCAATCTTTGGCTTTTTGCTAGACCCCAATAAGCCTAGGGATCGAATCCAACCTGGAACGACTCATTTTTTTTCGTTTTTTTTCTCCCTTGCTTTTGAGGTCTGTGTTGATTTAATCATTAGGCTGAGTAGGCATCTTCTCCTTTCTTTCAAACTCCTACTATGGACTTTTGATTTTATTTTCTTATGTAAGAACAATGACGGAGGACAATGACCAGACCACAAACCAGTGATGCCATATATGAACAAAAGTGGCACAGTACGCAAAAATTGATGACAAATTAATTCCCACTTCTAAAGTCCAACCCAGGTTGACTTGTTCTGTTAAAGTTTATAAATCGCATTTACAAAAACTGCTTATAGAGGGATTGAAATGAGACACATACTTTCGAAAAATAATATTGTATAGAAAAACGAATTAGGTTTTGTTTACGTTTTACATTTTGATGAAACAAGGGAATTTGATCCAAGAGTAGCCAAGCTTGTTCAATCTTAATTTAACCATTCATATGATTATTCAATGTTTGTAAAATGCTAATGATCACTTTACGCAACGGGACTATTCTTAGGCATTCTAGAAGGTTACTTGAATAACTTAGACAATCTTTGAGCACATAGAATAACAAAATTTGGCATATTTCCCCGTAACCATCATAGAAACAACGCCGCCATTATGCTAAAAATAAAAGAACATCCCACTGACGCCAGAGAAAAGAGTGTTTAAGAATATTTGACAGAAAAAAAAAAGAAAAAGAAAAGTTAAATACTCGTTAGATATTTTAATATTCACGCAGCCACATTTGAATCTTGAAATTCTGAACTGGAAGCAAGTTGGCGCTTTAGCAAACGTGCAGATACAAGGGGCTCATCGTTTAATCTCTGTGCACGCTGCTTTGAAAATCGTCTGGGAGATTGGAAATCAGCCTAACATTACCCGGAAGGGATTGTTCGGAAATTTAGAGATGGCAGGAATAGTTGTCACTCAACAGCCAGTTACTGAAGTACCCAAACAACATGAATGAAAGTTCCACAGATCCGGTAGAGTCCCACGGTTGATATAAAACAATAACGGAATTTTAAAGATTTTTCAATGCCCCACCGAAAGGGGAACCACAGATAATGCCTACTATGTATTTAAAAACAGCACCTGACTTAATTTTTATTAACAGTAGCTGAAAATACAGTCCCTTGGGGTAATAATCCCCGGCAATGTTCATCATCATCATCATCATCATCATCATCATCATCATCACCATCATCAGTCTTTCAGCATCCATCTTTGGACATAGACCTTTTCCAGGATTTACCACACTTCCCTATCATGGGCGTCGCAGAGCCAGTACTTCCTGAACCTGTCTAGCTCGTCCCTCAATGTAATATTTTGCCGGCCTCGGTTGCTCATGTGGTCTCGGGGGATCCATGTCGTGAGTCGCGATGTCCATCAATTGTCTGCCATTGTTGCAACATGGCCAGCCAACCGCCATTTGAGATTTTAATTGGATTCTATGATGTCCTTAACTTTTGTCTTTTTTCGGATGTACTGTGCTGTCTTGTGGTCTCTCCATGTGAGGCCTAGCATTATTCTCTCATGTGCACGTTGCATTGTTCTCAATTTGCAGATCTGTCTCTTGGTTAGGTTCCATGTTCCAGCTCCATAAGAGACTATTTGGAGGATGCATTGGTTATACACCCTTCTCTTTAGGATTAATTGGATCTTATTATTTTTGAAGGTTGAGCTAGCTCGCAACGGCTGTTAAATCACGTGTTGAGTAATGGTTTAATGTGTTACTACCACATGCTCCATACAGCCGGGAATTGTCACCCGGGGGTTGTCATTCTCATTTTGTCGTAACAAAGGTATGAGTTTTTAAGTGGGACGTCAGTCGGTAGTTGTATGGATGCACTTAATGGGAAACAGCAAATAAAGTAGTGAGGTCTGAAAAGTAAACCATGGATACAAGAGAATCATTGAAAGAGGAACCGTTGAGAAGATGAGACAACTAGAAAGGGAAACAATAAACCATATAAATTATATCTGCGATGTTGTAAATACAATTTTTGACAGCATTTGTTTCCGTAATAAATTCTTTTCTTTCCTATTGAGTCTTCAAGGTAACCCCCGTTAAAAAGTATAATCAGCACATCAAAATTTATAAAAAAATAAAGTACGAAATGCAACAGAATTTATTGTAAATCGTGAGATTATAGATTAAAATTGTTTTAAAATCGACGTTAAAAACAATTTAGATCTATAATCCAATGTTTGTGAACGCCACTGAAGAGGAAAACGGCAGATGTTTTTTTCTGTCACAAGAACTGATTTTGAAAGAAAGAATAAATGATGTGAGTTAACGGGAGAACAAGATTTGGAAAAGAATAAATGACATCAGTTAACTAAGGACAATTGATTAAAAATAACTGGAGACAGGCAATGTTATTTATAGAGGTGTTGGGTACATCTAAGAACTTACCATGGATAGGCTCAAATTTTCTGAGGAATATCTGCTTAAAGATATCAAATATTTCAGCAAAATGCTTTTGGTTATATGAGGTTAAAGTCACTTGCATTCATTTCTACCCATAATGCTCAGGAAGAGCCAAATTGAAACCAACCAGTTGGAGTATTCAGTGTCAACAGTTAACCTGATTGTGATATTACCAACATATGTGGTTGTGTTTTGTGTAAGGGCATAGGGCGCCTTGAAGGGAAGATGGTTGAGGCTAAAAACCCAGATGATTTGGATGCATATCTTCCCTCCACCAGGGAGCTATAAATGAAATGTTTGGTTTTCCCGTCCGATAATCAGTCCTTAATTCTAAATGGAATCATGGAACCTTACCAAGAGACAGACCCGCAAATAAAGAACCATGCAACGTGCTCATGAAAGAATTATGCTCAACCTTATATGGAGAGACCACAAGACAGCAGAAAACATCTGGGAAAACACAGGAATCAGGGACATCATAGAATCCATTAAAAATCTCAAATGGCGGTGGGCTGGCCATGTTGCAAGAATGGCACACAACTGATGGACATCACAACTCACAAGATGGAACCCTGGGAATCATATGCATACCAAAGGCCGGCAGAGTATTCGATGGAGAGACGAGCTAGACAAATTCAGGAGGTACTAGCCCTGCGATACCAACGATAGAGAAGTGTAGCGAATCCTGTGGAAGGTCTATGTCCAACGACAGACGTTAGAAGACTGATTTTGATGAACCAATATTGTTAAAGCTAAATTTTCATCTACAGGGATCGTTTAATTTTTGGTTATATCATTATGAGTGATGTTAGAAGTGTGTTGTATGCAAAACGTCCAATGAACATGGCAATTAGAAACGAAGCTAATTTCCCGAATAGACTATATTTCTGAAAAGAGTTGGATACTTACTTGCCTTCAATATGTGTATTCGAAAAAGATATTTTTTAATGAATGATACGTTCACTATTCAAAGACAGAGACCTGAAAAGAGTGGACCACTGCATCAATCTCGGACCACAATTCTCTATGAAACCGTCGAAAGAAGGAATCAAGCAAAGAATCCCTCTAGGATGGCAAGCCTTAGGCTAAACAAGTTCAGCCCCTAAGAAAATTGTACTGATTCTAAAAATAGAGATCTTCAACCAAAACATTCTCCCGATAGTCACTTACCGAGTTGAAATGTGGAACTTAACCAAAAAATTGACCCACACCTAACTTAGAACGAAGCAAGATGCTCATGTGAGAATCAAACTCAACTTCTCATGGAAGGATCAGAGAACAGCGCAGAATATTAGAGAAAAAAGTGGGAGTCAGGGATATCAATCGATTATAAATCACAAATGGCAATGGGCTGGCCAAGTTGCAAGAATATCAGACAAATGATGGATATCACGACACTCAACGTGGGTTCTTAGAGAAAGTATGCGAAACTGTGGCTGACAAAATATAAAATGGAGTGACGAACTACATAAATTCAGAAAGTATTGGCTTAAGGACGGCTATGGTAGAGATTCTGGCGAATCTTGAGGAACGTCCAACGACAGACGTTAAAAAGCTGTTGTTGATGATGTCAGTAACCCTAGCATTAATTCCTGACCACTGGAAACTGCTCTTTATTTAGATGTGATAGCAACATCCATCGTTGTCGCCGGCAGACTGACAAATAAATCGATATAACAAACGCCTCATGTTATCGCTACAAAGCATTCGCTTCAACCCCTTCTATGAATCAGATTTCACTAAAGTGATGTTTTATTATTACGTCATTAGAACATGAAATTTTATTTTACTACGTCAGAATACAAACATACATAAAGTGAATGAATGAAATTTCGTTTAATATGATAATATTGGGACCTCACACACTTATCCCAGCATCTTTTCTATTTTCAAAACTCTTTTCAGAGTCTTCTTTCGCGATTGCCATCTAAAACCTTGTCAACTTCTCTTTAATTCCGCCCATCCACTGTCTAAAATATCCTTTTAACGTTGAAAATCCAGTCACAGGGATCCTTTTCTAGATTGTGAATGGGATGACTCAAAACGAGACGTGAATAAAAGAAGACTGCCGATTGAGTAACACCACGGTAGAATGGCTGTTCACATGCGCAGTAGTCTTGCTCCTAATTGGTTGCCAAGTTACAATGAGGTCAAATGGTTCTCAGTATATTCAAAATGGCTGGATACTTTCAGGATCAACCCCGTATATTGTGGTATATTGTTTTTTTTTAATGTTTTTTTTTCTATTACAACGTACCGATTGGTCTATTCCCAAGGCTTTTGTCGAGTGTCTTTCATGATTTAGAATATCGAACCTTGATCTCAAAAGGGTTGGGCATACGTTCCCATTTCTGTAATAAAAAAAATATAACTGGGGGGAGGGTTTCTGTTTAAAGATAGTGGCAGATTAGAATCTCGTTATCGTGCGAGGAGAACTTATTCCTGATATAATCGAAGCTGATCAGGTAGTTTAAGCTCCGGGATCATTAATTATGAATCGTTATTGATTCTCGTTTCTCTTTGAATACAGAGTGGCAAAATATGATTTCGGATATCTCGTTCGCGTCACGAGACTTGGAAGACGAATGTGACCTTCAACCACCGGTTGAAGTTAATGTTAGATTTTTGAGAGAAATCCTGGATACTGTTCAATCGAAAGTGACAACCGTTTCAACGTAGACTAATACAATAACCTAAGCTCTGGAAATCTTCCAAAAAAGACTTAAAAAGATCATAATATCTGGTCATTTAGGTTAAAATGTATATCGGTCCGATCGGATCAATTTCCTCGTCTTTGTGTTGTTTTTGCAACGTTTTGGCCGCTGTTCTCTTCGACTTTTCTCGGGTACCCGTCGTGTGTTGTGTGTGAGACGAGCACATCAGCCCCTATGGAATGAAGCCAATATAATAAACATAGAACAACATTGGAAAATTAGATGTTTGGAAGAAGCTGCACACATGTTAAGTTCAATCATCCAACCAGTAGACCAAGCATAGATATCAATAGCATTCGTGGAAGGTGGGCACTGATTAAGAAAAGAACATATAATGAATTAGAGGATTAAAAGACTTAGCGTTCTTTGTTTTGCTAGAGGATCACGAGTTCAACACGTGTGTAGGGTGGATTGAGGTGGGCAGAGGCTCTCTGGTAGGATACGTTGGCAATGTGGGGGGATTTACAACGTGAGGCACCAGACGTTAAGTACATGGAAGGAGAAATACATGCTCATTCGACTCAGATCAATATTCGACCTTACAAAATATGATAGACAACCGAGCAAAGGTTTGAGAAAAGAGCAGCCGAAACGTTTTGATGAAAAAATACCAACAAAGACGGGTGAAGTTGTTGAAATGAACCAATAAGTACTAATATGCTATTGTTATGTCTCATCTAAAATATCTAGGCAAAAAAGCTTATTTGATAAGATAAGTGTCTTAAGTATGTTTGAATTTCTCAAAATAATTGTTTGTTCGGCTCAGTCTTCACCTCTTTGAATTAATTATTGGATAATTCTCCCTTGAACAGTTACACGATTGAACTATCGGTGCTAACCCGATACCAAAACTTTTTAGCTTTGAAAACTCATATGAATACACAACTTGAAGGGAAATGGCTGCACCATTTTGAATAGTAGAGAGCCTCAAACTTGCCTAAAGAAAATTTTAAAGCAGGTCTCTTTTAATTCGATATAGCTGCTTATTAGTTTGTAAATTTTTCTTTTGCAGGTGCTGAATATAGTCCATGAAAATTTGCCAGTGTTGCGAATACGATCTTTGCTGTTGTAGCCTTGTGCCAGACTAAGGTTAACCAAGTGAAAAACTACTGAAAATACTTACCGTTGGTTAGCAAGTTGATCTTTCAGACCAATCTACTAACGCAGTGAATACGATTTCCATTGTTGTGGCCTCGTACCAAACTAAATAAAGATTAAGTACCCGTGATGCTGCTTTACCACTCCACAAGAGCAGGTGTATATCCCTGCACTACCTGATCGAGAGATCGAATCCATGACATCCAGGGAAGCACATGATCTTTGCAAGCGTTTCTTTCCATTAGGCTGCGATCGGAGAGGTGAAAGATATGACAGTTGGATTCTGTATTAATTGACTGAAAGAGAGAAAATACGTCGTTTTCAGGTGTGTTCATACCTGATTATTTATTTCACATGTAATAAAGAATGGATCATCAACGATTTTTGCAGAAGCGTATGCTGAGAAATGGGTTCGAAAAATTGTTTGAAAGGTTGATTTGATGATATTTGTTAAGGGAAATTGAATGCAGATAAAGAATTGAGTTAAATACACACCAAATTAAGAATGAATGCATGGATCGAGTACTTAGTAGATTTGATTAGATTGATTGAAAGGTCTATATCAACAGAAAGAAACACAGTGAAACCAGAATGAGAGAGACCACGGATGACCAGAAATAATATCTTATTATTAGTAATGTATGCCTGATAGTCATGCATGGAGCTGAAACATGAAACATGACCGAAATATTGACCCTCTTACTGAGAACCACGCAACTCGCGCACGGTAAAATCATGCTCAAAATAAAATGGAAAGATCACGGGAGAGCACAATATATTAGAGTATAAACAGGAATCAGGGAAATCATAGAATCTATTAGATTCACAACGAGAATCCTCAAAGATCTCATGCAAAACCGTGGCTGGCGAAATATATGATGGCATGAGAACAAGAAAAGTGAGTATTTGCTCAGCGACGCCCCTGATCGAGAGATATGGTGAATCCTAGGGTAGGTCTATATCTAACAACGGATGCTGAAAAGCTGATTACGATGATGTGTAGGTGAGATCATGCGTTAGTAGATACGCAATCTATAGGCGATCTCTATTTAGTCGGTCAGAAAAAGACTGACTAGTTGCCAGAGTTGTCGTCGTCGTCGTCATCATCACCCTTCTAGCTCCTGTCGTTGAATATATACATTCTTTAAGATTTACCACACCTCCCTTTCATATGTGTTGCAGGGCCATTACCTTCTAAATTTCTCTAGTTCTTCACGCCATTTATTCCTTGCTGGCCAGAGTTGTGGGTCGTGATGCCTAGAGGGTGTGTGATATTCTTGCACTATGACCAACCCATTACCATTTAATGGTAAGTTTATCAATGCGTTCGGTAATATCACTGACCCCTTTCTATTTTCTAATATAATGCGTTCTCTTGTGATCTGTCCGTGTAATGCTACCCATGATTATCTCTTGTGCCCGTGGCATAGTCATTGGTTTGAGGCCAAATCTTTCGGTCGATGGTAATATTATCTGGTGTAGGTGTCTTTCTTCTCTTTTTTTCATTGTTTGATATTATACATCATGGAGTGATTTCTTGGGAGTCCGACCTCGTTATTCGTGACTTGCATATCCTGTTCATTGATCTGTCTCTCTTGTTTGGAAGGAGAGAGGTTTTGGTAAAATTTATGGGTATGTCCGACAATTTGGTCCCTATCCATTATTAGGTCTCCATTTCCTTAGGGCAGAGAATGCATTGGTATTTTTCTCGTAATAATATTTTCGCTGATAGTTTAGGAAACTCCCACCTTTTTCGATGAGCGCTGTTGTGTATCTTTTTGTATCTTCTCTTCGCTTTTTTTTGTGGCATGGACTTATTTAGTCAAACTGCTTCACCTTTTTCTCTGGTGACTTGAGATTTCTGTGTTTTTCTATGAAATTTTAATTTTTTATTTTGTCTAAGAGTTTACTGATGGTCACTTTGCACTTTGGCTTAGTGGCCGCTGGTAGATATTTCAGAAAAAGCTCATACGTTGAGTTGACATGAACAGTCTTTTTTTTGCAAAGATTTAGGAATAAGTGAATCTGTTAAAATACAAACCGAGTAATCTCGAGCCATTACTAGACGATAGTTGATTGTCGATGTTGAATTCTCTCTGCTGCTTTTATGTAAGTCTCAGAAAAAAAAGTACGTTTTCGGAACATTTAATGACATTCGATTTTTGCTATTACCAGGTATTTCGTGGTTGTAAAATAAATTTGTAAATTGCTCTTCGTTTCGGAAAATTATCTTGCGTTGTAGAAATAGAATTCGACATTATCGTTAGAAAGTGCTCTATACGTGTATTTTGTTCACATGGAAGTGTACAAATTTGAGTTTGAGAGAGAAGAAACCGTCCGTCTCTTAGATTACGACCGTTTTTCCCCAACCGATCACAAAAATAAAAAATAAAAAGTCTGAGTTTTATCACAAATCCGTCTAGAAGACGAAAATGAATTCATCGGAACGAAATAGCCTAACATTTCAACCAAGTACTCAGAACTTTCAAACTCTGAAGGACATTGCAATATGATCTATATTTTATATAAAATTATCTGACATCTCAAATCTTCCTATGTCCAAATGGGAAGTACAAAAATTGATAAAAAAAAACAACTTGTTCTTATGAGTTTACTTATACACGTAAACACTGAATATTCGGAATCCACGGATGTGGAATGTATTTTAAAACAAAGTCAGTATAAGTTTTAATAAAAAAATGACAGTGAAAAGTAAGATACAAAAGGTATATATTTGATTAAATAATATATTTTTGCCAATAGACGGTAAAACAAGATTCACTGATCTCTGTTCAAAAAAGTCTAATTTTGGAATGCATATGAGTACGTATGAATCAGCGACTAAGTAAATATACCAACAGAAATGAATGATACGGACGTTTGTTTTTATCGATTCCAGTGTTCGTAAGCCAAGCGAGATCCAAAATGCTCAAGAATAAGAAGTGACGTCTGTAAACGCCTGAATGACGCATACTGCACAGACGAGGAAAATCTAACTGGGAAAAAAAACGTTTTCTTTTCGATATAGGAAGTGACGTCAGATCTCCGAACATGGGGAAAAGTAAGTTTTGCGAAAAACGATAAATCTGTAGACAAGACTAGAATGACTCTTGAAATGGCAAGAGCAAACGCGGAAACCTGAATTCATGACATGTAGATTTTGATAATTAATGATAAAAAAAAGTAACGAAATAATGGCAGCTCGTATCAAATGCATGTACACAATTATCCTTAACATCATACGGACATATTAAAAAATGATGACATGAAATGGATACATTTACATACGTATATGTTATACCAATAAAAAAACTACACATTTTATTGAGAGTACAATCGATAAACACACTTGCAAACAGTTAGATGCGCACACAAGAACATATTAGATAGATGAATATGCTGAAGGTTGAGATATCATCATCAGAGAGATGAATATATTGGAGGTGGAGATAGTATCAGAATCATCATCAGTCTTTTAGTGTCCGTCGTGTGTCTTAGATCTGTCTGGAGATCCGCTAGACTTCTCTATCATGGACATTGCGGAGCAAACACTTTCTGAACTCGTCTAGTCCACCACACTATCTGAAATTTCGCTGATTACAGTTTCGCGTATGATATCCTTGTTAGTCATGATTTCCATCGGATGTTTTCCATTTTTGCAACCTGACTATCTCATTGCCATTTTAGTTTCCTAATGGATTCTATGATATCTCTAACCCCTGTTTTTATATATGTTGAGCTGTTTTTAGATTTCCTCTTGTGATGTTGAACATGATTCCCTCTAGAACATGTTGCATGGTCACCAGGTTGGGGGTCTGTCATTCGGTTTGATTCCATGTTCCATAGATGACTGTCAGAAATATGCACTGTTTGTATACCCTTCTTTTCAGGATTAATGGGATTTTGTTGTTCTTGAAGGTTGAGCTTGTGCTACAAAGAGCTTGCCATCTTAGAGCGCTTCTCCGTTTGATTTCTTTTTTTTCCGAGTATTTCATCGAAATCGTTGTTTGTTCGACGTGTAGTGGTCTACTTTCTTCAGGTCTGCGTTTTCAATTTTGATTGCTGTGTCTTTGTCCTCAACATGTTTGTTGTGCATGAAATCTCTTGCTTTCTTCATTCAGTTTGTCTAGAATTATTTGGAGATCTTTAAGTTGATTTACTGAAAGGAGATTGTCAATGGTTGAGTAGCTTTCTGGATACTGATTTTTCTTGTGGTTGGTTCTCATCTACCGTTTTAGTGATTCGGTTGGTTATCCCCCAGGTAATATGTTTGTAGATACAGTTGAATTGGCTTATTGGCCTGTAGTTCTTTAGATATCTCGGGCCCCTTCCTTATGTAATAGCATGATGATCGCAGTGTTCCAATAATAAGGGATTTTGAGTTGAATATAAAGGCTTGTGTCCTGGTGATGTCTTTACGAGCTTTTATAAATAGGTTGATGTTGATGTTATCAAGCCCAGGTGCTTCCTTTTTTTATTTGTTTGGTGGCTCGTTCCACCTCCAACTTTCTGTTAAATCTTCAAACTGATCACTCCTAATTTGTGTATCCTGTTTGTTGTTTTGTGTCCCATGTTTAGAGAAACATGGTTTCTTGAAGAATCTTTTGTTGGGTTCAATGATGCGGTCCCTATCCTATGTTACATCTCCATTTTCCCCAAACGCAATTGTTATTTGTTTTTATCCTGTACCCAGAGCCTTTTTAACAGTTCTAAAGTCTTTACTTTTCCGGAATGCTTTTGATTACTGCCCTTGTGTATCTTCTTTGAATTTTCTCTTTTATTCTATTGAATAGTTTCGTTAAATTCGGTAACTTTAATATTTCCCCTTGTTGGTGATTTGAGATTTCTGTGTTTTTTGCACAAGATTCTTCTGAGAGTTTATTGATTGTTTGCTCTTTGGCTTAAGCATATTGGCAGCTTCTATCAGAGATGTTGTTATTTTGTTGTTGAGCTCGTTGATATTATCTTCTGGTTCGGTAAGAGGTTCATGCCTGTTTTTCGGTTTGAGCTTGAAGGATCAAGTGAGCTCCTTAAGTACCATAAATATTTTCAGTTTTATGCAGGACTTTTCCTACGTTTTTTCTTGGTATCTATTCGAATGTTACCTTATCATCCTGTGGTCGCTCTCTACATTGACTTAATTCAGAACTGAATGCCTTTGACTGTCGATGGAGTTGATTCCATTCTTGGTTTCCTGATTGGGATTTCTCCATCTTCTATTGGATCACTTCTTAAAGAAGGTGTTCATGATTCGAACCCGTTTCCTGTTCCACTCTTTCGTTTTGTGTTATGTATTTGTATTTTCTTTCTTTGTCCTACCTTGACGTTGATGTCTCTCATTGTGATGTCAAAATATGTTTTGGTATCAGAGAGTATGGAATCCAAATAGTCGTAGACGATGTCTATCCCAACCTTAGTTAACTAGGAAATGGGAGTGTAGACTTGAATCATATTCTGTTTGTACGTATTTGATATTTGTACGATGACACTGGCTACACGATCTGAGATAGCTTTGAATCCCACAACGTTATGTCATCGTGATTTTCTTTTCTATGAATAAGTAAGCCAAGCCCAGTTTGTGTTGCCTTTTTTCTTCTGTAGCTGTTAGAGAAGATGTTTATTCTTTAGCTAATACTGGTTTGGCTAAATATGATCAGACAGATTCCTAAATAATAATGTATATATGAGCAAAGGATGGTACATATGAACATATCAGGCTAGATATGCTTACAAAGAGATAGATTTTAAAATAATAGATCTGATGTAAGCAGACAGACATTTTCGAACATACCAGGCAATATGTTAGCTGGAAGAGATAGATTTGAACAAATAAGCCTCCGAACAGGAAGAGATAGATTTGAAGATATTGAGACCGATGTGAGCAGACAAAAATATGTTTGGACATTTTAATGTACACATGAGCAAACAAAATTGATAGATACTTAGACGGATTACATTAAATTGAAATAGCTAGTTATGAACTGACAGATGGATAAGTATGAAGACACCATACGGTGGATATAAACTCTCAGATATCGGAGACATCGAAGTGAGCCACCACAAACAATTTTAGGGATTAAGTGCAGATGTAATATCGGTGCCAATTTATATATTTTTGAAGTTAATCCGTGCAAAAAAGAAGCTTTTAGCATATATTAGTAAGGTTCTTATGCATATCTTACATAAGTAAGGTTCTGATGCATGTCTTATAACACAGAATCTCTGATTATTTTCCAAATGCTGAACTTCAAATTCTTTGTTAGAAACGTACATTGATGAAAATTGAATTAATTAAAAAGAAAGAACTGAGAATGGATTCTTGCCGAGGTTTCATTCATAATAAGGAATCGTAAATATGAGAACTTTTGCAATGCATACTTTCCTCAAAGGTAGCTGATTATTTCAATGAGACACATCATGTTGAACATCCAAAATTTTCCCTATTCTTTTACATGTATGTATGTATGTATGTATGTATGTATGTATGTATGTATATACATATATATATACACACACATATATATATATATATATATATATGTATTATTTATTTACATTACTTTATTTATTTATAAATTTATTTTGCGGGGGATCTATCATTGTTTTGGGTGTTTACTGGATTATTTTGGAGCCCTATGTTTGTATACACTTTGGAGATTAGAAGAGGTATTTATATATACACATTCATGTAATAGAGATTTTTTTGATTATTATATAAGACATGTAATATATTCCAGCTACTCTCTCTATATATATACATATAACTATCCCTCCCTGTCTCTTTACCTATATCTATCTATCCATCTATCTCTCTCACTATATATATATATATATATATATATATATATATATATATATATATATACGCAGTTACATCAATAAGTTGGTAGCCTAATGATGAAACATATCATTTACACAACAAATATTCATTTTTCAACGTAATCTCCTTTTTTGTTAATGTGCCTAATTCGTCGGTGAATATCAATCATATACTTCGATTTTTATCCACTGATGTAGGCTCATATATCGGGAAAAAACATCCACGTGAACACTCCTCCTCCTCCCCTTTCTACCTCTACTACTACTACTACTACTACTACTACTACTACTATTACTACTACTACTACTACTACTACT
Source organism: Thysanoteuthis rhombus (assembly GCA_963457665.1). Lineage (NCBI taxonomy): Eukaryota > Metazoa > Mollusca > Cephalopoda > Oegopsida > Thysanoteuthidae > Thysanoteuthis > Thysanoteuthis major. The sequence continues at coordinate 48,832,192 of OY735207.1, read as the reverse complement.
ACTGCCACCAACGTGTTAAATACAATTATTAATATCAAATCGAGGTTCTCGTGTCAGTGTCAAGTGAGAGAAATTAGGCATTCAAAACAGTATCTTTCTTGCACTACATGATACATGGTAATTAGGCCCACCTATCTATATTGAATACTTATTTCTGCGTTAGAATGAATGAATGTGTATCCTTTGGAGACAATTTTTGCTAAATTTGATGCTTCTCAATCATGAAATGCTGTGAAGCCTTCACGTGCAATACATAAACATTTTAATAGACAAACTGATCCTATATTTCCTATGTCAAAGGAAGAATATACCAATCAAAATTGAATCAAAACGCGTCATTGTATCAAATAAATAATAAAACCACAAAAGCACCCAGAGGTTGCACACCTCTGCAGGTGCTGTCAATAAACAATACCTGGATCTGCCCCCAAATTTCAACCACTTCTCCTTTAGTTTATGACCGACCCTTCCATAAAGTGACATGGAATTCGTCTTTGAATTTACAGTTATCGTGTAGAGAGACAAACTTGTATGAAGAAAATTGAAACACATTCCAGATAAAGAACGAATTCCTACATCCAACCTCAAATTTAATCACCTCATCCTCATCCCATGGCTTGGTTTTCCACAAAATTTAATTCAGAAATTTTAGAGACATCGTGTTGGCAGACTGATAGACGAAAATAAAAAAAAGACAAAGGGTTATCTAAATATCTCTGCAAATTTGTTCGCAGAGGTCATTAATCACTGTTTATTTAAATGAATAACGTAGTTTTGCTTGCTGGAACGTTTTGAAGGATAAGTGGAAAAGGGTGAAAGGCTTCAATTGTTGAACATACACAGAAGCTGAACGTTTTGTACAATTATTTTTCTCTTTCATGAAAAATAGAATGCCTGAAGCGCGTATGAAAATTGTTTTTTTTTTTTGGAAGAAATACGTGTGCTGATCGGAGGAATGATAATTGCAGAAATTTACAACATGGTATTAATTTGTTTCCAATGTTTACTATCGGAGATTTGAAAGAAATGACCCGTAAGATCAACTACAATCGTGACATGGACTACCATGTCACAAATTTTACTTTTGAGAGTCTTCATGCCAAATATTAGGTCAGTAGATCAAGTAATTATTGCGTGAAAGAGAGACAAACAAACAAACAAATAGAAGGCTCGAATAATAGTATGGATGTAAATGTACATATCATCATAAGTCCTTTGCTGGAAAAAAAGCATCCCCTATATCCTTCCATGACGAGTGCGATTCTGCTAATCTTTGCTTTGTCTTATTAGCAAACCATCATATCTCACTGCATCTTGTGTCTGGTCTTTTTCTACTGCATTCACAGTCCCATGGGCACCATCGATTAACCTTTTGCTCATTCTGTTGTCCTTTCTTCCTGCTGTGAGAACCATTTCAGCTGCTTGATCACTTGCATGATATTCCTCACTCTGGTCTCCTCTTGGATTCATGTTGATCTTTTTTTATCGGTAAGATTTGTTCGTATAATTGCTCTTCCAATTGCCGTCTGTTTCATTCTGAGTTTGCTCTCGAATGTTCTTGTAAGTTTCCAGGTTTCGTTCCTAGACGTCATAACTGGTATCAATCATTGGTTGTATATTCTCTAGGCATATTCATAATTTGCTCTTTAGGATGCCTCGGTCAATACCTAATGAATCCCAGCCAACTGTTATGCGTCATTTTATTTCATTCCTGTGGGCTTTCTCTACATTTATCATCAGACCTATGTAAATATATTCTTCAAATTTTTTACGGCTTCTCCCTCTATTTTTACGGGGTTTTTTTGTTACTTTATTATCGGAAATTTCTTTTGTCCTTCTTTCGTTCATGCTTAACTCTATTTTTTGGCTTTCTCTGTATAGATCATTTGATACGTTTTATAGATCTCCTGCAGTTTCTGCTGTGAATATAATATTATCGGAGTACAGTATATTCTCTGTCTATGATTACGCCCACGTTTTCCCAGTCCATTTTCCATAAGATGCTTCAAGCCTTGTTGTAAGTAGTCTCAGTGATCTCAAATATCTTCGTCCCACTCCATTTCCAATCTTCATTTAATTTGTATATCAATGAAGTCTAAGGATTGAAGTGTCATTTGTGTTTATGTTCACAATTACCTTTACGTAATTCTCATTTATACCTTGTACTTGCATTGAATTGGAGACTCGTGGGTTCTATTGAATCGGCGGATTTTCAATAGTCCACGTAATTGGCTTACGTAGACGATGGAAAAGCCTTTGATTTAATAGGATATTGATATTTTCACTGTATTATATCCGATCAATTTGATTGATATCATCACAAGCGAATCAAAGTGGTTTGCTGCATTCTGATGTTGATTAACCACTTAAATGTGTGCACATGGTATTCTGTCGATTAGCCACTAATAAAGCCTGTCCCTTTGCCAAGTTAATTTTTGCCTAAAGCGTTCGTGGATCTGTTTGTAGGTATTTTCAAGAATAGTTTGTAAGTGTTATGTAGTTGAGTGATAAACGTAATTGCCAAGATCGTTATTGTCCCTCTTTTTTTGTAAAGTAGGATCATGATTCTTTGACGGAAGTTTTTTGACACTTTCCTCCCACGTAAGCATGTTGTGGAAAGTTGCACTAGTCCTTAGTGATAGACTTTTCATGAAATATCAATCATTAAGCCATTTTTGTCTGGGGATTTTCTGCTTTTCATACTATGTTGTGCAACGCTACTTCGTCCGTTGTTATGTTTGTAAGGTAACCGTTCTCTATCGAAGTATTCACAAGTTGTACCTTCATTTGCAAGGAATAAATATTCAAAAGGTATGGTTTAGTTATTCTTAATATTATATCCTTACTCTTGTTAATTTCGTGTATCTGTCTTCTTGTGTAAGCATCTGTTGCTCGGCAATATGACCCGCGACCCGAGCGTATTTCAAGCTCTCGCTTATTCTGTTAATCTTTACTATCCTCTCTATGTTTTTATCTTTTCTCCTCTTCCAATTTTTGGATAATTATTTATTAAGTTCTAATCTTTTGGAATCACTTTCTTTTGGTTTTATCATCATTATACTTGTAATTATACAGACATGGATATATGTATACAAAATTATATATATATATATATATATATATACATATATATATATATATGTATATATATATATATATTTATATATATATATGTACGAACACTAACACACACACGCACACACACACACACACACACACACATATATATATATATATATATATATATATATATATATATAAATATGAATATATATCTGAACTTATCACATATATGAGTAAACATATAAATATCTATACAAGCATGTATATGTGTATATATGTGTGTGTGTATTTATATCCATAAGCCCGCAGATCAATGTTGAAAAAGAGATTACCTTACACAATTATTCCTTTTCAACATAATTTCCATCTTTGTTATTTTACTTGATTCGTTCGTGTTAATATAGATCAAATTGATCAAATATGCCACTGTGAAAATATCAGTTCAAAATGAATGTCAAGGTTTAGGGTACGGACTTATTGACCAATACTCGTATATACCTATACACCTATACATATACATATTTATATACATATGCTTGCATCTCCATATGTTATAAGCTATGCGTATTTATGTATGTATGAATGTATATTTGTATGTGTGTAACAATTTCCAACGAGTGCACTCCTATTCAAAGGTACTATGCGAGTAAATATATGTATATATATATATATATATATATATATATATATATATATATATATATATATATGTATGTATGTGTGTGTGTGTGTACCTTGTCCTCCCCTACCTCATGTCAACAAAACTTTTCTGACTGATCCACTTCGGCGCCAAACGGAATTTGGACCACTGGAAGACGGTGACGTAAGACTTATTGGCTGAATGAAACTAGCCAAGCTGAAAAAAGAGTTTGCGTAGAAAGCGTCGCATTCGATGTTTGTTTTGACAAGTGGAATTCATTTCTCCCATGAATGGCTTGCAAAGCAGAATGTGGCTACAAACAAAGTAGTTTTTTTTAGAGGTTGGGGTGGGGGATGGAGCAAAATTTTACCGGAAAAATAAGAAAGTAAAAAACAAAACAAAACAGAAGTCAAACCTTTTGTCTCCTCCTATGCATACATCTTGAATAATACGCATAATGCTCCCTTGATATGTTTTGATATTAATTTTTGTCCCGGCTCAAACATTAACTTTCAACAAACTTTGCTTTGTTTTCTTTTACCCTCTGATAGGGAGAGACCAAATATAGTGTATTAGAGGAAAAACGGGAGTTTGAGCATTCATAGAATCCATTAGAAAACGCTGGCCATGTTGCAAGAATGTCTGACAGCCAATGAACAGGGATCCCAAGAGATCAAATGCAGGACTGGGGCCGGTAGAATTTGAGATGGCGAGAAGAACTGGATAGATTAAGAAAACACTGGCTCCGCGACGCCCAATATCTATGTCCAACGACTGACGATAAAAGACTGATGATGATGATTATGATGATATACATAAATCTCTTTGCCTGGGAAAACAGTCTTTTCTACTTCTTGGTTTGGCTCTTCATGTTGCTACGTGGCTATTTAGAGAGATCTTTCAGTCTCCATTCATCGGGAGCATCCAAGCAGTCGTGGACGTGAGTCTTCGTCTGGAGAGGAACGCTCTCTTCTGTGATCAACGTTGGCCGGTTTGTATTTTTAAACATTTTTCTTCGGTCACTAGTTAGTGTTTTCCCCTTTACTAGATGTGTTTTTTTTTTCTTTCTTTAACGGGGAAGAGACGAATGGAAGACAGGGGGGGGACCAAAGAATGTTGTTCCGAGGTTGTCTCATTAATAGTGCCAGAACGAACACTGCAGCAAGGAAGATGGAGAGGGGTAGGGGAGGACATGAAAAGAATGAAGAACGATGAATGAGTGGGAGGAATGGAAAAGAGAGTGAAGGAATGGTTAATTAGGCGGAACGGGAAGTAAGAAAAGAAGAACATCAAGAAGACAGAAAGAATGATGCTGATTCCAAGAGAGAGAGAGAGAGAGAGAGAGAGAGAGAGAGAGAGAGAGAGAGAGAGAGAGAGAGAGAGGCAGGGTAAGAAGAGGGGGCAGAAGAAGAGGTAAAGAGATAGAGGCAGGCCAAAATAAAGTAGGGAAGGACTTGATGAGGAGAGAGAGAAAGGTGATGATAGTGATAAGAAAGAGGAGAAAGAAAGAAAGAAGTAAGGAAAAAAAGGAAAGAGGGGGAGGAAAAAGAGAAAAGTTGAGGCTATAATGTAGGATAAAAAAATGAAAGTACGTATCTCTCTCTAGTGATAGTTATTTTACAGGAAGAACATTTTAGTAATGACCGCTGTATTCATTGTCAACGTCGAAATGGGAGTCTAGTGACGACAAAGATAAATAGCTATGCTCCTTCAGTGCCAGGTGAGGAGTAGATCCATTGTCAGCTCTGACAAGAACCAATGAAACTCTCTAAAAATAAATAGCTATGTCTTATTCGTGTGAAATGAGTAACAAGAAGCATAACATTGGTAATCACTGCCATGTCCATTGTCAACGTTGACAAAATCAATGAAATACTGACAATTAATAGCCAAGTCTTTCTCATGTACAATAAGGAAGACGAAAAATATCCTTGACTTGTTGGCCTCGTGGTGTCATATATACTTTAAAACCTTTCCATATGCTATTTGAATGTGCACACCTAAATTAGTTGGGCGAATCAGACCATATAGAAATAAATAGAAATCAGATAATTATCACCGGGTTGAGAGCGAACGCAGAACTCCCCAATTTATTTTACGAAGTGGGGAACCAATGTGAATTTTGGACACATATACAGTCTATTTGGGGCTTACTCATAGTGATACTTGACCAGGAGCAAGTTTAACAATGGATATAGCAATGACCAGCAAGGTTGACCATGGTTATAGCTGTGATTATCAATATTACGCTTCAGACGTGCGACTGGCGTCTTTGATACAACAAAAACACCAGTAAGGATATTACTGAGAAACATTATGTTATTATTAATGAAAAGTTCTTCACCTCCGAAAATCCGAACGAAATTATCAAAGCTGTTGCAGTTCAATGTTTCATTAGTGATTTGCTATCATCGAAAATCCTCCCAAAAGAATTTTTTTTTTTACTTTTAAAGATCTACGTATTTGAAAAAGAGAAAAGACGGTCTTTGTATCGCTTGCTGCATCATGAAAGAATAACTCGAAGACCACGAAAATCACTTCATTAGTCACAAAGTAGGTGCATTTTTACACGATTATACTGCAGAAATAATGAGTCCATATGTTTCTACTGATTAATTATCATGTCTTATTGATTAGAAATCATAAACAACATTCCAGTAATTCAATCAGAAAGTAATTTCAACTTTTACAACAAACACTCGTCAGCAAATCTTACAAATACATTTTTACACCATTATGTCGCAGAAATAACGAGTCCATTTCTTTTGACTCATCATTTATTATTATTATTATTATTATTATTATTATTATTATTATTATTATTATTATTATTATTATTATTATTATCATTATTATTATTATTATTATTATTATTATTATTATTATTATTATTATTATTATCATCATTGTTATTGTTGTTGTTATTATTATCATTATTGATCAGAAAGCTCATATTTCTATCAGGTTCAAAATCTTTTGTGTTGGTTCTTTTGCTGCCTTAAGAGACTTGGACAGAAAATATTTCTTGGAAAATATATTCGGCAAAATAATTCCACGCGTCTTCAAATTGATATGGTGCGTTTTAGAAACTAACATGAAAATATTCGTTAAATAATTTCTGAAAACTTTCGATTTGACAAAATTAAATATCATACTCATGAAAATCACCAGAAAAAAAACACACACAAAAAAATGTCCATTGAACTTCGGTACCCAGTGGAATCTTTAAATAACCACGATCTATTTCTTAAAAAACCTCAAAATACTCCTGACAATAAAAATACTCCCGGTTGATTATTTTTTCTCAAATTTAATTCTATGCCTTCGTTATTTTCACTTAATCTCAGTGTTGACCTCACAGCTACAAGAAATAAAACAAAAACGTTCAAATCTTTTTAAAATTCTTAAAAAAATTGAAATTGATAGTTGGATTGTTTTTTTTCATTTTCACGGATAATAAATAGATCATCCATTAATGGATAATGGTGAATGAATTTTTAAGTAATAAAAAATGAAAAATGATGGTAATAACCACTAAACAAATTCCTACTTGATGAAATAAAAGAAACCGTTGCCAATTCCTGGACCTAGTTTTCATGAATATGAGATTCATGGCTGACATATTGCTAGAGATGGACCAAATCATCAAATTAGGAATAGAAACGAATTTAGAATAAACTGCGTCCTTTATTAGATAAGTCCTGAAAATTTTGTAAGAATCCGATTAGTTGTTGATTTTTGGTGATTTTTTGAGAAATGTAGATGTTTTTGCAAATCAAAACTTCGGAGAATCTTCCTATGCTAATTGTTTCTGCAAACGTTTTGCTTATCCTGTCATAGTATTTACGCTATCTATTTTCATACTTATCTTCAGTCTTATAAGAGGGTTACACAGGTATTTTCGACCACATATTCCCCCCAGTCTTTATTCTTACTTATGGCACCAAGATTTAGACAACGAAATTAAATTTTATATGATTTTGACGTCTCTCTCGACAACGTTTCGATTTTTGGAAAGTATTTCAGCGGAGTTCACAAAATGCTTATGTTGATGTGAATAAATAACTATATTGAATGTTTTGAATAATCAAGAACAATTGTTTGGAATAGTTAGTCATTAGGGATAGAAAAAAAAATCTTGAAAGACGAGCAGAAATAAAAGAAGATTTTAGGAGGAAAAAAAAAAAAGAATGAATCAAGATGGAGAAAACACGCCTGTGGGACTTGGTAATGCCAAACAAACTTCAGACAACCAATCAACAAACTCTCTCAAAAAGTTTAAATATTTATTCCCCAAATAATTCGAACTGTTATCAAGAGAAAAAATCAGAGAAAATTCCTGGATTGAGTTTTTGCGAATATATCCCATTGTAATGAAAAATGTTGGCCTTTTCAATAAAATTGAATACTGCAACGACTTGAACAAAAAAAGTTTTACACCTACTTCAATTCTGACTTTCACAACATAGTTACATGATTAAGACAATCGCCAAAAATGTTGAAGTGGAAGAAAAAAAGTAAAATTTTCTGGGTTAAATGTTACTCTAAAACAAACTTGCTTAGCTTACATTTGATGTACAAGTTTCTACTTCCAACTGAGAGTAACCAAGATAGCGTTGTCCCGAGTCTTCAAGAGCAAGAACATGGCTGCAAGGCTTCTTTATAGCTTCGCTTACTCGGCTGACTGGAATTGTTTCAGTTTAAAAAAAAAAGTTGTTTAACTCGAAAACTGACCGTTGTAAAATGATATAATAGATGCACACTTCCATATCCATTTTCAGCTTTGACAGAACCACTGACAACGTAATCTTCCTCATGCAACATGAATAATAATAATAATAATAATAATAGTAATAATAATAATGATAATGATGATGATGATAATGATGATAATAATACTGATGATAATATTAATCCTAATAATAATGATAATAATCACAATGATTATAATGATAATGATGATAGTAATACTGATTATAATAATAAGGATGATAATGTTGATAATAATGATAATGATTATAATAAAAATGATGATAATTATGATGATAATAATGATTATAATAATCATAATAATGTTGATGATAATAATAATGATAATGATTATAATAGCGATAATGATGATAATAAAACCACGTAACTCGTGAATGTAATCAACTAAAAAATGCCGACATGATAGAGTATCACCGGTGATACAACGGGAATTGACTAAACGAATGGGATTTAACTGCAGAAAACTGGTATCAGTGCAGACCAGAGACATCCATAGAGAATGGAAACCGCAAATTACTACTCGGACTTAGACATCCAAACGCCCTCCCCAAACGAGTAATAGTCGACAAGAAGAGGAAAACCTGCCAAATCATAAGACGTCGCCGTACCAGCAGACCATTAAGTAAAGAGGGAAAAGAGTAGAAAACAAGAAAAATACCAGGATCTGGCAAGAGGTGTGGAACATCAATGCCAAGGTAGTACCAGTAATAATAGGTGTACTCGGAACTGCACCAAAGACATTGAAGGCGAGATTGGAGGAACTTGGTATAAAAGGAAGGATTGTGACTGTACTGACCACAGCATTGCTAAGAACTGCACGAATACAAAGGAAAGGGCTAGAAATATAATATCTACGACCCCAGCTGTTAGCAATAGCCAAACAGGGGGAGGGAGAAAAATACCCAAATGGTAGTGGACGCACAAACCACATCACTGCGATGAGGGAGAGATGAGATGAGAGGAGGGCTGAGGACCCAGATACATGTACTATCACTCAGTCTTCAGCAATGACTACCGTGCAACTAGTGATAAACTGTAAACCACGGTACTGCTGTGGACTATGAGAGAAGGGCTGGAGATTTGAGGAGACAAGCTGTCAGTAAGTTTCCAGCGGTAACCACCAAGAATAATAATAATAATAATAATAATAATAATAATGATAATAATAATGATAATAATAATAATAATAATAGCGTCCTTGAATGTGACACGATAAAACGGGAAGAGATGAAGGAGAAAATAAAGAACGAATACCTTAGAAGGATAAAGAAAATATTAGAGACCAAATTAAACAGCAGAAATCTAATAAAAGGAATGAACACCTGGGCTGTGTCAGTAGTTAGGTATACAGGACCATTCCTAGGATGGACAAAGGAAGAGCCCCCAATCAATGGATAGGCGAACAAGGAAACTTATGACAATGCATAAAGCATTACACCCTAGAGATTATACAGATAGACTATACGTTAAGAGAAAAGAAGGTGGCAGGGGGCTCATCAGTATAGAAGATTGTGTCCAGAGAGCTAAAGTAGTTCTGGAAAGGTATGTGCAAACAAATAGTGAAGAAATCATAAAGAGAGCGAGAGATAGTGCAACAAACAATAAAGTAGAAAACAATGGAACAGTACAGCAAACAAGAAAAGAAAGATGGGAAGAGAAAAATTGTATGGCGAGTTCAAAAGACAGATACAAGATGTAGCAGACGAGAAATCATGGACGTGGTTACGAAAAGGGAACCTTAAGAGAGAAACGGAATCGCTCATCATGGCAGCCGAAAACAAAAGCATAAGGACAAACTACATAAAAACAAAAATCGACAGAACACAGACAAACAGCAAATGCCGCATGTGCGGTGAAAGAGATGAGACAGTAAACCACATAACTAGTGAATGTAGTCAACTCGCCCAGAAGGAGTGTAAGCATAGACATGATAGAGTAGCAACGATGATACACTGGGAACTAAGCAAACAAATGGGATTCAACCATGTGGAAAAGTGGTATCAGCACAAGCCAGAGGCAGTTTTGGAGAATGACAACCACAAACTACTGTGGGACTTTGACATCCAAACTGACCACCTCATCCAGGCAAGAAGACCGGACTTAGTAATCGTAGACAAAAAAAGGAAGGCCTGCCAAATAGTAAACGTTGCTGTGCCTGCAGACCATAGAGTAAGAAAGGAGGGTGAAAAAAAGGGAAAAATACCAGGACCTAGCAAGAGAGTTAAGGAAGATGTGGAACATGAAAACCAGGGTAGTACCGGTCATAGTGGGCGCACTAGGAACTGTCCCCAAAACGCTGAGGGGGAGACTGGAGGAGATCGGGATTAGGGGAAGGATAGAGACCGTACAGACCACAGCACTTCTGGGAACTGCACGGATACTGAGGAGGGTGCTAGAGATATAAGTACTGCAACGAATTGTAGCTCTGTCATGATATGCGAAAGAGAGAGGAGACGTTAGCTGAAGACCTGAGGAGACTTATTGTCACTCAGCCTTCAGCGATAACCACTGGGCAACCGGTGTGAAACTGTAAATCGCAGTATTTCTGCGACCTATGAGTACTAGGAGAGAAGGGCTGGGGACTCGAGGATACTTGCTGTCACTCAAACTCCAGCGGTTACCACCATGCAACTGGTGTGAGATTGCAAATAATAATAATAATAATAATAACAACAACAATAATAATAATAATGATGATGATGATGATGATGATGATGATGATGATGATGATGATGATGATGATGATGCTGACTGTTATTTCACCGGTAAGTCATAAATCATTAGAAAACTCCCAAACGATGGAACGTTTCCCTAAGGAATTTTCACGTATCTCTGGGCAAAAAAACAAATGATGTTTTCGCTGTTAAGTTGGTGCAAATATTGAGAAATTCGACCAAAACTCATCTGAGGTCATAAACGATAAAATCTTGAACATTTCCCTGTAATTAGGGTTTTGTTTTGACGTAGCCAAACTTCCTGTATACAACTTACAGAACCGTGTCTTGGTTGTTCAGACGATAGTTTAAGGCAGCGAAAAGAGAAAGAAAAACCTTACAATCGGCATAAATAAAGAAAAGAGAACAGATGGAATGTGATGGAATGTTGGCAAAAATCTGACGGAAAAAAGTAGAGTTATTTCCCCTTGGAAAATATCCAAAGATGTCCTTTCATTCAGTTGAAGGGTGCTGACAATACTTCTAACTCAACGATATAACTTTGCCGTTTTTGGTCCTTGGGAAAAAAAATCTGCAAGTTGTTGATTCATAAATGTTGATTCATGAATAAGAAAAGCAGATTTGCTAATCGATCATTTTGGAGGAAAAAAATGCCCGGATAAAAAGGAAAAAAATGTTTTCTTTGAATATCTAACTCTTATTTCTAATGTTTATTTTTTTGTGTTCATAGATATGCGGGGGAGAGCGAAGAAAAAGAAGAAACACACACACAAGAAGGAAACAAAAAATTAGAAGCAGTGAAGCCTCTCTGTCTACCTGAACACCCACCGATGGAAAGTTTGAAGTTCACTTTGTTTTCCTTGTGTAACAAGTAAAACAAGAACAATCCTCACCAAAATGAGATATGTAAACCGATGTGTGAAATCCACATTCCCCATCGTCATGTGAACCCTGGAAGAACTGATTGTCTAGAGGCTGTCTTACCGAGTCACGAATCTTGGGAATTGACGAAAATCCATCGTACAGATTCACACCGGTATATTTCAATCCAATAAATAATGACATGTATACAAAAAATACATACTTCTTTGAATTTTATTTTTTATTTATTATATACAATACAAGATCTGCAATAACCATCTTGAGTCAGGATAGGAAATAGAAATTGGAGTGGAGATTGCCCATACGGCAGTCAGTCTTTTTATACTCATTTTTATATTCATATAGAGTAGAAATTTGATTTCTGTCGTTATGCAAGTGTTTCCCATATTCAGTAACCTAGGCAGCGCTAAATGAATATATCGTGCAATCGTCTAGTTGGTAGAAGCGTTGGTTTGAATCTATGTTGTTTTTGGTGGCGAGTTCAATCCTTGGGTTAGTAATTCTATGGTTCTATGGAAATAGCAAAACACACTCAAATTCTAAATATCTACGGAAATTCAATAAATTACTGTTAACCAGAAAATTGGCTTTTGGTCCTTTGCAGTGACGGTAAATACATTTCTCGAGTGGATAGAGACAAATCCTTGTAATTTCATATCGAACAGCCGTATTATGGACTTAGTTTTTGGTCCTGGGTTTCTACCTTCTTTATCATGTCGTTGGGGCGTCCACCAAGGCTGCATCTTGGGTGAGATAGCCTGACAGAGTTCATCCCTTCTACGCTTCCTCAGACCTGAACTTTATGCTAAGTGTTTAGCAGAAATACATTGAGTACAATTTTCAAAGTCTTTGGTATGATTCAGTCATGGATCGAACCCGCGACCTACCGGATAAGAGGCGAGCACTGGACCATTATGATCAGTCATAACCGGGAAAACATTATTTAGAATATATCTCCGGGAATACCGAATTCTCAAAATAAATCTTCAAGTGGAATTGTAGAATAACAGTTAATTCATATTTTTATTCATCATATTCCTCGTCTTTGAATGCTTTCTCATTTATTCCATTCGTTCCATTCAAGATTCGCAATAATCATCTCGTCATTTTTTTTCAGATCCTTCTGTTTCTGTGCAATGTCCTTTTCCTTTTATTCTTTACGCTTTTCTGCCCTCTCTTCATTCCTATTGTGTCTTCTTTCTATTGTATTACCACTTCTATTGTTATCCCCAAACATTATCCTCTGCAGCTTCTGAAGATTACGGAAAAATATATTTCTCATTAATTGAGGCATTCATTTGAATAAATCAGCATCTTTTCGATCGTAGCCAGTAGTTACATTACGTTGTAGTTTGCCTCGTGTTTGAGAGAGTATTGAATTCCCCACAAGAGCAAGTGGCTAGTGTACGAGCCCATATAAAGCCAAACTCCACTCCAACAGAAGATGATTACTACAGCTTCTGTATCATATATATATATATATATATATATATATATATATATATATATATATATATATATATATATATATGATTGTATCAGGAAATTAATTTATGTGATCCAAGAGAATGCTTTAAAATTGCTTTATATTACAGAGAAAACCTATTTAAAACGATCTCCCGTCACTACAGGGTTAATGCATAACTCAGTCTAGACAACGTGAATAGAATAAACAATTAAAGAAAATGTGTCTGCAGGAATCGAACCTGGCACCGTTAGGATAGCTGCCAAAATGTAGCGATGCTCTTACCATTGAGCTAAACAGCCGCTGGTAATGCAAAGGCCCAAATAACTGTTTCCGCACCAAATTTTCATCTCGTTTATTCTCAGTCTATTTGTCTCACTCAACATGACAGTCATGTATTAAGAAATAGATATATACGATCCAAAAATGATTATAAACGTAGCAATACTCCTACATTTGACCGCGAACACACGAAATCAGAATTTGATATGAAAGCAGTTATTTGGGCCTTTTGCATCACCAGCGGCTGTTTAACTCAATGGTCGTTATTTTTTGCTCATTATATATATATATATATATATATGAAGTTAGCAAGAAAGTTCGCTTCAATATGAACCGCAGCAAAACAAATATCATGTACAACAAAGATGTGTATGACAAAGACACGACGATCAAAATCAAAATCTCAGAGCTGAAGAGAGTAGACTACTGAATCTACCTTGGACAACGGTTCACCATGGAATCTTCAAGAGGGCAAATAAAGCGAAGATCATACTTGGTTGGCAAGCTTTCGGTATAGCAAACTCAATCTTCAAAAACAAGAAAATACCACTTGTACAAAATAGAAGAGTTTGTAACCAATATATCCCAGGTAGTCTTCTACAGGGTTGAAATATAGAACCTAACCAAAAGATTGACCCTCAAACTGTGAACTACGCAACGTACACGTGAGAGAATCATGCTCAACATCATATAGAAAGATCGCAGGACAGTATACAAGAGGAAAAAAACAGCAGTCTGACATACAATAGAAACTATTAGAAAACTCAAATGGCAATGGGATTCACAAGCTGCAAGGATGACAGACAACCCCTAGACATTTCGATTCACTGAGTGGATCCACAGAGTGAGTAAGATAGCGTGACAAATTAGACGAATTCGGGAGGTACTAGCTCTACAACTCCCATGATAGAGAAGTCTGGTGAATCTTGAGGGACGTTTATATCCCATGACAGACGCTTAAAAGTTGCTGCTGCAGTTGTCGTTGCTGCTGCTGATGATGATGATGATAATGACTAATTATATAGGTTGAAAAAGAGGCAAGTCAAGAATGAGGATATTGATGAAGGGGCATTTCGTGCAAAAAGTCAGAGAGTAAAATCATATGCAGAGTTCAATAGCACACCGAATCACACACATGATGCGTAAAAGTTATGCAAGCATTAAACAATTCCACTTTCTCTTATATACTGGCTTGTTACAGCTAATAACATTGTTTTGCGTGCATCCCATCAGAGTAGAGATTCAGTGTTCGAGTTTGAGAAGGACTTATATTTTCAATGCAGATAAATGCTATATAAACAAGCTGCTACCAAAAAGTTCGTTTGGTTTGAAGGTGAAACAATTACGTTGTAACCTATCTTCCACTTTCTCCTTTAAATTAATCCTATTGTATGCATCAATCTCTGCGGTTTTGAAAGATATCATGCATTATTAGAGGGCAACGTTCCGTACAACATTCGGTTTGCACCATTTGTTATTTGTTCATTCTTGCCACTTCTCCACAATGACTACAAAGCGTATCGATCGGATATTCTGCATGCTGACCGAGGAGAAGTCAACTAAAAGCGTAAACTATGTGTGATTGAACCAAGAAATCATTTGAGGTCATCAGAGGTCATTTTTGGTCATTCCTAACCAACTTTAAGTTGTGGGCCACAATATGGCACCAAGGATGCTGGAATCTAGCATATAGATACATCCTCTCATCGCAAAGTTTGCAATATATGTAATGTTGACATCCAAGAACTTTCAAGGTCATCAGATGTTTTTCTTGGTCATTTAAATGCAGTTTTGCAGGTTTGGAACAACAGTTCAGCGCCTATGGAACTGAAACGAGGCTTTGAGATACATCTTTCCTTGAAAAGGATCATATGCAATATGAAGTTGATCACTGAGATACTTTCAGGTCATTCGATGACATTCCTGGTCATTTCTAGATTCTTTTCAGATTCATGGGCCATAATTTTGAACCAAAGATGCTTATATTGTGCATATTTATACATCTCACAACAAAGCCAACAAGCAAAGAAGTCATTTGTAGACATTTTTACTAAATTTTGGCAAGCTTTTAACAAAATTTTTCGCATCTTCGTAACTGAAATTTTATGTTGGGGAAAACCATTTCTCGGCAGAGGTCAGAAGCGTACAATTTTGGCCTCAAAATTCATCTTAGATCACTTGAGGTCATTTTTAGTCAATTCTAATTCAATTTTCAAGCTGTTAGCCAAATTCTTACATCTATGAGGTTTAAATTTGGCATAGGGGTATTCTTTCGCAGCCAAATTATTTGGAAATGCAATTTTGACATCAATATCATTTGAGGTAACCATATATCATTTTTAGCAGATTTTCCAAGTTGTTGGCTGCAATACTGCTGCTAAGATGCAGACATTTTGCTGGGAGGGTAAGCAAAAGTTGAAAGCAATATGATGTTGATGTTTAAAATGATTGGAAGTCAACTGAAGGTATTTCTCGAAATTTAAAAGACGATCTCTCTGGATCACTGGTCTTTATGTTTAGGCTCTCAATACTTTCTTACAATGACAGCTCTGTATTAGTTATATTTTTTGGTTGGGTCCTGGCACTGAATGGGAGACACACTTTTGTGATGTATCAAAAAGCTGTGTGAAGCAACGGCATCAATTTTTCATGTTCTGCATCAGAATATTTCTCCCGTCGCAGATACTTTTTTACGAGTACATAGTGTGAATAATCATTTTTTTCCATTTGTAGTGTTATGTAAGAAGAACATTTTCTGTTTGCTTATGTTTTATGTTACCCTCCACTTCAGGCAACGTTGAATATACCTGATAATATTTACGTATATATATATATATATATATATATATATATATATATATATATATATATATATATATATATGTAGTGAAAATGACACCATCAAAGACATTCAAGTTCTAAACCAAGCGAACATAGGAAGCGACCACAGTATGGTAAGATGTGATATGCAAGTAAACACCTATGAAAAACGCCGAAAAATGTTCCTCAACAAACTGCCACAGCCAAACATACCGAATGAACTCACTTGATCCTTCCAGCTAGGATTGAAAAACGGATTAAAATTCCTCATCGAAGTGAACGACACCAGCATCAATGAGCTCCACAATAAAAAAAACAACTCCATAACAAAAAACAATTTCTTTGACAGAAGCTGCTGCTCTGTTTAAACCAAGAGGCATACAAACTGCTCGTAAAGTCTCAGACAAAACCAAGAGACTCATTAAAAAGTGCAGGAACCTCAATCCACCGACACAAACAAGTGGAAAAATAGAGGAGAATGAACTGAACAAAGCAATCAGAAAGAAACTAAGAGAAAACAAAAGGCACGACAGCCATCATCGAAACCACTCTCGAAAAACGTCGGAGCTTTAAAACAATGAACAAAGCTTTCAGCAGAGGACAAAAACAAATAACTAGCATACTCAAAGAAAACGGAGACATAACAACAGACGGAGACAGCATTGTCAAACGCGCTCAAGAATTCCACCAAGAACTCTATTCTTCAAGACATTGACAACAAAACAACAAACAGGTTGTGCGAGACGCGGGAAATCAGATCGAGGATTTCCCAGGAATGGGAAATTCATAGACTTATAGCATTTATTTATGGACTGTAGCAATTATGGACTTCAAGAAAGCATTCCATTCAGTGGAAATTCCTAGAGTCGTGAAGGCTATCAGAGTATCACAACATATATACAGTCACAGCAACTCCTTCAACAGACTCTGAATATAGACTCCAAATCCTTCGAGCTCCAAAAGAAGTAAGATGAGGTGATACCAGCTAAACCAAACTCTTCACAGTCGGCCTCCAGATGGAACCTGAACTAGGAAAGTAGAGGAATCAAAATTGATGGCAAATATCTGCGTAACCTCAGATTTGCAGGCAACATCGCCGTTTTCTCAGAAAACCTTCACAGCCTCCAACTAATGCGAGATAAAGGAAAAAAGATTAGCCTATACATGATTTTTAGTAAAGAAAAAAGGTCATGTACAACAAAAACGTCGAGAATAAGAACACAACTCTCGAAAATCGATGCAAAACTGGAGAAAATAGACTACTCCATCTACCTAAGACAATGAATCTCCATAAAACTCACAAAAGAAGGAGAACTCAACTGAAGAATCACTGTAAGATGACAAGCCGTCGGCAGAGCAGGCTCAAACCTTCAAAAACAAGAAGATCCCATTATTTCTAAAAAGAAGAGGATACAGACAATGTATCCTTCCGATAGTCACCTATGGAGCTCAAAAATAGAACCTAAGCGAGAGACAGACCTGCAAACTGTGAGCATGCAACGTGCACATGAGAAAATCATGCTCAACCTCACGAGGAGACATCACAAGTTGGCACAGCATATCAGGGAGAAATCAAGAGTCTGAGATATCACAGAAGCTATTAGAAAACTTAAATGGCGGTGGGCTGGTCATGTTGCAAGATTGACAGACACTTGATGGACATCATGACTCGCAACGTGGATTCCTAGAGATCATGTGCACAACCGAGGCCGGCAGAATACACAACGGAGAATTCTGGCTCCACAACGCCCATGAGAGAGATGTGCCGAATCCTGGGGAAGGTCTATGTCGTGCAACAGACGATTTTGATGATTTAGTGAATTTGATATCATAGGACCATCAGTTTTAGGACCTGCTGCCCAGTCAGACCATTTTCCATAGAATTGATCCAAACAATGTAATCATCGCTAATTTGCTTCGTCGAAAACCTATGAACCAAGCAGCAGCGCTATCAAATTTAAGAATATTGAATCTGAATTAATTGCAAAAAATGTAGTCTTCATTTCTCAAAACAACTATATTTGAACTTTTGGATATCATGACGCAAGTAAAATATAGAATAACCAAAAATAGACCACGTTGTGTTGCGGTAGTCTGTTAACTTCTTTTCAATAGCTACTGTTTCGAATAGGAGTTTTGTATAAATGATTTTTCATAGATAACCTCCTGCCATGTTTGGTTAAACAGACCACAGGGGCGATAGAAGGAAATGACTACCCAAATATTATCACATAATACGACTTCCAGAACGCATTCCAGTACTGAAAAAAACTCTGCTGAGATCGGTATATCGAAAATGGAGGGGAAAACTCGAAGTTGTGGGTAGATCATTTATTTTTGCAAATACCATGAACGTACATATAAGCCCCCTAAAACTGCCACTAGAAAAATTTTTACCGGGAGTAACAACTAGATCATTTGTGAAGAGTGGATCAGTACTCACGTCGTATAGCAATGATCAAATAGCTAATCTTGTTTGCCGCTGTTAATTGGTTCGATCCTATTATGATAAATGGTCAGATATTTACTCATGTTATGGTTAAATACTTATATAATGGGCAATGTAACCTTTTTATTCTTCTTTCTGTAATACTAGGATCTCTCAATACAAGTTAAAAAAACTGGCTGATGAGATCACTCCTGACCAAAACTATGGAATATTCAACTGAGACAAATTTTTGTAATTTCTATCTTTAAAAACCGTTTCATAGAAATTTAAATATATCTGTGATTCTACTCACGGATATTAATTAGTCTAATTACCAAAGTTCGTTGATTGACGTTGAACCATGCTTCATTAACTTAATTACCAAAGTTCGTTTGTTCATGATCCGACGTTGTCCCGTGCAGCACAATTTGTGGTTATCATAGTTCGTTGATCACCGTCGTTCCATGCTACATTACCCCCATTCATGATGGCTCATAGATCGACCAAGTGCTGTGCTGCACCGCCACCAATTTTGACAGTGCTCGGATCAATGTTTCCCCGTAATCTTCGTTATACTCTTATAAAGTTTTTTTTTTCTCAAGACCTGAGAGCTGAACGTCTCGCTGCCGGCGATAATTGCAATGAGCCAAAACAACACAGAATTATTTTAAAAGTCCATTCCAGTAAACGAAGAAAGAAACTACAACCAAGTGTGAAAAAAAAGAAAAGAAATAACCCATCCATTCGCTGCTCATTTACTTGTTTATTTTTGCATAAAAGAAGAGAAGGAGAAATGAAGAATCAACACCCCCCCCCCAAAAAAAAATCGTTGCCTACAAATGAATTCGAGGCTTCCTTATTTGTCGTATTCATTGTTGTTTACTTGTTTGACTTAGAGTTTTCTATTTTTGATAATTACTTGTATATACGTTAAGAGCCTTAATGTAAATTACTACCAGCCACATCCTCTAATCCTTTACCCCCCATTTAAACACTGGCAATAAGCTGATGAATAGATCTTTGCTACATACTTATAGAGTTTGTAAGACACGCAAGACAGGCAATTCACTGCCCGTGATAATTGCATTGACTTGACGCAATTTACCAATGACTGAAAAGTCGAGTCGAGCAAGGTACAAATCAGAAGTGATTTAATTTGGGAAAACGAATCCATCCATCCATTTGCAATCTGGTAGTATGAATTTGTTCTGCCTATTTTCCTATCCCAAATGAGGAGTGGAAAGAGGACTTAAAGTCTTTACATTTACATTTTTTTAACTTCTCTCTGATAAGTCGACATGGATCAGTACAGTAGGGTATTGTCTAAATACTTCCACGGTTCGCACGATCAAAATTGTATCGATCGTTTCTTCTGGGTCAGTGGATTCAGATCAAGGCCCAGCCGCATCACTTGCTTGAGGGAGGGGCAATGAACTCAAAGAGCGACAACCCAAAACCAAAAGCAAATCCCAAACCAAACCGAAAACACAACCTCGAAGACAACTCTAGGAACCTTACCGAGAGGACATCACTAAATATTGACACTTATGATGTTAGAACACCCTATGCAGACACCTAAACGATCTCAGATCTGGAATTGACATTATCAAATGGGACATCATATGAATAAGCAAAATGAGAAGACCAAGTGGAGAGCTTATCGAACTGGAGTGCAAAAATCTTTTCTCCAGATTCAGAAACGAAATAAAAAAAAACACTTAAGTCGGCTTTTTCTCATTCGAAAAGACTTGAAAGTCAATGCAATAGGATTCAATACTCTCGTAGCCAGTGTCACCTCTAAAAGCGGTACACGCATTCAAGTTAACACCCAAATTCTAAGTCGATCAAAGAGTCAATAGACAATTCCTATGGCGACTTAAACTTCACATTACAAAATACCAAAACATACTTAAAAGTCAGGATGGGAGGCTTTAATGCTTAATTTGGACAGAGTGATGAACATTTTTTGGCAAGTTCGAATAAGAAATACGAAACGAAAGAGGGGAAGATTTTTTGAAAGTTCACGACAGCGAGCAGGTTCATGATCACCTCCCTCTACAAGAAACCAAGTAGAGAATTTACCTGGAGAAGCCCCATTCATACAACCAAAGAGGAAAACAATTACATTAGAAAATGATGCTCAACATCACATGACGATACAGTATATAAAAAACAATCAGGATATCAAAGAAACCATAAGAAAATCCGAATGGCAACGGGCTGGTTTTATTGCAAAAATGTTAGACAACATGGATCCGAGAGGTTTTAGGCGAAGTTGTGGCCTACAAGAATAAGATAGGGTGACGAAGCAAATAAATTTAGAGAGTACTGGCTGTGAAACGCCCATGATAGATGTGTATGGCAAATATTTGGGAAGGTCAATGTCCAACTATGGATGTTGAGAGGCTGCTTCCTGATAAATTATCGTATTATGCTACCACGAATTATGACGATTCATTGATCAACAGTATCCGATGGTGCCTTACTTTCAGTTGTGGGAGCTTTTTTGGATGCTGCACTACGAATTTATCAATGGAACTGCAAAACATAGTTCAGCTCCCTCACATTCATCTATCTATTTATCTATCGATCTATCTATCTATCTATCTATCTATCTATCTGTTTCCATGAATTACTGAAAATAGAAAACAAAAATGCCTTTGTGGACGACAGATGAAAACTGTCTGAAAAAGTATTCTGTCTGACTTGTTAAATGTTATTGGTTCCTTTGGGAAATCAACTGGATCAAATTTAACTGATTAACATGGTCAGCTAACCATGCAACGAGTACAGAAAGTAATCATGGTCATCATTGAAAAACAGTATATTAGAGAAAAACAGAAGTCAAAGATATCATAAAAACCGTTAGAAAAAACTCAAATGGCAATGGGCAGGTCATGTTGCAAGAATGTCAGACAACCGCTGGTCAATATAACGACTCACAATGTGTATCCTTAAAAGTCACCATCAAAACTGTGGCCGGTGGAAAATAAGACGATGCTACATATTAGGGCCAGTCTATATGAATGTGTTAGCTAACACTCGAAAAAGACCGAGAAGTTGAGAGGAATGCAGAAGAAGATAGGTAGATAGATAAATAGATAGATAGAGAGAGAGACACAGAGAGAGAGAGAGAGAGAGAGAGAGAGAGAGAGAGAGAGAGAGAGAGAGAGAGAGGGAGAGAGGAGAGAGAGGGAAGGAGAGAGGGAGAGAGGGACGGATGGAGAGACAGAGAGACTAAGCGAGAAAGAAATAAATGAAGAGAGGAAGAAAAGAGATGAAGAGATGTTTATCTTGTGACCTTTAAGTAATGAGTTTAACGAAATCCCATCATGTTCGAGAGAAATTACTGTGGAATTTTGCCAGAAGCAAAATCTTCAATGCCCATGTTCTGTGACCGTTCTTATATGAGATATCTGCCCCTAATGTGATGCAATTTCGCCGTCACGTACCTCCAACTCATAAGAAGCAATTATCAAAGTCATTTAACTAGCGCAGTTTTCTCTATCTTTGGATTAACCTTTATACAGCAAAGATGTATATATATATACAGTTTCCACGCAAGTTTGAATTGTCAAATAATATATATATATATATATATATATATATATATATATATATATATATATATAATTTCATACGAAGGATTCTAATCAATACATGCAATTAATATACAATCAATATGCTGTCAATAAACCAGTATGCAATCAGTATATGCAATCAACATGCATAATCAATAGGTCTATCTCAGGAAATACCATCGGAAATATTGGAAAGAACTGGTTATATGTACCGTAAATGTAATTGAAGTTCGAGGGTCACCCAATCTTTGGACGTTAGCACTGCAACGCTAATAATTGCAGATTTACACTTCAAGTACTTTAATTTCAGAGAGTCCAGATTCGTTCATTTTCCAAAACATAGTATTCCACTAAGATTGGTCTAGTATTTCACTGTATAAACACGTATAATGTTTCTATTCTGACTGTAATGCTTGAATTATTTGTCGACCACTGATAATCATGTTACCTGATTTTCAACAAATCCCTATAGTTTTATACGATCTCAGTTGTCCCCCTAGTACAAAACCATTTATCATGCATAAACATTATACTTATATGGACGTATTTTGTCAGTAACCCTTTTATTAATTCTGAGCACTGACAACCTCTTTCTTCCTGATTTTCACTATTGTTTATAGCAAAGTCATTGACCATGCGTTTTCATCTTGAATATTGTTCCTTTCTGTCCGTAACGCTCACGTTGATTATTGACCATTGGCAAATACTTTTGTCGTTGTTTCCACTGCAGTTTTAGTAAAACATCAGCAATATTCCACATAGCCTTATCATGTCAGTAACGCTTGCTGCACCAATTCTTGGCAACTGACAATTGTTTTCTTCGTGGTGTTTAATGCATTCAATCGTAAAAACATTATATATATATATATATATATATATATATATATATATATATTGTATGCCTATTCAGTCAGTGAGAGTTTCTTTGATTCTTCACCACCAAAAAACATTTGCAGTGAAAATCCCCGAGTAAATTCATATACTGTTCATTTTTATAGTAAAACCATCAACAGTTTGTGGCGACCTAGATATTCTCAGTCAGGAATTAGATACGAAACCCTTCTTTTAGCGAACTATAAGAAACCTCACTTCCAATGATGACTCCCTATAAAAGCCCTGAATGCACGTGGTCAATAAGTTGTTTTCCTCAGCTTTTCAGATGGTTACCTTCCTTTTTTACCACTGTCTAAATTCGCACCCGGCGTAGTTTTTATTCTTTTACCGTGACTACATATATATACATATATACATATATTATCTTGTCACGTATATTCCTCGATGCAAGCATTCGCGAGAGCTTTATAGCTACTAAATGCTAACATTGCAACTAATATTTCCAGCGACCACACAAACGCTGCGCCCATTATAGTGCCTTTTTTAGCTCCTTATTGCACCTATCCTGAACCAACCACGTTGTTATTATCTAGCTCAGTCAACTATACCACTTATTATAACAGGCACGACTCATCAGGCTCCATCTGATAGATAGACAAAACAGCATAAGACCCTTTATGCCACCTTTCCTCTAAATTCTTAATTTTCCCTATATTCCATTTTTACGAATCGGAATAACGTAAACCTAACTGGCTTCTACTCTTCTCTTCTGTATACAATGTTTCCATTCTGTCTATTTCAGCTACATTCTTTATTTGTGCTTTAAATTCATTCCACCTCAAAATACTTGAGTGTGCCTTTTTTACCCTGTTTAATGTAGGTGTCCAGATTTGTACTTGGGGCATATGTTCATCATACATCTCTCTTTCTTCATCTGCCAACCACTACACTGCATGGAGGTAAAATCCATTGTTTATGACTACATTTCTTCGTCATATCTAAACCCAGAGAAATTTTTTACTTTCCTTTACACAATACAGGAAGCAAATATCTTATAAATAACTTTATACACACACACACACACACACACACACACACACACACACATATATATATATATATATATATATATATATATATATATATATATGTATATATATATATATATATATATATATATATATATATATATATATATATATATTAAAAGCAGTGTTCTATCATCAATGCAAGCAAAAATTCCTGACCACTGGCATTCCACCTGTTCCTGATTTCCAATGCATTCATGTAGTAAAATCATTAGCAATGCATTTATCTTACATAAATATTTGCAGTATTCAGTCAGTAATGTATGCTATAATTTCTGACCCCCGACAATCACTGTTTTCATTATCAATGCGTCCTCAATCAAATGTCAGTCCATACATTTCCGAAATCGCCGTTGAATAAAACTTTTTTTTATCTACCAACAGAAACATTCAGAGTGCAGGGAATGAGTTAAACTGAAGGAAGGGGTTGTGAAGCAGTGGTAAGGACGGTGGACAGGGATAAGAACCTAAATTTTGCTTGTATATACCGGACTATAATGCAGTTAGCTCTAAAGTATAGCTGTGATTATTTTCTCTTCTACCAAAAAATGTACTGCTTCATTATGTATGTGACGATTAGAGGAAGCGAAAGTCCTGCCATATTCCTTTAAAAACTGCACATACTACTTGAAATAGAATAGTTTTTCTCTCAAATTTCAGGTGAAGTATCTTCATTACTATTTCCTTAGTAGTTTCACTCTGTTTAACTCTTTCTTTTTGTCAAAAACAATCACTATACTGGTACTAGATAGTCAATCAAAGATGGCGAAAGGAAAATAATTGAATACGAGAGAGCGGTGGAATAACTCCAGATAGTCATCTGCTCAAACATCGATTCTACCATGGCCAAATTGTGTAGATCGATGTACGAGTTCAAGTCCCAACAGAAGCTATTTCTTTATTTTCCCATTTGATCTGACATTCAAAGTGTATATCAAACCAGATTGTTGTGATAGAAAGCATCAAAGACAAGATGGAATGAAGAAAAATAATAGCAGAGACCAGGGCTAGTTGGTGCATCCTCCTCTTAGATGTAACTTCCTACGAAATTAATTCATCAAAAAAAAATATGATCAAAGATTACTATAGAAAAAAGATTTTCTCCGGATGGGTCGTTCAAATCTGAAACACTAGATGACTTAATTACACTATCATTTAAACATTCAGAAAAAAGTATACTAAGACATCCCACCAGTGGGAATAGTAGGTATGATCTGATTGGATGGAAACCATTAATTCTCTTGTCAGTCGGTACAGGTGAGACGAATATATTGTCATAACTGGAAATTATAACATTTGAAATCAGACAGAAGTAATAACAGTAATAGAAAATGTATTCGAGGGGAAAGTGAGATTTTAAGTATATAATGGCCCCTGGCAGGACGAGTAGAATCATATGCGAGTGAACCTCAATGATAGATTGTAATAAGGTTGGAAGATGAAAAAAATTAACATGAAATGATGACACGAAACAATTTTATTTTCACTCTTCTCCCAAAAGAATGGAATTGTATATCAGAACAAAATGAGAAGCAAATGTTGACCACTAGAGAGAAAATTATTAATTGATATGACACGCACTCAACATGTAATATGTTCACTTTACCCACTTCTCACCAGGTCTTGAACTGGAGTAGGATTCTACGCCCACCAAACAGAAGGTTTCATCATTTGTTGGTTCATCAGTGTCATTAAACTTCTTTTTTGTTTTATATCTGTTCTGTTTTCTACTTCTCTTTTTTTGTTACTATGGACGCTTCTTGATTTATTTGAAGTTTGTTTTGTTATTTTGTAGACCTCTTATTTTTCTTCTGTTTCAATCGTACGTAATTACAGAGTGCACAAAGTCGTCTCACTCACAATGTATCAACCATCCCCTGACCCATGTTTTTTTTCACATTCCATTCCAAGAAAAAAGGTCATGCAGATGCAGCTTGAAGTGTAATATACTCTTTATTGTCACTTTTCACAGACTTATGCTGCATTATGATCAACTGCACATCACACCATGAACTAGGCACACGTCAGATTGTGTGGAAAAGATACATATGAGGGCAAAACCTTTAATGCTTACTGCACAGAAAAGAATGGGGGGATATCTTTCTGCTCAAAATGAGGCCAACAATAATGCTATCAAGTGCTGGAAATAAGAATGAAAGCGGGCGATTCAACCTGACTTGAAAACCAACCAGTCCCGGTATCATTTGATATTGAAAAATGCTTCGTATAAATAGTGCTTAGAGATTGTGTAATCGATAGTATAAAAGCTAATAGGTTGCAAAAATAACATGGAAAAATGCTTTCATGTTTCGATCAGTCGCTTTTGTGTTTAGATTATCATACACTTATATGTTCTAATTAACAGACGCTTTTATGTTCAAATTAACAGACATGAATAGCAATTTCATTGATATCTTTATGTTTATTTACATCTGAGAAAAAATCGCTTTTTGATTTTCGAAATAACAAAAAACATCAACCTCATAAAAAAAAGAAGATATCATTTTCATTTCAATATAAATTTTAATTCCAACAATTTGAAAGATGTTTTCAAAAGTCAATCACGAGATAGTTGAATGCTGCTTAAACTGAAATAAATGATATCTACGTTACTATAACGAGTCAAAATCATTTCCACTCAGTACAATATAGATCCTTCGTCCTCAAACTTTTTTCACTATGTTTATTTAATGTTGGTAAGTTACTAACTGGCAAATTCTATAAGAGTTAGACAATCTATACCGCAAACAGAAAACACATGAATACATTTTTGAACACTAGATAGTAACACAATTGGTTGCACTTTTTTTTAATGAAATGTTTTGAATATTTTTAAAATAGTTTATTTACCGTTGCAAATTAAGAAAAACGAAAATACCCTAAAATGGTAGGCAAGGTTCCCTGAGAAGAAAGATGAACGCTTTCACAGAAAAAAGATGAATAGCTTATCAGGGTCTCTTTTGGGATCTCTGTTATTCAATTATACACAATTCCCTTTATCTCTGGTAGGCTAAGTTCAGTTAATCAATCGCTTCCTTAAAGGTTTCTTATCAGCCCTGCAAATAGTGTCAGCACCGTAGTAAGTTCTAAAGCCCTTCTTGATATATATACTCTTCAATTACCTTTTAAAACTCAACTCACTCGGTCATATTCACAGTATTAAGCCTTTTGAAAAAAAGGGATTAAAAAAGTTTCCCTTTTAGGTTTGTAAATCATGGAGTCAGGCCAACTATACAAGTTAAAGGGTGAGTCTGAGTATCTTGTTCCCTCGTTCATTAAGGAAGATTTCGGGTACTAAATCTACGAATGACATGACAAACATTTAAGCCCATTGAAGGATGAGATGGTGAATTTTCCTATTTTTGGTCTATTCCATAAGTGTTGTCACATAACCTTCCTGGCAGGCTACAGGCCTTGTGCAAGACCAAGTTAAGGTAGGGAAAATATCCATGGATTTCCAAACATTCCCTTTCTTGAATCAATAGGAAGATTCTATCCGATTGATCATAGTTAAACAGCAGCTGATCTCCAATTAACAGTGTGCTAATTTTATCTATCTTGAGTGGGCTACGAAAAAAATTACCACTTGCCGGAATAGATGGTTTGCAATCTGTTCTTTTAGTCCGATTCTATTCTGTAATAAGTTTGTTTTTTCTTTCTTTTTTTACTATTGTCGATGCAGTCGTTCTCCTTGTTATTACGCTTTACGATTTTGATGGAAATTGGTCGATAAGAAGGTGCAATGAGCCAGTGACAAAAGAAGAAATTGAGTATGCCACTTGTGATTTATGCAACCGTTCAGTTCTTTGACAGATGGTAGAGACTTCCCCGACTCATACATGTCATCACCGGGAAGCTGTTTTCATTCAGTGAGACAGAGATCTTCAGTATATGATTCTTATGGTAGAGAAGGCATGGGAAAGACACTTTTTGAACCTATCAACATTCACCTTGGAAAGCAATTTGCCTTTGAAATAATGTATGGATACATGGGATTTTCCTATGATTTTTGTGTCCTCATTTGTTGGATATTTCAATCGTGTGAAGTGTATGTGTACGTGTCTAGAATTTACCAAAAACAAGGATGTTGTTTGAACTGCCTACAACCACCAGAAATGTTCATATAAAGAGACAGCAAATGAAAAGAAAAAAAATTGGTCTGAGGCAGCTGGTTGCGTTCAACATAAAAACCACAGAGCGTTATCTTCAGTATATGAAGATATATTATGAAGAGAATTTTATGGAGATACAGGCGGAAAAAAGCATTCTTTTAACAAGTCAGCATTAAGCCGAGAAAGTAGTTGGCAGTTGAGAACATTGTTGGAACTGCCCGCAACCCGTATCAGATTTTGTTATATTGTGTGGAACAATAAGAAGTACTTGTCATTAAAAGATACTAAATTGTATAATCAGTAAAATTACGTATACATTATAGGAATTGACTTCTTCCAATATCCATTGACGACTATTGGGACAAAAATACCCTCGTTTTTGAGAGGAAAATTCCATGCCCGATCCTATAACGGCAGGACCAAAAATGTATTAAGCAACTCTCATAGCCAGATATGTCTCCCGCAAAGAATCTCTTTCAGCATGACTGGACCATTTGGGAGCGTGGACTAAGAACCGCCTATGAACCCAGAGTTTTTTTTCGGACGAAATTGTAAAAACTATGTGTTAAGGTGAATAACATTTGCTTATGGTCGAATCTGCTGAACCTTTGGGTATAACCTTGTTTATTGTGCCTTACACTATTTGATTAAGCTTTCACATCTATAACACATTTTTTGGGCAAAAACCAATCCATCAGATGGTTTAAGTGTTAGTTTGTTTTTCGATTCATTGATTTACACTTGGATACTGTTTTAGATCTTTTTCTTTAACGTAACTATTTAAAAATAGTTATTACTCGACATTCCATGTTCGAATTAAGAGGTATCAACATAGCCTCTCTGTATTTTTATCCTAGAGTGATATCAGTGTGGTCTGGTGCACGATAAAAACAAAACAAAACAAAAACACTGTTTTTATAGCACGATATGGAGCTGAACAGCATTTTATTACCGCAATATTTCTACAGTAAATGGAAGGAACATACTGTAGGCATTCACTCGAAAGCCTAGAAACTGACAGACGGAAATACATTAATCACATCACCTAAAAATAGAATTATCTCCCAAAGCCAGGCTTTTTTGTGCTGTTCTTAGTCTCCAATTTTTAAAGGTCAGAACCATTCTGATCCTGGAACGAAATCGTATTCGGGAACACTGATCGGTCAGTGAATGAGAAAAATCGATTTATTGCAACAAAAACGATTTTTTGAAGAACTAGTTGGTAGGATTTTATCGCTAGGAATAGTTATTGTAAATAGTTTCACCCAAATCTAAATCGTTGGACTAATTATTTTTCTCCAGACTTGACAAAACAAAATCTATGACGAGAAAAGACGAAGTTTTTTTCCATTTTAGTAGAAAAATGTCTGACATTGTAATTCAGATCGGTTAGTTAGATTTTAAACCCACGCTAAAAAATGTTTTGATTCGAAGAAAAAGCCGAAATTCGTGAATGAATCACCTAAAAATGCATGAAAGAATTATTGAACCCTTTGAACAACTGTACGTGTGGCTAAGATTATGCATTTGTGTATTTATATGTCTCGGTGTATTCAGCGCTACAAGCCATATCGTTTTGTCAAAACTCTTAAAAATTGGCATCAACAATCCCCTTGACACTTGCTAAAAATCTTTTTTCGTCTTCGATTTTCGGAAAAAAACATTTTTATCGACATTTGTAGGCCTCATTTCAACAGGTCAACAATGACGTATGATTTTCCAAACCCCAATGTTTCAAGACATTTTTTTCTCCCACTCTATTTCACATGTTTTTCAGTGGAAAACGCTAGTGATATTTTTCATTTTTTGGTAAAAGGTTATAAAGTTTTAGCTTTTGCTCAGGATTGACTAGATCGATTCCAAGTAATTGAAATGTTTCGTCCTACTGCAAAAATGGAAGCATCTTTTTTTTCCACTGAAACGACGGGGACATCAAGAACAATATCCATCAGAATTAGGGGTGTAAACGGGAAAGTAAAATTCAAACTCCCCTACCGTTATTTGAACTAAAGGACTAACTGATTGTCAGGAGGCTGTCTCACTGGCCGAATAAAATAGACAAGTCTTAGATAATAACAAAAATAAGTTATACAGATACAAATGGCTTCATTTCATTCCAATAAATGAATACATTTATATATAAAAAAACATTCATCACATATACAATACAAAAGTTGTAGTAATCATCTTCAGTCGGAATAGAAGTTGGAATTTTGAACCTGCAGCAGCCAGACTTGTTTTTCGTTGTTGTTGTTGTTGATTCAGTCCTTTCTAAAGTTGTCCATAACGGGTAATAGCTGTTTGTTGCCACCACCTGGTCAAACGAGATAGTGGTGGGGGAGGGGTTAGCAGAATGGATCACTCATCCGCCAACCATCCTAGCATGCAAGTGTCGAGACAATTTCGATCATAATATCTGATGATGGGAATAAAAAGCACGGGTAAGACGGGATTTATGTCATTTTCGAGATTAATAGAGTGAAACGAAAAAAAAAAAGAAAACAAAAAAAAACATGAGAAGTCCCTGGCTGAATTCGAACTTGGTCCTCTGATTCCAATTACTACGTGGATTACCGCTACTCCACCTAGTAATTAAATACCTATTTTTTACTCAACCGATATAAATTAACATAACAGCTTATCCTATTTCCTTTTTTTTTCTCTCATGATTTTCCATGGGTTGTTTTTCCCAGAGTAAAATAAAGTTGGGATGTGAATTAAGTTTCCATTCATACTGATAAGAAAAAGTTCGAGGAATTCTGTTGTTTCTCAATATGCATTGATATTCTGGTCAGCAAATTGTCAAACAAACGTACCGCTTAAAAGTTGTGTACCCTTGTGCAAAGCAAACATTTATCTTAGTAAAAGGGATGATCAACGAAGAAGTAAGTCCTCTTACCTTTTGTTTGATGTCAATAAAAAAAAAGCCCGAATTTTCGGAAAAAAAAAATGAGCCAGAGTACGGTTGGAACCAAACTAAGGTGCAAGTTTAGCGTAAACTTATATTGTAAATGGATATCCAACAATAAACATTGTTGCTTGAGGGAATACTTTGAGATATTACGCTCGAGGAGAATCGGTGAAAAATCACTCCCTGGAAGCTTGCTTTTTTTTGCTTTCGCTTGCGGAAAAAAGAAAAGAATCATGTGACGTAAATCTTACCAGGCACATTGTGTTTGATCTCGATCAGATTCCGATGTCAGACAATGAAAAAAAGAAGTACCAAGGCTGTTCGATAGGTGATATATATTGATTTTTTTGTCTCCTCTTTTTTTTGCTTCAGTCTGGCAATTCATTCAGGTGGGAGGAAAACTGCCAATAAAGGCAGCCATTTGACATCAAAGGTCGATGGCATTGTAAAACAGGAATATATATATATATATATATATATATATATATATATATATATATAGAGAGAGAGAGAGAGAGAGAGAGAGAGACAGAGAGAGACAGAGAGAGAAGAACATTGGTTGTTGTTCATTTAGTCCACTTTTTGCCTCTGGTATCCTACTGTGAATGTATTGGATCTGGAACTTTTCTTGTCTCGAAGGAAAGAGACAGCGTCGTCGCTTTTTCATCTTGTACCTGTTGGTGTTCCAGAGAATCTCGTCTTCTTCGAAGTCATCAATAACGTAGTTCGTTTCTAGAAAGATTTGTGATATTTGTTTAACGAGCGATAATTCTCAGTTATTTTTTTCTAGATAGTCATTTCGTTCAGCTCAGCGTATCCTGGCAAAAGGTGAAACTACTTGTACATCCAGTGAGGGTCGAATTCTTAACATTAGTGAACTAAGTAGCGAGAGGGCATTGCTGACTGTTGCATTACAATAAGTGAGCTTTACTAATCATATAGCTTGCAATAATATATAATTAAACTTCAATGAATAGTCTTGAGTTGACTCTGTTTTCCTACCGTAACAAGAACAACAAGAACAATCTTCACCAAAATATGAAGCATCAATCGATACTTAGGATGTGCATTCACTAACTTTGATTTGAATTCACGACCAACCGATAACCAGGAGGCTCTCTTACTACTTCAGCTAAACTGACAAGTCCAAGTTTATCAACAAGAATTCATCATACAGATACGGGCTAATTTGAAGTTTGAAAAGGACTAAGTCACCACTGTCCTAGGTAGGCTTTTATTCGTTAATACTATATATGTGTATATAAAATGTTGATGGTTGAATGAACTCTTCACTCGCCGTAATAGCAATGTCAGCTTCTGCTAATTTCGTTCGGCTGAGTGCCAAGCTATAAAAATGGTTGGCCTCTGAGTGACATTGGTAGAGTTCCATTCAGTGAATCAAGTTCTTGTGTGTAACACATAGTGGAAGACAGAGGTTACCGTTCAAGTAACCATATTTTTATTGCAGTATCATTTTGATACAAGTTTGTTCACAGTAAACGCCGAAAAAGATTCATAATAACCCACTCCATATATCTAACAACTGGTGGTCGTAAGAAGAGAATATGGCGTGTATAACTAAATTGTAGTGTCATTTAGATGGCGATTGTTGCCAAAAATTTGGTCGTTCGTGGCCAGTAATAAGTGTGGGTATAGTTCGTGGGTATCTGTGTCCTCGGATTCCAACAAGAATAAGTCAAAACTTGGCAGCTATGTATACATCCCTTTGATTCTATGTATGTGTTCGTAAAATTCATATTCTTGATATAAAGGTTCATTAATTATTTGTTCTATCACTAGATTGGTTGTTCTATGTCATAAACGACCATCAAAACTGGGGGATCCTTCACTTCACATGCTTCATATAACGTGTGGAATCACGCTGAATCTGCGTATTTCATCCATACAACTAGACTTTAACCCTCTACACATGGAACTAAACAGTTCAAATGAAACAAAATCTTTACAAAAAGCTCAACTTCTAAGAAACGTCACCTGAAAATAAACCGTACAGAAATGAACAGCAGAGATCATCAAATTAATATACGTAGAAAAACCAATAGGTCTGTAGCTTAATTAGTATTTGTTTTCCATTAAATTTTCTTCCAGGTCAATTCATTTAACCCAACGCTTCTCCGTTTATCATATAGATCGAACACTGTACAATGAAAAGTTTTAGATGAAAATACAGCGAAAGAAATGTCTGGTAATGGACGGACAGAAAAAAAAATCTAGATGGGCGAGTGCAGGGGAGATCCCTTAACTCATAAATACCTTAGTTGCCAAGGAGCAACAAAATGTTTCATCCATTTTTCTCTTAATAGAGAAAGGCCAGTCATACCCAATTACTGAATTGACCAAGAAGGTCATTCGCTTTTAATTAATTTTTCTCTTTTACTTTAGATGACTCTAGGATCATTACGAGTTTAACCAGCTTCATTAAAGGAATCGCATTGCTTTTCTTTATAGAAGAAAAAAAAACAAAAAACGAACAAACCAACTTCACTGAAAAAGAATGCTTTTTATTCTGCGTTGACAGATATCATATCAGCGTGCATTTCTATTGGGATGGTCAAAAGCCTCGTTGTTTTTTTGTAGTTGAATAGCATCAAAACATTCAGTTTTAAGTAACCTCATTAAAAAGAGATTGCTTCTGATTTTACTGTCACAACTATTACTAGTGAATAATCAACGTCATATGACGCAGGGCATAACCAACGTACTCAAATCGTCAGAATCGAGCACTGACAAATTATCTGCACAGGCATGGTTATGTTAGTCACTTTGATGGGTGACTTAAGTTTAGAATACCAAATCACTCTACCGAATTTAAATGTTGGGTTTTTAAAACTATTTGCGACAGACGATGTGGATACTTTCCATTAACGTGGAATGCTAGAGATCTTTAGGCACCACTGGTTTATTACTCAAAGTGCCTCCTTCCATCAATTTAACCAATCATCTATGCGTCTGAGTTCCATTTTCACTTTTCTTAAAATAAAATAAAAAAAGATGATATGCCGAAAACGATATCCATTTCCCTCGATCTTCAATTTCAGAATCAGCAAACAAAATACGCCACTAACTGAAATTATTTTTTGCGGCAACATTGGTATGACGCCTGCAACAATACAATATCGCAGTTTTCTAGAATGGAGCTAGTTAAAACTGAACGCTTGTAATGCCAATAACAAATAAAAACGAAAAAAAACGAACAAACTTTCTAGTAATGAGAGAGCGTTCTTGTACTTGCCCATTACTCCATGTTATTGAATTACGGGTGTCAAATATCAAATATAAGAAGTGACTCCTACACTCAATAAGAAAGCGACCGAAGAAATTTTGAATGTTAACATCTTATGCTTTCGCCCGTTGATGATAGGTTATTCATCCATTTGTATTTCCAAGCCCCACGTTACAAATTGACTGTTGATATAAACGTGGCTGCCAAAGATGAGGTAAACTGTAAACTTTTATTACTCGTCAATAATTACTTCGCAATGCCTAGTCACAATGCTGGCTCATACAAACACGTGATTTGTAACTGAAGTGATCACGTGGTTGGGATGTGTAGCGTCATCCTTAAATCAAATTGTGTCACTGGCTACGAAAGACGCATTCTTTGATCACACTAGCCATGACTCTCTGTTGATGAACGTATTACACAGCAGCGGTGACTTTTACGCCAATTGAAGATGGAATATTTAACTACGTTACATCTCGTTCTATAATTTATCGTAAAGTTTTCATAATTTTTCTCAAAAGTTTTGAACGTTGTAGAAATAGTGTTGGGAGTGGGTTGTTTAGATATCGAAAGGGTACATCTATGTTCCACTGAAAATCGATGTCTCACTCAATGGATTTTAATGCTAAATCGGTATCCATTACAGCAGCAGTGCCAGGTTAAAAGATTTTTGGTGGTGTCTAAGCAATGTTGACGACCCAAAGAGATTTCTTGCGCACCAAATCAATTTCGGAAAAGCGCCTCCAAAACGTCAAAATGCACCAAAAATATTGGTAATCATTTTATAATCATTTAAATAGCTGCAAAAAGCTACACTGGGCTGAGAATGGCTAAATACAGCTAAATATTAGAAAAAGCTGCAAAAGATATCGTTAAATTTCTAAACTGCATGAAAAAAGCCCGGATCGTTGGATTTCTGCACTGCCAAAACTGGAAAGACGCTAAATTCCGAGTGAAAACAGTAATATAGCAACAGTAATTTACAACATATGTTTTGTCAAAATGTAACCTTCTCCTGCTATTTTTGTTCTAATTTTCATTTTATTTCAGTATTCCTGTCAAACTTATTTACTAAGCTTCACTTTGGCGAAATATCACAAGATTGGAACCCACCATTAACGATGCACTTGACTAGCCTTCTACTCATACTTCACGAAATGGCATCCTTAACAACGTAACTAAACAATTCACAAGGGTTCAGATCATATCAAGGTGGTGTATAGATTGTATGAAGGTTGTGTTGTCAATGTTCTTGGTTGGGACGGCCAACAAATAGCTTTTCGAATCTATTGTTTTACCAAAGCCCGAATATTGGCCTCTGAAAAAAAAAACGTCACTCAGACACAGATCTTTTCAACAAGTAATGAGATGATTAGTCTTCAGGGCCAATAATGGTTAGTATATTATAAGATGTTTATAAGTTCACATTCCAAGCTGAATCACAGAACTCTCGTTGAAAATTTACTTAGTTAAGTCGGCACTTGGAAAAGTGCATGACCATTGAAGTTGCCAGACTATTGAGCACAGTTGCGAGAAAGTCGGCCTACACATGAACTTCAGCAACACGAAGATCATGAGGAACAACCACACCGGTGATAAAAACACTGAGATCAAAATCGAGGATACAGAACTGGAGAAAGTACATCACTACATCTACTTAGGACAACGAATCTCCATGACCCTCTAAAGAAGAAATCAAGCGAAGAATCACACTAGGGTGGCAAGCCTTTGGCAGAGCAAGCACAACCTTCAAAAATAAGAAGATCCGATTAATCCTATAAAGAAGGGTATATAACCAATGCATCCTCCCAATAGTCACTTATGGAGCTAAAACATGGAACCTAACCAAGAGACAGATCTGCAAATTGAGAACCACGCAACCTGCATATGAGAAAATTATGCTAGGCGTCACATTGAGAGATCAAAAGACAGCACTGTACATCTGGGAAAAGATAGGAATAAGGGACATCACAGAATCCATTTGAAAGCTCAAATAGCGGTGGGCTGGCCATGTTGCATGAATGGTCGACAACCGATGGACATCGCGACTCACGACATGGATCCCCTGAGATCACATGCAGGACCGAAGCCGGCGGAATATTAAATGGAGAGACGAGCCAGACAAAATCAGAAAGTTCCGGCTCCGCGACGCCCATGATAGAGAAGTGTGGCGAATCCTAGGAAGGTATATGTCCAACGACGGACGTTAAAAGACTAATGATGATGATATTGATGATGATTGAAGAGATGCAGTGTGTAATAATAACAATAATTCACTGTCTTCACGCATGTTAATGACTCTCTCATCTGAGAGTTTTTCTTCCAGTTGAGCCAACGCTAATTCAAAAGTAGTTCTGACGCACATATTAATTAACCACGCCAAAAATTGCTGCCTTCGGAATTCACAGCTTTTCAATGATTGTCTTGCTTGGGAAAGCATATCTCATCTTCAATATCTCGATGAGGATGTTTTCAGTCTTGACTAAGTGCTTCCTGCGTAATAACGCTAACAGTAATTCGTTATATAATAATTGTTAACTTGAATTTTTCCATTTGAAATAATTTGAAACCTAAAAAAAATTAAACTCTCTCATAGTAGTTGTATTTTTTTTAAAATCCAGTTTTGCTGTTTGTGCGTCTTTATGCCTAGCAGTTTATTTTTTGACTGATTCGATAAATGTAAAAGAAGTCAAGAGTGACGATGTTGTTCAAATTCATCACACTTGTAAAGGGTGGTCTCGAAAGTCTTCGTGTGGTCTGAAAGATTCACTGCTCGAATATTTAATTACTGGACAAATAATACAACTATATAGTAAGCAGCACAAGAGTCACGGAGTCTGGCTTTAAGTTCATCCGAAGAAATTGGATTTGATAAGAAGACAAGTGTTTCGACCTGACCTCATAAGAGGAAATGCAGTAGGGTAAGATCGGACGAAATGAGATGGCCGAGCAATTTGCCCGCCTCTACAGATCCACTTGTCTGCGATGACATCATTCAACTACGGTCACGTAATTGAAGCATAATGCAGAGGTGCCCAATTACGTAAAAATCTCCAAAAGCTATGATTCTGTAGGAGATTTACTGCATTTGTACATTTGTTATTAACGGTTAACTTGCACAAGGAGGTTGAAAGCAACCAGTAAATTTGCTCTTGAGAAAAACTTGCCGAACATCACGCTAAGGTAAGCGTCTTGAGATTATCTAATGTTCATCTTTTACTAAGCTCAGCTAAGCGAGACACAAGCTGAATATCGAACTAATAACATAAGCAAATCGTTCTGCGATATAAGCTCGTGAACCATGGCACTGAGACACTCGAATAATGTTTATGTTGATTCTTTATGAAGTTCAGATCAGAGTTCGGAGGAGGGATACAGTTGTTCGAAAGCCAACAAGGATCAAACTCAGTATATTACAGAATTAGTTCGGGAAATGAGCCTTCTAACGTTAGAGCAAACACCAGGAATTGAGACCTAGTTATTATATCCGTGAACAACAAATGCTAAGATGGCTATCCCGAGGTTGTTCTTGGTAGTAAGACACTCAGGAGATGGCAAAATTGATTTTGTTAGGCACAAACCGTTTATATCAGCTTTCTCTGCATGACAAGCGAGATATTTGACATGCCAAAGCTCATGATCTCCCTGGGTTCTATTTAACGGATTCAGTCAGGGAAAGAATCCCCTGAGTCATAAAAATCAATAACTGAGGATATACAACCACAAATTAACTGCTTTGTTTCTACATTAAGATACACTGATGAGCAAAAGATGATCTACGACGTGTGGTGAAAGGACAGCTACTGTATCGTAATAACTGCGCATGTCAGGGTCAGAGATATATAAGCAGGTCTCCCGGCCTCGAGTACTTCATTTTGATGTGTTGAATACCTCAGTCATGAGCAAGAAGGAAGATTTGAGCAATTTTAATGAAGTCCTAATTGCTTTGGCTAAAAAGGATGGGTAAGATTATCCCTGAAACGCCACTGTTTATTTGGCTGTAGTTATTAACTATCGGCTGTGGTTCAAGGAGGGAGGAAATCACCAACTACCGATGAAGCATTGGGCGGCCAAGATATTGATGTGAGAAATGAACGGGGGCTCTCCTACCAAGTGCAACCCAAAACCCTGAGGGGCAAATTGTTGATAGCTTTAATCAAGATGGAAAGAGGAATTCATCTCAAAACTAAGTACATTGACCCTTGCTGCGTATAGGCTGCCCATTCACCTGCCAATCAGAATACCCATACTCACCAATGTCCAATGAGTATCACCTTCTATTGAATAAGTTGAACGGCAAGAGACGTCTGCGTCTTCATCCTGAAATGACGAGATCCTGAACTGATGAGGCACATTGCTGATATGGCATCACGCAGAAATACTTTATCTCAAGAGGTTAACTGACAAACAGTCCAAACGTCAGTTATCCTATAGATTTGAAATGGGAACGTCAAAAAAAGGAATGAAGATGAAATATAATTCCTGTCAATGATGGATATCTCAGTCTTACTGTCACGTCAAATATATGCACACCAAGTGAATGTGATTTATGGATGCTATGTGACATATTGGTATATTGTAGCAATATATATATATATATATATATATATATATATATATATATATATATATATATATATATATATATATATATATATATATATATATATATCATTCAGTAATGCTCACAAAAGAACATCAATACATATATTAGTGTGTACATTTATGAAAGAATATACGGACTAAATTTTTAATAATCAAACAACTATCGTATATATATATATATATATATATATATATATATATATATATATTGGGTTGTGGGATCAAAATAGCTCTTGCTACTAACGTCATATAATCTCCGGCTAGTATATTCACGTACATGCCGGGGGGAATAGATGTTCGGCAGTTACGTGACGTAAGAGAGCGGTTATAGATTTGTTGAGCTCGATTTTGTGTGTGTATTCGAAGCTGTTATGAGACTGGCACAGTGGAAGACGGTTGTCATGGTTCGAGTAACTAGTTGATATCTGTCACTGATCGGATACAAATATGTTTACTAGAAACAAGTGAAGACCAATACATCCCAACGTCAATCCTACGGACATATTCACGTGACTAAAAATTAATAAATGACACATACGAGGTCTGTTCGTAAAGTGTCCAGCCTTTCAATATTCAAAATAGCCTATCCGGGGGGAATGGCGCCGTTGGATCTCATATACTTACCCCTGCGTCCTTTACGCCTTCCAATCGGTCCGTTGTTCTCTTTAGGGATCGCCTCCAGATGCCACTTCACCGTTCACTTAATCTCATCTACGCTCCAAAATCTATTTTGGAAAAGTCAAAGGTTTCAAGGAGTTGTTAAATCCAGACT
Source organism: Thysanoteuthis rhombus (assembly GCA_963457665.1). Classification (NCBI taxonomy): domain Eukaryota; kingdom Metazoa; phylum Mollusca; class Cephalopoda; order Oegopsida; family Thysanoteuthidae; genus Thysanoteuthis; species Thysanoteuthis major. The sequence goes on along the minus strand of OY735207.1, from coordinate 48,792,020 downwards.
GTATAGTGCTGACAAACCTTTGAGGTGGGATGTTCCGCTGGAAAATATCCCTGCACAAGACGTTAAAACTTGTAAGTTGGGTATTTGTAAATGAGACGATCACACTGTATGCAAGCTCACTCAATGGTGTTTCACTGCTGACAGAGTAACCGGACAGAAGAGTGTCTGTGCAGTGAGATCTGCTCTGGGCAGTTGCGTACTAACATCAAGACCGCACAAATGGTTTCCAAAATATTCAGAATGCCTATATTCTCCCTAGACAGAACTCTAATGTCTTAGATATCGACTTTTACACCAGAATATACGGTTTAGAAAAAGTATGGATATCTTTTAAAAATAAGGTTCATATAATTATTTTTTCTTATGTTTGAAACTTTTTGTGCAGTTGTTGCAATTATTATTAGAGTATGAAATCACAGAAAAAAATTCTCTGTTCACGCATGTTTGATATTAATTGGAAATGCTTTAGCCACAGGTATTATTTTTAGAGAATCATAGATTGCAATTATAGATAGAAGTGATTTTCTTCTGGAAAAAAAAGAAAAGTATTCCCTTTAAACATTCAAATTCCATTTACATCGACATGCAATTATAATTCAATTTCGCCCGCAGAAAAATAAAAGCAAATCATTTATTTTTTCAAAAGCTAAGCATCTCCCAATATCAATATTTTACCGGCTTTGATGAGATCGCATAACTCCCTCGTATCAATACGTAGGAGGTATTAGCAACTTTGCATCAAGAAAGAGCAAAATTGCGCAGCGAAAAACCCCAAAGAAACCAAAAGAAGAAAATACAAAAATCGCGAAAGGAACCTTGACGACATTGATTTGAAAAATCTGATAAAGTAAAAACATCTGAAGTAAGAAGAACTGCTGTTCTGTTTGCCTTCCCAAAAGTTTATCTAATTAAGAAAAAGAAAGAAAAAAAAAGACAGTGGCAAGAAATTAAGATCATTGGCATCAAGGAGCAAGAGGAAGAGTAATTTTACTGGAAACTTTGAAATTCACATTGTGAACATTCAATAAAAATGACACGAACATATGTAAATAAATATCTTTACCTTTTTTTCCTAAAACAACACTCTAGTTGTATATAGAGGAAGGAAGATAAAACAGTTGGCTCTCAACGTATTGAGAAAAGAACAATATCTATCTATCTATCTATCTATCTCTCCATCTATCTATCTTCACACGTGTGATAGAATCAACAAAAAGAGCAAGTCATGCCTATTATTATACTTACTGATCCCACATCGTTAAAAAAAAACTACGTAAGTAAGCCCTGTTTCAAAATTTCATCTACTTTCCGTCGGATCACTCAACATCCACAATATAATCAATTGGTATTAGAAAATATTAACGCACAATGCACATAAAACCTTACATAAAATAATTAGAAATATTTTGTTTGATCAACACCCCCGGGGTACTGTGTTAACATAACTGTTTTGTTTTCAAAATCCCCCAAAGAGTTACATTGTTGGTAACTGATGATCCCAACAAGATACAAATTATGAATTGTACCATGAAGTTAAAATATACGTGGAACAGGGAATGAACACTGAATGAAATGATATATTGCATTGACAGTTGTTGAAAAATAGGTGATTAAAGTGACACAAAAACAAATCTTTTGAAAAGTTTTTATTGATTACTGTTTAAAGCTGCAGAGCTTTTTTGACAATATATATATATATATATATATATATATATATATATATATATATATATATATATATATATATATATAAATATATACATATATATATATATATATATATATATATATGTATAATGAAGTAAAGATTCGCTACACGAACACGTATATGTTTCTGCCTTGTTTGGGCTTCTCCAAACGAATCATACAGTTTATTTTCAGACTCCTTTTCAAGACATTTTTGGCGGGTGTCTATTTTTCTAGGTTGTGGTATCTTCATTTCATTTTCTCTCTCTCTCTATATATATATATCTTTACATATACATATATACACTTGTTTTTGTTTAGGGTTGGTTATTGCTTGTTATGTTTTTTCTATTTCATCTAGTGGGAATACTGGACCCGTTGGTAGTTATGAATTATGAATTAGGAGAATATGGTGTATGCGTTTTCGTTATCAGTATGTGGTTCAACCATCAGTTCTTTGTGGTATATTTCCTCTTTGAAGGTATAATATTCTCATTTAAATCTGTTTTCCTGTTTAACAGTTCCCTTTTTATATGGCCTTAGTTGTTAACTGGATTATTCTCGGTTAGGTCGGTGTTTTAAGTAATTATGGTGACTGGGTTGGCGTTAGGTATAAAATAATGACGTTGTCAATAGTAATAATAGATATCTATGACGGTTGATTTTCAGTACATCTATGTGTGAGTTATTAAGTGATGTTTGTCAATAGGAATTCTTGAGTAAATCAATCAAGCATCGGATGATATATTATATCATATTGTGTTTCTGATTTGGATATATATACATATATATATATATATATATATATATATATATATATATATATATAATCGGTTTTTACGCAGAATTTATATATTATGGTATTAGGTGTGGACGTTTCTTTTTTGGATTATTTGTTTACCATGTAGCCATTTGGGGGATTTGAAAAAAAGCAGTCACATATTCACAATTTTGTTGTTACTGCTCAGTTTCATTGCAATCAACCGACAACAACGTCAATAATAACACAACTATAAATATCCATCTATCTACGCTCCATTTCATATTTCAAAGTATTGAGCACTATTATTAAAGATGAAGCAACCCCTAAAACAGTAAATCTCTCTCTATATACATATCACTCACTATCTCTTTGTATATGTGTGTGTGTGTGTGTGTTCGTGTGTGCGTGTGTGTGTACGTGTATGTGTAAAACACGACTCCAGCATCAAACTTGACAGAAACACCAATCCATCATACACACTACACGGAAACCAATTATAACGATACAAGACAATGCTCAATAAACTCTCTCTGTCTCTGTCTCCCCCCCTCTCTCTCCCTCTCTCTCTCTCTCTCTCTCTCTCTCTCTCTCTATATATATATATATATATATATATTGTATCAGAGTATATCGAAGAGTACAAAAATTGTCTTTATAAGATTGTTTAAGGCCAAATTAACAGCGAGGGAAATTTGTCTTTTTCGAAAAAAAAAAAATACTTCGCTGCTATTTTCAGAAATAAAATTTCGCACCTACTTATATTCAGACCTTTAAGCAATGTTTCCACAGTTGTAATTGAATTTGGTAGATCAGTCTGTGGTTCTTAAAGGGAACCGGAAGATTTATAGATAGTAGTTCATTTACTGCATTTTACTGACAAAACGAAACCAGTGAATGTTGGAGAGGGTTCCCCTACGAGCAGGCCTCCCGGGCCTCTAAACTCTACTTATGCCCACGAATAAAGTGAAGCTTTCTTTTACAAGTCTGAAACCATAGGTCCTTTTTCCACTCCTTAAATACTTACCCAACGTAAACGACCACTTCAGTTAGTATATATATATATATATATATATATATATATATATATATATATATATATATATATATATATATATTGTTCACCGTCAATTCTGTATAATCTGTTCGTTATGCAAGTTATCATCAACATTCTTTAGGACATTCACCATCCCCAAGATTTGCCAGATCTCTCTATCAAGATTTCAGCCAATACTTTCTGAAATTGTCTACATCTTCACAACATACCTTTCTTCGTCGGCCACAGTTTCACATACGATCTCAGGGGATCCACGTTGTGAGTTGTTGATAGAATAAAAGGAAAGTTGTCAGTCCATGTCAATGCAGATCACATATTCAAAGTGGATATATTCTGGATCTTCTCGCTGTGAACAGGAGAGTATCAGTGCAGAAAACTCACTAACAAACAGATATTTATGAGGCTTTGTTCGTTTTGGCACAAAACTGCAAGTATAGGGCACCTAGCTGGGATCGAAGTCCCAACACTAACTGGGGATCGAACTCATTACATTAGTGATATGTGAGACTAGCTTTCTGTTCAAGGTTCAACTCCAGATTTCCTTACACTCTCCAGGCAGCAGAAACTTAAGCATTCAAAGCAACAGAGTACTAATCTATCGAGATTATATATCAACGATAAGTGAAAGACGAGACTTTGTTATCTTAAGTATTCAAGCCCTAAACAAAGAAATCAAAGAACAAAGGTTATTTGTGGCAATAATTACGTAAATTTGCCCAACAGATGTTATTCGCACTAAGTAACATTAGGGTGGTGAATCGCTCTCCCTGATCAAGGCACTGATCGTTCAAGATCATTCTAGAATTACCGATTAACTTTGATTGTAGAAGAATAAACTATGAGAGAGAGATATGTGGAATTCGCATACATCAACTGTTCCAGAGAAAACATTTATACATACGTATATATATGTATAAAAAATCTCATTATTTTTATACATAATTATTTTCAACGCGTTTCGTTGATAAACATCGGCATTAAGTCGGTTTTGAATTATATTTTCCGAACATGATTTATTGTTTGCATGGGGATAAACATCACAAGTTTTAATATATCATTTAAAACGTATCTGGTTAGTCAGCAAAACGCATCATTGTGAATGAATATACGAAAATAATTACTTGATTCAATCTGTAAAATTATATATATCTTTGAAAACAAAAAGTTTACTTATAAAACGCATAAATTTGACATGGAAGAATCAGTAAGTATAACAGTGGCTGTGACTCATTGTGTTCATGTCACATCTGTTCAGTGTTTAAGGTTATATATATATATATATATATATATATATATATATATATATATATATATATATATATGTATATAAAATGCAAATGAAAAACCGATAAAAACATACACATATATATAGCACCTTATACACAAACACACTCACACACACACACACACACACACACACACATATATATATATATATATATATATATATGTATATATATATATATATAAATATATATAGTGAACAAAGCCTAACAACTTTATACACGAAACATTAAAATACTTTTTTAGAGTACATATTTATGTACATACATATATATATATAAATATTAGAGATTATATTGGATATATATATATATATATATATATATATATATATATATATATATATTGATTGATTGATTGATCGATTGATTGATTGATTAAATTACATATATATTTATGTATATATTAACCCATGGGGAAAATAAGACAATATGGTGCAATCTCCCATTACACACCAACATACGCGTATACAGACACACACACACACATATATATATGTATATATATATATATATATATATATATATATATATATATATATAATATATATATATATATATATATATTTACGTATATATATGTATTTATATATACAAAGTAATTTGTTGTGATGAAAAACAATGTGAATCGAAGTAAGCTAGGAAATCTAGACAATCGACTGTAAAATGCTTTCTCTAAGTGAGGATATCTACCATATATATTCAACGAAGATTATGATCAATATCCCGATAATTTGATCATCTACTTTTGAATATTGGTATATGTTATTTATTTCTGTCTGAGACACGCGCTGTCCAATAAGAATAGAAGCAAAACATTATTGGTTTTCATTGGGAAATGTCTTACAAAGTGCTCACGTAGAATGAGTGTATAAGAAGTCAGTTTGAAGGTCATATTCTGGCACTAAGAATAAGGCTTTATTCTATCAAACTGATATTTTGATCTTATATATTGTAAGTATATTTAGTATGGAAGAAAAATGTAATCACTGTTGTTGAACTTGGATCTCTCATCTTTGGGAGCCTCTCTTACTGGGACGCCACTTCACCGATTTGACTACGAAAGTTGAACGGCGGTTGCATATCAAATTCAGCCGTATTGCTAGATTTTACCGTATCCAATTTTATTTTCACACCATATTGTTTGTTTACTCTAGAAGTATTATATATACAATCCTACACACACAAATACACATATATATACACACACGCACGCAGACAAATCCCCCGACATATATATATATATATATATATATATATATATATATATATATATATATATATATATATATATATATTAGTTTCACGCTGTCCTAACATATTAGATGGAACTACTTGCGTAACTGTCATCAATCTTTATGTGCTGAGAGCTCATTAATTATTTTTCGCTCTTATTATATAATGTGTTTTGACAAGAGGCTGCTGCTAAATCGCAGCTGATGTTGATATTTCAAAGCAGAACTTATGTTTCTCGAAATTTCATCTCCTTTAAGCTTCATCTTCATCTATGCTCCAGCTGTTCCGAGGTGGACGTAAGCTGCAGTTGAACCAGACAGAGCCATAAAATCCAGGAATTCTACACCGGATTTTATGCCCTTTTGAACGAATTCCACGGGCAAAAATGTTATGAACAGACACAGCTCTTACTTTCCATCTTCTAACAAGTGAATGGAATCAGTTTCCATGCACAATGCATACCAACTAGACAAAGTACATGAGTTATAAGTAATCTGCTTTACTGGGATAAAAAAAGAAGATATTCCCCTGGACGTGTTTACTTCAATATAGCACTTTCAAGAAAGAGAAGAAGAAGAGCAGGTAAGACAGAGAGAGAGAGAGAGAGAGAGAGAGAGAGAGAGAGAGAGAGAGAGAGAGAGAGAGGGGGGGAGACAATAGCCCCTAAACTGAGAACCAGGCAACGTGCACATGAAAGAATAATGCTCAACATAACATGACAGAACGCTATATCATGAAACAAACAAACAAACAAACCAAACAAACAAACAAACAAACAAACAAAACAAAATAAAAACAACAGGTCTCTGAGTCATCAAAGAATCAACAGGGGAACTCAAATGGCAATGGGCTGGTCATGCTACAAGAATGGCAGACAATAGATGGACATTACGACTCACAGCATGGATCCCTAGAGATCAAAAGCGGAACCAAAGCCGGTGAAATATGAGAAAGTTGGGCGAACCGGACAGGATTAGAAATTATTGTCTCTGCGAAGCCCACGATAGAGAGATGTGGTGAATCGTGGGGGAGGTCTATGTTGAACGATAGACAATAAAAGACTGATGATGATGATGATGATGATGATGACAACAATGTCTAATAAACACCCTATAATATTAACAGTGTTCATATTTTCGATAGATAGAGGGAGAGTAAGAAAGAGAATAATTTCCCCTCCAAGCTGACGATCAGAGATGGTGAGAGTAAGAATAACCACTTCCTCGCTAACAGCAATATTAAACTTCAGTCAGTTAACAAGCACGAACTATTTCCCATCGGCTACAAACAATGTTACCAGTTTAGAACGAGTCTGAACAGTAAATCAACCTTTCCCTAGAAAAACATTTTTAAGAATTTTTTAAAAAACTAACTTGTTAAAATCTGCCCAGAGGTGATTGTCGAACAAATTGAAAATTTGTTGGGGGGAGAGTCGATAATATTTTTTGTAGGATGTCACACGAAGACAGGTGGATTCTTAATGCATCATAAAAAAATATCACCGTCATATTTTTGACGGTGTGGGAATCTTAGTTTGTTTAATGAAATCTACTCATGATAACATGCGTTATATTAACAGCTCGTACCCATGTACACAGAAAATCTGATATGCATTTATATATATATATATATATATATATATATATATGTGTGTGTGTGTGTGTGTGTGTGTGTGTGTGTGTGTGTGTTTATTTGTGTGTGTATGTGTGTAAGTGACACTTATCAATAAGGACAAAAATAATACCCTCTGATCTTAAGCAAAGTGTCAGGGAGCAACACTTTAATTTTAGGCCAAGTTTACATGAACTGTAATATTAGGCAGGAGTATCGATCAATATGTACATGACCCAATCATTTTGACGGGCAATATGCTAATAAAATGTAAGTTATGATTGGCAAAAACCATATACTGTATTAGCAGTGCGTTATTGATGTATGGCAAGGTAAGTTTCTTCCAATATCAAAAAAACAATCTAGTACGTGAGAGGCCACGAAATAAGAGAAAGGTGGAAATGTGAGAAAGTAAGTTTGATATAGTCAATTAGAGAGGAAAAATGGCTGCAACCTAGTCTAGACTTGACAAAGCTGTAACATTTACTACATATAAATGACAGAAATGTAAAAAAAAAAAAAAGAAGTTAGTCGTATGCGCGCTAAATTATCGAAAATATCTAAATCAAGATGAAATTTGTGACGACCAACAGAATGTAAATTGGTTTGTTTGAACGTTTCGAAATGCTATGTTCTGAAAAAGAATCTGAATTTTATAGAACCCAAACGGCGTATTAACACATTTATACACACATACGACCTCTCTCTCTCTTTCTCTCTCTCACACACACTCGCACACACACACACACACACACGCATACACACACACACACACACATATATATATATATATTTATATATATATATATATGTATATATATATATACATATATATTCTAAAAATCTTTTCAGTTTTGAGAACTAAATGTCTTGCCGCAGAAAAATATACTTTTTTAAGAGGTGATTTATTCAATTACGAGTGTCTCGTAAGTCAGTTGCCCGTAATTTACTTACAAGAATCATGTAGCTGTTAGCAAAAGGTGTTTCAGCGGTATGTTTTTACACAGAAATAGATCTTAAAATCCCACGAAGCGACGAGTGTGATATACTTGAGGGTATCCTTAGTTATCTAAAATGGAACAGTGTCGGTTATTTATATATATACAACGAAGTACAAATCAAGAATACAATACAATACAACATAATGCAATATCCGATATGTAATAGTTTTATTTCATGAAATGATCGATACATTAAGCATTAAAGAGTGAGTTGAATTAGAGTACTGCTCGAAATATGACTAAGTAAAGAACTTGCCACACTAACACCTTAATGTCTCTGTCTTATTTACGATTTATTCTGGATCCCTATTCAGGATATTTTTTGGTGGGGGCGGGATTATCTATTTTTCTGGCTGGAGAAACTTCCACTAATAAATTTAAATTTGTTTGTCTGCGATGGAATCTTGTTTAATATTAAGAACTACAATCAGAAGAATTAATGAACGTGAAAGGACCGTAAGAATAAATGACATATAAAAGGAAGTCGTGGTCCATCGGATTAAGGAAGACCATAACACCAGTCTGGAAGATGCAAAAATAATTACAATTAAATCAGAAAAAAGGAAAAGACGATTGACCAAAGAATCATAATCACGGAATATAACACAATCCAACAAAGTCCTCCCCCGAAACACAAATACCCTCAATATGAGCAAATGATACTAAAACAAAATGAAAAACACGAGCCGAAATTCTAAGGGATAGAAGCCTAAGAATCTGAAACATCCCAGGGAGAAACAAACAACACCGCTGAGACGTGTTATCGTTCCTGTAATAACGTTCAACCTCATATATTTTAAAGGAGTATTCAAAAACGGTCCGACGATGCCAGCAATACTAAATGAATCATTCGAAACAAAAGTATATTATGAACTTATAATTTTGTCACATCTCCAAATTATATGTTGTGTGTGTATATATATATATATATATTATTGCGTCATAAACAGACAGCTGTTTTGTTGTATTACAACTCTTCAGTATGACTTTCCTTTATCCTCTCCAGTACCACGAACCCAGATTGAAAACTTCGCTTCAGACCCGGAGGCCGATATCATACCTCTGAGCTACGGAACTGGACAATTAGTAAGGCTGAATTTAAGCGATACATTTATCATAGTTTAAATTCCCCGTCCACCAGAGTGCTTTATTCATATATATATATATATATATATATATATATATATATATATATATATATATATATATATATATATATATATATATATATATATATATATATATATATATATATATATATATATATATATATATATATATATATATATATATATATATAGTAAGCGTTAGTAAAGATTGCTCCATTATTGTTGACGCAGTCAGTTTGACTTCATTTAATCAAACATCTTTTTTAGAAATATTCTAAGAATGATGTAATATCAGTATCAATATCCACACACACACACACACACACACACGCACATATATATATATATATATATCTATATTGTGGCGCGAATAAGCTGACAATTTCGATTCTTTCGGACCATTCTTTTTTGGTGTGTGTTTTCCCCCATGACAGGAGTTTTATTTACTAAAATTCTTGAGTTAATGTTAATTGAGACTTCAGCAATATTTCGTGTCCCTTTTTTGCGTGTTTGTCATAACAATTCAAGAACTAAAACAGGACAAACTTTTGAAATAATAAAAATACTCAGCCTATCTTCTGCTACTCTGTAAATTAATCGATGGATAGATAGATAAATACTCAGTGCACTTTTATCTTTCTATATTGCACCTGTTGTATTGTGCACACATCTATGCTACAGCTATGGTATATACTGAGACTACTTTGTTGCTTATCTACTTTATTCCAATATTACTTTTGGTGTTCAGATCTAGATTCAAGGGCCAGCCTTCTGGACAGCAATTCTTACGACAATTAGACATTACTCAATCATGGTAGCTCAAATTTCCTCCAAAATACCTGGTTTTGAGCTAGGCTAATCTAACCTTACCTAAGTAAAGATATATATATCAATGTGCGCGTTAATCTGCCCTCGTATAATAAGTGCATACAATTTTTATATTGGTCATACAACGACCATCTTGTCTCGATAGCCAATCTGCTACTTATCAAGTCATGTGTGAACTGGCTTCAATTGATGAACATGACATTAACGCATCTAGCATGCAACAGATCTGTGACGTCAGAATCCGTATTTTATACTGTATTGGTTGTACTTGAAGACTCTGAATTCTATAAGATCACGCTATTCAAAAGAATTAAACATATAGATACAAGCTGGACAGGCTATCCTCCCACAACATCAGGATTTTGAATTTGATGATTGACACAGTCAGCTGAAAAAACGAAAATACAAAAAACAAAAACAGAACAACAAAAAGAAACGCTATCGCCTGGGTCGACATCACTTAAATGGAAAATGCAAAAAAAAAACCCCCAAAAACAAAACAAAACAAAAAACCAACTAAAAAAACGTTGATTCAACTGTACTAACCTTGTGACTCTATAATATACTAGTCTTGAAAAATCGTGGTTTGAAGCGCTCAATCTTGCAATTATGGACATTTTTTTCAACTCGTTTCAAAAAGAAGCAAGAAAGCGATAAATAACAGTTAACAAAATTCAAAATTTCATTCTCTTACAATCCAACCAAATTTGTACCCTACTCGAAACACACACACACACACACACACACACACACACACACACACATATATATATATATATATATATATATATATATATATATATATATATATATCAGTGTGTGTGAGCATGTAGGTTAGTGCACAAATGCGTTTGTTCGTGTGCACGTGTGTACATATATTATGTTTGTATGTGCTTTGGCTTGATAATGATTCAAGACTCTACTGAGGCTAATAATCTTGTAAACTAACTCACATTGCTCTACGGCGAGGGACCTCCTCATGTTTATACTCAAAAAATAAAAAAAAGGTAAAAATAAATCTGGTCTGGTTAGTCATTCAATAGAATTCATCATGTGGCCGACGTCTTCTAGCAAGAATGATATGTTGGGGTGATCAATTAAAAATTAGAAAAAGTTGTGATCAATGAATAAGTAACTGCTCTTGCCTTATTTTTGGGTGGTGATCAAGAGTCTGAATTTTCAAAAATACAGGCAGACCAAGAGATCAATTAAGCATAAACTTACATTGTAAATCAAACCTTGAATAAGAATATCAAAAGGGCTCATTTAAAATGTTTTTTCCTCGACATAATAGGGAGTAAATGTTGACAATATCAGCCAACCAGCTCCAATAGCGTGACCTGAACGCATGATAAATGCATAGTCAGCCAGCCAACCCTAAAACTGAGGAAACTAATGTTTACCGCTTTGGTGACAGTTTTGGTTGACTGTTTCTAACTAGTGTTTCATGACCAGTAGTAAGAATCCAAGTCGCTACAGTTGCCATTGTGTGCTGGGCTAGATTACTAACTTTGCTCAACACCGGGGATCTCTAGTTATTTACTTATTTTAGCTTAATTATGGCACAACCTCACAATGTGGGTCACCCAGAATGGAGCGATTTCACCCTTTGTAATCATTACTCAACGGTGAAGCACTCTTGATTGCTTTCATGTGAAGGATCCAATGACCTCTCTCCATCTTTCAACCTATTATCATAAATTAAGAGCAGAGTAAGTCGTTTTTCCCCTCTCAGACAATAATATTTCTCCAAGTCAGACGTATAGCAATCGATACCGTGACCGGAAGATAGAAATACAGAAATCCTATCAAGAGATTAATCGCTACAATAGGCATCTCTGACCGATCTGATACTTGAAAAAAAAACAAAAAAAAACACAAACAAACAAAAAAAAAAAACAAAAACAAAACAAACAAACAAACAATAAATAAAACAAACTTCTGCAGAAAAAAACACCTCCAGAATTTCTTTTGTGTTTGGGCCAGCTTAACTCCAAACTAGAGAATACTTTCCGGTTGCGTTCATCGTAATAATGGAAAGGTGCCATATCTGGTGGGCAGAATAGATAAGTTGACACTTTGAAGCCAAAAAGAAACAATTCTTGACTGATTATCAGAGAAACGTCTGGTGTAGTGTTATTCAGATGGAATATTACGTCCTTTTGTTAACACATTCCGGAAACTTTCCGTCGATTCGATCGGTATATTCTGGAGCAGTACTTGTTCGGATCAATCGATCGGTTTTCCGGACAGAACTTCCTTCAATTTCATTGAATATACAGCATCACTTTCTTTGGATGAAGACTGGCTATTGGTACGATAAGTAACACGTCTATCACTCGCCCATTGATTTCTTGCATTCAATGTTATAGAGTATCTACGTTTCATAGAATAACATAAGCAGGCTGGTGCAAATAGTTCTTGACACTTGATTAAGACATTTTGAACATTGTGGTCATCTACTGTTTCGTATGATTTTTCTCAAGTAGTATCTTGATATGATCGATATCAACCTCAATTTGTCTACCCAGCCATGGAGAATCGATAGGCGGAAAGTCTCCACGACAAAGTTACTGGAATCTCTTCTAGAATCAAAGCAGACTCAATGTTAACTCAATCTTTAATGCTGAATGTATCTAGTACTTTATGAAATAAAGCCATAACATATCCGATATTGCATTATGCTATATTGTGTTGTATTCTTGATTTGTGCTCCGTTGTATATATATATAAATAACTGAGACTGTTCCATTCTAAATAACTAACGATACCCTCAAGTAAATTACACTCGTTGCACCGTGGGATTGTAATATCTATTTCTATGTGAAAACATAGCCCTAGAACAAAACAAACTCTTTGAATGACCTAAGTTCAAACTAAACGCCCCAAATACACCAAACAATAAAAACTAGAATGATTTTTCAGTCCCAACCAATATTTGATTATAACTTAGTAATCAAGATATTACACTGGGATTCGATTTTTTTTAACCCTTTGAATGAAGTATAAGTAATGTTTAATGATTACTTATTACTGGTATTTCCGTATGTGTTATTGCGCGTGTGCATAAACTGTTTCGAGTTGATTACAGTGAAAGAAAAAAATTAACTCTTCAGAGGTTTCCAACCGTTTGAATTATTTAAAAAAATGTTGATACTTCCCGAAGTATTCGGGTATATTGCTATTTTCTACGTTTACTTTAGTCTGGCAGAAAGCAAACATTCTACACGAACAAAGCATTCTGCCAGGAGGTTTTGCTAACACTTTGTGTATTGAGCCTCATAGGCAGGTTTTTATCAAGTTAATTATTTTTTTGAGGGTCCAACCCCGAAATATGTTTTTTGGTGGTTGTTTGATTTACATTGTAAATTCATTCTGAAATGGACACATTTTTGTCCCTGTGTTGTGTTGCTATCGTCAGTGGGCATGGTTTGGGAATAAAACTCTGTTCAAAGAAGAGGAAGAAAGACAGAGGAATATATATATATATATATATATATATATTTATATATATATATATATTTATATATATATATATATATATATATATATATATAGATAAATAGATAGATAGATAGATTGATAGAGAGATATAGAGAGAGAGAGAGAAAAGGGAGAAAGCAAATATATTTCGATTGTATCTTTATGTAGCTAGTGAGAGTTTTCTCAAAATATATGTATGTATTAAGAAATGGGTATATGATCCGACCGAATAACTATGAATGCAATATGAAATTCTTCTTGAAATGACTCCTCGTTGTCACATGGTGGATATTCAGAACACTGCCATTAGTTTTCTGGCTATTTTCAACATTTTTTCCTGCTTTTTTTTAACATCACGCGAGGGTTTGCAACGTTACATCTCACTTTTGCTACTTCAAGTCCACATTTTTTAAAAACATTTTTAAAAAAATGTCGATACTCCAAAAATATTCAGGTATATTTCTATAAACTATATTTACTTTAGTCTGGCGGAAGGCTAGTAATCTGCATGGAGGGATGGCTAATACTTTGTGTACTGTGCGTCATAGGCTGATTTTTAGCGAGTTAATTATTTATTTAGAAGGTCCATCCCTGAAATACGTTTTTCTGTGGTCGTTTGATTTACATTGTAAATTCATTCTGGAATGGACTCAAACCATGGATCCCCTTTCAATACAACCATTTTAAAAAAGGAATTGTTACTTTTGGGGCATTGGCCGTACCATTTTGAAACATTCACCCAAATGTTTTAACTTGAGTCATCCTAAACTACCCGCTTTTTTTTTAATACTTGGAGCCCTTTTTCATAATTAGCCCAATTTCTAGAACATTAAATGTTTTCTTAAACGTTAGCCCTTCCTTTTTTAAAATTACCTTCCGTTACTCTCCTGTACATAGATGCCCATAATAAAGGTTAATTTAAAGAATAGACATAAGAGACATACAATAATTAGTAATACTTCAAGAAAACAATTCAAAATTTTGACTTTATAGAAAGGCTCGTATACTCATTGTTGGCGTAATTTGAAAACAGACAGCCATCTGACTTACCAAGCAAGACTGGTTAATATTCATTGTTATAGGAAATCGCAATCCCAACACTTCGTTATTGATAGAATCTGTTTTGTTCATGATTGCTGGGTTGGCAAAATTGGATCTTTGGCTAAGTTTGAACTGGCCAAAGATATTTCATGACACTTACTGAAGAGCAAACTGGGAACGAGAAGGTCATACAAGTAGAAAATGAATAATAAAGACAGGTCTGCTTAGTGACCCGATGGAAACTGTCACATGACCAACATCTAATCGCAGCATGTCGTGTGAGGATGATCAATTAAAACCCTGAGAGGAAGAGTGATCAACGAATGAGTTACTTCCTCCGCCTTTTGTTTGGCCATGATCAATGGAAAGTCTCAATTTTCAACAAAAAGGCAAGAAAAAACTAGGGACCAGTTTAGTATGAATTTTCATTGGAAATTGAAGCCCACACTGAAAACCTATTTAAGCCGGGGGATTTTAGACAAAAAATGTTTTTTTTTACATGAGAACGAGTAAATGTTGAAATTTACTGCCCTCTAGCCCCATAAATGCGGTCAATACGCCTGACTAACTTGAAAACCGAGAGGAATTTATTCTGACAGTTTTACCTAAGAAGGGTGTAAGTTCACGTGTTCTTTTTTCATTCATAGATTTACTGAGAAGATGACATACTTTTGCCTCCATCTTGTTGCCGATATGGCGACTGATAACTCGACACAGGCTCTGTTCAAAATAGTACAAACAATTTTTGAGAGAAATCGGCAACATTTGTCAACATATGTTTTTTTGATAAAAACATTATAATATATATATATATATATATATATATATATATATATATATATATATATATATATAAGGTTGTTGATTCGCTACACAAACTAGCTCATCTTTCTGCCCTCTTTGGGCCTCAGAGGTCTGAAACGTGAGCTAATTTGTGTAGCGAATCCACAACCTGCTATTTATTTCCAGCTCCACTCTAAAACAACTCAACTCCATGAGTAAAATGGTGTATGTATCGAGCACTCTATGAAATAAATCCAATACATTTCAGAAGTGGCTTTATATTATTGATATATTATTATATTATGCTATACCGCTTGCCTGATTTGTACCACATATACTGTGTGTGTGTGTGTCTATATATATATATATATATATATATATATATATATATATATATATATATATATACTCCTTAATGGTTAAAATGTTAGGTTTCAATAGAAAACAAATTAAGCATCAAATGTTTTGCTTTGAAAGCAAGAATAAAAATAAAAGAATGATAATCATATGAGGCTATAATCTGGACTGTCTTCTGTACATGAAAGAAAATATATTATTGTTGGTTGGATATTTTGGTGGGAGTAGCTGCTGTAATGGGTATTTTATGGGTTGTTTTGGCCAAGGGGGGATGGTATTCTGAACAATTGGTTGTCATGGTTATTGGGAATCTAGGTCATGGTCCAGTGATAAGCTACGTGTGTACTTAGCAAGGTAATATAGAGTCCGTGCATATATTTGTTTATATGCATGCATAACCTTACAAATACACCCAACCATACACACACATGCATATAGTGTATATACATACAAACATATCTATGCACCTTACTTAACATCATCTCACATACATACATCTACAGACACAACATTGAGTAGTATGCAACGTTAGATAATGCGTAAAAATGTAATGGGTGATGTAGAACCGATGGATTTTTTTCAGTAGACTTCTGTCTGGGTAAACATTTCGTACTTGTAGACTGTACACAGGCTTTGGTGTGGGTAAATGCGGATATAAGACGTAGTGGTCGTCTTTATGGGTTGATAAGGGCGTATTTATGGAATATGACATTATCACAAAGAATAGGTTATGGGGCTAAAGTTACAAGTTGGTATTGGTAGATAGATATAGATGGTGGACCACAGCCCTGAGGTGTATGAATAGTCTTTGTATAAGGTATGGTTTTGGTCAGACAAGAGCTCAGGTATTGGAAATTATTTAGGAATATTCGGGCAGTAGGTTATTGGGTCGATTTTATCCATAATAATAATCCAGGTGTTGTAGGATATAGCTTAGAGGGTGTCCGTGTTAAATATGAACGAGTATCAGTTGGGAAATGTATGTTCTGCAATCTCAACGGTCGTTGTAGATAATCTGAAAATCATATAGCTTTGAATAGAACAAGTAAAATGGATAATTCATAGGTAATTTGTGGTAGGGCTCTATGTGACTATGTGTGATGATCCCTGTGTTTGATATACATAAGAGGAGAGTTATGTAGGGTGAGGTGAGTTTGTAATATTAACAATACGTAGGCAGGGGTCCATGTTGTATTGGTTGAACCATTGTGGAGAATGAGAGTATATGAATCTTAAGATGTGTAATTGTGTAGGGGTGTAATAGTGCATAAGAGAGGATTTTGGGATTAGAGCTCAGTGTGGTTAGGGTTGTCAGGTTTACTGTTGAACCACTTTAGAGAGAAAGTTTCAACTGCATCAATCAACATATCCTCATGTAATTGCAGAATTTTAGTCTTGTCGGGATGTGTATTTTCCCCTTATTATTTCAATGACTATAAATCTTGTGAATGTGGCCAGGGGTACGGAAGTGTTGTTCTACTGGTAGTACGTTGTGATGATTTGATGATTCATTTCTGTTAATAAATCTGATGTAGAATTTCACCTCCAATTTACCTATATATTGTACTTGGCCTTTAATACATTCTAGGGGGTTGATAATACCTCAGCTTCTGTAGTTGGAATAATAGTTCATATAAAAAGTCTTATGAGTATTAGAACTAGAGAAAGTGTTACCGTGTTTCAAGTATTTGCACCATCCACTATATCTATTGATGCAGAATTGGAGAATTTAACGGTAATAGAGATGGTATCATATGAGACGTTGTTATTTATTACTACTTATCATATCTTTGTTATTTAGGTATCTACTGCAGGCAATGATGCGTGGTTCTTGGAGTATTTCTCATTCTGTTTTGAGTGTAAGTATATTCCATATCTGAAACATGGAACCTAACTAAGAGACAGATCCACAAATTGAGAACCATACAACGTACACAAGGAATAATTATGCTTGGCCTCACATGGAGAGACCATAAGACACCACAGTACATTCGGGAAAATACAGGACATTATAGAATCCATTAAAAAACTCAAAACGCATAGGGCTGGCCATGTTGCACAAATTGCAGACAGCTAATGGACATTGTGACTCACGACATGGATCCCTCAGGATCACATGTGCAACTGAGGCCAGCAGAATATTAGATGGAGAGACGAACTAGACAAATTCAGAAAGTACTGGCTCTGTGATGCCTATGATACAGAAGTGTGGCGAATCCTGGGGAAGGTCCATGTCCAACAACAGATGTTGAAAGACTGATGATGATAATGATGATATTCCATATTTTATTAATCATATGTGACGGACGTAGGAGCATGCTGTGGAAGGTGCTTCTCAATGGTATGCGATCAGGTCGATTTTTGTTGAAAAGGATGAGTGTTTCTTCTTGGGGTATTGTGGTGGCCTTTTTCATTTGTTTATGAATTTTTTTCTTGTGAATATCTCCGTTTAGTAAAGTTTTGTAGTAAGTTATACCTATTATTGTCAAGTTCACCATCTGCAGAACAAATTCTTATTCTAAATGCTTGTGAAAATGATAGTTTTTTTTAATCAGGTGTTTGAGGTGGGCCTATGTAGCGTGGGGGTAGTTGCAAGTGCCTGTTGGCTTAGTATAGAGGATTGTCTGGATGTTTCTATCGTTTTTTATGCATATACAGGTATCTAGGGGGGTTATAGAGTCAGTCGATTTTTCATAGTCAAAATAGAGTCATGAGTTTATTTTCTAATTAATTTTTCTGACTTCAACTCTTGTATATATAAAGAGAATATCATCTAAGCATAGATCATAGAAGATGAAGTCTTTGTCAATCTCTGGGTCTCTGTTGGTTTCTTCGAATTAACCCATGAAGATGTTGGCATAATAAAGGACATGCGACTGTGCCTATGGCACAGCTTTTCATCTGGAGGAAAAGGCTATTGCTAAAAACGAAAAAATTAAGGGTTTTGTTGCATAAGGGTGGTTATTGTTTCAGTTTTAGGTACTTTAATGGTTATTAAGGGCTTCTACGCGGGCTAGAATGCCTTTTTCATGTTAAATATCAAAATATAGGGATATGACTCCATAGCAACTAGAAATGCTTTTTTTCTGGGATTGTTTTGATATGTTTGACTTTGTTTAAGAGATCAGCTGTATGCCGTATGTAGAATAAAACCTGCATAGCAAAGGGTTTGATGTTTTGGTCTCCATGTTTCGTTAATTTGGTGGTATGGCAATTTGTGGAGGAAATGACTGGTCCCTCTGTGGGGCTTCAGAAGTAAATAGAACCTTTGAACCTTGCTGGTTTCATGTAAATGGGTCTGAGTATGTCTGATGTTTTGCTTTATCAATAAGGTTATTACTATGCATCTCTGAGAAGAGTTGAGTTCGTCTATGAGGTGTTAACTTAATACCCCAAATAATTATAGCTTCTCATTCATCTGCGCTAGTGATAATCAAGTCAGTTTTTTTTCCAAATTTGTTGAGGGACTGTCGTTAGTGGTTGGGATATCGTATGATTGTAGCTCTTTACTGTGGTATTGATATCATCTCTAACAGGTAGTTCAAATGTCTGGGTTGTTATATCTATGACCTTCGGGGTGAATGAGTTGTTATAGTCTTTAATTATGTCTGAAATGCCTTTATCGTTGTTTGATTTACTATCGTTTTCTATCAAGCTCATATCAAAGATAGTATTTCTGTCTCTCTGTCCTCGCTGCTATGTGCAGTGTATAGGTGTTTCTTCGTTTGTTTTTTTGTTAGTTTGTAAGTATGTGATAGTGGAGAACCTACCTTTAGGTCAGGGTGTTGTTCTTGTAACTTATAGGACGGGTCCCTTTGCAAGAGTGAGGTCGGATATGTTTCCCGCATTCGTTGTTCATGGGGAGTTTACGTGTAGTAGAGTGATGGTTATTGTGATGGCTGGTATCTTTTATTATTGTTAATAGGATCATTATGGTAAAAGCAACGTTACGTTGAAGCAGATACTCTATCGGTCGCTGGTTCTATTCCTGAAGCAGCCACATTTTTTAAAATGTTCATTCTGTTTATGCTGTCCAGGCCAAATGATACATTTACCGTGTAATAACGGGAGATAATTTCAAATAGAGTCTAAACATAATATAACACAATTTATTATTCACACACATATATGTATATATATATATATGAAGTGTATACATTAGTTATAAACACTGTTTAGTCTACTTTCTTTCTTCCATTCCATATTTTATCTCAAAAATCCACTTTTAAAGAGGGGGTGATATGATGTAGTGTGACGTAAAAAAAAGTAATGATTTCCTCTTCTCTCTTATAATTACTCCCTGTTATCAGGATGATATTTTCCTTTGTCAGGGACGCTGTCTATCTTGCTTTAATCACTCTCTCTCATTTCAGTTATTTAATTCTTCACAAACACTGTTCACCTATTCAAATCTAGTCTCAACACGAAATTTCTGCAGTTCTTTGAACTGTCGACTTGAAATCGCACTTAATAATCAATCTGTCTCCGATTCCCTCATAATTTGCCTTTTATATAATCAGTTAGCTGTCAGTGGCGTCCATTTGTCATGTCTGGTGGCTATTCCTTCAACTGTTTGGGCAGTTAATTAGAGAAGAGTTGATAAGTCATGTATTCACTGAGTCAATTTTCCGCCGCTTGCGCTCGTGGCGCCAGTGATAAGACTGCAGTCAAGTTGACTGATGGCAACATGAAGCCTATGGTAGCTTGGTCATTGTGTTGCTAATAGCAGTTCAAAATTCCGTTGATGGAACCAGACTAAATACTCGCCCTAATGGCCGATGTGAAATGCCGCCAATAAAATAAAATATGTAGATAAATAGCTTGAAATCAGATATTGCTCAATTCGTTAAAAAAAAATTGATTTATCAACGCACTATTTTTACGCTGTTGGAAAAGGGGACTAGATGGGGTGTCATGCAAAAAGTGGAGCTTTTAGTAAAAGGGGGGCTGAAATTTAAAAAGGGGTTAATTGTAAAAAGATGTGACTGATGTTCAAGAAAAAAATTCGAGAATGATAGAAAAAAGAGGTCATGATGTTGAAAGGGGGGGACTTAAATTGAAAAGGGGGTACTAAAGTCAATAGAGAGGGCATTACTGTAAGTTGGGATAATGTCCTCAAATTAAGAGCCTAATGTTAAGAAGGGGTACTGATGTTAAAAGGGGCAAGTGTTTAAAGAAGGTTGGGCTGATGTTAAAAAAGGGGGCTAATATTGAAAAAATGGGTTATTAAATTTAAGGAAAGTCGGGCAAATGTCCAAAAGAGGATGCTAATGTTGACCTCAGTTGCATTATGATTAAAAAAATAGGGGTGTAATGTTGGAAAAAAGGGGCAGTGATTTTTAAAAAAAAGGGGTTGCTGATATGAAAAATGGGACTAATAATAAAAAGGGTAGCTTTGACGGATAAGGTTAGAAAGAAAGGGTTAATGCTGAAAAAGGGGTGTGATGTTAGGGGGGATTCGATGTTAGAATTGGAGCGTAAAACTAGAAACTGTGTGTGTGTGGGGGATACGTGATAAAGATAAGCGTTCAGTGTCCAAAGAGACAAACCAAATGGAGTGCAGAGGTCAGTGACGATGTTCCAGTCTCCGTTGCATACGTCAGCTAAATGATCCTTGCAAATCACTTTTCTGACCGAGAACAATACTTTACTTCTACAATTTTCTTCATGACCACTCCTTAGCAGGATGAAAGTCTGTTAAAGGGAAGCTAATGGGAATGTTATATATATATATATATATATATATATATATATAACAGGTAAAGATTTATAGTATGCAATGCTATGAGTTTTCGCGAGGCCAAATTCCTGAAGGCAGAGGATATACCTGTTTCTCTGTCAGCTATCGAGAGAATAGGTCAACGCTTTGTAACAACAAGGATCTTAAAGGCCGTGAACGAAATCATGCAGGGATAACCACTTGCTAAAATTAACGTTTCTCAAGGGCATGAAAACCTATAAAAACCATCAAAAAATTTGAAATCTCAGAAAACAATACTCTTTCGAGATGAACAATAACCAAAAGATTACCAAACGCAATTTTTGTGTCTAAATGTTTTAAACAGCCATTGCTGTCTCCGTAGAACGTTCGATAGAATGAATGTGAAAAGTTTTATCCAGAGTGGTTCAGCTGAGCTATGTGGAGTGATAAATCAAGAATTCAGCTGTATGGTTAGCTCTCTTTGAAAATCCGGTGAAAAATACAATATTGAATACATGTGCATTTCAGTTGAGATAATGCTACCGCCCGCCTTGAAAATACTAACAAAAGGTTGAACAAGTCCATCATTCATGTTTTGCCTGGTCAATGATCATATTTGAACCCTATAGAAAATATTGTATCTCACATCAAACGCAAACGGACGGGTGAACATAACTCAAATTTTCGTCAACTGCTTGGATACAACAACATGGATTAGAACCGCATAAACTCTTCTTTCTACACAAAAGCTGTCTGCAAGTTCATCTGAAATGTTTTTATTTAACAAATCAGGAGATCAAGTAAAAAAGATTTCTCATACTAAGTCTCTTCATTTGTTTAATTTTCTGTTCATTTTCCTGACCAATGATCCGTTTGAACGACAATTAAAAGCTTAATATTTTGATATCATAGAGTTAGCTCATTTCTTTGTCCAGGATTGTATATATCATCATCATCATCATCATCATCATCCTCCGTTTTTGAGTCAGTTGCTAGACAAAGGCCTCCTTCCATCACGATCGTGATTGCACAAATCTCTACCATGTCTTACCGATACACCGTTCTATCTCATCTCTCCATCTTTCGTCTGCTCGTTTCCTGGTGCGTTTTATTATTCCACGGACACCAATCATTCAACCTTTTTCTTCAACTGCTGTCCTTTGGTCTTCCTATGTAACCAGCCCATCTCCATTTTTTATTGCTCGAGAAGATGTACGATATCATTCAACCTGGTTCTCCTAAGATCTATATAAGTCATCGCTCTTTCCATTGCTTGTTGTCCTGCTTTGTGTCTGTTTTTGAGTATTTTTTTATGTTTACAGGTTTCGCACCCATACGCAATCGTTGGTATTATGCATTGTTTGTATACTTTACTTTTTAATGATATACGCAGTTGGCTCTTCAGTACGCCTCTATTTACACCAAATGATTTCCAGCCAATCGTTATGTGCCAGGTTATTCCATATCCAGGGTATTTCTCTATTTGTCGTCCGACGTAGGTAAATTTGTTTCTCAACTTCCTTTATGGCTACACTGTCGGTTCTTTTGGTCCTTTCTGGGACTTTATCATAAAACTTTACTTTTGTCTTCCTTTTGTTAATCTTTAAACTTTTTCCTTTTTGGCTCTCTTTCTTTCAATAAATTAGCATGTTCTTAGATCATCTACACTTACTGCTATAAATGCAATAACATCATAGTACCTCGAATCGTTCCATCATTCCCCGTGTATGTTTACTCCCACGTTTTCCAAGAGGTGCTTCCAAGTCTCATTGTAAAGGGTTTGGGGAATATAATATCCCCTTCTCTCACTCCTGTTCCAATCTTCATCCTGTCAGTATCCTTATGAAGTCTAATTATTGCTGTGACACTCCTGCATATATTCTCAATTGCTTTTGGAAAATTCTCATCTATACTTGGTTGTCATATCTGATCGAAGACTGTCGTGTGTGTCATTAAGTTGACGGCTTTTTCAGAGACAACGTAAGCGATAGAGAGTGGTTCGTTGTATTCTGATGTATCTTCGATTAACTGGTTTAATGCGTGTAAATTGTCGAATAGAGACGAAAGCCCGTCTGTTTGCGTGATTGGTTTTCATCTAAATATTCTAAAAAAATTATTTTTTAATATATTTTCGAGATTGGGTTGTAAATTACACACACACACACACACACACACACACACACACACACACACACATATATATATATATATATATATATATATATATATATATATATATATATATGATCATAGATTGTCTTAGAAATATATATATATATATATATATATATATGTATCGAAACTGCGTAATGTAAAAAAAATCTCTCCTTTTTGAGAAAAAAAGCCACAAAAAACAAAGAATTTGGCCAATTTTCTAATTGAATGGGGAAAAAAAAACAAACAACAAAAAAAGAAAAAAAAAGAATGCTGCCCAGGGACCTATCAGAAAAGACTGAAATTGTCTCTCACTCTTTGCGAGTGAGTTGAATACGTACACATTTGGAAGTCTTTCGTTAGGAAGAAATCAAATTGAAATAATTGGCAATTAGATTCAGAATCAGAAAAAATATCATATATATATATATATATATATAACCAATGTTCGCTCTATGCAACTTAGCTTCTACGAAAGATCTGACACACAACAGGTTTCCCTTGCTATTCAGAATAGTTAGAGGAAAGAAACATCTGCCATTAATTTATTTAGGAACAATTTTTGTGCATTCCCAGAGCAGAAAGATACAATTTTGTTCTATGTTTACCGACACCGATGTCAAAGATTGGGTTCGTCTTCTTCTGTCACTGATGTAATAGGTTCGAAATATGACAGTATGCTCGACTGTTGAACCTCAAGCATGTTTCTATCATACGCTTACTTGCAGGCACACGAAACATTCTGCAAATTTGCCCCCAAACTATGTGGGCTACCAAAATCAAAATCACGCTTTTCCTGCGACGGTTGTAGCACTGTCAGTCATAGTGGAAAACTTATTTTTGAGGTCTTGGAATGTTCAACCTTTTTCTCTGATATCGATAATGGTAATCTCTGGTTCAGTTTACACTATGCAGGCTTACAAAAGGTTTCATATCGGAACACTGTACTTTTGTAGAGCGGGGATACCTCAACTTCAATGAAGACGAAACTGGTTTAAGCACTATAAAATTAGGCGCCAATGAATAAAAAACCCGAATACACTCGATTTTTCATTTCATAGTTGAACGTGCATAATGTACAAATTGGCAATTTTAATTGCTTTTGGATTCTGGCCGTAATTCTCAAGAATCTGAGATGGGAAGAAAAAGATATGAGAGTTTAATTTGATTCCTGATAGTTAGAGACCGTCAACCAAAACTGCCAGCAGTAACATTGGATTTCTTCAGTTTTTTAGTTGGTCCTGCTGGCTGGATATCTGGCTAGTTACGTATCTAACACGTCTACAAGGGAGACCAATAGAGATTTTCTGCTCAATGTCATCCCTTTTGAGGGTTTTATAGAGATTTGTTGTTATGTGGTTTACCTTTTTTCAGGTCTACGTTTTAGATTTGGATTTTCATGTCTTTGTCCTCGACATAGATATTTCCAAGCTGATTTTTGTTTTGGTGTTTTGATGAATTTTAATGCAAATGACGCCTTCTGTTGCAAAATATGTACACATATATGTACGTGTGTGAACACATGCACAACCAAGTATATTAGAACAAACTATATCAATGCTTACAAAGGCAAGATACTACAAAAGAAAGAATCTTGCCTCTGTACAGGCAGAGGTAATATTAATCATGCAACCAGCAAATGCACCGGAACAACCCTGAATAAGTCCAGAGGAGACATGATTATAACTCAATCTCCAGCGATAATCACCTGACATATAGTTTGAGCATATAGATGCTTGAAAAATAAATCTTATACGTAATAATGATTCGCTGAATCGATTCGTTACGGCGTTTCTCCTTAGCGATTGCATTCGATCCCAAAGAAACGATTTTAGGCTTTAGAAATTTCACTCTAGATGGTTTAAGACTCTAACTTCTTTAAAATACTGTGCAAAATCCTATTTCAAGAGCACAACAGAAAATGACGTTCAAAGCTTTAAAGTACGAAGCTTAAAACGGCTATTGTCATCGTATCGTTAGTTCTTTGTTTACACAACTAAAATTAAGCAAGTCCAAATTACTATTGATTTATTTTACATTCACTGCATTTATTCCGACAACAAACTTTTTTTGCTTTTAGTATTTATATAATTTCACATAAAAGGTGAATAAATAATTTTTTTTAATGAAAACTGCGATGAGTATAGTCCAAATCAATTGTTAACCATTGTATTATTTATAACGATCATTTACTTTCACAAAACACATATAATCATTTATCAAAGAATTGACAGACACAAAAAATAATTTTGAACACAAGTTTGCAAATCTTTCTAAAGAAAAGCCAACATTTAATTCGTAAAGCAACTGTTAAAAGATACCGCTACTTACTCAAACTAAGAAAATGACTGTCATGTTAAGTAAAATTCTTATTTACATTTTGTAACATTTTTGTATCTGAGTAAATAAAAACCAACCTGCGCAGTTAACCCATCCAGTTGGAGTTAGGGAGAGAAACACAATGGTAAAATTAAATAAGGTTTTTGAATCGAGATATTGTCAATACCCTTGATACCACATCAAAAAATGTCTAGCCTCTGTATTTTATATATATATATATATATATATATATATATATATATATATATATATATATATATATATATATATATATATATACGCCATCACAGACAATAACTGAATAACCGTATTGTCAAAATCTGAAATAATGTAAAAAAAGTCCATCAATATGATCAGAATAAATTTTATCCATGACATCACTGGCGTTTCCCATGGGAAATCTTAAAAAAAAGACTAAAAAAGAGTTATCCGAAAGCCTGTTAGAAAAAGGCCCTCAAAAGTTTAAAAGGCTTCTTTTCCCCGACCCCACCCCCTAAAAAAACATCCTTAGAATAAGTTCCATGGAGCACTGAGGTCAATTTCAAAATCTATCGACAATCAATATGGCTGTGAGGACCGGAACTAATAAAAACACTTACACCTGCACATATAAAAAAGAACCATATATGATGGCCTCTCATGATCAATTTTGTATAATTGTATTTATTTAACAGAATGAAATAAGCCCTTCCGTATCTGTATGATAAATTTGGGGCAATATCTATGACTTAAAAATATAGATAAGTAAATGTCTTGGCAATCAAGGAGTCGAGCATTCAAGTCATGGTAGGGTATTTGCATTTTACGTGCCAGTTTACACGATGAAGATTTTTGTTTTTGCTCTGATTACGGTTGACTAACAAAGTAAACTTCAGTGTAAGAATTTTACAATATTGTTCGTTATATCTCTATCATGAAATTGAGCCGTTTTTATGTCCTAAGCAGAATGATGAACATTTGACCTTTCAGTACGTCAATTGATTTCATACGATTAATGCTGTTATTTGGAAACACGTGCGTTATTTTTAATTCGAAGATTATCTTGAGGTCTAGCGAATGGCAGCATTATTTACAACTGGCTATTACCTTTTGAGTAATGTAAGGTAATGACTCGCCTGAATTGCATGTTGAGTAAATATCAAATCATAAACTAACGTTTCAACAATTTGTAAAAATATGTTCAAATCTTAATACGTATTGAGTATTGGCGTCTGATAAAGTTATCAAAAGATAATTTGATTTCAAAAAGTATAGTCTTTGAATATGATGAAAATTAAGTGATTTTTTAAAATTCATTTTACGAAATTGTCACGTTTATCCAACCCAGGCGAACTGCAATTGGAATATTGGAACTATTGACATTTCGCTTGAGTTTTCTACCAATACATAGGTAAGAATCAAATGATCAACTTTCTGAATTCATATCATATTCAGTATATCTTTCCACATGCTGACTATGCTATGGAATATATTGCATGTACTCAGTTCATTTATATGCTAATAATATTTGATGTGTGACAAGATAGGCAATAGATAGAGTAAATAAAAATTCTGACGAATTCACGCAAGAAATCAAGCTGATGATATCACTGGGTATAGATTCTCCTTATAATATCAACTCTTACAAAAACAGGTGATCATGTATTACCAGGTCATCCCACAAGTGATGTCGAAATTTAGCGTCCAAAGATATATTTTAGATGTTAATGTTGGCTTTTCTTTTGAAAGATTTGCAAACTTGTGTTCAAAATTATTTTTTGTGTCAGTTAATTCTTTGATAAGTGATCATATGTTTTTTGTGAAAGTAAATGATCGTTAGAAATAATACAATGGTCAACATATTTGATTAAAATTCGTACATTAAATAGATCCCATAATTGTCTATACCATCAAAGAATCCCATGCTCTATGATACCGTTATAATTGAAAAGTCTTTTAATTTAAAAAAATAAAAAATTAAAAAAAATGGTTTAGGAAGGGTAGCTCCCACCTCTTCATGTGTTTTAAGAAGTAGTAAATCAAAAACGTTCGGTAAACTCAGAATAATATGGTAATCAGATAGAACAATGTATATAGAATAAGAAAGATGTGGAATTTTCCTCTCAGTCGAAGTTTTCAGCCTTTTCTGATGTAACCTCAGGTGTGTGGGCCGTACATTGTGATAGGATATCAAATCTTTATAATCGATCAAGATGAGTTTTCTTAATTGAAATCAGTACTTAAACTATTGACAATAGGTACTTGTTTTAAATGCTGCATTGACTGGTAACTGCTTGAAGTGGATCATGCCATTGTCATCCCACCAAATATTTACCAAAACTCTCCTTGAATCGCGAGGGGGTTTATTTAAGATAACTCCTACGCAGTTCTGGAAACGAACGAGTCGTATGTCAGATGCATACTCGTCAAACAGCCAATATTTACTGACCTAAACCCAAATGAAATATTACTCGCATCCCTTGATACCAAAACTAAAGTGTGAGCTGACCTCAGATCGATTCATCGTTCTGAACCATTTTGGCGTCTTGTTAACCCTTCAATTCAAGCGCATGTAATCAATAATCCCCATTATGTCAAAGATACTCATGGAAAAATGTCCTGCGAGAGCTTTCGTGTTTATGGCAGCTGTCTCTGACACCTTGAACGGTAAACCATTTCTTGAGAATGATTTATTCTACTGAACATCTTTTGTTCTTGTCTTCAACATTTTTTCTAGCTTTCCAGTAAAAAATAACAAAAAATGAATAAATAAATGGATGAACAAATACATAAGTAAACAAACAAACCTAATTCGTTCATTTTGTTCGTTGCACCACTATATATATATATACATATATATATATATATATATATATATATATATATATATATATATATATATGTATACAAGTTACGATCAAAAAGTTCTGAGACTTCTATGAAAAGCTTCCTCTCTATTTTTTGAAAAAAAAATGACCGCTTTTCCTCCGAGGTAGTCACTTTTTGCAGCAATACAACTCTTCTATTTCCTCCGCCACGCTTGGAACTTTTCCTGGAAGTCCGACTCATTTGGTGTGTGTTGCACTATCTTCGATTGGCGCTGGATCTCTGATCTAAATGACACGTTGGCCATACTGGCAACGATTCATAGTTATGCAACGATTCAGACGCCCAATCCAACCCATGTCAAATGACCAACTTTCTTGGTTAGTGCACGTTGACAGTTGCCCTGACCTCTTGTCAATCTCCAGGGATGTTTTACCACTCTTGAAGCGAGAGTTCCATTCCAAAAAACCCGACCGCTTCCTGGCTTCTTTATTGTTGCAGCTTCTTTGTTCAGTATTCCAAGGGTCTGCGTTGCTTATTTCCCGAATTCTGGCCGCTCTTGAAATAGCAAATGAGTGTGGTCACAAAAACGCAAGCTACACAGGTACAAATATTCACTGCATCACACCACATAGCATGTTGAATCAGGATAACCATTGCTCCCTTCCTGCAGAGCTGCATTGTTGTTATACGTTTAGTTTGTTGGAACTTTTCCTTTACCCCGAATATATATGTAGCTCAGAAAGTGTAGTTCAACGAATTAAAGTTTTTTTCGTGAAAATCTATTTATTCACGTATCTACTTATTTAATCATTTGTGCATCATGTAAGTCAGTTATCTACTAAACATTTTTTGGCAGTCATTTGTGAGGTGTTCAGAGGATTAGGATCATACAAGTCAAATTTTCATGAGAGGATTATCAGTTATTCAAAATGGAACGGTTTCAGGGATGTATGTATATTAAAGCTTAATTCCAGACCGTAGACAAATAATATTTTTACTTGTTATTGTACAGAAGGAAGCATGTCCAGATTCTGTGAACGTAAATATCGCCCAAACATTTTAGTTAGTATCCTGCAAAATCAACGCAGAAAATGCGCTACGAAATACGAAATACACTCTTCCCTTCCCCCTTTCCAATTTATTTGCTTTCTTTTCTTCACCCTCTTCATCTTTTTACTTCCTTTCTCAATCCTTCACCATTGATAGCCAGTGGCTAGAATGGGCACCGGTCGTGGGATTTTGCACCTTCTGGTGGGTATTGTTTGTTCCTGTCGAGTAGAAAAAAATCTCCTGGTTTTAAGAAAGCCTTACGTCTTCTCACAATCGGACGACTTACGTCTGATTGCAGATATGTCTTGATAACAGCTGGAAATCCATTATTTATGGATTTCAGTCATCGTAGATCGATGGGCTCATCTGCAAATGAAGAACATTTGCATCATGTCATATATACATATATGTAAATAAAAAAAAAGTTTATAAGTCGTTTGTTTCAAGTTTTCCAGATAAGAAAGACAAGAAAGAGTAGGTAGAAAGAAACCTTGCTTGGTTGAGCCGGTGATGATTTCAGTAAAAGGAATACAACGGATGACATTTTCCCTTTCTCTTTGGAAAGACAAGGATAACGTATGCATGATACAGATATCCGGGTAAATATACCTTATGTTGTGCAGTGCTTTACCTTTTATTGATTGACTTACGCCAAAATCGAGTTGTGTCCATTGTACCTGAATGTAAACTAAACAAAAGTTGGCTTATGGTTGTATTTTACTGTTACTTTCAAAATAAGGAAATGTTCAGCATTGAAAAATCATAAGGTTTTCAAATAACAGCAAGTTTTTAAAAGAAAGAAGATCGTATGATTTAGTCGTATAACATCTCTTATTGTTCTTAGAAACAATTAGTTTTCTTTCAAAGTGTTTTCTAAGCTTTTTTTAGTCGAGAACGATACCGCATGATACCGAAACTCCCGGTGAGAATAGAACTCCTTACAGTATAAATAGTCACTTACGGAGCTGAAACATGGAACCTAACCAAGAGATAGATCCACAAATCGTGAACTATGCGACGTGAACATGAAAGAATTATGTTGGGTCTCACATGGAGAGACCACAAGACAGCACAGTACATTCGGGAAAAGACAAGAGTCAGGAACACCATAAAATCCATTAAAAATCTCAAATAGCTGTGGGCTGGCCATGTTGCAAGAATGGCAGACAACCAATGGACATCGTGACTCATGACACAGTGCAGCAAATTGTCTTAAGTTCTCCAAAATCTGAAAATAAAGAACTGTAACTATTATTTATATTCAAATGTGCCAGGCCTCTCATGAGGAGACCACAAGACAACACAGTACATCCAGGAAAAGACAAGAGTCAGGGACATCATAAAATCCATTGAAAAGCTCAGATGGCAGTGGTCTGGCCATGTTGCACAAATGGCAGACAACCGATGGACATTGGGACACACGACATGAATCCCCTGAGATCACATGCAGAATCGAGGTGGGCTGAATATTAGGTGGAGGGACGAGCTAAATAAATTCAGAAAGTACTGGCTCTGCGACGCCCATGATAGAGAAGTGTGGCACATCCTGGGGAATATCTATGTCCAATGACGGACGTTAAAAGACTGATGATGACAGTAAAAATTGTCCGTCGTGTTAGCTCGCTCATCATGACTTCAAGCTAGGCTCCTGTACATTCAATGAGCACCAATAGTCTTGCATAAATCAGCAAATGATCTTTACTCTACATCCAGGCACCCGAACTTGTTAATTCATGAACGGAACAAATATCCGCTCAGTACTGAATGAAACTTTTTATAACTTCGTGATCCCTTCAGTAATGTTGATGTCACAAACAAAAGTACATTCAGGAATTACGAAAAAGAAATCTTTTAAATTCAAAGAATCATTTATTTCATCACGTATGGAAATCTTTCGCTCTTGTCCACATAAATCTTTATTATTCATATACATTTCAACAGTCATAATTTTAATTCGCCGACTACCATGGCACGATGACTAGCAAACCCGTCTTGAAGACCGATCCTTTGGTATAGTGGGTTCGATCCACACACATTTCCAACCAATATGATACCATGCCAGACTAAACCTCATTGGTAAATATCTGTAACGACCCGTCCCATATATAATACCAAAGAAGTTGCATCATTGTGGTGCGTCAGGTGTACAACTGTACTGGCTGGGGGTAGGGTGGCTAGTGCCCTCAGAGTTTGGGCAAAACATCTTAAAAATCGGGCAAATCAGAGTAATTCGTGTAAAACCATGCGAAAACTGCAGGGAAAATCCAGCCTTTTGTCCTCGTATCGACTCAAATTGTCTTTGATATAACGTTCACCCAGTTTTGCAATGACTTCAATAATGTTTTATACATTTTTACTAAATGTTTGACGAGGAGTTTTACACAGATTTAGAGCAAGTACTGAATAAGTTCTTTAATAAACCAACAAATAAAATTGGAGAAAAGCAAGCCAGGCTGTTGTAAGGTTAAATTCCACACCTTCTATTCCAACTGAACATGATTACTGCAGCTTTTGCATTTAATTCATTATTAATGAATTCCTAAATCCACAAAACTTGTCAGCTCAGTTCAGGTGATAAAAGAGCCGCCGAACAATCACTATCGTCGTGATTCCAAATCACGGTATGGAAATATTAATTTCATTAATCTGCTCGGTTTAACGTGACGGGGTAAACAAACTGGGAAGTGTTAACTCCTCTAAGTTTGGTGAGGAATGTTCTCATTACTCGGATGAGGATAAAGTCAACTCTAATTTGGTTTGGAGTTTGATAAGAACATTCCCAGTCAACCTATTTCGAAGTTATTCCCTTCATTGATCCCATCCTGGATAAATATTGTTCGCTTTGGAATATTTAGATTTATGTAAGTTGCTCATAGTCTGCTGCATACATACAGTGTCTCATGTCGTCTTTGTATACTTACATGTAAATTGATGCATTGCCTACTTCCGGATTATCTGTTATTAAATGTTTGTTTCTACCTGAATCTATATCCCAGGGAATGAAGGGTAATCAACCAACGTATCGATAGTCACTTATGGAGCTGAAACACTGAACCTAACGGAAAGACTGACCCTCAAACTCAGAACCATACAATATGCACATGATAGAATCATACTTAACCTCCCATGGAGAGATTATTATACAGCTTAGTATATCAGAAAAAAGAACAGTAGACCCGTACATCACAGACTCTGTTGAGAAAACTCAAATGTCGATGGGCTGGACGTGTTGCAAGAATGCAAGACAACTTCTGGACACCACTATTCACAACGAGAGATCATATGTGAAACTATGGCCGAGAGAAAAATGAGATGGCATGACGAACTGGATAGATTCAGAAAGTACTGCCTCCACGACGCCCATGATAGGAAAGGTTTGGTGGAACTTGGGGAAGGTGTATATCCAACGACGGACGTTAACAGGCTGCCGCTGCTAACGATGAAGAAACGTATATTCTTTTATTTATCCCTCTGGTGAACCTCGTTATGCTCGACAAAGGAAAATGTGATATTCCAGAGTAAAAGCCTCTAAACCAATACGATAGCAAACAGATGCGAAAACAAAACGGTGTTCGTTCAACGATGACGGATTTATCTGAATTGGTTTTTGTACGATGAATAAATGACGTACAATGTAACAGCAGAATCAAGGCAGGGAAGGACGAAAACAGTTTGGAAAGAAGAGAAAACATGT
This sequence comes from Thysanoteuthis rhombus, assembly GCA_963457665.1. Lineage (NCBI taxonomy): Eukaryota > Metazoa > Mollusca > Cephalopoda > Oegopsida > Thysanoteuthidae > Thysanoteuthis > Thysanoteuthis major. The sequence goes on along the minus strand of OY735207.1, from coordinate 48,758,038 downwards.
CAGAGTCATAGATTGTTCCTCACTTTAACGTTTACGAAACGACTTTCATCAGAGTGTTTTGGAAAATAAAGGCATAGTTTCAAAACTTATAGACGGATTTCTAAGCTTCATTTTTCGACCTTTTCAATTTGTTTTTTTTTTTTTTTTTTTTTTTTTTACTGTTTCCTATACTTTAGAAGATCTTTAAGATTATCTTTGTACCCAGGTGATAACTTTTCACTTTCGATTATGACGTCACGGTGACGTCATTAAACAGGTTTCTAGGCTTAATATTTATGGTTTCTCTGTTGTGTTCTATACTTTTGAAGATGCTCTTTCGGATTCTCTTTACGCCTAGGCGATTATGACTGAGGACATTATGTCTTCTTTCTCTCTTTCTCTCTCTCTCTTTCTCTCTCTCTCTATCTCTCTCTTTCTCTCTCTCTCTCTCTATATATATATATATATGTATATATATTTATCTATCGATCTTTAGCAGCTTGTTTGCAATCAATATATCTGACCTTTCATTATCTATCTATGTACTGGATTCTTCAATATTTGTTTTTACAAGACACTTTACTATCTATCTATATATCTATCTATCTATCTACCAGATTCTTCGTTATTTATCTATCGTAGAAACCTCACTATCTATCTATCCATCTATCTATCTATCTATCTACCAGTTTCTTCATTATTTATCTATCTTAGAAACCTCGCTATCTATCTATCTATCTATCTATCTAAATAATAAGCAGTCTGGCACAGATAAAGCAGACAAACCAATCTAGACGAGAAAAAGCCGAAAGATTAAGCTTAGAAACCTGTGTATTACTTATAGAAAGCATATCAAGATTGTGGTTAGAGTTTAGATGGAGTAATCTTTTCCCGAGCTTATTTATGCTGTAAGGGAAACCTTAAAACCGTATTTGACGTGTGCTGCGCCAGCAGATTCATAGATGTACTTTTTTGTCCGTCTCCTTGTCCAATAACTTTTAAATATGCCTTCCTTTGTATAAGGGAAGTCAGAAGTGATACATAACTTCTTTTTACTAAATACATCATAGAGACATGAAAACTGGAAGGAATAAATATTAAGATCTGTTAATCATTGGAAATCATTCTTTGCTTTCATTGATATTTGGTGTCCATTTCATATATTTTCATGAATACTATACAGTCATTACAAACACGTACACACACACGCATATATATATTATTATAATGATTAAATATATATATATATATATATATATATATATATATATATATATATATATATATATATATATGCATTGTATGATAATATTATTGCGCAATATAAGAACGCCACCGAAATCAGCGATTGTGTTTGTACTACACAGTAATAATATTTCACAGAAATATATTTACTAATAACACTTATCGTGTAAGATATTTTATTTTTTCCCTTTCCTTTAACTTATTGTTCTATTCTCATTTCACTTAGAAGTTTTTTGCAAAGTCTCGACCAAACAGTTAATCAATCATCTTACACTTTTTTCAGAAGTTTTTTTTTCCATTTTTGATTGCCCTGACACTTCTTCTTTAGAACGTTTTTGTCTTTTTCCTTTATATTTGCTGTGATCTTTACCCTACTTTTAATACCTTGTATAACGCGAAAGTAACCGAATCTCCATCTTCAATAGCTTTTATTTTCAAATTGCTTCTAACGTTATTCTCTCGCAAATATCTTCTCAAAACGTAATCAATTATTTGTTATAAGTCTCTTTTTTTCAAAATCATCCTTATTCAAAATGTCTGCTTTTCTAAAAGTTGGCCATTGTCATTACAGCTACTCCACCTTTTAAGTTCAGTCATATTCTACGCTAACAATAACTACTTCTACCTGTAGGAGAATATTCCATGATCAACCACTGAAATTTGCAAATTTGGACGTACAATGCTCAATCCGTATATTTTGCATTGAAAATCAAGGAAGAAGGATTTTCAATGGAGGGTAAGTAGAGTAAGTAATCCTGGTAGAATAATACTCTGTGTAATGGGAATGCATTTCTTATGAATTTACTATAGATCAGCCTTTGAAAAGAGTTAACTGCAGAGATTCGTCGTAATTGATTTTATTATAAGAATACATCAGAGATTAGTGAAAATAAGTCGTCTGTGCCTAGGAATTAATATGAGCATTGCCGAGAAAATAAGACTGTTATATAGCATAGGATGATTTGCCAAAGGTCTTTCCGTCTGTCTGCCTTCCTGTACTTGCCTACCGTAAAAACTACTTGGTATAAATCCATAAAAATTTACGTGGTTCAGACTTGATCCCCGGAAGTGTTTTTAGCAAATAAGTTTTGGGACCCCTCCGCCCGAATATGTTTTTAGTGGGTTTCATATCAGGGGGTAGGGCTATTTATATGATCATCCCTCAATGGTAGAAAATATTTTTTGATGACGTAATAAGAGAATATTTTCTTATTTAGTCTTTAAACTCAATCAATCATAGATGGAAATGTGTTCTTCGTTAAGAGAGAAGAAAAAGGGTTTTTTCAATCGAATGGTAATTTGTACTTTACTTTCAGGGATTGAAATGCAAGGGATTTTTTAGAATCTACTTTTAGGCGTCAAAATCATGGGAATTTTTTTTCACTTTTGGAGGACAGAATCCACAGGAAGCTTTTTTTAACCTAATACCGACCACCTTTCCTTGAATCTACGCCCACATTATAAACATTACAGCTCTCTTTTTAAGCATCCATTTTTTACGTCAGACCCCTTAACATCTGCCATCCAACTTTTTTGAGATAAGCTCGTTTTTCAACATCGCATTAACACCAGTTTTTAACTTCTTCCCCATGACCCCATTTCTTTTATATATTAAACACTTTTTTTTTTTTTACATCCGTCCCCACCTTTTTTTCTCAAGATTATCCCCCTTTTTTGATTGTGTAAAAAGTGTTATTAAATGAATTTTAAGTTATCTTTCTATTTCTTTTTTGGACAAAAATTACGCTGCCCGTTAGGGCAGGCATTTAGTTTATTACGAATGATGTAAAAATATTGCATTGATTTCATTATCAAACTGCATTGAACAGAAAAAGGTTGCCTGTGGGCTATAATTGATACACATATTACTGACCGAGTTAAGTGTCTTATATATATATATATATATATATATATATATATATATATATATATATACACACACACACACACACACACACACACACATATATATATATATATATATATATATATATATATGTATATATATGTTTAGGGTTGAGCACTCTTTAAGTCAGGTAATCCATCCATTGTGGGTTTATGCAAAGCTCTTCTACAGGAATAGAGCACTCTGGTGGATGGGGGATTTATGTGTAAATAAAAATATAGCTTAAATTCAGCCTTACTGACTTCCAGTTCCGTTGCTCAGAGGTAGGATATCGGTCTCCAGATCTGAAGCGAAAGTTTCAATCCTATATAGCGGTACTGGATGGGTTAATGGAAAGTCTATAACCACCCTGAAGAGACGTAATACATCGAAACAGCTGCCTGTGGATGAAACAATACATATATATATATATATATATATATATATATATATATATATATATATATATATATATATATATATATAATGTAACTATATTGTTAATGATTTCACTATAAAATGCATTCCAAATGAAATCATCTAAATTGAAAACAAAATTATGCATGAAACATATGAACATTATGTTTAAATGAAGATGACGTGAAGAATAATTAATATCATTTGTTTAACAGTCATTGTGACAAAATGTGCACTGGACCAATTTCATATCACGCTAATGTTTTCTATGCATCTGGAGATGTTTTTCTGAAGTTGTTCTCCTGACACAGGACTTTATCATGATGCATCCAGAGACCAAAAAAGAAAAAAAAAACTGCGTCGTTTTCAATGTAAAATTGTATTTTTCATTTTAATATTACACTGCATTCGTGTCTGAGCTATATAAAGTTGGGACGTTTTATAAAACATCATATAAAGATTGTTTGAAAAGGAATTTTTGGTAAAATATAGCCACACATCAAGATGTATATTTACCACCACCCTAAATAAGACGCCCAGCTCCAGGCCAGCTCCCTTGAGTAAATCCCTCCCCCCTAGCAATTAGTCCAACCCATTTCATTCCTGTCTCCACATAAAAGCCATTTGCTCTTTGGTTGTGTCTCGTCTATTCCAGCTTCGATGTAGTTTCTTGTTTTGGACTGCTGTTACCAAGAATTCCGTTTCTCTTCTTCCGTTTCCCTTCTCTTTTGCACGTACAATTACAGGTCATTTCATCTGAAATTCTCTCAGCTTGTCTCCAGAATTCTCAATGCAGTTTTTTTTATTTCTCTATCTTTGGCTTCTCTTCCTTTTGGCTCCTTATACTTCCTTTTGTCAGTTTTTTTTGTATATTCCGGCTGTCATATTTATTGTCTCTTTACTCTGATGTTACTACTATTAATAGTGATATATTCACTGATTTTCATTTACACCTGTAGAACTTGATGGTCTTCACTGGAAATCAGACAATAAGAAGTCTTCTTCGCACTCATTCACTCTCCTTGGTGCTATTTCTGATTTTAGTGATGCTTTCATCTTCATTCTTAGAATGTCTCATTTTTTTTCTATTGGGATTGATGGGCTCGTTCCAAGTGCTCCTAAATTGATGAATACGACTGTCACTTTCATACTCTACACTTTTTTCAAATGTGTAATCAATGCAAGGGCAGCACGGGGCTTCTTATGTATAATGTAAATGCATGGCTAATGGTATTACGAGATTAATAGATTAGAAATCGGGAGAAGAACGATTTCCAGTGGTCAGAATTATTGTATTGTATTAAGCATTTGAGACGGGATAGTGCTATTATATGTGCAACAGAACAGCATCGTTAATGATTTTATCTTGGCAATGAATCCAAAACTATGAATGAAGACAAGCTCTTCTTACAAAATGTCATATGTTCAATGTAAATGTTCTACCAATGATTTGACTTCGGGAGTCAGGTTAGCAGAGATTGTCAGAAGTCAGGAATGGGTGAAAGTATTACGGACAGAATAGGGATGTTTTATGTCTGGCTTAAATGCATTACTAGTTCTTTCAGTATGGAAATGAGTCAGAAACTAGGGAGAAAGAGATTACCAGTGGTTACCAAAGGAATGAGAGTATCACTGACAGAATACGGCTAATTCGCGTAGAATTCTTTCTATGTACACAACAATTATGCTATACCACTTTCTGTAAATTTTCCTATTCCCACTAATTCTTATGATTTTTGTCGGACATTTTTAGAATGTGCCCCAATGTTCTATTATTTTTTGTAAGACTATAATCCACTTGATTTATTGATTCTGTGATTCACTGTTTGTCTTGCTGTCCTCGCGCTTATCTTGTATCGTTCTAGCTAATCTCAGCCAGAGGGATTATGCAAATCACATTCCGAGACAAGGTTCTTGGATATTCTTTTTCTTCGTAGTTTTTGGCACTGGCATATGTCTTGACGGATTAGCCTTTTTGTTTGCTCAATCTCTGCCCCCGTTCCTTTGTCTGACGCCAAATCCATTCTTTCCTCCACAATGAATCTCTTGGCATGCGCATTTTGACTCGAAACAGCTTGTTTTTTTTTATTAAAATTCATAATGTAAATGCATATATATATATATATATATATATATATATATATATATATATATGATCATCTACGAATTTCAGAAAAATGGTTATACTCCCATAAACCTGCAATAAAGAAAATACATATATATGAGTATGCATGTGAGTCTGTGTTTATATTACTGTATGTATGTGATATATGGATATAAATTAGTGATTTGGTTGATACTAAGTATACCAATAAGGGAACTTTAATTTTAAGACACTTCGACTATGAAACGCTTCAGCGTGTTCATTGTTGGAATGTTATGTAATAGTGAACTAAACCTTCCGTATAAGATATTGCATTAAGCCATTTTGGTTAATATTCGAGCCACATGTGAAAATGTATGATGTTCTCTTGGCCTTATCCCCCAAATTGAACTATGATAGGTCTTGGAAAGCATCATATTTGTGCGAAATCCCGGTAAAGGGATGTGAGGATTGTATCAGCCATATGCAATACCACTAGTAGCACCAGCACCTCAGATCTGGAATGACATCCATCAAAGACAAAAACAAATCAGAACGACCTATCATGTCCTCGAACGAAAACTAGGATGAAAACGTTCGTGCTGTGATCTGTGAACAATTGTGAGGTCACAAAATATTGTGCTGCGTTTGCTCACAGATGAAGAGGTTTTAGGCAAGGAACAAAACACTTCTCGTGCGTCAGCTACCCTTCTCTGTGAATTATGTCCTTGTATTTATACCCAAAGCAGAAATTAAACCCTGAAAAGTCACGATAGAAGAGATTGAACGCGATGCAAGATCTGCACACTATTCATCAAAACCACTTCCAGAATTCTTGGAACGGTTTATCGACAGGGGTGTATCTTGAAACAACTTTTAAAAAGTTCAGATGGATAATTGAATAAGAATTTGAATTTTTGATAAATGCGTGTGTTATATCGATATAGAGTAGTTATTTTGCCCATATGTGTGTCTGTTATATTATATATATATATATATATATATATATATATATATATATATATATATATATATATAAAGAGTAGATTAAGGCATTTGGCTTGCATTACTGAAAGTAGTGTAGAGATCAGTCTCCTCCTTAGGTTTATCAACAGAATCATCACTCACTCGCTAAATGATTCTAAGCAGCTCATTGCTCCTGGTATTTTCACACCCATTTGGTAAATCAACTAAAAGAGAAAGTAGCAGAATATAAAATGCCACTCGCTATACCGTTTGTAGACTTCAAGACGGCTTTAAACTCAATGGAAATCCAAAAGAGAATCGATACTATCGTTCAACAAGTATATGTCAGAGAATTGCAACACACTATTTTTTTTATCAAAAAATCAAGTTGCATAAAAACAGCTCGAAAAAGGGGTAAGACTAAGAGATACCAGCTCACCCAAATTCTCCACAGTCTATTTTAAGATGATGTTCCAGAACCTAGACCGCAAAAAATGGGATCAGTATAGACGGTGAATACTTGAGCAAGCTCAGATTTGCTGATAATTTTCATGACCTTCAGATAATGCTGAAGGGATTAAACAAAGAAAGCAAAGTTGGCCTTCACATGAATTTCACTGAAACAAAGGTTATGTACAACGAATATATTGAAGACAAGCACACAACAATCAAAATCGAAGACGCAGAACTACATCCACGTAAGACAACAAATCTCCATGAAATACTCAAAAGAAGAAGAAATTGAGCTATAAATCACACTAGATTGGCAAACCTTCGGCAGGTAATCTCAAACTTGAAGAACAAAAAAATTCCGCTAAAAGAAGGATAGGCAACAAATGCATCGTCCCGATAGTCATGTATGGAGCTGAAAAATCAAACTGAGAACCATACAACACGTCGAAAGACAATAATATGGAAAGATCACAAGACAGCACAATATATTACAGGAAAAACAGGAGTCAAAGATATCACTGAATCCATTAAAAAACTCAAATAGCAAGAATGCCAGACTACCACTGATGGAGATCATAACTCACAATGTGGGAACCCAGAGATCACATGCAAAACCAGGGCAGACAAAATATAAGATGGGATGATGAACTAAATAAATTCAGAAAGTACTAGATCTGTGATTTCCTCGATAAAGAAGAGTAGCAAATCTTTGGGAAAGTCTATGGTCCAACAGCGAACGTTAAATTCCCGATGATGATGATGATGATGATGATGATGATGATGATCTTCCAAGAACTGGTGTATTTAACACGATTCGCAGTCAGTTTTGTAGTCATTCCCATGGACCGAAGTTTCTGTTTTTAGTAAAATGAATATCAGTTTAGAACTGAGACTGAGAAAGCATTGTTCAATTTTGACCCGAGGTTTGATTATATATATGTCCGTCCATAATTATACATCAAAAATTATTCAGGAAGAGCTCCAAGAATAACTGTAATAATAATAACAATCCTAATTCGATTCCCTTTATATAAATCATTTGGAATACTATACAAAACATACATTTAACCCCAAGTAGAAAATGCAGTACAAGCATGCCTCCACCCTTGCAAAAGACACAAGAAAACCTCCAGAAACGAGCAACATACTTATTCTAGAACTAAAAAGCCTCCCCTATGAAAAAAGAAACTTGAAAAATTATCAATAACAACACTAAAAGGAATGGTGGGGAGGAACACATGATAAAATCGTTTGAAATAATAAGAGGCATCGACCAAGCCTCCAAGCCGAAAACAATTTTTCAAACATCTAAAAGGTGGAAAAGAGAAAATATTTAAAGAACAATGCAGAAAAAAAAATTCAGGAAATTGATTCTTTCCAACGGAGAATTGTCAAAAGTTGGAAGAGAATATTGGTTCAAGCTCCTGGAATAATGGAAGCTGAAACAGTGAACAGCTTTAAAAACGAATACGACAATTACGTGACCCATAAATCAAACACTAATCCGAAAAAGGACAAATAACAGAACTATCGAACAGAAAGCGAAATATATGCAGAAATATGTCCAAAAAAGTTTATTTGCTATATATCTTGAGTTAATGTCTTCATTCAGGTGGAAAAAAAATCAAGTCAAACATTCGCAAATATTAGCTGTGAATGATGTGTAAGAGATCCCCTCCAGCCATACCGTTTTCCTTTCGGCTAAAAGTTCAACTTTGGAAGTGCAAAACAAAAAATCAAGTGTGCGCATCATTTGAAGACATTTACTCGCCTAAAATACCCATCATTATAAGCAAATTTTTTGGTTGCAAATTGCTGCAAGCATCTGAGTACTCAATTTTGAAAGTCATTCACTCGACCAGACACCGGAAATAGCTTAATAAGTAAATATGTAAATAAATCTTGTTGGAAACTTGTAGTTTTGGTTGGTTCACATTGTCTGTAACCGCCAAATTTCTTTTTATAGATCACATGTTTTCCACCAGAACATTTAATTTGTGAACTTTCTACATGAAGTCTTTGCTATGAAATCCCGTTCCTAATAATTTCTAACGCTGTGAAGGTCAATCTTCTAGTTTCAGCACAAGATGTATAATAATATTTCTTTTTTCTACTATGTTCGTATGTGTCAGCAGCTATCTAATAATTTTTAAAAAACAAATTAATTTGTGGTATATCAATTTAGTATATGATATGATATATGATAAATAATTAATAAATAAAGTATTTCAGTATTATATACTCATCTAAACAGGTGTCCTCATTTTGTCAAACTCTAAGACTTCATTTTTTTCACCGTCGTAAGAACGAGAAAAACGAGAAGAATTCTCACCGAAGTCAAGGGTGTAAACCTACATCGAAAATCCATATTCACCAACTGTGAACAATTTAAACTCATGACCAACAGATTGCTAGGTGGCTTACTGACTAAGCTTAATTTAATAATTTATCATATATATATATATATATATATATATATATATATATATATATATATATATATATATATATATATATATTGACAGGCCTAATTTATTCTAAAAAATAAATACATTTTTACAGAAAAATATATTTTTATGATTTTTAAAAATTCATTATGTATAGAATTAGAGATTGACAATCAAATAGAGAATCATGAAACATGTACCAAGAGAATCTTGCTCTCTTTCACAGAGATTGCAAGGCAGCGCTGTATATTATAGAAAAAACAGGGTCAGAAATATCATTGAATCTATCAGGAAACTTAAATGGCAAGAATGTCAGACAACTGCCGGATGTTCAACTCCCAAGAGATCATATGCGAAACTGTGACCGACAGAAAATAAGGAGGCGTGACGAATCAGACGAGTTTAGAAAGTATTAGCTCTGTGACACATACAATTGAGAGCTGTGGCAAATCATGGGGGAGATCTCTGTCCAACGATAGACGCTAAACGGCTGCTGCTGCTGCTGATGAATCAACACAATTTGCCGTCAGTTATTATGCTGACCTTTCCAAGGATCAAAGTCCCCGATCTTAGAAAGATGAATATCTGTTTAGAACTGAGACAGAAGGAGTTTTGTTCATTTTTGACTTGAAGATTGATTCTAATCAGTCTGTTCATAACCATGTATCAAAAATTACTGAATGAAAAACTAGAATAACTGGAATAAAAATAAGCCAATTGATAGAAAAAAGGTTTAAAATATAATACACAACATAGATAAGACCTTAAGTAGAATATGCAGTGTATTAGGTCCCCTTATTGCCCCCCCCCCCAAAAAAAAATATAAAAAAGATTAGAAAACATCGTAAGAAGTGCAACAAAACTTGTCCCGGAACTAAAAACCATCAATGACCTTAACTCGGCCCCTTTGTTCAGCAGATTCTTCATCTTCAGATTTTCATTTATTTGAATGTCCTGTATGAAAAGAAATCAAATCCCCTGGAATACTGTGGAAGTACACTTCGAGTTTTTCTTTCTAAGAAAGATATGAAAAAGGCATGAGAGGATATTATTTGATTATAAAGTTGCCTGAAAAATGGCAGTAGATAGCGGAAGAAAATGGTGAATATAATGTTTGAGTAAAATTAATGCTGAAAATAAAAATATTTAAAAAAAAAGAAAAGATATTTACTTAATAAACTTACGCTACTCCATGATTTTTTTAAGGCACATCCGATTGCACGATGATTACTGAGCTCGTCTAGCATACTTATTTGCCAGTGCTGTGAACTCCTATCATTACGGATGTCACACTACTGGAGCCCTGGGCAAGACTGAGCTGTTACAGGCGAACAGCAACAGGGAAAGATAGGCAATTCTTTCTGTAGATCAGCGCATCGGCTAAAATAATGTGTTCATTGATTCTCATTCTTATAATTGTTGTTATGATAACTATTTATTATAATTAAGCATATTCAAAACATTCTGTAAGCTAAGAGTTGCTGAAAACTATTTATTAGCTTCTTCAGAAACAACATTTGTACATCATCATAATCATCATCATCATCATCATCATCATCATCATCAGTCTTTTAACGTCCATCATTGGACATAGACCTTCCCTAAGATTCGCCACAATTCTCTATCATAGGCGTTACAGAGCTAATATTTTCTAAATTTGTCCAGTTCATCCCTCCATCTTGTATTTTGTCAGCTTCGGTTTTGCATGTGATCTCTGGAGATCCATGTTGTGAATCGTGATGTCAATTGGCTGTCTGTCATTCCTGCAACATTACCAACCCATTACCATTTAGGTTTTTTACTAGATTCCATGATGTCTCGAACTCTGGTTCCCTTCCTGATATACTGTGCTGTCTTGTGATCTCTCCATGTGAGGTTGAGCATGATTTTCTTATGGACACGTTGCATCCTTCTCAGTTTGTGGGTCTGACTCTTAGTTAGGTTCCATGTTCCAGCTCCATAAGTGACTATCTGGAGAATTATTCTTTTTAGGATTATTGGGATCTTTTTATTTTTGAAAGATTAGCTTGCTCTGCCAAAGGCTTATCACCCCTAGGTGATTCTTTGCTTGATTTCTTTTTCTTTTTTGGGTTTCATCGAGATTCGTTGTCCTAGGTTGATATAGTGATCTATTTTCCTTAATTTTGCATCTTCGATTTTGACAATTCTGTCCTTATTCTTGATGTGATTGTTGCACATGATTTTTGTTTTACTGAACTTATGGAGGCCAACTTTTTTGCTTCCTTCGTTTAATTCATCTAGCTTTAGTTGGAGGTGGTGTAAGTTCTCAACGAGAAAGACGATGTCGTCTGCTAATCTGAAGCTGCTTGGATATTAGCCGTCTATTTTGATTCCTCTCTTCCTGCAGTCCAGGTTTCGGAAGATTATCTTGGCTGTGAAGTGTTTGGGTGAGCTGGTATCACCTTACCTTACACTTTTTTGGAGCTGGACGGGTTCAGAGTCTTAGCCTGATGAAGGAGTTGCTTTGATTGTAAATATGTTGCAGTACTTGGACGTATACAGGGTATACATCTTGTAGGGTGATAGCCTTCGTGGCCATGGGGATTTCTACAGCGTCGAATGGCTTCTTAAAGTCTATAAATGCTATAGCAAGTGGCATTTTGAACTGTGCATCAGTAATCATTAATTTGATTTTCATTCCGCTCATACTTTTGTCACGGGAAAACAATTGCACAATACGATACCATGTTATGTAAGTGTTTGTAAGTATTGATTATTGTTTATCCTTTAGTTTGAAATCAAATTGATTTTCGCCAGTTTGGTCGAAGCTGAGTCAAGTTCACCGGGTTGTAGACTCTGACTGATCTTGTTTGCAGTCATGTTGATGTGTGTTTTTGGTTTGCTATCCTATCACTGTTTTGTTTATGTACCAGTAGTTGTTAAGTAGTGTTGTTGTAAATGTGGGTAGTTAGGCATATGGTGTAAGGTAAATGTTGACCTCGATAATCATGATCACTAATAGCCCCAGAGGTTTGCTTGAGTAATGAGCATATGCATACAGAGTGAGAAATCTATCAATCCCAGGGACTGTTGTCACTACCGGTAGTTTCACTCCTGGTTAAACCTGCAGAATGTTGCAGTATTTAAAGGGTAAAAAAGCCCTGACAGATTCCAAAAAGACTTTTGGTGAATGACCCCCTCAGAAGTTTTGGTCGGGCTGGAAATGTTTATTATACTTCTGCACCTTATTTTTTTAAAATAAAATTATCAACTGAAACTTGCTCTTCTGAAGTAAAATATTTTTTACATCGTGAGAAACATTAAAATCTGCGGCATGTAGGTGTAACTACGAACTCTTAAACGTTAAAAAAAATTATTTGTATTCTTCAAGAAACTTCGTTTTGAAAGAATAAAATTTAAAAGGTATAAAAATCCACAATGCACTCAGGGGAAAATAATGTTTGATCGCAGAATAAAGTTCTCAAAGGCAGAAATTCTTTAAAATATTTTTTAATAAACTATTTTGCTTGAATGAACTTTCGGATTAAAAAAGGAATTTACTTCAGATTTTAATTATCATTTGAGTTCTTCCACTAAATACAAGCATTAGACAAAAGCTGCAAAATAACTGATCCTACCAATAATAATATAATCAGCACGTTTGTTTTGTAACTAACGACGTGACGTAATGGTTACGATATCTGACTATCAACCTTCTAGATACAGGTGCAAATCAAATCGGATCTTCGTTGTTCAGAGGTTCGGATGTATCCCAGAATAACGCATGAACCAAGAAAACCCAGGTCTGGGTTCACTCCAGGATAATATCTGATGTAACTTCCCTTTTTTAAATACTCTCTTGAGGTAGTTAGATATGAAGTATCCCAGTAGATCGTCACTGTAAATCTAAACACATCCGATATTTTCTAAATACGGAAGCCACCAAAGTTCACGCATTTGATCCTTTTTTTTTTTACTTCTATTTTAAAAACATATCTCGGCTTGATAACTGTACCTAAATTCTGAAAAGAAAACATTGTTGATTTTTGTTTTTATTATGGCCCTCGGTCAATTACAACAAAATACTAATAGCTCAATAGAAGTAGGTTTCAACCCGAAAAAAATGAGCTGAATTTTTAATCATCGGTTGGGTGGGGAAGTCTACAATAGCATGTCCCAAATTTACTTGAATCCAAGTATAGGAAAAAAAATTTGAGCCTGTGAAAACTAGTTTTATTTACAAAAAATATGATTGGAATTTGGAGCTGTTTTCTTCACAAGCAACACTCGATCTACTTGAGTAAAATCTCAGTAGCACCCCAATCTCCAGTGCTCCTCACTATCTGAATCTTTGACAACTCAGTCCAACATACTACTATTACATTGGATAGCTCAAAACATATTCTATATAAATAATTGGTAATTCCTCTTCCGTCTTACGCCTTTTTGGTTTATGGGAAGTCTTTTTATTGGAACACCACACTTTCTGATAACAAAGGAGACCAGTACTTACTAATACGTTTGTTAGTCGGTAAGTATTTTTGTGAATAGTTTATATGTAATTGGTAGATAATCGATTATCTCTTTTTTTTGTGAAGTAAGATCGCTATTCCTAAACATAAAATTCGGGGCACATGAATCTCGTAAGCAGTGAGTGAAAAGCTGCACTAGTACTTTGTAACAAACCTGTTACATGGTCTATTGTTAAGCCATCTGAACCTGGGGCTTTTTGGCGTTGTAAATTTCGTTGAGCAAACACTTTTTCGGATTCTGATATATCAGGTATATTACTAGTGTCAATCGGATTTTCAGTTTGTGGTACTTTTGCTTTCGAAGCAATAAAGTTCATATGATATTTTTCAGTTGTTCTCCCCCCACATACACAAACATACACCTATATACCTAATTTGAACATTGTAATAACTTATATATATATATATATATATATATATATATATATATATATATATATGTGTGTGTGTGTGTATAAATATATATATATATATATATATATATATATATATATATATATATATATACACACACACACACACTCTCCGTCCAATTCTGTGTTGTGCCGGGATAAAATGCCAGCATCTGGGTCTGAATCGAAAGTGTCGATCCTACCTTGTGAAACTTGATTGAATAGTGGATAGTCACATTGAAGAGTTGCAATATAACGGAACAGTTGTGTGTGGATGATTCAATTATATATATATATATATATATATATATATATATATATATATATATATATATATATATATCATATTTTACTATATCTAAAAATCATTTTGATTATACATTTTGATAAAAAAGTAGAACAGTTGAAATTCATAAAATAAATATCTTCATCAAATTAAAAGTAATCAATAAATCAATCATAGAGTTTAGAGCAATGTACTTAAAATTCAGGAGAGAAATACCTCGACACGTGCTTCCTAATTCAACCATTCATCAAGGATGGTGGAATATTTTTAGTTTAGAAATAAACGGGTTGGGTGCACTTTCTCCAAAATGCTCTGAAATACACCGCTGACTTAACCCACAATGATTACAGTAGTTAAAATGCAATTGACTTCTCGGCTTTCATTCTCCTTATAAAGTTCATTTTATTTCCGTTTTTGTTGTTATTTGGCGTTAGAAGTCTTTAGTTTCGCTTATTTCCATTCAAAAATATTTTTTTAGGTGGATATGACTGCTTTAAAAAAAATTGTCAATCTTTTTCAATTCCAACGTTTAAGATGAAAAAAAAATACTTGACATTTTTAGCATATTATGTTTCCATTCATTCTAGAAAAGGTACTAGAATAAAAATGCATTGAAAACCCTAGAACTATATAAATGGATTAAAAAGAACGGGGAGGAGAGGATTATCAGAGGTCAGGACTTACAGCAAGCATTGCTGACATAAAATGGCGATGATATGCATAATGATTACCAATGTATCTATTCACCTTTCTTTTGTTCACGTTTTAACCATTCAACTTTTTTACATAGCAAACTTAAGTTCTCCTATTGAAATAGCTTCTCCAAATAGAAATCAAAACATTTCCTCCCTCATAATCATAATTCTCCTACTGTTTCCAAGGTAATGGCATCTGCGTGTTTTGATCGAAGCGGTCAATTTCAAAGACAATCTCTACACATCCAAGCATTATCACTGACTGCAATTGCATCCGAGAAAAAGCCTTGAGCAAGTGTGGTTATTTTCTCAACTTTTCTCTCATCACCTCCCTCACTCGTTCTCAAGGATGACATTGGAAGACCCCAATAAACAAATGAGATCAGTTCTAGGGTCTCAAATTCAAGGGAGAATCCACTTGAGCGAAAAAACACTCTCTCCAATCAATTCATCTAACCTCGTCTTTACATGTCCGTTGTTCCAGCTAACTTTCCCGATGGAGTGACAATGTTTTCCCTGTTTTTCCTCTTATTTTCCAATCCATACTTCTAGATCGTAGCATTTAATAGACTTGGCTGAATACAGCTCAAGGACAGATGAGAGAGGAACAATGCAAAACACACTGTGCTATGCTAATCCTCATAGCGGATAAGGGCTGTCTACTTAGGAAATCAACATTCCAAGTCATATCTTTTACTTGTGTTCGAATACCGAACAATCAAGAGGAAATACGTGACCTTTTGAGCCAAGAGGCATTCTTATGTGTTATTTTATTTCCTCTTACAGTTCTTATTGAAATTTAATTCATTCGTTTGTTTCAATTACGTATATATTATACCTGTTAATATAGAAATAACGTAGTCATATAGTGCCACATAACCGGTAACCTGGTATAAAGTAATAGTCAACAAGCTTATCTTGCAGATTATTGCCGTTGAATCGCTTGATTATCACTTGGTGACCAATACTTGTGGCCTTTTTCTTAAACTAAACAGAGCTTAGTGAATAATGCGTTGGCCAGTTTTGCCACATCATTTTCTAGGGTTCGATTTTCACGGTTTTCCCATCACTTATGTTTATTTGTCAGAAGAAACTTAGCTTGATCTGATTTTTGATACATGAACAACTAATTTGTAGCCTGACGCAATTATAATCCGAATTTTTACCTAAGATTTTCACATTATCTTCGATTTATTTGATTCTTGCATAAACGTTGGATCTGGAGGATTTACCAGGGAGGGGATTACGTTGAAAAATGAATACGTGTAAAATAAACGCTTTCCTCACCATGTCATTATTGATTCATCGACGTTCCAATTTGATGGGCGCAAGTAATGGTTAGGAAACTTGTTTTGCTAGCCGATTCGTCACGATAGTGAGTTTGATCCTTGGCATGTAGCTGTTGTTGCCCTATACCAGACTAACGTAAGCATAGTAAATGTAGTTATATATGATATACATAATATATTGAATAAGAATGATACGTAATTAATATTTCTGTTCCGACAGGCATAAATTGCAACGCATATCGATTTGTGTGTGTGTGTATATATATATATATATATAGTCTAGAAAGCTTTACAGCTTTAAAGATTAAATATAATAGAAATAAGAGAGAAATTACATCATTTTAGTCATTTATTTGCTAATATCTGCTAATATATTTTATACAATTTTCTTCAGATAATTTTTTAGAATTTTGTGTTAACATGATTCAAAAAAAATGTTGATCAAATAAATACTTCCATTTGTCGTGATTTCAATGCATACCCTATGTCATACTACATATAGTTTGTAATTTTATGTAGGATATTATCGTAATGTATTGCATGTAGATGATATTTTATATTACAAATCACTTAATTTTTGAAAATTGCAGCTTACCTATGTAAGTTACAAAAAAAAAAAAACGAAAAAGAAAAAAGAAGCGTATTTGACGATGAGGTGGAATAAGTATAACAAAAGACTTGACTCGTATTTCATGTAATGTTTACTGAGTCTTCATCAGAGTAAATGGCAAATCCTCTGTGTCGGTTCAAATCTTGGACTGCATGTAAATCGACTTATGATATATATATATATTATTGTGTCATCCACAGACTGCTGTTTCGATGTATTACATCTCTTCAGTGTGCCAAAGACTTTCTATCATGCCTTTCAGTACTGCGAAACCTTCTCTTTTGACCCGTACGCCGATATCCTACCTCTGGACTACACAACAGGATAAGCAGTAAGGCTGAATTTAAGCGTTATATTTAAATTACACAGAGATCCCTCATCCACCAGAGTGCTCAATTCTTATAGAAGATATATATATGTATATATATATATATATATATACGAAGTTATGAAAAATTTTATGGGAACTGGACCATGAAAAAAATACCCTAACACATATTTCAATAGTCTCCTCCAATGTGCTGCTTCAAATTTCAGGGGAGCAAACAATTGTTTGCAAACTACTTAAAAACATACTGCAGTACATTAAATCCTGACTAAGACCCTATTATCGAAGCTCTGTGAAAGATTAAACTTAACCAAGTACATATCAATAGATCCCCTGCTGTATATCGATGTTTGACAAACTAGTGTTCTGTATGTTTCCATCAAAGATTCGCAATGTTCTTGGTGACTGAAAAATGCACAAAAAAGATTAAGGGAAATCTTGTTACTTTACTAAATTTGATACTTTCCAGCTAAAAATAATCGATTCTCGACTCAAACTACGAATGATCGTTCGGAGATAATAGAAGCAGTCTTACAAGTTCCCTTTGACAGGCTGCCAAAGTCTTCTCAAAGACGGATAATTTCTAAAGCTTGATAACATTGGGCTTTTGCTTGGAACACGAGCAATTGATCTGTTTCTAATGCTGTCGATATGAAATGCAAATCAAGTTACAAACACAATGTAACTTCTCCAACGCATTGCATTTGACTTGTAGATGTTTACTGACGTCCTGTCTATGTAGTTCTAAGCAAAAGCCCAATATTTTACATGTACTTTGTTATCATGGTACTATGTGTATTTTAATTTTCTCTTTTTGGGATCATCAGTTGCTTTCCATTCTGATTAACATGGCATCCCAGCAGTGTTCATCAAGCACCACCTCCCTTTCAGCTATGATTTTGATATATATCTTATGTCGTACGTGTAGTTTGTTATTTTTATATAGGTTATTATCATAATGTATGATATATGGATGTTTATCTATACTACATATCATTCAATTCTTTTAAAACAGGGCTTATTTATGAAGGTTACCCTAAAACGTATTCAATGGTGAGAGATTTATAAGTATAACAACATCTCTATATATCTATGTTGCATGAAGTTTCTGATACTGCCATACTCCTTTGGGGGTTGTCTCTCAAGAGACGCAGTGCTTCACTTTATATATATATATATATATATATATATATATATATATATATATATATATATATATATATATATATATATGTAAACAACAAATCAGTTATTCATGGTGTCTCCGAGTTTCACACTTTGATGTGCTAAATTGGGAATAATCGGAAAGTGCTTATTTGCCTGTCCTTATCTATTTACATATGCTCTTCCCCTGATATCGAGCACTTTTACTCATAGATAATTCAACCGTCAAAAATGATTACAGTACAGAGCATCCCTAAAATCTTTGAGGGCGTTTGAAAATCCATTACTCAAAATTTACGAAAAATAAAAATATATGTTGTATATAGCGAAAGAGAATTTTTGTTTTAAAGTTTTTTCTCTTGTCTAAGCGCTGTTTAATCCTTAATCTCCAACGTAACAACCATCATCCAAGATACATCGATCAAGACGATGTACGAACTCTCTGAAAACATTATTCAGTCGTTGCTCTGTGATTGTTTGAATTTCATTCTTAATCCTGGCTTAGGGATCACCTAAAAATCCATTTGATTTCGATATGATGCCGTAAGAAAAGGTCTTCCAGCCTAAAACCAGGCGAACGATGTGGCCAAACGATTGGATCGTCTCTATCGATATACCTCTCTGACAAGATATCAATCAAGCAATATTGCACATTCTGAGCATAAAGAAAGATGCCTAATCTCGCTGTAAGATAGTGTAATACAAGATATCTCATCTTTGTAGTTTGGGGATCAGGAAATTCTGCAACATTACAAAATATGTTTCACCATCTACTGTTTGAAAAAAAAAAGAAAGGCTCTATAAGGCGTAACTTATTGAGCACGAACTACACATTAACTTTTGGGGAGTATCCCTCATGTTATTTAACCTCTTTAGCTTTCATTCTGTTCCCAAAATGCCTTTGCTATTAATGTGGTTACCTCATCAGAAATTATCAACATCGAAAAAAGATTATCATCTGCTGATTGAAATCCATTCTTGAATGATTATCTTCTTCCTGTAACATTTGGACGACCTGAATTCTGTGAGCAATATTTATCCAATTTCGTTTTTAGAATTCTATGCAGTGTTGTTCTGGGATTGCTTAGTTCAACAGCCGCCGGTAATGCAAAGGCCAAAATACCTGTTTTCACACCAAATTCTCATCTCGTTTATTTTAAGTCTATTCGCTTCGTTCAACAAGACAGTTATGCAATAAGAAATGGGTACACGTGATCCGGCTGTTTAGTTCAATGGTAAGAGCATCGCTACACTGAAGTGGCTACTCCATCGGTGGCAAGGTTGATTCCTGCGGCAGCCCCATTTTCTTGAATTGTTTATTCTATTCACGTTGTCGAAGTTGAGTGATTCATTAACTGTGTATTGATGGAAGATCATTTCAAATAAGTTTCTATACGACATAACACAAATCATAATCACATATATCCGTTCCTTATTATATATATATATATATATATATATATATATATATATATATATATATATATATATATATATATATATATATATATATAATCAGTGTAATTAGAACATCAACTTGCAAATATTCCCCTTTAATTCAAATGTCACTACGTTTTTGAGATGTACTCAATCCATATTGCAGTGATTTGAATTCAATTTTTTTATGGGGTATGCGCACATATTTCTACTGTTGGTTGATTTGTAACCGTTGGAACTTTTAATTATAAAGTTTTATAAATCCTTAATAAGAGTACTTAGAAAAAATATGCTGCCATTTTTAAACACGGCCAGATGAGTATCTTTTCCAAGATGCTGTCCGAGATGGCTGCCAAATACTTATACTACACATTAATTGTTCATTGTTCATTCTAGACAGGTTTTCTCAACAGTTTTTGAAGTATCAAGTGTGCTTGATAACATAACAAAACTCTACCACAGTTTGACCATTGGGATAGTATGATGTTTAAGATTGCATCCAAATTGACCCCCCAAAATCAAAAAGGGTTTCGCAACGTTTTTTCATACTATCAGTAGTGCCCAATGACATACTAAAGGTCTGATAAAATCTCAACATTGAAAGGGTCTGATTTTCAAGATGGCTGAGGTAGAATTTTGGACGCTATCATCTGAACCGTTTTGATGTAAAAATTTACTCCTTTTCATGCATAAAAAAAGTTTTCTTAATCAAAAATCAAATAGGTGTATACTGGAGGATAGTTCAGTAATATTAGGTTCATATCGAATTCATCTCTCAGTTTTTACCCGGCAGTGTTAACGTTGGTGTTTTGAAAATTCGAATTTTTTTGTGATCATTGCCCAAAAAATGCGAGGGGAGTAATTTAGTGCAGCTCGTATTATCTTATGAATGAATAGTGTATTTGATATTTTTGAATGAAAGTATTCTAAATAAGATGATTGTTATGTTTTTGGAATGAAAACAAATTTCGTCTTTTGAATTGTTCAAACAAACATTAGATGAGCAAATGAAGAGTTTAAGGAGAATTATCGATTCATGCAACAATAAGAGTTATGGATCAGCAGTTTAAGGATAGTTACTAAAATATGTAAAAATAAAAATTATAGATTTGTAGTTGAGGGAAAGTTACTGAAATATGTAAGAAGGAAAAAAGATTCACTAATATTACGAACTCAAGAGCATATGATAAGGTTGAGCAACCTCACTAGACATTAATTCTAAACAAAATATCAGGTTAATATTGAATGGATCTCCCCCAACACGGCATGCTGTCAAAGGATATTGGTTACACGACGGTTTCTGTTGAATAACTAATGAGACTAGTCGCTTCTTTTCTAGCGAATTATTATCTCAATTATTACTTCTTCACTAATTCCATAACATTTCATCATTATTTGCTTTCAGGTAGATTATACTCACATTTATTTTTCTATAGCAAGTTTTGTTTCATCTTATTAATGTTGCTTACAGATGATCATTTTATTCTATTACTCGTTTCACTCCATCTTATTTATGTTACTGTTTTGGATGGAGCATTTTCACTGTATCATTTTGATTCTAGTTTTACTTCATCTTATTGTTGTTGCCTTTGAGATGAAACATTTTTTCTATTACAATTTTATAACTAGTTTCACTACATAGTGTTGCTTCTTCTTCTTCTTCTTCTTCTTCTTCTTCTTACAACAATCAACATAGTGAAAATCATTGACATCGTGGAATTGGAAATTGAAAAACGTAGCTTTCAGCAACTGAAGTTTTCCTTGATAATTATTGAGATCAGCTCAGTCTGGCTCAAGGCCAAAAGAAGAAACGGAGGTGGAGTAGAAAAAATGCTAACTTTTAATGAACTTTAGTATTCAAAATTGTGGCGTTTACTTGGTCCCGAACCCAAACCATAAGGTGGGAAGTATGCAAATATACAAATCGCTACGTAGGCACAGCAGTGATTCGACACTTAATTGTTATTCTATGAGGATGATCTTCCCGATAGCGAAACTCTATGGAGTGAACTGATGTTTTACTATTTATTCTCTAGAAAAAGGGAACTCTTTCTTTGTGTTGCCGATGACATTATGACTACGATTTGGCTGATCCATTCTACAGCCACCCTCGAGTGTATAATACATAAAGAAACGATGGATTTTCTTTTCATTGAACGAGGGAAAAGAATTCGACGAAAACCACAGTGTCGATGAATCATCATCATGGGCATAGACCTTCCCCAGGATTCGCCACACCTCTCTATCATGGACGTTGTGGTGACAATAATTTCTGATTTTGTAAAGTTCGTGTAGCCATCTATTATTCTGCCGGCCTCGGTTTTGTGCTTATTCTCTGAGTGTAAAGAATTGACGAATTTTCAGAAAAGAATCACCTGTTTTATACTGGTGTTGGAAAGGCATGTCACTTATACTACTGGAAAAAATCAAGCCATGTTACCATTCTCCAATCGCTATTTTGTTTTGTAGGAAAATCTACTTTCTCTTTCCTCACAGGATATCTGGTCCTGCGGGGGTCCTCTTCCCAATCTGCACTTACTAATTACCGAGTGTTGGTCTGGCGCTCACACCAATATCCTTATACAACTGTACAATAATATCATTTAATAATTTCGCAATTGTACGTCTGTTCTCTACGTCTTAAAAAAAAAAGATGTCACACTACATTGTGCGGGAAAACTTATTGATAACGGGAGTCCTCTCTTTCCTCCCAGGGTGTCTAGTTCCTGACGCAGCACCTCCGGATAACACTAAAGAAGTAGGGTCAGTAGGCATGCTTTCACGCCCGAGGTAATTTTTGGATTTAATTAGCATGCAAATATTAGCAGGTTCCCACGTTCCAAATGGCTTCATGCCACATTTCATATACTTGGAAAAACAAATAGATATAGAAAACTCCCTTCATTTTCAAGGAGAAGTCTGTTGAATCAGTTGCCTGAAAGGTTGTGGAAATAGCATTAGCAATCGAAGATCGAACGTTGATGGCCGTTCTTGAATTAAAACAAAATAAACTGATGTTTTTTTTTGGTCATCCATTCTCCTGATATTAATTTTCTAAATCGGACGGAAGTTATTAAAATTCGATTAGGACTTTTCTCATATCATGTGTGCTTGCGTTTTTTTTGTAGTTTCTTGTACGGACATTCGGAAATTCACGAGAATAATTAATGTTTTTTTTTTCAAGATTTAATCATCTTAATTAAAATAAAGTAAGGTCTTTTACTTCTTCTTCGGAAGGCACCAAAAGATTCCCATCCAATCAAAAAGAAAAAAAAAGTAAAGAAAAAGAAAGAAGCTCAATAGACTTGAATAACGAGATCTCACAAAGATTTCAGTGTTCTACCTTCTTGATGAAAAAAAAAAGAAGTCCACTACAAAAAACGATAAAGATGAAAAGAAAGAAGAAACCCATAATTTCTTCGGCCGCAGAGGAAGAAAGTTCGCTTGTTAGTGTAATAAGTGGCAAGATCAAGGGAGATAATCCGAAAAATTGCTATCCTAATGTGAACTGCATTTTTGAAACCTCGACAATAAAAATTCATAATTGATATTTATAACCATTTTTTTCCTCTCCTGTATTTTTACTCACCTTTTATCAATGTTCTTTTATTCTTTTCCTATTCATTTTATGATAATGCTTCCGTTTTATCTATCTCTTCACAATCACTTGCTCATTACCAATCTTTTGGGGTTCAGGCTTCTTTTATCTTTCTCATCTTCCTTACATGATCACAGAACAGTTCCAATTTCGCATAAGGCCTTGACGCAGTCAGCCATACTTTTATACGAACATTTATTTTCCATTTCTTTTTAATACCTTCATGATACTCTATTAATTCATCTTACATCGAGAATAATAACTGTAGATTTCGCCTTACCTTGATTCACAGGGTCTTCTTTTCCATCTTCCCAGTTACGGACACGCACTATATTTGGTATTAGGAGTACATATATGGCAAAGTGAAAGATCAGCAAAGAATTTGCAAACCGTGGGGTTCTCGTAGTTCAGTTGGTTGGAGCAGCTGGTACGTTGAACCGGGATTACCTTTAGCAAAAGGAGTTCAATTTCAACCAAGAGATTATATCTCAATATTGATCTGTGCTGTCTACTCACTGTTGTAGATTGATGGCCTTAGAAAAGTTGCGATAAAAAGCGACTAAAAGTAAGATGAAAGAAATAACAAATAGATTAATGATGAGTTTGGCAATGCTTCATCTAAGAAGAACCATAAGTTCAATGATTTGAGTAGGAGTACTTGTAGAAGTAGTAGTAAATGTATAGTTGTAGTTGTAGTAATAGTAAGAGGAGGAAAAGGAGGAGGAGGAAGAGGAGGAAGAATAAGTATAAATATTCTGCAATTATCATTTTCCATATAAATCCTAAATGTCCAGTTTGGCGTGCTTTAGTCGGTTTCTTAAATTTATTTTGAAGCATTTTTTATATGAAGTCACTAGCAGCTGGCCAAAAAAAGATCAGAATATTTGTTAATGACGTTACATCTCTTCCCTCCTTTCTACTTTTTCGCTGTTTAACATAACTTGGGCCCACTGACGGACCGACAGACGGAGGTGGGATGAAGAATGCTTTTGAAGGCTGGATTTGATTTTCTGGAACCGTGGAGTTTTTCTTCCCTCTCCCGATTAGAGCTGCTGGCAATTTAAACAAAATTTCCCTGAGGCAAAAGGGATGCAAGTATGAATCTCATCCAGAGATTATATTTTATTTCCGGTCCTCACTTTTCATATACAACCTTGAATTGATACCCTGAGCTATTTGCAATACAATGATGATGAAATTAGGACGAAAGAGAATACAAGCCCTCATCTCCACACTCTCATAGACCACAGCAATACTGTGGTTTACAGTTTCACACCAGTTACCCGGTGGTTATCACTGGAGAATGGCAGTAAGTTTCCTCAGATCTTCAGCCCTCATCTCATGTAAACTTTCCCTCACCTATCGCAGCAGTGCTGTGTTTCGTACCTCCAACACTATTTTTTATTCTTTTCTTCCCCCTCTCCTCCTCTATCAGGCCACTGCTAACAGCTGGGGTCGTAGATCTCATATTCCTCCTGCGTCTTCTTATTAATAATAATAATAATAATAATAATAATAATAATAATAATAATAATAATAATAATAATAATAATAATAATAATAATAATAATTGTATTTCCACAACAGTAGCCTGGTGATCATTGGTGGAGACTGAGTGACTCTTCAATCTCGAGCCCTCCTTTTCTCACTCTGTCAGTCCATGACAGTGCTCTGGATCAAGGTTTTACACTAGTTGCCTGATGGTTATTGCTGAAGGATGAATGACAATGACTGTCCTCGGGTATCCAGCCTTCCTCTCATATCATCCTTACCTATCACAGTAGGGCTGTGGTTTGTACCACCTCCAACAGACTTTTTTTCTTGGCTATTCGGCCATTGTTACCAGATGGGTATCGCAGATCTCTTATCTCCAGTACTCTCCTCAGTTATTGTGCTGTCACCAATATTATTGTGGTATGTATAGTGTCAGTCCTTCCTCTTATTTCAAGCTCCTCTAATTTCGTTTTCTGTGTCCTTGGTAGATTCCTTGTGCACCTATTATTACTGGTACGACCCTGACTTTTATGTTTCATACTCTATGATCCACAAGCACGGCCAAATCTTCTCTTTGGTAGGTTTTCCTCCCCTTGTTCACAATTACCAGGTCTGCTCTTCTCACTTGGATGGGACGGTCAGTTTGGATGCCTCGGAGTAATTTATGGCTTCCATTTTCCAGGACTGTCTCTGGTTTATGCCGACACCTCTTGTCTGCATGGTTGAATCTAATTCGCTTTCTTAGATCCCTAGCGTATCACTATTGATACCCTGTAGTGTCTGTTTTTGCACTTTTGGCAAGATGACTTACATTCACTGGTTTCTCGTTTCTCTCTAATTTTTCCTTTGTTATTGCGAGAACTCCCAGTCATTTATACCGGTCATGTGTGGTCAATGCTATTTTTTTGTTGTTTTCTGATAAAACGATTCCCTCTGCTGCTGAGAGCCTTCCTTTTTGCATTACCGCTGCCACATATTTTTAAAATTTCGAACTCTGTCCCAATGGCATAGCTGTATTTTTTCAGTTTGTTGAACAACGATTCCATCATTTCTGTTCTTTGCAAATAGTTTCGTGTCGCTCACGTATATGAGAGAAAGACAACATTCTTAAAGATTCTCTTTTTAAAAACATATTTCTGATGAGTTTTCTCCTGTAGCTACAAAGTCTACTTTCCAGTTTTTCAAAGATTTTGCTATGAATTTCACCATTTGTTAGCTGATCTTGCATATCCTGTGGTATTCGAGTTGTCAGCTATGTGGTGTCATGTCGTATGCTATTTTTTTGTTGTTGTCCATCCATCCCATTGCATAATTCTTCTTCCTTTTCTCTACTTCTTTGACAATTATCTGGTCAATGTGGAGCAAGTCATTCGCTCTTTTGGTTCCTCCCCTTAAATCCTCTCTGTTCTTCTCGTAGTAGTCATCTTCTTCCAATGAAAACATATATGCTTGCCGCTATCTGATCTCCCACATCAGTGGTAGGCACGTAATTGGTCAATAATTGCTTCAATGGTTCCTTTTCAAATGAAAGTTGTTCTAACTTTGGTAATCCATTCTTGGACCTTGCCTTCATCTTGGCAACTTTGGAATCGGTGGACGAATCCGTCGTGTAATGTGGTGAATGTCTTGAACCGATATCAGTTGGTGTGTATTGGGGAGTCCTTTATCTATATCTCTTTGGTCTTGCTTCTTTGGTTTGTTTTCTTTATTGTATCTCGACCATGAAAGCAGGCCCGCTTTTCTGTTACGTGTTGTATTTGTCCCATAGTCTTGCACGTGGTCTGTTCATGTATGGTGAATTTTGAAGGGGTCCCTCATCTATCTTTTGTTGGGAGATCTGTTTTTCTAATCTTATTTCCCAGGTGGGCTTTCTATTCCTGTTATTCGAGGTTTCATCTTTCGTTGTAAAGAGGTACATTACCATTTTTACATTAGCGTAGATCATCAGGTTGTTGAGTTCCGTGACGTTGTTCGTTTCAATATGCCCGAAGAAATAGTTGACGTCTCCAGTTGACACTTTTAGTTTTCCCAATAATTATCCCCGAGAGATACCAGTGTTGTCTACTCTTCTTGCATAATTTCTTTTAGAGTTTGTGTCTGAGCTTTTTCTTCTTCCGTTGGGGTGTCGGCATCTCCTTCTCGTATATGGCTTTTGGTCAGGGTTTTTCCTTTTGTTTAAATTTATTTCTCTTTTGTCGTTTATTGTGTTGGTTGAGTTGGGGGGTTTCTATTCCGTTGAGCTGCGTACATTTTCTCTATTTATATCTATGAGAGCCATTCATTTTCCGAGACTTGTTTGTTTTGATCAGCCAGTCACTGAGTTGAAGCCTCCACCATGGATTTTATCCTTCATATTCTCGGCATGTTTTCTTTATAGCACCACTCAGATGGTATGTTTTTAAAGAAGCAATACGAAATTTGTTCGTTATTCCTTTCTGTTCATATTTTGTATTCTGTCTGACAGACACTCTAAAATGGTCGTTTCTCTCCTGAAAGCTATTGAGAGACCATGCACCGGGTTTTTGGTCAGCAGTCTCATGATGACGACCGGTGCTTACTGATGGGTATCATGAGAGTACCTGTCGGTCATGACACACACAACTTAAATTTGTGCCCCGTTCTTTGCTGTAAATTGACTTGGTTGTAGTGATATTTGTTCGGTCTGTGGTGCTTTTTAGGTAGCACCAGACTCTTGTTGTTTGGTTAAGACTGGCGTCATTCAAACTCAATTCAGAACTCCAAAACGTAATGATGACAATTCTGTAGAATCTGAGATAAAATCTGAGGCAAAAAAAATATTTTACACCCGTATATCCTAGTTAAGGATGTCCACTATAAAAGAAAACGTTATATTCAAATATTCGACCATTCCAAATATAGAAATTAAGGTTTTCAATTGGTCATATAAAAACCATTTCGAATGTATAATGAGCTAAAGTGACCTAATTTGCATAATTTTGATGTGTTCATTGAAAGATAACGACATAAGTTTTTAAAGATGCATATTCTATTAAGATCTTCAGACCAATATTGAGAGTATATTGAAAACAAAGATAGTCTTATCTAATCTCCAAAAACATCATCTTGAATCATCTTGGGATGAAGTTTTGTTAATTATTTATCACAGTATGGATATTTTTCACAGTTCTCTCTTAGCTTGTGGAATAATCAAATAGATGCTTTGCAAAGATTAGCTAGACAAAATGCAAGTGCAAAAACCTTGTTACATTTGTTGAACGACTGAAGTTACGGTGTAAACTAGTGGGTGATCAGTTTAAACTCCATTGACTGCCTTAAAAAAAAACATTGATACACACACGCATAAACATATATATATATATATATATATATATATATATATATATATATATATATATATATATATATATTTACTTCTCTGCTATTTTATAGGCTCAACTTGCGTTAATATGCATGTAATAGTCTCAAATTTGAGTCTTCTGCCGCGTATTATCACTCGATATCAAAATATATGAAACTAGGCACTACTGTATGATTCAAAGGAAACTTCTCTGAGGCAGAGTCTTTTTTTGATAATAATAACAGGCTGATAGAATTGGGTGAAGGATATAAAACTGGAAAGAATTACCGTTATTGCAATAGAATTGCATTTATTGTTATCAATTCATTAGTATGTTACTAATTCAATGATATAAACAGTTTTACACTTTGCAAAATTGGTATGAAAATTATGAAATTGATAAGATTTTTCAAACTATCTCAAACAAAGCCATTCGGGCCATTTCATTGTGATATTAATAACCGTGTTTATCTCCTGACGTATTTCTCTTTTGAAGTCTTTCAGGAGGTATTATAGATCTAAGTAGTCAAAAACAAGTTAATACGAAGGAAGCCAATTTCCATAACCTCAAATAATATTATCGAACATTTATCATTTTAACAAATATGTTGGTGCCAAACATCCTATTCAAAATCAATTAAAAATTCTTATCGATTACACATCATTTTCATATTATTTCTTTTTGATAATTCGTTCTCATCTTCAACAATTCATTCGAAAATATGACGATAAATTTATACCAAACACCACACAGCCACCCTGGAGTTTACCAGTTGTTTTGCTCTTGTAAAGCTATTTACATAGGTAAAACTGGAAAAATTAGTGATAAGAAGCATTAAACATCAGCAGAATAACATAAAGAGAAATTGGTCAAGCCCAGGAACAGCACAACACAGTGTGGAGTGTCATGAACAATTTGAGTGGTTGAACAGCGAGATACTGAACATA
This sequence comes from Thysanoteuthis rhombus, assembly GCA_963457665.1. Taxonomy (NCBI): domain Eukaryota; kingdom Metazoa; phylum Mollusca; class Cephalopoda; order Oegopsida; family Thysanoteuthidae; genus Thysanoteuthis; species Thysanoteuthis major. The sequence goes on along the minus strand of OY735207.1, from coordinate 48,728,510 downwards.
TAACAACATAACACAAAGATAAAGATCGGGGAAACACTTGAAATACAATTAGCGAAGAATACAAATAAAACACTCGTCAATGAAAATGACGGGAAATTGGTAACAACGCAATCTTGGATTCCTCTCATGAAAAGAAAAGACTGAACAATTGTATCACGGGAATGACAAAAACGATTCTTAACAAGAACGCTTGTAACGCTTCTGTTATTCAGTTATAAAATTGCGTTGAATCGGAAAGGACAAAATATCCTCTGTAAAAAAATTAAACAACAGTAATTAGTAGTAAAAGTATTACGTTCACTGAAAAGAAAAACACATAAACATATATATATATATTTATTATCACTATGCAAATTAGGATGTTCTTTGAACAGTTAACAATGAATCTAAATTTATGATAATGAATGTAAATTGATCCAATTTCTATATCTTTTGCTTAATGACATCAACGAGTTATTGTTATCTAAAGGACTCAGTTCAAGATTGATAACATTAGTCGGCTTCCTCTGCATTCTTATCTTTATATAGGATTATAGAATGGGCTTAGTGTTTAACATAAGTCCTGTTATAAATGTGTTGATTTCTTGTTGATATTCAGAGACATGTGATCCTAACTGCGTGCAAAATTTAATTTTTGTCATAGTTTGAGTAAGGTTTCTCAAAGAATGAAATACAGAACTGGTTCGATAATTGGCAACAAATACTTCCATTGTATCAATTGTTTTATGTAATACCAAGTTCATGTTCCAATATAAAAAAAAAAACAAACAAACTAATATTGTACATTGATGCTGGCTCCATCGTGTCGCCCTCGGATCAGATTAGGCGTTTCCGTTAACAGTTAAATGCACCATCTGAAGTGTTGATCAGACAAATACCGGCAGGTGCAGCACCTGCTCCATGACTGGAATGCCTATCGTGTAACAGGGTCGCTACAAAGATAATATCTGCTTTTGTCGACCCTACTAGAAAAGTGGTAGCGGACACCCATGTCAGCGATATTCTCAGCAAGAGATATCGATTAGATTCTCTTGCACATCATCAAATGGAAATTAGGTTATCAACAGGGCCGATAAAGCAGTAAATTACCTGGAATTAGATTAGTCTTCCTTAAAAGAAAAAAAATTCCCATAGCCACTAATTTGACGTAATCTGAAAGTTTTAGTTTCTTGCGGATGAAATGTCGTATCTCGAATGGTAAAATGAAGGCTGATATGAATAAAAAATATAAATCTGTAGATATTTAATCCAAATATTACCCATTTGAAGCCATAACATTTTCCCAACATTCATCTAAGGATAATATCTCATCTGTACAAAATACTTCAGGTTTTGTAGTCACAATTTTAATACAAGCACTCATTGGCACTTCCCTATAGTCAGAGCGCTTATTACAGGCATGAAGTTTAAAACGATCAGTGGGGGTATGTGTGGTGAATGTGGGGGATGCTGCTAGACTCCATATCCCTATTCTCTTAGCTTCGTCACAGTCAAGAGAAAGGTGTTTGGTCAGGAACTGTCACGAAGCTTTCTATTCAATTCATGTGGGTCCCATTTTTCCAACTTTTTAACCTTTTCTTTCGACTTGAGATGACGTGATAAGGGTGTTAAAGTGCTATAGCGTCCAGAAAGTGCTCGAACCGTCGTCCGTGGGTATGAACCTGAAAGATGGAAAGAAAGTCAAAAAGAGCATTACTGCAGTGGAGAGATTGAATTTGGAAGCGAAGATAAGAAAGAAAGAGAGAAAAAAAAGAGAAAATAAACAGGGAAAAAGACAGAGAGAAATAAAGAGAGAAGACAGAAGAGAGAAATCGGTAATTAATTTTAAATGTCCGTATCTGTCTACCTGTCAGTAAAAGAAACGAACATTTCAAAGTTTTCCTACGCTTCCTAGCTAATCGGATTTCTTCTTTCTTCCTGACTCTTCCTGACAATGGCTGACGCACCTAATTCACTTAACAAACAACGGACAACGCCAAGAAGTTCAATGCTGCCAACGTTTTCCAAGAAGCAAACAATTTCTCAGATTCCAAAGTCGTTCCTTCTTCTTATTGAGATTTTTTCTTCTGTCTAATTTCTGTTGACTGAGTCTTTAAAGGAAGTTTCATTCCATCTGAGGAAGGGAAGAAGAATGGAAATATCCTTTTTCCAAGAAACTTCATGTCAATCAAAAACATTTGGCTCTGCTTAACAGTTATGAATACTAATGTGTCAATTTAGGAATTATGTTATTTCAAGTGAAGAGATTCTTTTCTGACTAAATATTGTATATGAGGATCATCATTATTTTCACATTGTTCTAGACTGATGTCCTCATCCTGGTTCATCGTTTGAAAAAAACAAAAAAACAAATATCCCCCCCCAAAAAAACCCCAACAACAACAAACAAAAGAACATAAAAAAAACAGCACCCCCCTTGGTTCAGCCGTTATATCCTATGGTTTTTTTTAAATCAGGTGTTTCTAATGGGAAAGGCTTAGAATGCTATGGTGGAGGGCCCCAATCGAAGATTGTGGCTGGAGAATGTCTTCATGACGCTGTCTATTCTAACTGAGATAAATGAACTGGCCGAAAAACTCTTCACATGATGTAGAAATACTGCAAACGAATACGTACATCTTGTGATAACACGTTCTGATTGCCAAGTAGGAGTTCGGCAGAGGGCAATGATTTCCTGTCAAGTGGATAGAACAAGAAGAATACAAAACAATTCGCTGTTTATCTCACTAATCCTAGAAAGGAGGGTATACAACCAATGTATCCCACTGATAGTTACATATGGAGCTGAAACATGGAACCTAACCAGAAGATTGACCCTTACACTGAGAGCTATGTAACGTGCATTTGAGATAATCATGCTGAACTTCACATGCAGGGATCACAAGACATCACAGTATATCAGAAAAGAGACAGGAGTCCAAAACATCAAAGAAACTGTTAGAAAACTCGAATGGCAATGAGCGGGACACATTGCAAGTATGACAGACAACCACTGGAAATCACGACTCACAAAATGGATCCCCATAGACCCGGTGCACGGGCTGTGTTTGACAGAAAATAAGATGGCAGTACGAGTTGATAGTCCTGGCTCTGCAATGTCCATGATAAAAAAGTCTGGTAAATCTCAGGGGAAGGGCCATGTCCAACAATGGATGCCATCAGACTAAGGATGAAGATGATGATTATGATAGTTTTATTCCGACGTAGAATGGAGAAGGAAAGGTCAGGAAAGTCTTATTTCTAACCGTTATTACATTTTACCAGGTCTGTTCCAAAGGTGCATGTTTCGAAGGGGCCAGACTTTATGATGTGTTGAACAACTTGCCATGACTGTCATGTACAAATGATTTCTATCTGTCTTACGAAACTACAGCCCCAAGGTATTTCGCGTACTTCTCTCAAGTGTTATTAGTTTAGATACTCTATATCTAAATTCAGATACTTCTAAAGAGCCTAAATCAAAGGAGCTAATTTATGGAAAGCATGAAGAAATATCTATAATCTTCACCTGTCCAAAATGAAACACCTTCCTCAACGCTGCGTTGCCTTGAGTGCTAACTTATATATCTGGTGAACGTCAGCTTGCATACATGTGCAGAGATATTTCCTCAATCGTTGTTAGATTGAGTGATTAACCTTTGCTCAGCAGGGAGGGAATTGAAGATTATCACTTGTACGTACAAAAAACACTTGTCTCATAAGACTGACTTGGATAAGATACCTTTCTATGGATTGTGCTGCTGGAATGGTAATCGGTAGGCAAACTGTCAATTCTTTTCCGTCACATTGTGCTGTGAAAAAAAAAGCCTTCTCTTTCTTTAAAGATTGTACAATCGTAGAAGTCTGCAGGATCTATCTTCCTATGTCGTGTTTATAATAAGAGTGTTTAATATTTCTGGAAAAACAGAGCTCGCATGATAATAATAATAATAATGATAATAATAATAATGAGAGAAAGAAGAAGAAGAAGAAGAAGAAGAAGAAGACAAAGCTATTTACAAAGGACAGGAAGAACTCGAAATGCTGTTCAACAAAGTGAGAGAATACAGTGGTGATATTAAGATTGGGTCGGAATAGAGAAATGCGTGCTAATGGTAACGCACAGAAGGAGGCTTACATCTGCAAAAGGAATCGAATTACTGGACAGTAATAGAATCATTGTATTAACCACACACGACCAAGATATATCTAGGAGTTCTCGAAAAATGGGAAGAAATGTGAGAGAGAATTAAAAAAAGAAATACTTTCGGAGAATCATTAGAAACCCGGCTAAATAACAGAAATCCGATAAAGAAATGAACACATGCACAGCATCGGTAGTACGATACACAGGCCAATTTTTTTTAGATGGACAAAAGGAGAACAAATCATGGACCAGCGAACGGGGAAGCTTATAACAATGCACAAGGCTTCAAGATCTCAAGATGATGTTCATTGACTTATATGAAAAGGAAAGAAGGCGACAGGATACTCATCAGCAGAGAAAACTGCTGCGAAAAGGCCGAAACTTGACTAGAAATAGTGAAAGCAAGAAGCTAGCGTATATTACAAAACATACGGGGCAGTGCAAGAAGTAATAAAAAAGTACCAAACAGGTTAGCTGAAAAGCAGGCAAGGAAAGAAAGATAATAACATTGAAAAAAACTACCTGTGGAATTCAGAAGACAAATATCAAATATGTCAGACCATAAATCAGGGAGATGGCTACACAAGGGTAATCTGGCACGGCAACCGAAACCAAATGCATCAGGACAAACTATGTGAAAACGGAGATCAACAGAACCAGAACAAAGATCAATTGCTACCTAAGTGGAGAAAGGGATTACATCGTTAATCCAGTGAATTATCAGACACGCATAGAAGGAGTATAGAACCAGATACGACAGGATAGCAACAGTTGAACACTCGGACCTAAGCAAACAACCGGGATTTGACCTAGCAGACAAATGTTATCAGCACAAACCTGGTTTCAGAAGATCATCTCAAGGCAGGCCTTGAAGAGTTTGGGTGAGCTGGTATCGCCTTGTCTTACCCTCTTTTTGAGTTGGAAGGGTTCAGAGTGCTTATGTAGCCTGAGAAAAGATGGTGTAATGGTATATATGTTATAGTACTTTGACGTATACAGGGTCAACACCTTGTAGAGTGATGGCCACCATGACCATGGGGATTTCTACATGCCTTCTTGAAGTCTATAAATGCTTCAGTGAGTGGCATTTCACATTCGGCTACTTTCTCTTTCCACTGATTCATTAAATGGAGATGGTTCATGGTCGCGTAGTTTCTTCTAAAACTAGACTGCTCGCGTAGTTGGTTATCATCTAGCGTTTTACTGATCCGGTTGGTGATGATTTTTGTGAAAAGTTTATAAATGGAGTTTAGTAGGCTTATAGACCTGTGGTTGTTGAGGTCCTCAGGGTTCCCTTTTTTGTGTCGAAGCATTATGATTGCTGTGTTCTAGTCTTTTAGGACTTTACTCTGTTTTAGACATAAGTTGCATAGAAAAGCTAATTTTTTGTTGACCATCTTACAAGCTTTTTTGAGTAGATCGAGGATGATGTTATTAGGTTCAGGAGTTTTTCCTTTTTTTGTTTGTTTGATGGTTGTTTAATTTCCCATGGTATAACTTCCGTGAAGTCCTCGAACTGATTGTCTACGTTGTTTTGCTGCCTGTGCCTGGAAGAGTAAAGTTCTTGGTAGAATTCTTGGGCGCGTTCGACAATTCAGTCTCTGTCTGTTGTTATGTCTCCGTTTTTTTTCGATTATGCACGTTATCTGTTCTGCCCTATACCGAGAGCTTTATTTATTGCTTTGAAGCTTCAACGTTTTTCGGGAGTGGTTTCGATGATTGCAGTCGTACACCTTCTTTTTTCTTCTCTTAGTTTCTTTCCGATTGTTTTGTTTAGTTCGGCCTCTATCTTTTCCCTCGTTGTTGTTGGTGGTTTGAGGTTTCTGCGTATTTCAACCGGTTTTTTTGGTTTTGTCTTAGATTTTACTTTGGGTCTGTGTGCTTCTTGGTTTGAACATAGTGGCAGCATCTATTAGAGAAGTTGTTATTTTGCTGTCGAGTCCGTTGATGTAGGTGTCTTTCTCATTGGTAAGTGTTTTAAATCTGTTCTTCAATTGTAGTTTGAGGGGTTGAGTGAGTTCCTTCGGTACGTTCAGTGGTTGCTGGTTGGTGTGGAACAATTATCTACATTCTTTATTGGTGTTCGCTTGCATCTTACATCTCACCATTCTATGGTCGCTTCCTATGTTTACTTAGTTCAGAATTTTAATGTCTTTGATGGAGTCACTTTGGTCCGTTAGGATGTCGTCTATTTCGTTTTTTGGTTTCATGGTTGGGGCTCTTCTAAGTCCATTTTCTATTCAGGTTCTTTTTGAAGAATGTATTCATGATCTTGAAGTTGTTTGCCGTTGTAAAATATACCAGATCTCAACCTCTTTCGTTCCTCCTTTGTATTGGAATTTTCCGACGCATCTTTCGTCTCCTTGTTCTACCTGTGCGTTAAAGTCTCCCATGTGATGATGTTGAAGTATTTTTTTTGTATCTTGTAGTAGGGAGTTCAAATCATCATAGAAGTTGTTTATCTCTTCATCGGATGATTGAGAAGTGGGAACATACACTTGGATGGCATTTAGCTCGTATCATTTATACGTGAATGAAAATCGACCACACTTTTGTCATCAGAATATCAAAATGAATAAGATGTCCAAAGTAACGCTACAATTGTCTACTTACTTGCAATAATTTCAAATAAGAAATCGAAAATATGACCCGTATATTGATAGTAACATTAGCATCTTTCCTTTATATT
>OY735207.1:48696695-48716695 GCA_963457665.1 Thysanoteuthis rhombus | reverse complement strand
AAATAATCGCGTTATTACGCTTGATGAGAAAAAGTCCTTATTATGAACAGAAGACTTAAAAGACTTGCTCCGCTATTCGAAACAATAGCAATTAGTTTGATGCAAGATATTTTCCAGGAAAGCATCGGAAAAAACTTTCCTTTACAGAAACTCACGATATAATTTATGGAATCGGATTTATCTCCTATCTTTCCATAATACTGCATCACTATTCAGCTCAATTATATACTCTCTCATAAATGAACGATAGCAGGTTCAATTCGATACATTCTCGGGAAATTTTCTCTTTTTCAACATTTTAAACATGTTGGGACCTCTGAAAGTGTAGTATTGCAAGAAACAAGTGATAATCTGAATGAGATAGGTCAGGGGACGATGAGGGAATTCCCATCCTAGAACAAGGTCTACTTTCAAGAACAAAAGTGTTTTATACTAGTAGTTTTAAAAAGAAAGGTATACAACAAATGCATCCTTCCGATAGTCACCTATGGAGGTGAAACATGGAAACTAACCAAGATACTTACCCTCAAACTTAGATCCATGCAACGTGCACGCAAGAGAATCATGGTCAACCTTACATTGTTGATCACAAGACAGTGCAGTATATTGGAGAAAGAACAGGAGTCAGTGATATCATAGAACCAATTAGAAACCTCAAATGGCAATGGGTTGGTCATATTACAAGAATGGCAGACAACCAATGGGCATCACGACTAACAACATGGATTCCAAGAGATTAAATGCAGAACCGAGGCTGACAGAAAAAGATGGTGAGAGGAACTGAACAGGCTCAGAAAGTATCAGCTCCACGATACCCACGAAATAGAGGTCTGTTGAATCCGAAGGGAGGTTTATGTCAAACAACGGACGATAAACGATTGATTATGACGATCGTACAAATTTCCTGTTTCTAACTTCAATACTGCATCATATACAAAATAATACACTGTATTTTCCGACCTTCCAGTCGATGCATTTTACGATTTTCTCGGTACCTCTTACAGCTAAAATAAAGCAATCATCATTAATTAAGAATCCTCACCGCTTTCAAAAAAATTTTTTTTTCTTTGTCATACCGAATGAAACTCAGGCCTAAACCACGGATTTGTGGCATAAAATTAACAGTCACATGTAAAATCAACTTATCTGCAAATCGTAGGCATCCAGATTAGATAGACAAAACACCTCGAATATGTTAGCCCAAACATCACAATCATGCTTGGCCCGACATATCTTCTGTTTTTCTTTTCAATCTCTCATCTGTTGGCGGCATCTATCATTCACAAGAATGGCCTGAATTCGGGCGCGCAGTTTCCAGCATGCATTCATACATTCCTCGAACGTGCAATAGCGGTGTTAACCAAAAGAAACTCAATGCCAGCAGATAAAAAGGGTGAAATCCATCAGTTAGCAACACATGGGAAATTGTGTAGGCATTTGTTTCGTGAATGCTACGGAAAAAACTCCGGAAAGAAATGCTAAATTTTAATTCCAAATAAATTACTGGTACTATTTCGTAAATATCTAGTCTTAGATGGATTAGAAAGTTGCGTATTTCTCACTGAAGTTAGTAGTCCACATGACCAGATAAAATTTAGGATTTTTAAGTACCTGATCTAAGATGAGCTCAACATCCCGGGTGACTTGTTCAGGGTGCTTTTTCTATCCTGAACCTTTTTCTTACATATCTATGCAGGTACCTTGTCATGGTGCAGTGATTACTCTCATAACCAAACGCAGGATTATTACTGCAGCGAATTGAATTCTCACTTGCTATACCAAGCACGCAGTCTGGTGCTAAATTATGCTCAGTTTAGTAAATACGAATATAATTTTGTAAACACAGGGTCTGTTTTGTGGTTCAAGTAGATGTGTTTGCAGTCTTAAAGCCTGGATAGAACCAAGATTCAGAATGTAAATAATTCAGAGCAAGCCTTGCCTTTCTGAAAGACTAACTCAGCGTAATCTTTCGACATAGTAATCTCCCTCTAGGGATTTGTTCTGTTCCAAACCAAATTTAGTAAATCACGATAAATCTAAATTTGACAAACTAACAAAGTTAGCTTGAACACACTTACCTTGGTGTAGTTTTATGGTTTCCGTCCTGACACTGGATATTTTGAAGAATATTTTGATCACCGATGTCAACCTTCCCCACCTTGAAATTTCTTTAAACAATCAATGTCATTCTACAAAATCATATAAATGGCATATCACGTTAGCTACTCCAGGACAATCATTGCTTTCACTGCCTCTATCACTATGTATGAATTCCCATCAATATTTATCATATTCATTGTAAGGAGATTCAGAACAAATGAATTTCTTGCAAAATATCTCGTCATTTGCCTTAGGAAAATCATTGCTTTTATTGCTTTCATAACCATATATGGATGATATTGAATCCATGTCCTATTCACAGCACTTATCGTCTTCAGGAATATATGCACGAAGTAACTCCATTTACGCTGTCATTTCAAAAAGAGTACAACGTCATTTCATAAGATTTGCCCAAATCATATATACCAGCTATAGGCATCAATGACGCCACCTTGTACAAATGTTTAGAACTTCACTGATCAAAAAAGATTCGTCAGATACGCCAGGCCCCTCTATCATGGGCATGAAGTAGTCAGTACTTTCTAAATTTGTTAGCTTCGGAAAGATGCATCAGCCCTTTTTAGGACTAGTGTTTTTTTTTGTCTTAGAAGGTCAAGCTTGCTCTATCGAAGGCTTGCCACCCTAGAGTGATTCTATGCTTGATTTCCTCTTGTTTTGAAAGTTCCATGGAGATTCTTTGTCCTTGGTAAATGCATGAATCTACTTCCTTCAGTTCTGTGTTTTCAATTCTGATTGGTGTGTTTCTGTTCTGAATATGTTTGTTGCACATGCCATTTGTTTTTCATGTGGAAATCTACTTTCTTGCTTTCTTCACTCAGTTTGTCTAGCATTTTCAGGAGATCAGAAAGTTCTCAGCAGAAACAAAAAACTAAACAAAATAACATCTGCATATCTTAGATTCTTTACGTATTTGCCCTCTATTCTGATTCCTTTATCTTCCCCGTCTAGGTTTCGAAAGATCAACTTGGGTCGGGCTGTGAAGAGTTTATGTGATCTGGTACTACACTGCATTATTTTCAGTCCAACATATGTGGTGACTGAACATGCCAATGTGTGACGTCATTAAGGCAAAGATATCTCGTCAACTGTTCCATGGCATCAATCTCTCGCTAGATAGCCCGTCAGCTGGTTCCTGGGGCCTAAATTTTGGGTATTGACTGTACTAACTTTGGTTTGGGGTTACATTATTGAAACATTGATATATATATATATATATATATATATATATATATATATATATATATATATATATATATATATATAACATTAATAGTACGTTGAACACTTTTAATTTAAAGAAGGATTTCAATTTTTAAAAAATTCCAACGACATTACTTATCGAAATAAAAATTGACACTATTGATATTAATTATATATATATATATATATATATATATATATATATATATATATATATATATATATATATATATATATATATATATCAACAGACAACCGACCGTCCAAATTTGCAATAACATTCTAATTTCTTTTTTTCTATTTTTGCTTTCAAAGCAGGACATCTGATGCAAAAACTGTTCCCTATGAAAATCTAATCTTTCAATGACTAAAAAATAGGAACATGCTACTGAAGATGGGATCCCCATCCCCCCAAAATGTCTAGCATAGTAATTTTCCAATTTGTGAAATTAATTAATTAACAAATTAAGTTTCCATATACTTGTACTCTTGATTTAGAATCATTCCCTATTTACCTATATTCATATATACATATGAATATATATATATATATATATATGTGTGTGTGTGTGTGTGTGTGTGTGTGTATGTGTGTGTGTATGTATATATATTTATATACATGATCAATCTATGAGGGGCAGGTGAATGAATACTTGCATTTCTGTTGATGGATGGAGGAACAAACAAGGGTATATAAACATAGATCTTATAGATTAAATCAAACATATTCTTTTTATCGATTTAAACTGACATTTGTTTTAATGAGAAAGTAAATATAGAAGCTTCCATTATCACTTTAGGTACTTTTTATATAAACAAATGAATTACTTTCAGTAGACGAGCTCTGATTAAATCAGAACCTACAAAACTATATATATATATATATATATATATATATATATATATATATATATATATATATATATATATATATATATATATATATATATATATATATAAGTGTGTTTGTGTGTCTATTCCACCGTAGGTCGACTATTTTTTCACAAAGGAACCCAAAAATTGTCATAAAAAGACATTTCCTCTCAGAAATTGTCATATTCTACCCGAGCTTCGCTTCAGAGGTCATTCAAATACATCGAAGGTCAAATCCAAATTTTATTGAAACAAATGTGAGTGGGAAAACTTGTCCCCACCTCAAATTTTCCGTAACATGTAAAGATTGAAAAAAAAAAAGACATTTGTCTTTATAAAAATCTAAAATGTTACAATGTCAGATAATATGTAACTGAATTTTGATCTTTTCATTTGATAGTTTTGGTATCAACATTTACTTTTCTGAAGTATCATTTCAATTTTCTTTTTTAAGTGATTTAATCATTTATCTTTAAAAAATGATTTCAATGAATTTTCACAGTATCAAAATTTTAGCAGGTATTCCTGGCGTTGAAATAAGTCAGAATTTGACAAAACAGTTGAAATATAATCTCTAATATATTGTTTTTTTTACAAAACACGAATCACTGAGCCCTGAAGATAGTTTAATTGAGTGTACACGTGGGCATTTTGAATATATAAGTACTTTTGCATATTAATTCCATACTTTGTTTCTTGCAAACCATCGGGCTAGCACACAGTCCCAGGTGAACCCATGATCGAACATTTTTTTTCAAATCCAGGAACATAATAGGTTTTGCACATAACTTTCAGTACTTTCAGTCAATAAAATCTATATTTCATCCGTTGATTTGTCAGTTTCGAGAACAAATATTTTTGTAAGCTGTTGGGGAGGTGGTCTAATTTGCAATGTAACTGCTATGCTAAACTTGAAGGTCAGGTTAAAAAATGACTAGAACGAATACCTGCGTGCAGGTTTGCCCTAAAGCATGTGTAGGCCCACCCGAGACGTGTGAGACATCAAAAATTCGATTAGTGCTTCAATTAAAAGCTAATTAAAAACAACAGCGGAAAAAATGGAATGATTTTCTATTTTTGTTTGTTTTCATACCACGATTTGAAAGAAAAGCAATTTCTCTCTGGGCAACAATGATTTGAAAATCACCGATTTGAAATCATGGAAGTTCGATAAAAATAATTCATTTACGAATGGATTTATTATTGAAAAGACTGTTTATTGTTTAAGACTGCCGTGGAAATCTTCGTAAAGTCGATTAAATTTTATCTGATTTTTTTGAAATCTCTGTAAAATATTTTTCGTTTTCTCTTGTTGCTATATTTGAATTTATTTTCCCACTGGGCAACGCATATATATATATATATATATATATATATATATATATATATATATATATATATATATATATATATATATATATATATATTAGAATGTGGATTCGCTACACAAACTAGCTCATGTTTCTGCCCTCTCTAGGCCTCATCAGGCGAATTATTATTTATGTTTTTGGGTTCTAGTTTTGGGGAATTTGGTGAGACTGTTGTGAGTGTGGTAGTGAGTGGTACGGGGTTATTCATTTTGTGAAGGGGTGTGAACTGGATCTAGGGGTCATCTCTGAAAGGATGTTTAGTAGTAATCTAGGAGTAGTTCTTATCTTAACCTTGGTATTTTGGCATTGGGTTTCATTGCCCATGTTGATATCCTCTGTGGCTCTAGTGGATAGTATTAATCTTAATTTTCAATTTTTAATATGTTTTGGGTATGTTTGGGGGTAGAAAATGGCGATGGGAAGTTTTAGGGATGATGGATATGGGAGCAAATTGTCTACTTCACTTTTTTGATTGATTAGTATGTGTGTTGCTGTTATTTTACATTCATTAATTGGAATTTATAAGGATACCTGCATTTCAGTATCGTTTCATATTCATATCTAGTAAATGTTCCTTGTGTGTTTTTTGTGATTCCAATTTCCAGCTCTACTCTAAAACAACTTAACTTCAATAGTAATGAGTTCTATATATCGAGAACTCTATGAAATGAATCCATTACATAACAGAAGTTGCTTTATATTATCAATATATTATTATATTATGCTATACTGCTAGCCTGATCTGTACCATGAGTATTATATATATATATATATATATATATATATATATATATATATATATATATATATATATATATATATATATATATATGTTCAATTTTTCATTCTATTTACGTTGTTTAGGCCAAATAATGCAATCACCAAGTAATCATGGGAGATAATTTTGAATTGAGTTTCAAAATGATTTGACGCAAGTTATAATGATTTCTGTCTGATTGTATATACATTTTTAATAAAATGTATGTACTTTTTCTTCAATAATAGTGAAATTTTGGATCTGTTTCTAAATTTTACTAAGTTTTTTTTCTCATAGTAGTGTAGAAAATCATGTTCATTAGTGAATTGGACTCATGCAAACTTACAAAAAAGAACAGCAGAGTTTTAATACGGGTCGATTAGTTTTTGTTTGGCATAGACAAAATTAAAGTAATTTTGGACAAGAAAGATTGATTTATTAATTCATCACGATGAGTCAAAACAAAGCACGTTGTGGCTAGATCGTGGGCAGCACTTCAATATCTAAACATAAACATTTTCCCTGTGTTTAGTGGTTTTCATAGAGAATACTTAATTATGAGCTACTGGGAGCTGCAAACAATCGTTGAACTGGGAATAGAACTTCTTCTACGTGACCTTTAAACAGCCGACCATTACTCATTTTGCGCAATGAGAAACACATTGTCTGACCAAACTATTCAAGATATCGGACAATTCCTCGAATTATTCGTAAATTATTTACTGGAATAATTCTTTCATATTGGAGTACACGCTTTTGCTAAATGATAACAAAAGGTCAAAAAGCCAACAAAATATTCAAAAAACGGAATAATGAATGTCTGAACTTATGTGAATAGAAGATCTTGTCAATATATAATGGGAACTTTTCCATTAGCTATATACACACACAGAGAAACAGAGAAACACACAATCGCATAATATATATATATATATATATATATATATATATATATATATATATATATATATATACGCACAAACACACACACACATATATATGTATATATATTTAGATATATATATATATATATATATATATGTGTATATATATATATGTGTGTGTGTGTGTGTGTATATATATATATATATGTGTGTGTGTGTGTGTGTGTGTGTGTGTTTGCGTGTGTATAGTTTCTCCGTCTATACTTTAGCAAAAATAAGTACGTGGTCATTATTTTATTCAATCGCATGTATCTCAGGAAGAGAATTTTTATCGGCTCAATTATACTCACACATCAATTGGGAAAAACTTGAATGTGAACAAATATTTTTCCTACAAAATCTATATGTGTGAACACTATATATATATATATATATATATATATATATATATATATATATATATATATATATGTAAAAAAAAGTTTTTTGTACATTTGTGCTGTCTCTTCTAGCTAAAACGTAGCATAGTGGTTAATCGTTTTCTTGGTGGAGGTCAGAGACATTGCAATTGTGCCATCGGAAGTCATTTAAGGTTATCTGAGGTCTTAGCCACGATATCACACCTATGCAACAAAAAATGAAACTAGATAGGTAAATTCCATCATGTCCAAAGCATCTAGAGTTATTTTGAGATTGGGGTCATATACAGTCATCCTGAATAATTTTTAACTAATTGTCGGAGTCTTCGGCCTCAGCATTTCACCTTGGACGCAGTGATTTTTGCATAAAATACATCTTTACGAGGCTAAAATTATGGACGACGTGACGTCGATGCTGTTGGCGACATGAAACAATTCCTGGAAATTGTTACAAAGCAAGAGGACAATCTCTCAAGATCGCAGATCTTTACCTGAATTGCCCATGCTTTTCTTATGGACGGCTCAATATTGGCTGTTCTAGGGTTGAATCCCCGATCAAACTTCTCATAATGGCACCCAATGGGAGAAACACTTATGCAGAAGCCCTTTTAAACTTAGCACCGACTTAGTTTGTTAATTTTTGTACCTCAGAATATCTCCTCTGTTACAGAGACTTTTTCAGAAATACATATATTTTTTAAAACTTGCTATGTTGTGTAAGAAGACTTACCAAAGGACATATATATTTCTGCTGAGTTCAAGTTATTCTCATAGGCAACGCTGGGTATGTTTACTCTCTGAGAATGTTTCAGTCTCACTTACATCTGTTTTCCAGTTGTAGGGTTCCCTTTTTATAAGACCTTAGTAGTTAGTTTAATTCTTTTTGGTTTTGTCTGTTTGTACATGTCCAAGTAACTATGGTGATAAGGTTGTTAGTTAAAGTCGCAGGAGATATGAACTGATAATAATATTCATTGAAATAATGAGATGAATAAGATATTTATGAAGCTTAATGTTTAATATATCTCTAAGTTGGGTGTTATTAGTATGTTCTTTAATAGAAATTTTGAATGGAACTGGTATTTTAATGCTACTTCATTTTTTTCCTGTTCAATAATTTTTTCTTGTTTTCTTGGGAAAAATGAAGATTTTGGATTCCTCATTTGGGCATAGATAATAATATGGGGTTCCAATATTCGGGCATATAAGTCAAATTTATCAGGATGATTATAGATAATTTTCTGTTCTTGTTAGATGATTTACTCAGTGGAGTGCTTTGTGCAAAGTGTTTTCATCCACTTAATAAAAGAAAAAAGAAAAAGAAAAGGCGTATAAACTGGGTAAAAGGAATATACTACAACCTAGAAATACAGTCCCACTCCCCCAAAAATTTCCTTTGAAGGAATCATGAATATTCCGAAGCATCTGCTAGAAGAAGCCAAAACAGGGCAGAGACATAATCGTGTTTGTGTAACGAGTCCTCCACTTTGTTATATATATATATATATATATATATATATATATATATATATATATATATATAGTATAATTCGGCAGTAAGCTTTCATTTATGCAACATGATTGGCCAGTAAAAAAGATGTCGTTTTATTTTTTCAATGGCTCGTAAACAATGGCTCCACTAACTATGTAGTCGATAACCAAATAAAAATGGCCTAAAAACCGACATAATGATAACACCATTGAAAAAAAATTGTGAACCTATACTTTTGTAATCACAGAGGTTACAAATAAGATGAAGTGAAATAAAACATACAACAATGAAGCTCCCCTGTTGAACCTTCCAATTACATAAAAGTAGTGATTTAATGCCAAGAAAAAAAAATTGCAGAACGTCTAACCTTGTTAGCAATAACAACCTCTTGCCGACAAGAAAAAAACCAACAAAAAAAAAAACCGAATATGAGCCAAGTAATGTCTCCTTTAGGAGAATATCCATCACTTTCACAATTTTCGATTACATATATTGAACATAACACTCTTACGTTATTTAGTATCACCTGTCATCTCTTCGACTAGCGCACAATGAGATTCCATTAGAACAAGTACAAAACCCTTTGAAACGTAGATACGCCGAATAATGCCATGTACATACTTGACAGAGGGCACACATGCATACACACACACACACACACACATATATATATATATATATATATATATATATATATATATATATTAATAATTGAGTCTTTCACAGACAGCTGTTCCGTTGTGTTACAACTGTTCAGTGTGGCTATAGACTTTCCATTAACCCATCCAGGACCGCGAGATTGAAACTTCCGCTTCAGATTTGGAAACCGATATCCAGAGGCTGGCATTTTACCCCTGCCCTACGTAGAACTGGACGGTCAGTAAGGCTGAATTTAAGTGATATATTCACTTACGCACAATTCCCCATCCACCATTGTGCTCCATTCAAAAGTTTGAAGAGCATTGACATATATATATATATATATATATATATATATATATATATATATATATATATATATATTTGGAATTTTTTAATTTTTCTTTCTGGAACTTTATTATATTTTCAACGTGAATTTCTTCAGAATATTCGTCATTTATTCTTTACTCTGTGCTTTAGAAACACCAAAAAAAGGGTCGGAAAATTTGCAAGCATAACCGAGAAAATCCTGTTTTGTGCAAAAGAAAAATGATTGTTAAGGCCTTCACAATATAAGCATTACAATTTCTTAAGAATTTACAGAAACCTCATTATCAATAATAATAGAAGATCGATACTGAACCACATTAAAACCAGGACAAAAGTTTTTTCAGTGGCTAAAAAATCAAGAATTACTAACTGGATATAGATTTAATGAAGAAAAGTGCTTCCTCATTGGAAATTATTGACTTACGTGACACAAAAAATTTCTTAAACTTAAATGTTCGAAGTTTTAAAGCTTTATATATATATATATATATATATATATATATATATATATATATATATATATATATATACAAACCCCGGCAATGGAAAGGTGCAAATAACTGTGTTCATCTTGTTTATTTTCGGTCAATATCTGCTGCATTCATTCCTTTCAACGGGACATTTATACATCGAGAAATGGATACATGATCTGACGGAACAATCATAAATTGTATTGCATATATACATACATACATATATACATATATATATATAAATATATATATATATATATATATATATATATATGTGTGTGTGTGTGTGTATATATATATGTATGTGTGTATGTGTGCGCGCGTGCGTGTGTATAGAGATAGATAGACTGATAGATATATAGATAGATATACACATACATGCGTAGATAGATATAAACATAGATATAAGTTTATTCGTTCTCTTCACAGCACTCAACTGAATTGTCTGGTAGATTTAACATTATATAGTTCAAATTCCACATTAATATTCAGTTAACAACTACGCACCAAGTTACAGATATCTGTGCAATGTCGTATATATATACTCCAAAATAGATTCAATAACATTAGTGACAGCAACAACATCAACGACAACTACAACAACAACAGCAATAACAACAACAACAACAACAACAATAATAATAATAATGATAATAATAATAATATTAATAATAATAATAATAATAATAATAATAATAAGAAGAAGAAGAAGAAGAAGAAGAAGAAGAAGAAGGAGAGAAGAGCTGGAGACTTGAGGAGACTTGCTGTCACTCTAACTCCAGCGGATACAACCAGGCAACTAGTGTGAGATTGCAAATAGTAGTAGTAGTAGTTATAATAATGATAATAATGATAATAATGATAATAAAATCAATGTCATAGTGGAGGTAGTAGTTATAGCAGTAGAATTAGAGTTAGGTCCGCATACACTGTTAATGATTTTACCGTAGAAATGCATTCCAAAATAAATCTCTGAAGAACTGCATAAAAAAAATCGAGAGAGAAGTTTTTTCAATGGTCAGGAATTAATTCAAGAATTACTAACTGAATAAATTTCCATTCAAGTAATGAACTCGATTGTTCAGTCAGGTTATCATTGTTTGACTTGCAGATCATTGCTAGTGAGACTGATCCTCACTTGGTGCCAACACTAATCTTATGATAAGTAAATAACTAAGTACACCTCTTCGTAATGTAATGGTTAACAAGCTTATTTCCGTAGATAGACTGGGATCATTCTCCACTGAGTGCTCCATACTTGTGGCCTTGTGTCAATGCTTAGTAACATGCTAAATTTCATGAAATAGTACATTGTGTATTGAATCTGTTGAAACGTTCAATTTATTTTGATTTGTTCATCAACTATTTTCCTGACTAGAACAAAGTTTCAGGATTTCCATATAAAAAAGAATTCATTTTTGTATTACATGAAGTATTTTTTGGTGGTTGGGTAGGAAATTGTTATTTACATAAAAATTTGGTGCAGATAATTTGGTTTTTCCACTGTGCTGACCATTTTATAATTTTGTATAGTTTATTATATCATTATAGAGCTTGTATTTATATCTAAGCACATGAAAAAAAATTAATTGTTAATAATGACGTAAAATGTTTGGAATCAATAGATAATCTAACTGTCTCATAAAAAATATTGAAGATTTTGCTTTACGCTTGAATGTATCCGATGAAAGGTAAATAAAAATCATTTTTGTTCAACGGAGCTTAAAATAAACTCCGACCTTAATTCATACAATCAATATTTGTGTCTTTTTTGCTTTCAATTTATAAATAACAGACATACGAGATTATGTGATAAAGTGAAATTAAAACATTACTAGTCACAGTTTATATATATACCAGCGTTGCCCAGGGGACAGCAATGAACTAAAACTTGATTTAAGTTGGCAAAAAATATTTGAATGTACACTATATCTATGTGTATTTACATTTAAATTCATTATAAGTGCCAGAAATTGAATTCATGCAAATCACTTGCTTCGGTCGTTTGGACTTGATCAGAACTGTTTGCATGGAATGAAAAGTTTGGTTACAATGTGTAGCTGGTGGGCTTAATTTCAAGTACGCAAAAAAAATTTTTTTTTTCATACCATTGTATACAGATATAAATAGAATTTCTATACAGGATATCGGAAATGTGTACCTGATCAACAGACTTGTTACTTAAGGTAACAAATAATGATGTATTGAACATGGCTGATTGGTAGATCAGTAAATACCAATAGAAAAAAAAGATACCCATTTTAATGTCTAGGGACATATTATGCTGAAGTAACGAATGTGGAGCGCTAGTTTATTATTTCACAACAATGGAAAACTGATCCTCGATTTCATATCTAGATACCTTTCAATGACCTTGTGTGTGTGAACTATTATCACAAAATCGTGAGTGAAACTTGATGAGAATACATTTTATTTTGATTCCAATGTTTACAAACCAAAATTGGCTAGATAATGACCCCTGTTGACCAAGAATGATCTCAAAGGATGGCCTGTGTGGGAGACTGACCTCTTCTGAGTCTATGTATAGTCTGCAGATCATCAGGTCAATAGGCCTTGTGGTTCTCACGGAGAAGAGGCACAAACTGAAAACAAATAGCTCAAATATATATATATATATATATACATCAGTGTGCATATATATACATATATATATATATATATATATATTTGGCCAGTTGCTTTATAATAAATAAAACCGAATAACGTGGTATTTAATTGTGTGGTGAGAGTTATTTTCCAATATCTAGCAAAGAAAGATGAAAAATTCAATTTTTTTAAACTGCTACAAGAAGTCTCCAAAATCCCAATGCTTCTGCAAGAACTTGATGAACACAATTGGATTTGCCGTATTTTCATTTATTTTTTTTTTGTTATTATGTATTTTGCACATTTGTACAGCTCTGCTTTTAAATTTCAATGTCCGTGGACTTCAACTAAGTTGAAAACTTAATATATAAGAGAGACGTTTGCTCCAGGGTATAGATCCATCAGTCTTGTTGATAATCCACCAGCTCAAAGCTGGGCCCCGTCGTAGACGCAAGTAGGCTGAGATTGAGATGAGATGGAACAGAACAGAAAAAAAAATATGAATGAACGAATAAATGAATGAATGAATAAGTGGGACTGATGGATGAAATGAATGAATAAATAAATAAAATGAAATAAAATAAAATAAGCCTCCCAAAATGTCACTCTTAATCTATTTTTCTACCTTCTACAGCTTTGCATACACCCAGTCCGGTTTGCTACTCACCAAGAGCAGATAGAATGGGTGCTGAGAGCCGGTGGTGCTCGATCGTAATTCCAAACGTCACCAGCAGTGACCACTCCACCAGACCCCCTGCCAGCAAATCACAGGTCAGCGTGACAGGGCATGGCCCAATACTTCCCATGATCCGCACAATGAAACTTATACCGGCTGTTCCTGCTGGGTCCTTGGTCCCAAAAGGCCCAGCCACATCACTCACTTTGGGGTGGAGGTGATGTGCTCCAACAGCGACTACCCAAACACTAACTCAGGAAAACGTCTGTTCTTGTGGGACCATCGGTACCAAACCCCCAGTACATCACTTATCTTGGGTGGGAGTGATGTGCCCCAACAGCAACTGCCCGAACAAAATCCAAAACCCAAAATCCCTCAACAAGAGAACAACGTTATACGTTAGAACTTACAACGTCAGAACACTCTCAACAGACTCTCAACGAACCCATCTTGAGAACAAAAACAAAATCATCGAATGAGACATTATCGGCATTAGCAAAATGAAAAAAACAGGAGAAAAACTAATAGTAATGAAAAGTTGACATCTCCTCTACTGCCACGAAAGAGTTAAACAAAGTGGAAAAGGCCATCTATAAAGACCTGAATGACAACGTGGTAGTTTTCAAAGCTATCTCAGACCGCATACCCAGCATTACCATACAACTCTCAAAGAGGTACAAGCTAAATGTCATTCAAGTCTACGCTCCCACTTCGCAATCAATCAAAGAAGAAATAAACAACTCCTACGATGACTTGAACTCTCTACCACAATATACAGAAAATACTTCAAAATCATCATGGGAGATTTCAATGCAGTAGTAGGACAAGGAAACGAACGCTACGTTGGAGAATTCGGATACAAAAGACAGAATGAAAGGGGTGATGACCTTGTAAACTTTGCAACTGTGAACGACTTGAAAGTCATGAATACATTCTTCAAAAAGAAACCCAATAAAAATGGACTTGGAAGAGTCCCAACCATGGAACCAAAAACGTAATAGACTACATTTCAACTGACAAAAGCGACACCATCAAATACATTCAAATCCTAAAACATATAAACATAGAAAGCGACCATAGGATGGTAAGGTGTAAGATGCAAGTAAACACCAATAAAGAACGCAGAAGATTGTTCCACACCAAACTGCATCCACTAAACGTACCAAATGGACTCACCCAACCCTTCAATCTAGAATTGAAAAAAAAAAAGATTTAAAATCCTTACCGATGATAACATCACCAACACCAACAAACTCCACAGCAAAATAACAACCTCAGTTATAGAAGCTGTTAATATTTTCAACCCAAAAAACACACAGACCATCAGTAAAATCTCAGAAGAAACCAGGGAACTCATTGAAAAGCGCAGAAACCTCAAACCGCCAATAACAACGAGAGAAAAGGTAGAGGAAGCTGAACTAAACAAAACAATCAAAAAGAAACTAAGAAAAGACGAAAGAAGGTATATGACAGCAATCGTCGAAATCACTCTAGAAAAACGGCGAAGCTTCAGAGCTATAAACAAAGCTCTCAGTATAGGAATGAAACAAATAAAAAAACTAGCATACTTGAAGAAAACAGAGACACAACGTCTGAGACAGAATTGTCGAACACACCCAAGAATTCTACCAAGAACTGTACTCTTCAAGACATGGGCAACTAAGCAACAACCAGGATACGCAAGACGCTGACAATCAATTCAAGGACTTCCCCAAAGTTACACCATGGGAGGTAAAACAAGCTATCAAACAAACAAAAAAAGGAAAGGCACCTGGACAATATAACATCACCATTGATCTACTCAAAAAAGCCGGTAAGATCGTCAACAAAAAGCTAGCTAATCTGTTCTAAGACAGAATAGAGTCACAGAAAAATGGAACACAGCCATCATAATGCTTTTACATAAAAAAGGAAACCCCAAAGACCTCAACAACTACAGGCCTATAAGCCTACTGAACAGCATTTATAAACTGTTCACAAAAATCTTCATCAACCGGATCACTAAAACACCAGATGAAAACCAACCGCGGGAACAGACTGGATTTAGAAGAAGCTACTCGAACATGGACCGTCTTCATTCAATGAACCAGCTGAAGGATAAAAACAACAGAATACAAAATGCCACTTGCTGTAGCATTTATAGATTTCGAGAAGGCAATCGACTATGTAGAAATTCCCTTGGTCACGAAGGCTATCACTCTAAAAGGTGTTGACCCTATATACGTCAGAGTACTGCAACATATATACGAACACAGCAACTCCTTTATCAGGCTACTGAAAGACCCTGAGCCTTTCCATCTCATTAAAGAGGAACACAAGGTGATACCAGCGGAAATATAGGAATCAAAATAGATGGCGAATATCTGAGCAATCTCAGATTTGCAGACAACATCGTCCTTTTTGCAAAGAACTTACACCACCTCCAACTGATGATCGATCAAGTAAACGAAGAAATCAAAAGAATCGGCCTACATAGTGTATAACTAATATAAAGTATATAACTAATACATCCCCCATAGTCAATTATGGAGCTGAAACATGGAACCTCGCCAAGAGAAAGACTCGCAAACTGAGAAGCATGCAACATGAATTTGAGAGAATCATGCTCAACCTCACATGTAGAGATCACAAAAAAGCACAATATATCAGAAAGAAAACAGAGGTCAGAGACATCATAGACTCCATTAGAAAACTCAAATGGCAATGGGCTGATCATGTTGTGAGAATGAATCCTTAGAGACCACATACGAAACCGAGGCCGACAAAATACAACATGGAGATGAACTGGACAAATTCAGAAAAACACCTACTCCGCGACACTCATGATAGAGAAATGTGGAAGTTAAAAGACTGATGATATGGCTATGGTCCCACTTAAACTCAAATGAGTAGAATACAGATTATCACTAGCCAGGTTACAAAAGCAAACTTTCAATGGGATTATCAACATAGTCGATACATTTCAGATAAAATCGATTAAAAGATGACAATTATTACCCATGAAGCAGAAAAAAACATGAAAAAATAATAAAGGCTTATAGAATAGAGTCTATATTGAAAGGAGGTTTCAGTTTGAGACGGATCTATGTTATTCCTGAAGGTTTTTCAAGCTTTGAAATCGCTGCCATTTTCTGCAGTGTTAACCGATCAATTAACTTCTTATGACTTTTGGCGAATCATAGTAACATTTAATAGGTAAATAGAAACGGTACTAGACTCCAACAATGGCAAAGTTTGAAGCAAATAATTGACATTTTCTATACTTTTCAGACATGATCAATTCATAAATAACACTTGTTACGCTGGTCATAGGTTTACTAATTATTCATACCAAATTTGGTTCCACGATTCTTCAATCAATATTCAAGTGGGTACGAATAAACAAATATTATCTATTCTTTTATATAAACTGAAGATCCATTTGAAAATTTGTATATTTATCATTGTTATTTGTTGTATCTGTTGTTGGACATCAATCACATTGATTGAACATTGATTCATTGATTACAATGAAAATTTCTGATCAAAACTCAACAAATTACTTCGGGTCAGGCTACTGACTTATTATCCTCTTCGTAGTGTCATAGTCATGTCTTGTAAATTCAATCAAAAAACTTGTAATGCCCTGATACAGCCTATAATTAGATATATGTATATGCGTATTTATCTATGTATTGATATCTATAGGTGTGCGTTGTATGTATATTTATACATACATACACACGCATGTAAGGATACTTTGATGAATTCTTTATTAGTAATCTTCTAAAGTCAGCTCCTGCCTGATTATCTAATTAGGATAAATAGAATGTAGAATGGATCAGCAGAAACAACAAAAATAGCAAAAAAAGAATTCATTTCAATCGTCCAAAAGAACACATTGATTCTACAGCCTTGTTCTGAATGAAATGTCTCATTTTTTAGACGTCCAAAAAGCCGTAACAATTGTAACAAATATCAATTTATCTGTGACGAATATGGAAGATATCTGTGCTAGCTGGTACTTTATTGACTTGGATAGCTGTAATTTCCCATGGAATTATTTTTCTTAAGTAGCAAATATGACCAAAGGATTCTATGAGAAAGAAACTTCTTCTGGATAGATCATTTAAATTTACCTAAATTAGTGAAGTTTATAATATTATCATTTAAACATTTGAGAAAAAAAGGTGTACCAACCTACTCTACCAGTTGGGATGGCTGGTAAAATCTGGTGGGGCAAGGTTTTCCCTCGCTACTTGAGACATATGTTACGAATATATATTACTATAATTGGAAATAGACGTAAAATTTTAAACTACACAGAAGAATTAACTGCAATAGAAAATGTGCTCAAGTAAAAAGTAAGATTTTAGGAATGTTATGACCACCACAGAGACCTAGTAAAGTCATCTGTGTATAGACATCAATGATGCATTGCTATAAGTATAATCTGATGGGGCGAGTTTTTCCCTTGTTAGCTCAGACAGATGTTACGGATATATTGTTATTATTGGAAAAAATGGACGTCAATGATGCATTATTCCAAGATGGAAGATGGAAAAAAGAGCAAGGAGAAGAGAATGAAGATCGCAAACAAAGTTTTATTGACAGCCTTCTCCCAATAAAATGGAAATAAATATTAAGACAACAGTCGCAAAATCTTAGCCACCGAAGAGCAAATCAATAATTTGATTCTGTTATGCTTGACAATTATTCGCCCACATTTTACAAGATGCAAACTTCATTTCTTTCTCGCCAAGCCTTGAATAGGAATAAATTTCTACACCAACCAAACAAAAGATTCCATCATCAACAGATAAATCATTGCTATTAAATTATCCTTCTTTTTTTATTTCAGGTCCATTCACAATCTTTCTCTTCTGAACATTTTTGGGACTTGTTTGAAGTTTTTTTTTTGCAACCTTTTTATTTCTGTTTTGCATCAATTGCAGCAGATCACATTGTACCAAGTAAACCCTTATACAATGTACCAACCAGCCTAAATCACATGGAAAAAGTTCTGACAGAAACTACTTGAAATATAATATGTATAATGTTAACTGCATTATCGTCAATAGCACATTTCAGCATGTCTTGGAGACACGTTTGTCGAAGGGAAAAGTTACTTACTATAGTGAAACAAAGTTTTTCATATTTACAGCATGAGATTTAAACTATCGTAGAAACCTGGCCGTAAGTCATTTTTTGAAATTTAGTCATAGCAATGTTTATGAATTTTTCATTAGATAATACACGTCAATATGCAACTGAAGTTCTCCTCAGAGCTGAATGTATCCATCAATTGTCAAATACATACAAAGGGCCAATATTTCGATTTAAGATTTTGATCAGCTTTGCATTCTTTTTGATGATGAAGAATCCGAAAGTGACACTGCAATAATTGGACTTCATAAAGATACAAAAAAAAGTAAACCATAAAGGTTCGCTATCACAGATGATAATTGAACTATTGTTGCATCAAAATTTGAAGTTGTGTAAAAAATTCCATCAAAGATTAAATATGGTCAGAATAATTTCTAATCATGACGTCACTAGCGTTTTCCACTGGTAAACATCTGAAATAGAGAGACAAAAACAGTAAAAACATCCAAATTATGGGTAATTTAGATGTTATCTATAAACCTATTGAAATATGTTTGTTCAAAAGATGTTTGACTAGAAGACACAATACTTAAATTATTCATAAGCCTAGAAATTACATTTCGTAAAATTACCTGAGAAAATTGAGGAAATATTGCAAAATAGACGGATAAAATTTGAACCATTTAAACCTCAAAGATATAAGAAGCATCCGATGAGTTAAAAAACATACTGAATGATCTAAATAGAGTAAATAAAAAAATGATGAAAAATGAACAGTACAAAGACAAATGTAATGTTCTATGATGAAGCCCCAAGAAAAGGCAATGTAATACCGAGGGCGGTATTGTAGAAGAGATTAAGTAATACTTTTACCCTGATGATAAAGTTTGAAAATATCATACAAATAATTAAGCAACAAAAATAGAAATGAACTTGACAATTAGCAAGAGGAAAATCAACAAATGGTGCGAAATACAATCCGATTTTCATCTATGGGACAGTAAACACAATAGGGAGAGACCAAACGCGAGATCGAGGGATGAAAGAGGAGTTGGCCAATAGGACATAGCAGAA
>OY735207.1:48691695-48694195 GCA_963457665.1 Thysanoteuthis rhombus | reverse complement strand
ACTTTTGCTTCTCGCTTTTTTACATGAACATCTCCATCTTTTCAAAAAGGTAAACTCTTTCAACGACGAATACATTCCAGATAAATCCAATTTTTCCAACGTAGAGGAATAAATTACTTCTGCGTTTTGTAATCGAATTCCATTTTTCCTTGGAGCGTCGAATCGAAAATGCGTATATTTCATCACTCCAGTAGATATGAGATCATTCTGTGCTTTTTTTTTTCTTTGAGAATATCTGATAAATCAGAGAACTTCGAGATCTATCAACTTCCCCCACCCCTGTATTTTGTTTGATTCGAATTTTAAAGGCCAATAAGTACGAGTATGGATATGCCGGAAAATTTCTTCGTATCTATATAACCGAAAGTTGAATGTCACGTCTGTTAATGAAGTGGCGTGAAAGAAATAGACATTATAGAAAGATCCTTATCCTTTAAGACAGTGTTAAATCTAATGTGGATAGAAATTTGTGGATAGGAAATTTCCAGCCAGTTTTCCTGCTATTAAGATAGGAGGTACGTTAGCAAAAGGATTGAATAAACACTGATAGCAATAAGGAATGTCGAACTCCAAAATTATGAACAAGCTGTATCATACTGTTTGTTTAGTACCGAAGATAGAAGACACTGACTCAGTCTCTAACCTGTTCGTATTCATAACTTTATCAATATCTCTGTTTGTTCATATGTACTTATCTTAGTTTAGTCATATCTTATTATTTACAACTGGCAAACCAATCATACAATTGCATTCTCAGAGGGCTCAAAAGATAATATCAATCTTATCAATCTATCTATCTATCTATTTATCTATCTATCTATCTATCTATCTATCTATCTATCTATCTATCTATCTATCTGAGAATCTCTATATCTATATACATAGATATCAATCCCAGGCTGTTGTATATCATCTTGTTAAACTGTGTTGAAAAATAGAATGCATTTTTTGTGTTCAATAAAATCAAGTTCCTGATGTACACTTTTCGCATTGGATTATTCTAGCTGAAGAAATAAATTTTTTTTTCTTAGCAATAATTTGATTCATTGATTTAACTAATAATTATTGATTTCTTTGAGATGTTTTCTCCAAAACCTCCCAGGGCAAAACATTATTCCTTACAGTCAAGGTGAAAAATATTTTTGAAAAAAAGAAGTGTTAACGTGTAATTAAAAAAAACAAAAAAACAAAAAAAAAACTTGTTCTATGTTGTCGCACCAACAAATTTGAATGCATTCAAGTAGAATTATGGTATTTATCACACCACTGCTTATACAGATGTCTATGACTGATATATTGTAAAATTATAATTTTTGGATGTTTCCTTTTTTAAATTGTATACCTTTCTTGGAACCATGATAAATGTTTAAATGTTTAAATGTATACATGTGATAGTTCTATCCTGTAAACAACGCTTGTCTTAATTCTGTGACCATTGAAACCCCCCCACAAACCATGAATTCATATTTTAAATATGATAGTCCTTTTCTTCAGTGACACATGTCGAATTCCTACTCACTGATAAACACATTTTTCCTGGTATTCAATGCACAGCACGTCGATTGATTTTGAAAATATCGTCATACAAAATTTAGTTCAAATACGTACAGAAATCAGTGTTTAATGATCGAAGATTCCACCGACCAGCGAGGAATATTTGGTTTGCTGGCGCAGAAAATCTCTAATGCTAAATGGTCGAGTGGTAGATTAGTGGTCAGTCATTATGCATTGATAACATTAGGCTGAAATCTTGTTCACGTAGACGGGCTTCAAATGCAGCTGGCATTAATATACAGCCATGATTATCTTCTTATATTTTGTTTGCAGGTAAAATTTGCAGTTTATATATATATATATATATATATATATATATATATATATATATATATATATATATATATATATATATATATATATATATATGTATACAGTGTATGTGGTAAAAATCAGGCTAGCAGTATAACATAATATAATAATATATCAATATACATCGCCTGGAGAGGCCCAGAGAGGGCTAAAACATGAGCTAGTTTGTGTAGCAAATCCACAACCTACTATTTATATATACATATGTATGTATATATATATATATATATATATATATATATATATATATATATATATAAACTTTCCATGACCATCAAGGTACCAAATATGAAGTTCGTTGGCCTCGTATGTACTATCTGCAACCTACAAAGTACCAATACAGTCGAATACTAAACCACCACCTGACGACCCTCAATAATCTTGCTGCTACAACTATATCCTTGAACGAACCCACATAGACTACAATAAACACAGAGCAGAGTCCCATGCATCATGATGTCCCTAAAGGAATCTTTGATTTCTATTTTTGTTTCAAGAGAAAATTATAAAATTCATTTTCTACGGGAACCTTTTAACCGTACACTACTGAAGATTGGAGCCTACCGAAAATGTATAGCATACAAATTAATTTATTCATGGATTTATGAATCAATAAACCAAGTGTGCATTTATT
>OY735207.1:48671695-48686695 GCA_963457665.1 Thysanoteuthis rhombus | reverse complement strand
ATTTATCTTTATTTTTATGGTGTCTTTCGTCTGTTTTTTTAAGAAAAATCCTTGGCGTAAATCACTAAATTAGCACCGCTATACATTCAGCAGAGTCTCCAGGACAATATTTTTTTTCAAACTAAGAATTATATGTATCAAAATATTGGTAATACCGTTGGAAGTTTCCAAGCTTAGCTGAGTACAGCTAAGCTTTGTAAGCACAAAGTAAACTTTCGGCTCTCCATCTTTTATTATGCCAGCCTTGGTGCATGTGATTTGTGGGGATCTATGTTGTGAGTCGTGATGTCCCTCGGTCGTCTGCTATTCTCGCAACATGACCTGCCCATTGCTATTTGAATTTTCTAATGGATTCTATGATGTCTCGGACTCCCTGATATAAATGTGCTGCCGTGTGATTTCTTCATTTAAGGTTGAACACGATTCTTATTCGCACACGTTGCATGATTTTCTGTTTGCATATCCGTCTCTTGCCTAGATTCCATATATCAGCTCCATTGGAGACTATTGGGATGATACATCGGTTGTATACCCTTCTTTCAAGAACTAATAAGATCATTTTGTTTTTGAAAATTGAGCTTGCTCTTTTGAAGGCTTGCCATCACAGAGTGATTCTTCGCTTGATTTCTTCTGCTTTTGAGGATTTCATGAGGATTCCTTGTCCTAGGTATGTATAGTGGTCTACTCCCTCCAGTTTGCGTCTTCCATTTCGATCGTTGTGTTCTTATTTCCGACATTATTGTTGCGCATGACCTTTGTTTTGCTGAAGTTTATTTGTAGACCAACTTTTTTTCTTCCTTTATTTAGTCAATTAGCATTAATTGGAGATAGTTAAGGTTTTCTGCAAATAGGGTGATGTTGTCAGTTGTTGTTCAGATATTCGCCGTCTATTCCGATCCCTTTATTTTCTCAATCCAAATTCCTGAAGATCATCTCGAGGCCAGCAGTGAAGTGAATCAGACAACCGCAACTTTCATTCAACACTGTACAAGACTAAGCCTTAGTTTACAAAACATCCTTAACGTTCGAAAGGCTGGTGCAATTGTTAATCCTTTCTTGATTAGAAAAAGGAATCGATGCTGCAATTTGCTTTGGTAAGGATTGCAAACTATCATTCCTTCTTTCCAAAGGGATATCTCTTAATTGGCAACGAATGCAGAACAGGCGAAAGGATAAAAACAGAATTCGGATATGCTGACAAAAATTTCGAAAAATAATTGCACACAAAACCTTCAATTTAAAAACATTGATCTGATCTTCCAAAGGAAGAGAATGAATAATTCACGTAGTACTACAAAGAATAGAAAAGATCCCGTACGAAAGATTTATAATAAATTGGGTGCAACGGGTGCACACGTAGCAAAATAAGCTCTGGGGTAACGATAATGTATTCAACTGATACATTCTTTCAACTACATTTTCATGAATTTCTGACCGGCGATTTGAATTTCAATGAATTTCTATAGCAAATAATTTACATGGCATTTCTAGAGTAAGACCATTAGCTAAAGATTAGCATAAGGCATGTTAGGGCTCTATTTTATCAATAACGTGCATTTACACCTCGAAATATATCAAAACAACTTGAACCATTCATACATTAGCCTTTTTAGCCGGCAAAAGCTTGATTTAATTCCAGTCCACTAAAAATATCTGCTTTGCTTGATTTCCAATGAAATTATATATTAGAAAACATTCCTATACTAAAATTAAATTCTCAAGTAAAATCATCAACGTTTACATTATACGCATAATAGTTTTATTCCGTCGGTGACACTTGCTTTGATTCCTGAGAATCCTGTCATGCCTTCCATTGCCTTTATACATTGCCCTTCTATGGTAAAATCATTTACGATGCAAATTTTCGGTAAAATGAGGAGCGATTCGTTCAATCCATGGATGCAGTAGCCCTATTTTGTCAGTAATCCTGGCATTCATTCCTGACCACTTACAATCGATTTTTCTTGAAATCTCAATTATTCTTCAGTATAAACATTAACAAAGCATTCCCATTACTTATATTATAGCCCTATTCAGTCGGTAATCCTTGCATTCATTCAATTCACTTTCCCTTTTGATTTACAATATATTCTTACTAAAATCATAAGTAATACATTTGCATAATACATACAAAAGTTGTGTTCTGTTAGTGAAGTTTGAATTAATTTTTGACCACTTATAATCGTTCATTCGATTTCCAACGTAAAACATACATATTTAGTGTCGAATTGTAGGTAAGAAAAATCGATAATTTGTTATGAATATATTTTCCCCGTGGGATTAAGGCTAAACAGGGGGGATAGTCGAGTTTTTTGGAAGCCGATGGGCAGCAGTAGCAAAACCCCTAAATAATTGCCTACATATGCTTGGTTTAATACAGTCAGTCATAAGAAAAACACCCATGATAAGTGTTACCTTAAAAACAAATCTTTTTAATCTTTTTTTATTCACTAAAGCCAGAATTCACTGTTCAATTGAACCATTAGGATTGAAGAATGTTTCAACGAATACGTTTAATAAATCTCACCTGTGGTACATTGTATTACATGAATAACTCATTTGTTAGAACTTCGAATTCAGAAAAGAATAGTAGAATATTTCTTTAATAACATATGACGATAGAGTTGAGTCATATAGTTTCCTACATATACTTTTGCCGTAAGGCAGTATTTCTATGAATTTTAGTTTTAAAAGTCAAATAAAAAATGTCTCAAAATATTGAAGGAACGAAAAAATAAATGACATTAATATCTACATGTTTCATGGGAAGAAAACTATGTTTTTTATCTTCTGGAGCGTAGCATCCATTCGCATTTGTTTTAATTCCTCAAAAGAATATCCGAAGCATGCGAGATTTTTATATTTTATTCATTACAGAACGCTGCGAGCTTAAAACAACCTCTGATTTTGGACAAAACCAAAAATATTTCAGCAGCGTTTTGTAAAGATTAGCTCACGAGCCCCTCCACAGCACATAACGAAATGTCCTGGTGTGAATCTATACAAATATCATATAGAGGGTATTATATATTCCATTTTGTTTGTCGTTTGTGAATAAATATTTTATGTGATCATCTTGTGCATGTATTTACTATTTCTTATAGAGTATCATAGGTTTGAGTGTTGAGGCGTATTCAAGAGAAAAACACGCAAGAAAGCAAGAAGTGATTCATACGTTAAAACTAACGTGGGTGTTTGGTTATAGAAATACAAAAAATATATGAAGCATTAAAAAAAAAAAATTAGATAAAAAGAGCCGTTCTGATATTTGGTGGGATGCAATCAGTTGACAAATAACAGAATTGAAAATAAACACTGGGAACCATTTTGTGGAAGAAAGTCTGTTTGATAGTCATTGCCTGAGTTTTTTGTTAGCAAGAAGATATTATAGTAATTAGAGAATGAATGACAGAAAGAAAGATACGGAGAGAAAGAGACATTGAGAGAGAGAGAGAGAGAGAGACATTTAGAGATTCAGAGATTATGATTGTGGGAGGGACTGAAATCATGTGAGGGACTGAGAGGTCGAGATAGTGAGAGAAAATTGAAATTGTGAGAGAATATGAGTGATTCAAAGATAAGGATTGTAGAAGGGATTGGGACTATGAGAGAGAGATTGAGATTGTGAGAGAGATTGAGATTTTGACTGAAACTGAGATAGTGAGAGAGATCCAGAGAGAGAACAACCCTTATTGTGAGAGAAATCGACGGATTGAGATTGTGAACGATACTTACAGTTTGTGAGAGATTGAAACAGAATTTAGAGATTGAAACTGGGAGAGAGATTGATAAATGTGAGAAAGATTTTAAGATTGAGATTGTGGGAGAGATCTAAATCGTGACAGTCATTGAAGGATTGAGATAGTGAAATTGATTGAGATTGAGAGTGAACGAGGGGTTGAGAGAGATTAGGAGATTGAGATTGTGAAATGTATTGAAAATTAGACATCGTGAAAGATATTGAGAGATTGAGAGGGATCAGGAGAGAGAGAGAGAGAGAGAGAGAGAGAGAGAGAGATTTTGAACAAATTTTGAGGGTTTGAAATAGTAGGAGAGATTGAGATTGTAAGTTATATTGTAAGATTGAGATCGTGAGACACATAGAGAGATTGAGTTTGACAGAGGGATTGACATTTTGAGAGAGGTTGAGATTGTGAGGGAGATCCAGAGATTAATGAGGTGAGACAGATCAATGTCGTCAGAGGGATGGAGATATTGAGATTGTGAGAGATATTTAGAGATTATGAGAGAGATTCAGATCGAATGTAGAGATTGATATTGTGAGAGAAAATTGGGGATCGGTATTGTGAGAAAGATTGAGAGATTCAGAGGGATTGGGATTGAAATTGAGAGACAGATGGATAGATTGAGAGAGAGATTGTGGGATTAAAAGATTAAGATTATGAGGGATATTAAGATTGTGAGAGACCTTAAGATTGTGAAAGATATTAAGATTGTAAAAGAGACTGAAAGATTGATTTTGTGGGAGAGATTAAAAGAGTGAGATCATGAGAGAGAGTAGTATTGCAAGAGAGATTGAGAGATTATCATTGAGATTATAAGACAGATTAAGAGATTGGGAGATTATGATTGTAAGGGAAGTTGAGGTTTGTCCTATGGAACAGAACACTTATCTCCCATATTCTGTGGGAGACACGCAAGCCACTTTCGCTTCTTCTTTGAGTGACTCATATCTCTTTGCTAATTGTCTTTTTTAGTGCAAATTTGAAGATTCTCGCATCAACAAGATATTCCCACTTCTTACATTGTAGGTATTCACTAAGTGTTATCAGTTGAATATTTCATTTTTATAATAATGTAGCACAGGTAAAATCTTTTCAACGATGACTGGAGAGAAATATCCTTACTTTGCTTGGCGGTAGTCAGCATATGTATGCATATCAAATGGATCAGAGCATTACTTATAATATAATTATAATATTATTATAATTTATATTTGTATTTTAGATGTGAAGTTCTCCGATAGCGTTGATGAATATGGCTAATGGCAAGTGGAGGAGAGAAAAACTCAAGAAAAAAATGTGTTACATATCAATGTCATTTACTATCGCGTGAGCATGTTTCGATGCATTTCGACTGGTGCCAGTCATCTTTTTAAGAGGAAGACTCGCAGCAGTACAGAGGAAACTTTGCTGTTTACATTTTTGAGATTGAGGAAAGGAATGGGGTTACTTCTGTGTTGCTCGGTTCAGTAAGAATGGAAAGGGAGGTGTTTGTATCTCTGTAGTTGAGAGTCAAGTTAAGTCTGAAATAAAAAAGGGCCTGGATGAGTTGGGGGGGCATCAAAACACGCCCACGTGATAATAAAAAAAATGAGATATAACTCAATTGCTTCCTCTTCGTCTTCCTCTTGTCACTTTCATCGACTTTTTTTTATGTATATAATTACAAATTCCGTACCGACCACGGTGCCTAGTGGTTTAGTACTCGCCGTTGTTCAGTCTATAAGTTTACAAAAAATGATACTCAAGGACTTTCTGCTAATTACTCAGCACAAGGACTTGGATGAGGGATCTCTCCGTGAGGTCAAATGGTTATGGCAAAATCATGTTGGATTCATCAGTTCTCGCAAGACCACTGATATCATTATCGAGATGGGTGACCATTTTGGAACACTAAGTGCCGTAAGTAGGAGCATCTACAGGCCTGGTCAACAGGAAGTGGATCTAACAATGAATTGCTTGCGTGTACCCTAAACAGACAATGAAGGTTTAAGCAATAAAAATGATGATACGTATAAATTCTGTTATTTTAGATATACTTGTAAGTTTCCTAAATTAATGAAATTATACTCATTCATTATTCTCTGAAATCGGTTGTATTTAAAATTTCCTATTAACTTAGCAGAGTATACAACTAATTAACGGCTTATTAATAATTGTATGGAAGGTGCACGTTGCCAAGAAACGACTTGAATCATCAAGTGAAAAAATCCGAATTACACCTTTACCGCCAACGACTGTGGTTGCAGTTGGCTGATTCAGTGCAAGATGGCGTCACTAGTTGGAAAGTATCATTAGGCTTGTTTTCTCCGTATTTAATGTAATAAGAGACAGACGGAACTCTCTTGTCTGAGTTGATTATTCGGATGCAGAATTAATGAGATTATGCACAGCTGCTAAATTTAATTACCATCATACATTGTATTGCAGTGATTGTGAAAATTTCGGAGTTAAATAAGATATCTTCGGAAGACGCCTTATTTGGGATGCGTAGGAAGAAGAACAATATCTTGAAAAGAATAAACATTTGAAAGTTTATTGCTGGACGAGATTCGGAGGCTTTTCAAAGGGTTTTTTGTTTTTTTTATTCATTCTCATTTCTTTTTGGTCTCTTTCTCTCTCTCTCTCTCCCTATCTCACTCTCTGTATCTCTTTTTTACACATACATTGATGGATCTCATCTATACGTGTAATCATTGCTGTCTGCTCAAACCTGTTCTAATATAGTACATCTTCTTTACAAAGAGAAAGAGATTGATATCAGGTTTTTCTACCAAAACATCATAATCGCTCTCTCTCTCTATATATATATATATCTCTCTCTCTTTCTCTCTCTCTCTTTCTCTCTCTCTCTCTCTCTCTATATATATATATATATATATATACGTGTGTGTGAACCGAACCGAACTTTCGTCTTCACCGAACAAAGTTTGATGAATGCAGTCATAACGAACTTGGTATCACCCTACTTTCCTAGCATAGCCCTTTTCAACCTTTAAATCAAGATCAAAGTGTTGTACCTGTTTCAGCGTCAACGAAATATAGCGTTACCTTACTGTTTTCAATTTTGAACGTTATTATTGTTGCATTCCAATTGTTCCCTTCATCAATTTCGATTTAATCTAAATGTTTTTTATTCAATCGACAAAAACAAATGTTGATATGAATCTT
The DNA here is from genome assembly GCA_963457665.1 of Thysanoteuthis rhombus. NCBI lineage: Eukaryota > Metazoa > Mollusca > Cephalopoda > Oegopsida > Thysanoteuthidae > Thysanoteuthis > Thysanoteuthis major. Next base: position 48,679,781 of record OY735207.1, on the reverse strand, counting down.
TTTAATTATCGTCACTGAAAAATTGCTATTCTCATGATCGACGCCAAAGAGATAATGGGAACATTTCTGTTTTGATTGGCTGTTTAGCAGGAGCGGGATTGGAGATGCTTGTATCCGTGTAGATGACAGGAAACAGGAAACAAACAGCCCCTTGACCCCGCTTCTCACAGACCTATCCCATTTCTATCCAAGTGTTACTCTCATCTACAGAGATACAAACATGTTCTTCTGCTCTTTGTAAACGACCAGAGAACATGGAAATATTTCAATTCTCTCTTTAGCATCAAACATGCAAATAATTTTTTCTCTGAACATCTGGAAAATAAATGCATCCAAACATGCTCACAGAATAATAAAAAAATTGAGATGTAACACATATCTCTTGAGTTTTTTCTTCACCTTCAAATTGCTGTTATCATCAAAATACACACACACGCACACACACACACACACACATATATATATATATATATATATATATATATATATAATTGACGCTCCTTTATTCAGAGTTGAGCACTCTTTAGGTGAAGTAACTTGTTCATTTGACCTTATGCAATGCTCTTCCAACTTAGGAATAGAGCACTAGGGTGGATGGGGGATGATGCATGATTAAATACATCGCTTAAATTCTACCTTACTGACAGTCCAGTTCTGCGTTGAGTAGAGGTGAGATGCCAGTCTCTGTGTCTGAAGCGAAGGTATCGATCCTACTTCGTGGTTGGGATGGGATAATGGATACTCTATAGCCACATAAAGAGTTGTAATGCAACGAAACAGCTGTGCGTTGATGATGCAATTATTTAATAATTATATATATATATATATATACATATATATATATATATATATATATAGATATATGTATATATATATATATATATATATATATATATATGAATCAGTGCTGTTTTTAGACAAAGACCTGCGTATTACGGAAAGCCAGGATCGATACAAAAAATCACAACTGAAATCAATTGATTCATTCAATAAATAACAAAAAAAAACAGTAATAATATAAACATTTGAATGAATAATTTATCGAAAATTTTTGATTATTGGTATAACTTGAAATTTTATCGCATTCGATAATTTCTTTAACTAATTACTTTCTTCTAAACGCTTACTGATTATAATTTCAACACTTCGACCTTTGCTCTAATATTCATATTTACACACCTGCGCCCAATCAATAATTCAGTTTGTTGACCATTGTTCTGATGATGTCTCTTTCAGTGCTCGCATTATTGAACCCATTCTTGATTCTTGAGGCATACGCTTGAGAATGTTTATACCTGGTACTGATGATCAACTCAGTTCGATTCCTTCCAATGAATCTCCAGGCCTTTTCTGTTATCCTGTACCATTCAGTCCTACTGTTAGCATGAGATTAATTAATTTACATGGGAGCCACAGTGCTTGAGGCTGTCTTTGATGCAGGCATTGTAACATTTCTTGGGACAACCTGGGTTTCTGTGGCCCTGCGGCAGCAAACCGTTGAAGACTGAGCAGGCCATACATGAACTGTTCGTGCAGATCACTTGACTTGTCCAGCGGGACTGGACCTTCGAAATCATGATCTACTCAATGTTGAGGTCAGATCGATCCAGAACTTCTGCACCTAAATGAACAGTGTTACAAGGGTTTATAGTCCCTGCAAGCATGAATACAATCAATTGAATGACTTTAATGAGTGTGTATATGCTCGTATGTAGTAAAGATCCATCTCAAGAGATTTTATTGCCCATGTCAACAACAGCGTAAATCTCCGATTGAGTTTGTGAATCGATTGAAAGGGAACAATGTTGAGGAAATACCACAGAACACAAGATTGTTGATTCATTTGTTTGTAAGCACAAGCTTCAAGTTTGAAAAGGAAATGAAGAATGCCAGCCGTTTCAAGATTGTATTATTCAGAACATCAATTCAACTTTCCAGCTGATGTTAACATTCACTGCTAAGCATCATGACATTGTTTTCTGGTCACTTAATCTAAATCTCACTTAATTGAATTAAACTTCCTTTTCTGGGATCATGAGGTTCGCCAGAACAATTGTCAACAGAACAATGTCTTTCATGAGGCAGCATTTTCATTTGGCATTCCTGCACTGTGATGGAGGGCAAACAGGGTGTATCATTCATTGAAATGGAATGCATTGCCAAAATTTAGAACACCCAAACTGTCCGTATCTCTACCACTGTGGATATCAGGTGTGGTGAAAAGTGGAATGGCGTATGCGACGAAACGAAATGATAAAATCCGGCACGTTGATTTTGCATGATTAAATGTTCAAATGAATTGAAATGCTTTTCATGAGGTTATGCAGAAGATGTAAAAAATGTTTTTTACAATCTGTATGTCGGGCTTATTTTTTTTCGATACCTCTCCTGTCATCGATGTTCAGAATGGAACATTGAAATTTTCTTCGAATAAAATGGAGCAGGCCTTATTGACAGAAATAACTGTCGAAGTATTCATCAGACAGTAAAAAGCGATTATGATTTAAGGTATGGTCCGAATTTTCATTGTTTCAATATGATTTTATCATAAAACGTTAAAAGATCCATTTTTTTAATATCAAATGTAAATATTTCAGATGATTGAAAAAAAAAGGACAGGTATTCCTCTCTTTTCCAAAGCTCATTTTACGCCACTGTTCAACTTTTACGAAAAATAAAAGCAAAAAACGAATGATAAGTTTATCTTCTGTTTAAGACTGTCGTGAGTGTAGAATAATTTCAATGGTAATAATTCGTCATTCACGAGTTCTGCCCGGAACCCCCCACCCCCCCAAAAAAAACTGATCCGAATTTTTCGAGACCTGGTTGCACAAACTTGATGAGACTTGGCAAAAAATCAGATCAGGACTTATTGCACGGGTGTGAACAGACACTCTCCTTCGGTTACTAAGTTGCAATGAGCTTGTGTACTGTGAGACCGTCGCGTTCTCAGTGTGACATGTCAGTAAAGCATCAAAATATATATCCCCCTTCCTAGACTCTATCTTAGGGATACAAAACAGACTGTAAGTTTGTATTTCAACGTTGGGTCCAGTCAACTCGCACGTCTTGCACCTATTTCCAGAGATGTTGGACAAATTTGTCGACAAAAATACATCCACAAGGATTCACTTACAATAATTCATCTATGGATATAAAATAAATATGTGCTTACACATATATATGTACACACGGACACGTACTGATCTATGCTAGATCATTCAACTGGTATGTTATCTATTTAAGCAACAGTGTTGTAAATTATTTATCTAGGAATGAACTTGGATGTAAAATTTTTAAAATGATCAAGGGAAATATAGAGACTAACATTCTTTTGGTGAAAAAGGTAGCAATTGAAAATAAGTAAATAATTCAAAGATCTATTTAAACTGTAATTGAATTCAAAGACAATCAAGTGCTAAACTAAACTCTATTCCGACGAAAATGAATAAAATTAAAAAAATGTATAAATATCCTAGACTGTATTTTTCTAACATTAATCATATACATTTCTTTTGCTTTGGAGACGAGCCATCTTAAAATTGATAAATTTGCCCACGTAAACGATGGCTTCTTGGTTCTAAAACAAAAATTTATTCAAGCAATAATTACTGTATCAAATCAACTCGTATTTTGTTTATCAATGACTCATTTCCATTTGATTTGATATAACGACTCCAGTTAATTGAGTTTTAATTATGGCTCTATTGTCTGGAGGTCATTTGTAATTTTCAGCGTTGTCAAAGGAACAAAGCCTTTTTCAAAAAATTGTTTATAAGTCCATTGAAGCTCAAGTTGTTTTTTTTTTCATTATGATTATGCGAAGATTGCATTAATTCTACCTAACTTAAATTCAGTTGAATCTATGCAAATATCATCATATTATTCTTCATGTTCTTTCTTAGATTAAGGATCATCAATATGTTCAGATTTATTCAGACTGTTGTCTTCATCTTTGTTCATCTTCTGAGCACAACATCTCGGCTTTTGTACCCTCTTACAAAAAACAGGTAAACATGGACACATTTATGACACCAAATATGATAATCAACATGATTATTACCTACGAAACTCATTCACTCTAAAGGAAAATAGAACAGCGGCGTTCCAGTCCCAACATTCCGAACCCCATCAATGACACCCTACCGAAGAAGGCCATAGCGAACAACGGCTGAAACGCTCGAGTTAAAATAATCTATACGCATTTATATCGTTCTATTCAGATTGTCTCTTGTATTAAGTTCTGTTTTATCACAGCATTTTACTAGATATATTCTTATAGCAATTCATTGCAGTGTACATGACAATTCTATTGTTATTGTCTGATAAATAGATTTCGAATTCATTCAATTAAATCAACCTTTTTGCGAGAAAAAATGATATAAATAAATTGGTAAATACACTGATATGTACGGAAATATCTATCTTATCATTGTGTATATATATCACTGCTGTATTTATACATTATTGTTACATATATGTATATTAATTCTTGTTTTGCAGAATCTTACTTTAAAAAGTGATTTAAAAAAATAAGCTTTCATGTTTGTCTGCAAGTAAATCAATTTATATATAAGGAACTGTCAACCAAACCTGTAAACAAAACTATCCACATAGGTTTCTCTCAGTTTCTAATTCGACCCGGTCGATTGGTTGCCTGACTTTGTATATATCAGCCAGAGGGCTGGGAATTTCAGCATTTACCCCTTATTATTTAAACAAAACACGTTTCTCTTCTTTAATCCCCTCCCCATTAGGCATTAACTTTAGTTAATGCTAAATTGGTCCTTAGTTCTAGCCCTCTTGTTCTTTTTTCCAATTCTGACATTATAGTGATCATTGCCTAACAAAAGTGAGTTATTCATTGATCAACTCTTTTTCCAATGTCCTAATCGATCACCCACCAGTGACTAACTAGACTGCATTTCTTATTTTGAAATTTGCAATAATTTGTGAAGTTATTTTAGTGCTGTTGCATTTCCTCAAGCGAGTGAACAGTACTTCACAATATGTTGGTACGCGATTGTACAATTGCATATAATGTATATTTTCCCCGTATAATCTCAGATATATCTATTCCTTGAAATATATATATATATATGTATACACATACACACACACACACACACATATATATATATATATATATATATATATAATGTGTACTGTAGAGAGTGAGACAGACTCGGGAGTGAGGTGTTTGGAGGTGAGGTTTATATATATATATATATATATATATATATATATATATAATAAGCATTCATCAAACTAAAACACCACAAAGAAAGCTTTACAGAAAAATCAACATGCATGAAAAGTAATCTAAATGAAATAAGCAGAGCCATATATGATAAAAATCTATTCCAAACTGACAATAACCATAGGACTAAACAAGTTAAAAAAATACCGCATCAATAATAGAATTGTTGTGTAACGTTTTAGATAAACAAAACTGTACTTTTATCCAACTTACGCATCAAGGATTTTCAGCCATCCATCGCAGAACCTACACTAAATGAGGCCTTCTCACAGAAAGAAATAGATAAAATCATTAGCAACCAAATAATGTTTATTGAACAGCGCCGAATAATTCTAGCTGTTCGATAATGAATCTGCATGTATAAAGAGGGGTGAACAAGGAATCTTCGTCGTAATCATGGTTGGCCATGACAGGTCATGGGCTTGTGGACTGATAGGTTTATATTTACCATCAATGGCTGGAATGCATTTGTTATAAATAAAGACTAGAGAGCGAATTGCCAACATGCTCAAAGTTGGAAAAGGATCATGGATCGGAGAGGACCAAGTCAAAGGTTATCATACGAATAAATAAGCAACGAAAATTGAGATGGGCAGAGCACCTTGCAAGAAGTAAGGATGGAGCAAAAAGTAAAAACCAAGCACGATAATAACCGTATACAAAGACTGCATACGATATAGAGAGACGAGATCGGAAAGTTTGCCGATAAGAGCTGAGTTTAGCGCAATCACGTTCGTTGCGGGAAGAGATAGGAAATTACTATTTCCAGGAGTGAAATTATAGCAGTTGATGATGATATATAAATATGTGTGTACACCAACGCACATATGTAGGCATTTTTTAAGCCAATATTCGTCTGAAACAAAGCGGTCGTGTGATTTTGTTAAATAGTATAGATGTATATATTCTCATCTGAATCAGCCACATTTTGAACAAAACCTTTTTAAAAAAAATATTCAACGTCTTCTGCTGATAGACTGTTGTTCATTTTGTATGTTTAATGCAGTTGATATACATAAGACACAACCCATTACATATGTAATTCCTTCAAATTCTGGCAAAGCAACGATAAAATAAAGCAATATAACAACTTCAGAGATGGCGACAATTCGGATCGCCAAGTCCAACAACTGTCCGTTCTTAAGAAGCTCAAACAATCTGAGGAGACGGTTGGCAGATAAATCATATTCAGGTTTGCATTTCCAGTGCTTCCTTTTTAATATGACATAAAGCTTTCCATTTCATTTTAAAAGAACCACATTGATTTGAGAGTTTTTATTCTTTGAATGGAGACACATGAAAGAGGCCAAGACGAACAGTTCTAAAAATATTTTTTTTTCACTCTGAGAAGGGAGATGTGTGACGGAAATGGATGAAGAATAAATATGTAACTTAAAATCTATACATTGTTTTATAGTCAACTAATATATATATGGGCGTGTGTGTGTGTGTGTGTGTGTGTGTGTGTGTATTGTTAAAATAATGGACAAACTTTATCTATTTAATTTTTTTCGTGGATTTTCCGTTTGCTTCTCTCTTAGATTTAACAATGTATGTCTAAATGAAAGAAGGCTGCTTTGCTATACTTTTTTGAAATATATATATATATATATATATATGTCACTTACTACAACTATTTATGTATAATTACTATAATATATATATATATATACATATATATATACACACACATATATATATATATATATATATATATATATATATATATATATATACATATATATATATTATAATTTTGTGCATAATATATCCGAATTATGAATGAATTGCGTCTTATTATATAGAAACTTATTTGAAAACGATCCCTCGGTCGTCACACGATTAATATAACACTCAATTCGGACAACGTTGATAGGATAAACTATTCAAGAAAATGGCACTGCTGCAGAAATAAAACTTGCATTTGATAGGGTACCCCTCTCAAGGTAGCAATGTTCTTAGCATTGAGCCAAACAGCTGCCGGTAATTTAAAGCCCAAATGACCGATTTCAACTCAAATTTTCATCTTGTTCATTCTTGGTCCATTTGTCTCCTTCAACGCAACCGTTATGTATTTGAGAAATGGACATATTTAGTCCGACAGAATATATCATAAATTGCGTTATATCATACAAAAACTTTAAAAAATGACCTCCCATCGTTATACGGTTAATGCATCACTCAATTTGGACAACGTAAATCGGATAAACAATCAAAGAAAATGGGGCTGCAGCAGGAATCGAATCTGCCACTAATACAGTAGCTGTTTCAACGTAGCAATGCATTTACCATTGAGCCAAACGCAATTCATAATCCTTTCTGTCGAAGCAAATACGTCCATTTTTCGAATACATATATAAATATATATTACAATGAGTTACTGCTTTTTCCATTATTGCAGCGTCGAAAGATAAATAGAATATACAGATTCTATAATCGTAAAGAGTCCTTTGTAACATAAAAGACGCAGCATTTTGGGAATCTCATTTAATTCGAAAAGAAAAAAAGGTTTAATCACATTCTTAAATAGTCTATTATAAGTAACTCAAGACTCTAGAATAACTTAAAAGATAGACGTTTCGTGTCTTTAACAATTAGGAACATCAAAATTTAAAATTATGAAACCAAAGAAATGAAATGATTTCTAAGTGCAGACATTTTGAAAAATCTAACTCAAACCAAATTGAATTTGTTTTATGTAACATAAAAAAAGATAAAAGGAATAACATTCACATAACTTTTTGTATATAAAAACAGCTTATCAGAATTTATCTATTATAAAAGTACAAGTATGATTAGTAATATATATCAATGTAGATTCATAAT
>OY735207.1:48591695-48664195 GCA_963457665.1 Thysanoteuthis rhombus | reverse complement strand
CATGTCATGCCAATTTATTTTCCCTCAGGCCACAATTTTGCATATGATCTCTGGGGGATCCATGTTGTGAATCATGATGTCCAGCAGTTGTCGACCATTCTTGCAGCATGTGTAGCCCATTGCCATTTGAGTTTTCTGATTGTCTCTATGATATTTCGGACTCCTGTCTTTCCTCTGACATACTGTGCTGTCTTATGATCTCTCCATGTGACATTGCGCATGATTCTCTTCTGTGCGCGTTCTATGGTTCTTAATTTAAGGGGCAATCTTTCGGTCAGGTTCCATGTTTCAACTCCAAATCACATCTCTCTCCCCCTCCCCTCCTGTCTCTATCTCTGTCTGTCTGTCTGTCTCTGTCTGTCTCTCTCTGTCTCTCTCTCTTTCTCTCTCTCTCTCTCTCTCTCTCTCTCTCTCTATATATATATATATATATATATATATATATATATATATACCGTTCAGGACATTTAATCAAATTGGTCATTCTATTAATCTGTCGGCTTACTCGGCATTTCTTAAACTCACCCCACCGCTATGAGAAGTTTTTCATGCTGCCACCGTTAAAACAGGCCACCATAACTACTGATAAATAATTAGACTAATTTGATATACGCCTATGTCAGGTTAGGGACTGACTGATTGACATTTCTTTTTTTCCAACTTGAACAACTTACGGCTGTGAACAAAACAACAGCCGTAAAGAAAATCAAGAAATTAGTCCTGGTTGGGATTTGAACCCACAACCATCTTTTCCATGGACTCACCTATATAGTCTAGGTCTGCGCAAACCAATTGCGCTCACTATCGTAGGTAATTCAGTTCTTGAGACTGTCTTTCCTAATTCACATTGTCGGGTGCTATTATCCATTACTTATCATATCATTTGCCTTGCTTACCGTCACGTTCAAACAAAATGTAGTTCCTTTCTTAGTAACACTCGCGTATAGATGTATATACATAAATATAGTCCTTTAGTACATGAAAAAAATATAAGGCTATTATGATATTGAAACTTGGTGGAATAATGTCAGAGGAATATATTACAGGAAACAATCTTAAATATTTTTCCTAAAATATATCGTCGTGTTTATTGATCGAGAAACCAGTCGCTCCCCCTCAAATCCAACACAAGTCCTGCAGAATGAAACACTGAGTAACGTTTGATCACGTTGTATTCATTCTGTATTTCAGTATTTCCAATATTTTGCCTTTTGGTTGATTTATTGCTTGATCTCCTATCATGATGAGCTTGGAGCAAATGTGGTTTATTCCAACAAGTAATTCTTCGATTCCATCACTTGTATGGAACCTATTTTTTTTTTTTTACTAAAACAATTTTTTTCCTAAATATCAGTCACTTGTAGGGCCACTTAATCGATATTTTGACGTAATATCTGAAAATTCTTGAGAATGTAAAACACTAAAGAGGTTTTTAGCAAGCAAATATAACAGATTCCAGAAATATTGTACTGAGCATCAAGTAAAATTGTTTAACACTTCATCGTAAACATACTAATTTTCGCTATCGCTTGCAGAAATGCAATTCGGACGACGCTACATCTCATTAAGGGACCAAGCAATTCACTGACAGGTAATCAGTAGCTGTTCTGAAAAAATATATTGTTCCAGCTTCGAGATTCGATATTGGGAATGCTCGGTTTATTTCTTTTCATTTAAATTCAAGCTTGTCATGCCTGTTCAGATTGGTTACAAGAATCGATTGTAAACCGAGGACCGAATCTTAATTATCCTTCCTGATATTTGAGAAAAAAAATTCTCAGTTGCACAGAAAATGTTATTATCGGAGTGTCTCCACCTGGAATTAAATCCCTTGCAAGCACCACGCCCTTCAAAAGTGGACAACACACGCGCACACCCCACTAACGAGATAATGAAAAAAATTACAAATTTATAAAATTACTGATTTCCATTCACTCCGAGATATAAATAATAAAAAAAGACCAAGATCGGCTTTTCATACATTTTAAGAAAAGTGATTTTTTCTATTGAAAACTGCGACTGTACACAACGAAATAAATCTTCTGACCCCTGTTGTGCTGTTTATATCGTGGATTTTAGAAATATCAGATCAAAGGCATGAATCCAATACAGTTTCTATTTATCGAACTCTCCCCGCCAGTGTGAAAATTTCGTTAGCAAATTCAAATTCGAGTTTGAATCAGCATTTTATCAGTGAAACTGCCATCAATTCTGAGCCAATTTTACTAATGCCCGATGCTTCTCATCTGAACGACAGAAGATACCTTTGATTTTTGTCAGTAACTTCTTTTTTTGTAAAACTGAAGTCCAAATCTGGAATCGACTTTGTTTTCATACCGTAACAAAACAGCCATCGCCAAATTTATAGGGAATCAAAATTAACATTCTCCTACCGTGATTTGAAATCACAACCAACTGATTAGTAGTCGTATCCCCTCACGACCCAATCTTAAAAAGGACAAGTCTTACAAATCTAGCAAAAACTATCTTAGAAATAAGCACGGGTTCATCTTATTCTTATGAATAAATTGATCTATACAATCAACATTTCCCTGTTGGAATTCGAGATCTCGATCAACTGATTGGTGGGCTGGTATTTTACCGATGAGCCAAGTTGAGTCTTGAATATCTGCAAAATTTATCCTGGAGAAAAGCACAGACTTATTTCATTCTAATAAATATATTTATACAAAAAATGTTATTTGAGATATATATATATATATATATATATATATATATATATAACAAAAGTTGCAGTAATCATCTACAGTCGGATATATATATGTATATATATATATATATATATATGTATATATATATATATATATAAATATATATATATGTATATATATATAAATGTATATATATATATATATATATATATATATATATATATATATATATATATATATATATATATATATATATATATATATATATATATATATATATATATATATATATATATATATATATATATATATATATATATATATATATATATATATATATATATATATATATATAACAAAAGTTGCAGTAATCATCTTCAGTCGGAAAAGAAATTGGAGTGGAGTTCGACCCTGCAGCAGTTGGTTCTGTTTTTTTTATTTAGATATTTCTTTTTTAATTTCAAACTGGGGTCGTCTTTGTTTGTACCCATCACAATGAATAATTATAGCTTTTACAGTTAACGTTATTTCTGTCTGTTGAATAGAAATAAACAAGGAAATTTATGAGGCCGGTATTATCTCAACTGGGGTTAAGGTTAGTCAGTCACTTAGACGAAGGGATTGTTTATTTTTGAGTTTCAACTTTTAAAAAAGTGAAAAAAATATATTTTCTTGCGTCCACAAATGCTGCACTTCTATTCCAAAGAATGTCGGCGTCGCAGACAGATTTCTTTGGCCTCCACCTAGCGTGTCAATGTCTGATTGGTCCCACTTTCGTCAATTTAGAATCTAATTGAACATTCAAAGCGTGACACAAAGCCCCACTCTTCATTGTCACTGGGTTTTTTTCTCCATCTGAGTTCAGTATTTTGCCTCACTGAAGGATTGGGGTTCCAGCAACAGTTTCGAATATAGGCTTTGGTTTTTTCTCTCTCTCTGCGAGAAACTGAATGTGTTTTTTTATGTAGCCTCTTTGTCCTTTTTCATTTGAAACATATTCAGATCTAATTTAAACTGACTTTGATGAATTTGTCGTCTAGAAAAGGTTCTGGAGGGAGAAAAGAAGAGGATATGGTACAGAGGTGAGAAGCAAACACAGGAGAAAGAAAAGTCAAGAGAGGAAAAGTACAGGATGAATGATTAAGAAAGGGGAATGGAATATGAGGACACAAGAGTAAACAATGGAAAATGGAGAATATACCTGGAAAGATAGAAGAGGGTGAAACGAAGAGTGTATGACGGAAAAAGAGAAAGGAAATCGAAAAGAGAAAGGCAAGAGAAGGAAGGAGATTTTTTTTAATCAGTAGGACCTTTAGGAAATATGAATATAGGGTCTGCTTCGAAGGTTAGATAGTTGCATTTATCCCTTCAGTACTTGTGGTGCTCTATGTTTTGCGTGAAGCAAATATTTTACTCTTGTTTCTACCATACTAACCCGTAGCAGAAATCAGCAAGCTAGACTTACTGACCAAATTACAGGTTTGATACATTTTATGCTAAGCTTATTGAAATATCATTATAAGATGAAGTTCAGATGCTAATTTTCAAGGCAAGGAAGTAAGCTCTCCCTATCTGGAAAACTGGGCCAATATAATCCTAGGCGGTGGAGAGTCAAGGGAAATGCATTGATGACTAAATAGCGATACTATGAATTTGTATGAATAAAAGATTGATAACAAATAAGATTGGAAACATTTTCATTAATCTAACAGATCCCTTTCAACCGAAACTCCATTAACTGCTTGGCTATTCAAATCTTAGTCGTGTTCTCGTGAAAAACAACAAAAACATTTTTCCGCTCTGAAAGATGATTATTTCTCCTTCCCTGGCAATCATTCGGATTAGGTCGCTGCTAATAACATTATTCGTTGCACTGTAATGCAATCTTCATGGGATCTAAGCACCAGTTTTGCCATGGGGGATAAGTTTCTTGTCGCCTAACCTCAAATAATTTCCAGAACTTTTATAAGAAATCTTTTCATTCGCCACCCGATTTGAAAAAAAAAAAAAGAAAAAAAAATCACCTCCCTCTACACTGAGCGTGATTTACAGGAGGAATGACTGTTCACTCAAGAATGTTTCCAATTCTTGTCCATGTTTATGATTTTTTTTCTCAAACCTTTCTTTCCTTTCATATTGATTTTTTTTACTTCTGTTGCTTTTAAATCAAACATTGCCCCCACCCGGCCCCATAGTTCACGGCCAGAACCTTTGTTTGAAGATCCAGTCAAAGAGACATACAGAAAAGGTGATTTCACAAAAAGGTGATGTAAAATCAAATAGCAATACATGACCACTCTGATCTCCACGCAGTGGTCAGCGAATTAGTTCTTGAGATGGTGACAACTGAAATGAGTTCGATTGCTTCCAATTGAACAGTTTTTGTAATATTTTGCTTACGCTGCACCTTTCCCTTTGTGTTCATGTCTTGCAGTTCAGCTATGTGTTACCACGTACAGCTATTTATCTGGACTTGAATTGGAGTTGAAGATTGGAGAAAATGTCACATCATATCCCGGGAGTACTCGTGCAAACCCTAATTCCTAAAAAGGTTTCCTTGAGGGAAACATTCCTAATATCTAAGAAAATGAAAAAAAAAAATAATAATTATAGTCTGAAGTTCTAAGCTAAGATTTTTTTTTTTATTAATACGCTTGTACAGTACTCGTCTAAGATGAAAAGACTGTTCATGTCGAGACAAATTATTCAAATATATCATCATCATCATCAGTCTTTTAACGTCCGTCGTTGGCCGTGGACCTTCCCCAGGATCCGCCACAATTCTCTATCATGGGCGTCGCGGAGCCAGTATTTCCTGAATCTGTCCATCTTGTGTTCTGTCGGCCTCACTTTCTTATGTGATCTCTGTGTTGTGAGACGTGATGTCAATTGGTTGTCTTTCATTCTTGCAATATGACCTGCCCATTGCCATTTGGGTTTAAAAAAAAATTGTTTCTATGATGTCGCTGACACCCGTTTTCTTTTCGCCTTTGAGCTCAACATTTTTGTTAAGAAGCATGATCAGGACTTCAACACACAAATATATAAAAATAAAAAAAATAAAAAAATATAATTGACTAATTCAACTAATCGACTGTCCTGTTACCAATAACCAAAATTGGAAGGAAATCAAAACGATGGCTGTCCATTAATAATGTAATCAAGATTCAATTAAAAAAAAAACAATTAAGTGGAAAAATAACCGAAGCAGTGATAGCTTTCAAGAAGACAGATATTAGGAAGAAAGCAAAAATAAGCAGATAAAAGATAGTGCTGTACACAGTTGTAGCGTTCTTACTGCCAAGTGGACCTTAGTTCTGTAAACATAATTTCCAATTCACCGTATGTGAAAGAAATGTTATTGCATTCAGTTTTTCTCCTTCTATGAAATTGATATCTCAATGATAATTAAGTTAATATCCCAATAATTATGAAATCAGTCCTTAGTTGAAGAAAATTATCAAAATGGAGACGGATTTTAAACATCAAAGCGTCGGCTGTTTTGTTAAAATGTAATTAGAATTAAAAAAAACACAACAAAAACAAAAAAAATACTAAATTCAATTTTCCTTCCTTTAAATGAGTATAACGCACCAAAATAATTATGAAAAAAAAACCCCCAGAAATATAAATGACCAATTCAAATAATTTCACTCATTGGAAAAATATCGCATTTTTTCGTGTATAACACGATTTTTGCATAATACAAGTACTTGGTTTAGAGGTGAGGAATAGTTATAATATTGTAGCTTCTTGTTTAACCTGGAACAAACATGCTGGGGACAAAGATACAACGGTCGAATTCGAAAATACAAACCTGGAAAAAGGAGACCACTTCATCTAAGACAACGAACCATCCCTAAAATGCTCAAAAGAAGAAGGAATCAAGCAAAAAATTACACTGGGTTGGCAAAAAAAAACAAATAGTAATATAAAGAATGGTATACAACCAATGTACCCTACCAATAGTCACCTATGGAGCTGAAACATAGAACTTAACCAAAAGATTGACTTTCTAACTGAGATCATAAGACAGCAGAGTGTATCAGAGGAAAGATATGGGTAAGAAGCATCACAGGAACAGTCTTGAAATTCGAATGGCAGTGGGGCTGGAAATGTTGCAAGAATGTCAGATAACCGCTGGACATCACGACTCACTACGCAGATCCCCAGAGATTAAGTGCAAGGTTGTGGCCGACAGGAAGTGAAATGGCGTGACTCGTTAGATAAATTTAGAGAGTACTGATTCCGCAATACCCATGATAAGGTGAGGCGAATCTTGGGGAATGTCTATGTTCAACGGTGGACGGTAACAGACTGATGATGATGATGATGATGATGATGATGATGATGATGATGATGATGATGATTTGATTTGGTACTATGGTTCTCCAGTCTCACGTGTTTTTCTGCTTCGATATTCCTAATCCGTCTTCAGTAATATTTCAGTTATACAATAACTGGCCACTGTTTTCATGTTATATAATATCACATATGTGAAGGTCTTTCGTCCAATGAAACGGCGCTTAAAAGATGATGACTGTGATACATAGATTTGTATACAATTTAATTTCAACCCATTGTTTCTAATCTGGTTATTTTTTAAATCTAATTATTTTAGCTATATCTCCGCTTTTCTGTTCACAAGGAAGAGATGAATATTTTGGTGCTAAAAAATGTCGGTCAAACATTCAAAGCATTATTTCCTGCACATGTAACTGAGCCCCTGAGGAGAAAAATTCATTCACGGATTACTAAAATGTTTTTGCTCAATCCATTTTACAGTTGGTCTACAGTAAGTCAAATAAATTTCATAGTTGGGCTGGGATCCGGAATATCATGACATATGTCATTGGATGGACTCACTTTTAGTGATATATAATTTTTATTCCGTGTACATTTGAGTATAGCAACCCCAACCCTATTTCCGCTTAGAATTTGGTGCAAAACAATGTAATACAGTGACTTACTTTTTCAAAATAACCCTTTATTCAGCGGCAATACGGCGGGTTAATGGATATGTCATTTGCCTGCCTATCTCCAGTTAGGACGTACGAATCACGTTAGAATCCCCGTAGTTTTAAATATGTTTCCTTTAGAGTGACCTTTGTTGAGAAAAAAGCCCCCTCCCCCACAAAAAGCAAAAAATCAGAATGGATTTTAAATAAATGAGGGATTTTGCGGACCAATACTCTTATTTTGTTTATTTCAGGCATAAAGGATCAACAGGAGTGCTCTTACCCTCCGGCATTATCCGACAGTTTTGGAATAAAGTTTCATCATGATTCCATGAATTATTTGTCCCAGTATCCTTTCATTCATGATCATGATATAGAATGCTGAATTCAAAAAATAACATAAGAATAGAAAAATCGACGAAAACAAAAACAATGAATAATAAAAATCCGATTGCTGTCAACAGAACGCTCTTCACTGTGATTCAAACATCTATCATCAATGCACACACACACACACACACACACATATATATATATATATATATATAAATATATATATATATATATATATATATATATATATATATATATTCAGGGTTGAGCACTCTTTAAGTGAGGTAACTCATCCATTGTAAGCTTATGCAATGCTCTTCCATAGGAATAGAGCTCTCTGAGGAGTTTCTGCGTAAAAATGAATATATTGCTTAAATTCAGCCTTACTGTTCCGTAGTGTAGAGGTCGGATATCGGCCTCCGGGTCCGATGTGAGGATTTCAATTCTGCCTCGCGGTACTGGATGGGATAAAGTCTATAGCTACACTGAAGAGATGTAATACATCAAAACAGCTGGGGATGACACAAATATATATATATATATATATATATATATATATATATATATATATATATATATGTATATATGCGTGTATATATATATATATATATATATATGCGTGTATATATATATGTGAGTATATATATATATATATATATATATATATATATATATATATATATATATATATATTTATCACTCCCTCATTCAGGGTTGAGCACTCTTCAAGTAAGGTAACTCGTTCATTATAAGCGCATGCAACGCTCTTCCAAATTACGGACTAGAGCACCCTGGTGGATGAGAAATTATGCTTGAGTGAATATATTGCTTAAATTCAACATTACTGACCGTTCAGTTCTTAGTAGGGCAGAAAAAAATGCCAGTTTCTGGGTCTGAAGCGAAGGTTTCGATCCTGCCTCGTCGTACTGGATGGGATAATGGATTGTCCATAGCCACACTGAGGAGTTCTAATACAATGAAACAGCTGCCTATGGATGATTTAATCATAATTATAATTATATATATATATGTCAATAAACTAGTTATTGATAATAATAAGAATGTTAGTGGTATTTAGATTTTCTTACCTATGAACGGAGTTCTGTACCATATTGTTATGGGTTTTTTCCGAATAAGCATGATTTTTAATTAAAAAAAGCAAAAAAGAAAACTTCAGACTCGTGGCTTTTTGACAGTCAAGCTGAGCTAATACCCACAAAGGATTACTTGATTGATGCATTGCCTCAAATCTATACGTACAAGCACAACACATTGCCTGTGTAGCTGCCCGCTCGACTGGAGATCCATGGTGGCGAAACGGTTATGTGCACCGAAACTTTAGCCTGAATTCAAATTCCAGCAATTGAAATATAAAATATATTATCCTAAATGAGGAATAAGTCTACGTGGTTTGATCCTCTGTAAACGTTGGTCCTTGTAGCTCAAACAGCAGATCAGCTGTGACACGTAGACATGCTTCTTAAGGTTTAATGAATGCAGAAGTCTCATGGCAAGCTTATTAGTTACTTCTGATCTGCACGGATCTCTAATAGTTTTAGAATGGCCGTCTGAGTAGTTGCAATTAAATGCAACTGGAATGAAGATGAAGACGTACTAGTAAAAAGATCATGAATGTTAAACGATAAATAATTCAAACTCAGTGGTTTGATTTCATGTTGCAAACCACAAAATCTGCTATAAGTAAAATTTAACTATCCTAAGTACTTATATACAGGAAATACAAACTTTCTGTGATATTTAATTAAAGACATGTTGCCAGCCCAAATGATCTTGATAATCATTCTAAATATTGTGCGACTGTTTCATCCTCGTAGACACAGCTAATGTCTTTTTATACTCCAGCGGACACAATTACTGGTCTATATTAAGGTGTTTTTTGTTCCAGTCCCGACCCAGATATACAAGCTTGATGAACGAGCACCGATTCAATGGTGCAACACATCGTTCTGTTCTAATGAATTTACTCATTGGTAGAGGCGATGAAAGGCAGACAGACCGAGGGTAATATTTCAAAGACAAAGAGAAAGTGTCCCTAATCTAATAGTAATCTGCAACGGTACTTGTTAAATACAGACGAAATGAAGCACGCTTCAGTGACTATCTATTTATTCGCCTCACATCTCTGTGTAAGACGCGTATCATCAACGTATGGAACAAGCACACAGGTGCACACACATACACACACGCACACACACACAAACACACACATATATGTGCGTATATTTATGTGTGTGTGTGTATATATATATATATATATATATATATATATATATATATATATATATATATATATATATATGTGTGGTACAAATAAGGCTAGCAGTAAAGCATGATATAATAATATCAATAAAATAAAGCCACTCATGGAATGTAATGGATTTATTTCATAGAATGCTCGGTACATACAACTTTTTACTCTTGAAGTAAAGTTGTTTTAGAGTTGAGCTAGTACTGGTAGAATGTGGATTCGCTACACTAACTAGCTCATGAAACCTGAGCTAGTTCGTGCAGCAAATCAACATTCTACTATATATATCTGTATGTATGTATATATATATATATATATATATATATAGAGAGAGAGAGAGAGAGAGAGAGAGAGAGACAGACAGACAGACAGACAGACAGACAGTTTTTTTTCGGGTGGAGGGTTGATATACATTGTTAATTTTTTCTAAATGGACACATACTCCGTCCATGTCACTACTAGCGTCCCGATTATTAATCACCATTTTTGTTCCACTTTAGTCCTCTACGCCCCTCTTTTTAGTCTGAGACTCCCTCTTTTGAAAACTATCCCCCGTTTTTAACATCAGACTTCGCTCTTTCTCTATCCCCCACTCTCTTACACACACACACACACACACACACTCGTGAGAGAGAGAGAGAGAGAGAGAGAGAGAGAGAGAGAGAGAGAGAGAGAGAGAGAGAGAGAGAGAGAGAGAGAGTAAGAGAGAGTAATGTTGGTTCCTTCAGGGTCGCAGACTACATAGAAATAAAAACACACTTAAATACTGCCAGTACTCCATTTTCAGAGAGACCTTTGAAAAAAAAAATCTCTTAACAATACAAATCAATTTTTTCTAATCAGTTGCAAAAATTATGCTCGTACTCTGTTTACTTTTGGCGCCCCCGCTTTTTTTGACATCATGCCTTCTTTCTTTAATTTTAATACCTCTTATCTAACAGCAATTCCATTTTTTTGTACATCGACTGCCCTCACATTTTTAATATCAGCCTCATCTTGATCCCTCTTTAAAAAAAAAAATCAGCCCCCTACAATTCTCACTTTTTCGATATCAAGTCTCTTGAAAAAAAAAAACACTTTTTTAAATATCTGCCCCTTTTTTAAAATTAGCCCCCCCTGTTTCTAATATTTGTCTCCCCTCTTCTTAGATGTTAGATTTCAGAATGTAAGGTTTCTGTAGGGGCTTGATTAACGATGTAAATCTATGCTAAATTGCTGCCTCTTTTTTGGTCCAGTTGATTTCATGTTCCTTTAAATATTTACCATTTTCCGACTTCAAAACTTTATTTTTCTAACTCAACGAGAACAAGAACAGCAAAAATATTCCTCGTCTAATTGAGGATGTATACCGATGTGTAAAATTCACATTCAGCTAATTGCATCGAGGCCGTCTTACTGACTGAGCTAAATTGACGAGTCAGATATTAACGAAAATATATCATACAGATATGCACGGGTTTATTTTGTTATGATATTTACAAAATATCATGTATTCCTTATAATTATACATACGGTACTATAGTCTCAGTATCATTTTCAGTCGGAATAGAAGTCAGAGAGGAGTTTGATCCTGCAGCAACCAGTCTTTTCTACTCATATAAATACCATTTCACTGTGTTGGGTGTTTGTCTGTTCAGCTCAAAGAGTCATACTGAACCAAACTGTTTCATGAAATTAACGACGAAGATCTGAATTCGCATTCAGCGGATTGATAGACAGGTACGATAATCATTACGCCAAGATTACACTTGTAACACATTGTAAAATGATATTTTAATTGCTAGGATTAGTTATGGCAGGATGGGTTTTTTTAGTTTTGATTTTCATTTTTGTAATTATTTTCATCATCAGCATCGTCTTTTATCACCTGTGGTTCGGCATAGATTTTTCTCAGGATTTGCCACACCTCCCAATCATAGACGTCGCAGAGCTAATACTTTTTGAGTTCGTCCTGCCATCCTATATCATGCCAGCCTCAGTTTCGCATATGATATATAGAAATCCTTGTTGTGAGTTGTGATGTCCATCGGTTGTCTGCCGAACTTACAACCTGTCCAGCCCATTGCCATTTGAGTTTTCTAATAGATTCTGTGATGTATTGGACTGAAGCGACGGTTTCGATCCTGCCTCGTGGTACCAAATGGGATAATGGATAGTCTATAGCCACACTGAGGAGTTGTAATACAACGAAACAGCTGCTTGTGGATGATTTAATCATAATTATATATATATATATATATATATATGTGTGTGTGTGTGTGTGTGTGTGCATTTGTGTGTGTGTGTGTGTGCTGTGTCAATATGTATATCCATATATTATAATTGATATTTTTTCCGTACACGTTGCATGGTTCTTCAGTTATTTAGATGTATAATCGTATAATTTTTCCATACATAAAATGTTATTTTATCTGGGTACCTTACTAGACTACTATCGCTAAATATCTGTCCAACTGTCAGTCCTTCTGCGTTAGCATAATTCCGGGACCACACAACATATCTCCTTAAATTTTTCTTCCAGAAATGGGACCCTGTACACTGTTTTCAGCACGTTAGAATTTGGTAAATCCCAAACTTTTGAAGTTTTTCGTTCTTAGTATTCTGCTAAACTGATCTTTTTTGTGTTAGTCTGCGTTCACGCTTATCAAAAAAAAATCACCATCAATTAGCATACCAAATTTCTTATGGTCACTAATTGGAATCCGGGACATATTTTTGAGCACATGAGAGAATCATGCTCAACCTCACATGGGGAAATCACAAGACAGCAAGGTACATCTGGGAGGATATAGGAGTCAGAGACATCATAGAATCTATTAGAAAACTTAAATGGCAATGGGCAAGCCACGTTGCAAGAATGACAGACAACCAATGGACATCACGTCTCACAACATAGATCCGCAGAGATCACATGAGAAATCGAGGCCGACAAAATACAAGATGGAGTGATGAACTGGACAAATTTAGAAAATACAGGCTCCGCGACGCCCATGATAATTGTGGCAAATCCTGGGGAAGGTCTATGTCCAACAACGGACGTTAAAAGAATGATGATGATGATGATGATGATGATGATGATGATGATGATGATGATGATGAATACTCTTGCATTCGTGCTCTCCACGTAAAAATGATCTCATTTTCATCCATCTATTTATCCATCCGTCCATTCATCTATCCATCTATCTATCTATCTATCTATCTATCTATCCATCTATCTATGTTATTCTAAAAGTCCAAGTCCATTTATCTATGCTTGACCTCTGAATATCCGAGATGGTGCATTGCAGCCAGAGGTTTAGAATTCAGCGACCCCTGAAAAACCATTTTTACCTCTCAGTAGGGCTATTATGTGTGTCTGAGTGTGCGCTCGTGTGTGTACGAAAAAAAAAATGAATATAGATCAGACAAGATGATCCAATGTGAAGAAAGTTGACTGTTAGGAAAAGAAAGGACTTGAGGCTGATCCATTCAGAATAGAAAAGACTTGGGGATGACAAGTACATCTCAATTTCTTCGAAGAAATTGAGATGCATTAATCAGCCTCAAGTGTTTTCTTTTGCAAATTATCAGCTTTCTCAACATACATACATACACCCTCACACTCACGCATACACTCAATTGAGGTGGGGGTGAATCTTTTCAAAGGATTTTGGAGGGGGGGTTACAATGTAACGATAATGCCAAAGTAGAACCCGCTTTCCGCCCATATGCATATAATCTTATTCTATATGTTTGTAAATAATTTTTCAAGGAACTCAAATTGAAGGGCCCCTCCGTTCATGGAGTTAAAATTGCTTTTTTGTAAATTGAAATCCAATTGAAAAGTTTGGAGAAAAAAAAAAGGATTTTAACGTTTCAGGGCTCAATATGAAATTTTACTAACTCTGCCCCTCTCTCTCTCTCTCTCTCTCTCTTTCTTCTCTCTCTCTCTCTCTCTCTCTCTCTCTCTCTATATATATATATATATATATATATATATATATATACACTGCTACTACTTCCAACAAAATATTCCACCTGTCCACCAAAGATTTCAGGCATAAATCAGTCCCGACACATTACTATGACTTTCCTGTAATCCTCATTCTTCCCAAATTTTCTCTTAAAGAAAAACATCTAGTGCTAAATTGTTATCTATAGGAAGCATTTAACCACATGCTTCTAGAGATGGGACCCATCCCGAAACATGTATAACATACTATTCAATTCATTTATAAATTAATCAAATAGCAAATAAAGTCTCTATATACTTTTGTTCCTGAGTTTGTATACATACCAGCCAAATAATCCATTCTCGGTACGTATATTCAGCTAGTATATATATACTCGAGCTCCAGAAACTGAAATTAGTTTGTAACATCAAATTTAACTGGCATTTTTAGTTATCATTAGGATTAAGTCATCATTACCACTAATTAAATGCACTCCGATGCTACCACAAAATATTATCAGGCTTTGTGGTTTTCTCGTCTCAGTGTGGGAATTTCACAATTCTGCTCTCATCTACCCGATTAATAGTTTCTAAAAAGCTTGTTATCCCTGCCAACAGTTATGGTGGCTAACAAGCTAGATTTGCTGACTATTTTGCACGGTAGTAAGTTTAGCCTTATGTCGTGCTAAGCTGAGGTTCGAGCTCTCCATGGACGAATAGCAAGCTATATCCACATGAGTGTCTGACGTGGATGTTTACTAAGTTGAGCTCAGGCATGGCGTCGTAGGACGGTTCATGACGTAGACCGATGGTTAAATGGCTATATTTGCTTATTATTACTGGTTGCCTTGTGCCAAATTGGGCTTAGGTTAGCAAATACCCACGGGATCTGACCGGAAAGTATTAATTTGGCAATCAATCAGAGAGGACCATACTGAGCATACACCGAAGGACCCAGGATTTCCCAGGTGACATTAAGATGCCATTGAGTGAAACTGTGTTCTGGGTAAGCATTGCATACAAAATGACCGGGCAAGTAAATCAGCGAATGTGCTTCGATGGAATTTTGGATAAACACCCGATCACCTAGATCTGTCACCCTTAAAGTCCAGATTTAGTTCCCTGTGACTTCTGACATTTCTCAAAGCTGTTAAAAGAGGTGAAATTTAAGACCGTAGATGAGATTAAGGAGAACCCCTAGAGGTAGCTTATAGCAATTCCGAAAGGGGACCTTACTAACCTTCTTGAAATGTGGAAGAAATGCCGAAATAAGTATGAGGTGGGATCAAAAGATGATACCTTGAAAGACAATTAGATACGTTTGCCCTAGATAAGCATTCATTTCGTTATTGGCTTGATGCTCTCTGGACAGGACTTGTATATTCTACTGATTTAAAGAACAGACGATTACGTTATTTGATCTTTCCATTCAACTGTTTCTTCTATCAGTATATTTTCACTAAACGTTCAGTTAGAGCTTAACAGCCACGGATTGCTATTTTCATTATGCTAGCATTCTTTTCCTTCTTGTTTCTCTTCATCTCTGAAATAAAAAATTCTTTGACTCTTACTTTTATAATAGCATTAAATATTCTGACCCAACTATATCTGTTCATTATCACCATGGTCATCTTTTTTTGGTAACATTTTATCATTTATCTGTGCACATATAAAGTACTGAGTGACATATTTGTGGTCAAAAGATGAAGAATATATTGATGCTTTTTTTTCAAGAGAACTGAGGTCTTGTTGGGCAGCTTTACTTCGTTTTGATAACGGATAAAAAGTAGAAAACACCCAGAGAGGGCATACTTCTGCCTAGTCCATTGTCAAGGGAAGTAATTGTGCAAGTATCTGTCCTGCATTTGTCTGCCATTCTCGATAGCAATTAAGTTTTTTAATGGATTCTATGATATTTCAGTCTCCTGTTTTTCCTCTGATATACAGTGCTGTCTTGTGAACTCTCCATGTTATGTCCAGCATGACTCTCCTTTATGTACGTAGCATGGTTCTGAGGGTCAGTAATTTGGTAAGGTTCCATGCTCCAGCATAGGGGGCTATCAGGAGGATGCATTGGTTGTCGACCCTTCTTTTTTATCAATAGCGGAATTTTCTTGCTCTTCAACGTTAAAATATGAATTTTCCCATGCCTTTCCCTCAGTTGATGTCAATGAAATCCATGAAAATTGTTCATTTCGATAATTGATCACAATTTTGGTCCAGCACATTAATCATGAAGTTCAGCTGCTGTCACCAGAGTGTAGTTCTTCTTCTGTTTTTATGTTCCAATTCCAATTCCAATGAACGCTCAGTCATTTGATATATTTGATACTTATACATATATTTCATTCCGCGACATTAGGTCTTAATCAACCGACTGGAGAGTAATCTTGTACACTCGTCTTTTTCTCCCTAGAGAAGTTGATTTACCTTCTGCTCACTACTACTTGCGATTGACATATTCTGGAGAAGAAAAATTCAAGCAAATCACCATCACTTTCTCCCTCGACTCACTTCCCAACGAGTACGCTCTTCTAAGATGATAAATGAAGTCATTTGAGCCCAGATTAATCGCACAGTATAGAGGTGTTGACATCGCCAATGCAATCCGTTGATTTGAGGTCTGAAGGATGGAGAAAGGGAAGAATATTATCTCACTTTCATCTATTTGTTCATCGCGACTCAGGTGCAAAGTTCGATAGAATAGATTACTCGGCACTTGATGATGATTCTCCTTCATATGCAAACGAACGGTGAACCAAGATATCTAGTTTTCTCAGATGAAAATCAAGCAACTTGAAAATATCGAATCACCGTAGCACCATAAATGTCTTGCCCGACTAACCAGCTTAGTTGGCTATGTATTATCCTCTCTTTGCTTGTCAGTGTGTCTCTGAGGCATTCCGGGCCACTTTGCTGAATTTACAACCTTGAGTATACCAATACACACCATCAAAAACGTTTTTCGTTTGAATGTGCTTCTCTGAGACTGCAGTATATTAAACAAAAGATCTATTTTTTTAAAGATAATATTAAATAAGAAATTCCACTTTTTTAAAGATGATCTTAGATATATTTTAAAAATATCTTTAGATAAATCATTCAGGTACATGCTTGCAGATAAATGAATCAATATATAAATTGCTTTAAAAAGATTTCAATATTGAACAACCGTACCAATCAAGGAGCCAGTGATGCCATCTTTCAGTTATCAAAGAGACAGTGTTGTGATATTTCAGCTATCTTCACAATTCCATCGCTCAGAACTTTCTATCTTCCTTAGCAAATAACTGCTTTAGATGCCTTCAGCAATCTTCCAAAGAATTGAAAACTTTTTCACTAGGGGAATTCTGTGAAAACTGGAATATACGCTTCTCCGTCTCCCCCAAGAAGGAAGAATGAAATGAAAAACGATAGGAAGAAAAATTGAATTACAACGATCAATAAACTAGGAGAATCGGTCATATTTATAATTAAATAATCGTAGTAGAAACATTAATAATAAATTATTATTCATATCTAAACAAGTGGCCCACCCGACCTAACAGCCAATGGGCTACGGATTCATCTTTTTTTTTGTGTGTGTGTGTATGTGTGTGAGTGTCTACAAGCACCCCTATTCCCACTTTGGGGGGCTACAACCTTGAAGATTTGCATGAATACACTACTACCAGCTGAAACTGTCTTTTTGTTTGTTTGTTTGGTTTCGAATGGGGGCTGTCTGTTGTCTCTACGGTTATTTGAGACTCATCATCATCACCACTAGTCTTTTAACGTCTGTCGTTCGACATAGATCTTCTCCAAAGTCCACCATTTTTCTCTATCATGGACGATGCAGAGTCAGTATTTTCTGAATTTGTTAAGTCATTCTCTCCATCTTGTACTTTGTCGGCCTCGGTTGTGGTCTCTGGGGATCCAAGTTTTGAGCTCTGATATCCATTGGTTGTCTTTCATTCTCGCAAAATGACCAGCCTATTGTCATTTGAGTTTTCTAGCAGATTTTATGATGACCCTGATCCCCATTTTCTTCCAGATATATTATGCTGTCTTGTGATCTCTCCATGCAAAGTTGAGCATGATTCCGTCATGCATGCGTTGCATGTTTCTCAGTTTGCAGGTTTGTGTCTTGGTTAGGTTCCATGTTTCAGCTCCAAAAGTGATTATTGGGGGGGTGCATTGGTTGTATACTTTTCTTTTTATGATTATTGGGATCGTTTGTTTTTGAAAGTTGAGCTTGTTATATTTTACGTAGTTTAAGAAATTAGATTTACTTTTGAGATATCTTTTCAAACGATTACTTCTGGTACATAGGCAAGGGCTACGGTGATTCATTTATGCAAATTACGGATATTTTGAATCTGATTTATAATACTTTTTTTTTTAATGAAAAAAAACTGAATATCATCACTGGTCACAACAAATAAAGTGCTGGAAATAATCCAAACATTTTTCAGATGGATAATCACTTAGGACCACCGGGTCCCGTAAGCATCTCGTGCTTTTGTGCTTTGTCTAAATGAAATTTAGTAGATAAAAAAGAAGGGGTTGCGGCACATAAAAGACTAGGTCTTACTCGATCTTCTGTAGATTTATCGAGGGAGATGAATGCAAATAATGATTTTAGAAATTACGTTAAATCGAGCTAAAGTCGTTGATGGAACTAAATGACAGAACTGGAAAAAGCAAAATAAATGAATTATCTTAAAACAAAAGTAACAAAAGGAGGAAGGAAATTTCGTAATTCGGCGAAATTCGAGGATAAATTTCACTGGAATTGGACGTTTTTCCTTTTCAGAGAAACTTGACTCCGACTGGAATTATCCATATATTAGATAAATGAATGAATGAATAGAATCATGCAGGTCTGGTGAGTCAGTCAACAGAAACCAATACTCAACGTCTTTTATCAGTATGCCATGCTGGGGTGATCAATTAAAAAGTCAGAAAAAGAGGAAATCATTGAATAAATTACTTCTCTTGCCTTTTGTTGATCTGAGGTAATCGTCTAGAAAAAAAAACTAAGAGACCGATATAGCAAAAACTTACATTGCAAATTGAAATCCTTATAAATGTTCAAATTTTCAGCCCCCAACTTCATTGGTACATGCATACATACATACATACATATTCAGCTGGACTGACTTGGACACTGAAGAAACCTAAGTTGACAGTTTTGGTTGACGGTTTCTACTAAATGAATGGATGAAATCATACGATATAAGTGAGGGAGAAAGAAAACTGAAGAGAAGGAATGAAGAGACGTTAGTGAAATAATTATAGTGAAGAATTTTTTTTTTCTCCAGTGTTCCTTTGAGTTATTTTTTTGTCCTCTCCATCTAAATTCATTTAAAACTGCAACGGTAAATAGGATTTCGTTGACTGGCTAAATCATGAATAATGCCTCCGAAGAGGTTGGTCACATTTTTTCTCTTTTCTTTTTTTTTTTTTGATTCCTCTGGCCATTCTGCGCAGAGAGCTAGTTAGCCGGGCATTATTCTCTATCACTAAAGCTCGACAAGCTGTGACCTGAAAGTGTAGAAATGCGCGCTTGTCTGGTCGGGCAATCGGTCTCAGAGGAGAGGGGTAGGGAGCGAAATAACACCGAGGAAAGAGACGGACAAGTTGAGGGTGAAAGACGAGGAAATAGAGAAAGACAGAAGAATGGAAATTGTAAAGAAAAAGAAAAGGAAAGACGACGATGAATAACGATTATCTCACAAATAGAGAGAAAGTTGAGCAGACAATGCGTATTTACCAACACTGTATTATTGAGAGAGTAAAGAATATAAAGTTGTTTGTTTTTTTTTACCAATAGTTAAGTTTTCGCATTATGCCATACGTATGGGCTCAGGTCAAAAGTATGGGATCGAATTGAATAGTAATAAACTTCGAGACCTGCTTGCTAACCATTACACCACGGCGATATGCCCTAGAAAGCTACTGCAAAAAGAAAAAAAAAAGAAGTGAAACAGAGAGTAGGTGTGCGGTGAAAAAAAAAGTCGGTTGAAGAGAATACAAGCCAGTTTCTGCCAGCCATATAGCGCAATGAATAGCGCTCTGTTCCCGTTGAACTATTGTTGATGTAGTGGGTTCGATCGTCACGGAGGGCTCCACAAAATGGCAATAATAAGCCATGGTCAGTAAATATTTTGTCCCACAGTCGAGTCACGTTGAAAGCAGCGGTTATCGTCTTATTGCCGAAGTTGAGCAATGTCAAGCCTGATTAGTAGCCATGGGCGTACTCTGACACTTTTTCGCAGATGGGGGTCGTGAAGGGCGTGCAGGAGCATATATTTCTGGGGGAAGGGAATAAGGGTGTGTCCGGAAATTTAACTTGGTGGCAATCCTACATTCCGCCCACCATTTGTTGTGTGTAAAAGAAAGTACAATCAACTGTAGTTGTAGCTAGTTCTTAGATGAAGCACTCTGTTGACGGAGATGCATGACCTGGCTTATCCCTGAACAGTCTTTTTTTATACGGAAACATCAAGTTAGGGTTACATAAAAAAAATTTTTTTACCACACCATTATCGTTTGTAGACTATTGAGTTTCAACTTCCAAACATCTCATCCTTGTTGAGAATGTATGCAATTCCTCGTGACCCTTCCATTCCCAGCAAAGGCCCCTTACTAATAGTGAAGACCAACAGCTTTTTAGCCAAATCATCATCATCATCATCATCATCATCATCATCATCATCAGAAGAAGAAGAAGAAGAAGAAGAAGAAGAAGAAGAAGACTTTTAACGTCCGTCGTTGGACATAGACCTTCCCAAGGATTCACCACACTTCTCTATCATAGGCGTCGTGGAGCCAGTACTTTCTGAATTTGTCTAGCTCGTCTCTCCATCTAATATTCTGTCGGCCCCAGTTGCGCATAGGATCTTGGGGGATTCATGTCGTGAGTCGTGATGTCCATCTGTTGTCTGCCATTCTTACAACATAGCCATCCCACTGCCATACCTGGCGCTAAATAAAGGTTAAGGGGGAAATGAACTGAACAGTACTATAATTGGTAAGTATGTGAGTGAAGAAAAAAAGTTAGCAGAAGAAGAGCGGAGAAATAAGACTGGGAATTAGAAAGATGAAGAAAAAATATAATCCCTTAGTATCTATGTATGTATTTCGCCATTGATTGGTTATTTTTTCTGTCTATGATAATTTCATCATCATCAGTCTCTCAACATCAGTCGTTGGACATAGACCTTCCCCAGGATTAGCCACACTTCTCTATCATGGGCGTCGCGGAGACAGTACTTTCTGAATTTGTCTAGCTCATCTCTCCATCTAACATTCTGCCAGTCTCGGTTGCGCATGTGATCTCAGGGGATCCATGTCGTGAGTCGCGATGTCCATCGGTTGTCCACTATTCGTGCAACATGGCCAGCCCACTGCCATTTGAGATTTTTAATGGATTCTAAGATGTCTCTGACTCTTTTCTTTTCCTGGATGTGCTGTGCTGTCTTGTGGTCTCTCCATGTGAGGCCTAGCATAATTCTTTCATGTGCACGTTGCATAATTCTCAATTTGGGGAACTGTCTCTTGGTTAGGTTCCATGTTCCAACTCCATAAATGACTATTGGGAGAATGCATTGGGTAGCAGCTATTAAATGCTCTTTTACACGTTATTCATTTTCGGAAATGCAAAAAAAAAAAAAAAAAAAAATCTGGGCACGTTTTACTTAGTTATAAACAATAAAATATGAAGTAACTTGATGTTTTAATCGTATTTTTAAGTGGAGTACAAATGCAAAATTATTCAGTTTTTACGTTAGGTGTAAATTATTGGAAAAATAAATGTAAACGATGAGTTGAAATAGTTAAAAAAAAAACAACAAATAAAAAGAAAAAAAAAACTAGAGAGAGAGAGAGAGAGAGAGGTGGATAGATTCATACACGTTCAGACTGAAGTGGGCCGTGCACTTTTGTAGAGTGAAAACATTAATGCGTGGAATTCTTCCACCTTCCATTCATTCATTCATTCAGAAATAATCGGACGCGCACACCCTCTCACAACTGAAACCACATACGTAACCACATTCATGCCGACGTAAACGAAGTGGGTTACTCGGGTTCTAGCAGCGCATGTTGCAAAAGTACGCGTTCATTAAATACAACAGAAAATTGTAACCCGAATCGAGTGGGGTAGACACACGCATACATGCACAAGCGTACACACGGGGACACACACACACAATTGCACGCACACATGCTCGCACGTACATAGACAGAGACACACATACATATATACAGGCACGCACATGCAGCTTGATTTTGGCGGGGACGGGAGACTATTTTCTCCGTAGGCTTTTTAGGAATTTGAAAGCTATTATATTGCAATTCTCAGGACGTTTACTGTCTGGGTCTGTTGTGATTAGCAAAAACACAAATACTGAGTCTTGTGAAGACAGCGATGGACATAATACTGTCAACACACATCAATTTGGAGACTGATCTTCGTCACAACCTCCCGAGATCTTCATGATGAGTTCCAAAAATCTCCATCTTCTTCCCCGTCCCAGTCATTTCTCGGTTAGTAATCTCTTGAGAAAACTAATAGGTATGTTTGTGTATAATCGTTATAAGGAAGAAAAAGAAGAAAGAGAAAAGAAGGAGAAGAAGATTCATTTTATAATAAGCGCTGTTTACCAAGAAAAAAAGAAAATACCGTCTGCTTTTTTTTCTTATTTTTAGAAATATTACTTTTGTGTGCTTTCTGTAATAATAAATCAAGTGACTTGAGATGCAGACTGTACGATGTTATCGTTTTTCACCGTACCAATCGATAAGCTTAAGCTTAAGCTTAGCTTAGCATGGTACAAGGTCTCCAGTTTGAGGCAACCAGTAAGGGTCGTACTCGCTAGAGGGTCTGTGGGACCAGCATTCTTACCACCACTTCACGACAATGTGCCTATCAATATTCATTGTATATCTTATAAGCATCTAGGAAGAATATTTCGAATCTGTTTTCTGATTGGCTTAAATTTCGGTCGGCATTTTTTTTCCATCTTCCACTTATACACGAACGACTATCAGGCATTATTTTTATCTGGCAGAAATTCTAGCGAAAGTTCTTATTCTTACCTATTCGTCCCTTTCTCTTTTGCTATAAGATCGACATGTACTTAGATTTACTAACTTTAATAATCATTTTTTTTTTGGTCGATAATTAAAGGAGATTTTTAGGAATTGATACAAGAAGTTGGATGGGAAAAAAGCTCCCTTACTGATTAAACCAATGAATAAACAAATAGAATTACTTACGTTATCCTAAACTTATTCTTAAATGAAAAAGAAAAAAAGAATCTTTTGCTTATCTATATTGTTAACAAAGATTATTTTCCTTTTCAGCAACAACAACTATTTTACTATTGTTGTTGTTGTTATTGTTGTTAGAATTGATAAGATTTTTGAAAATGATCTCGCATAAATTAGATGATAAATTAACAATATTAAAAGAACGTCCGTACCTCACATGAATGAATCACTGTAACCCACGCGTGTATCAAAACTAATTACCTAGAACTATTTAGAAAAAAATAACGAATAAAAATACCAACACAAAAATCTGGGCATGTTCAAAATGATTTGAAAGACACACCTCACCTCCATCAAGCATTTTTCCGAAAAAACAAGAAACTTGTTTCAGATGGTGCCGAGTGGTATACTCATGTAAAATTTTAAGGTTGTAGCCCTTA
The DNA here is from genome assembly GCA_963457665.1 of Thysanoteuthis rhombus. NCBI lineage: Eukaryota > Metazoa > Mollusca > Cephalopoda > Oegopsida > Thysanoteuthidae > Thysanoteuthis > Thysanoteuthis major. The sequence continues at coordinate 48,640,331 of OY735207.1, read as the reverse complement.
AAATGAGATCAGGAGCAGCCGGAAAAAACACATACACACACACACACATTGACACACACACACATAAATACACACACACATTGACACACACACACACGTACACGCACACACACACACACACACACACACACACACACACACGGCTGGTTGGTCTCGCTTATTTTGCAGCTACGGCGATCCGATAAGTGATTATAATACATTAATTTCATTTTATTGAAATTGGAAAAAATCATTATAGTATTCACATTTTGATTCTTGGTCTGCTGTGTGGTTTAAAGATTTGTGTTTCCTCCAATTGCTCCAGCAATCGTTGTCAAGATACAAATATAAGCCGTGATTTCGAATGTTGAATTTCTAGCCAGGCAGGGTCATAGAAATATTACTAGACTGCCTATTCGGTCACATGGTCTATTGCTTTCGTCATCTTGTGATTGCCCAGTCATGAAAAGGTAAGATGGCGTCAAATAGATGTCAAGGAGCATAAAAATGATGTTAACCTGAGTTCATATAGACAACGTCCACGAAATATGGAATATGGACACCATAAGACCAACAGAATTTTTCCAAGGACGATTTTAGGCAAGCGAATTCCGCTTTTTGAAACAGGTTACGATTTGCAAGCTTCAAATTGATCTGAAAACGAAGTTTTATCGTCTTAAATTTTTAGCTGTGTTAACTAAATGAAAAAAGTGCTTCTATGGGAATAGAATAACATCAGTAATCATTCTTTTTTTTTTTTTTTTTTTACTGAACATTCGTTATGTTTCCTACAAAGGACGGATCCATCAGCTGCTATAACCACAATTGTTTTTTTTTAAAGAAAAGGAGGATATATTTCTTGGAAGGGGAAAAAATAATATCCCCTCTTCTATTGTAATTAATTTTTCTTGTAAAGTCAAATTAAATAAATTTTCCAGGTGCTTAATAATCAAATCAAAATTACTTTCTGCCATTTTTTAACCATATGCCTGAGTTTTGATTAAATCAATAAACTACAACATTTTTTGTTGAATAGAAGCTTCAACGTAGAAATCAAATCAATCAATCCACTGAAATAATTTTCTTGTTCAAGCGTCAGCGATAAGGAGAATATATTCTATTCTATTCAATAATCCACAGAACCACAGCATTTTAAAGAGCCTTATTTCGGTTTTCCAGTAATTTGTTTTGCCATCTTTTTGCTTCCATTTTGAATCCCCAAGCTTTGGCCATGTCATGTGATCGAGTAAGCATTCTCGTCTTGATATTCCAGGGGCTGGATCTTTCACTCCTGAAGATTGGTGCAAAAACTCTTTCAACCCATTTTTGGCCTTATGCAGTACTACATTAGGCTTAAATAAATGTCTAATTGAAAAATACTGTTTTATTGGTACAAATTGGAAATTATTACTGCGTATCTTATAATCATCATCAGTCTTTCAATGTCCATCGTTGGTCATAGACCTTCCCCATGATTTGCTTCATTTCTTTATTGTCGGCGTCACGGAGCCAGTAATTTCTAAATTTCCAGTTCATCTCTACATCTTGTATTTTCACATTAGTTTCACATGTCATCTCTGGGGATCCTTGTTTTAAGTCATGATGTCCATCAGTTGTCTATCATCCTTGCAACATGACCTGCCCATTGCCATTTAAGTTTTCTAATAGATTCTATGATGTCTCTGACTCAGGTTTTTTTCTTTATATACTGTGCTGTCTTGCAATCTCTCGTGGAGAGAGTTGGTTGTATACTCTTTTTAGGATTATTGGGATGGACTTGTTTTTAAAGATACTCTAAGAGATTCATTTTTTTCCAGCCGGGTAGTTAGATTGCTATACTAACCACAGACTTCAGTGGCAGTCGGTGTTCAAGCCCTGGTAAGAACGATGTTTTAGTATGTTAGTTATTATCGTTCGGCAGCTCCTTCCAGTTTAAAAGATGGTGCACCACATTATTTCTAACTTCATTCCATCTTCTGTCATATGGAGCTGAGTCTTGTAAAAACATAATTTATAAGTATTTGTTTACTGAGAAATTAAAGATTATCACAGTCTGGAGTTGATATCTTTTTTTTTTTTTACCTTTTTAGCAAAATTGTATAAAATATGATTTTCTGATTTATTTTGTTTTATTGACGGTAAGGAAGGGGAGCAGACATACATACAAATAGGAAGTAAATTTAGGAAATTATAGCTGAAATCATCACTTAATGTCATCCAACGTTGCTTTACTCCCAAAAGTTTTAAAACTATCCGTCGTTCCGATGAGGAGGAGGCAATTTGAAAGAAAAAAATTGCTGGGTGTGGGAAAATTTCATTTTTTTCGTAAAAGGGATAAACTTTAAAAATGTATTTGTATTCATAGTCTTATAAAATCTTTCATTCGGGACCGTTTAAATTAAACTGAATCACGAGAACGTTTGCTTGATAATTCATCTGTATTACTGTATCCCAAGGACATAGGTGCATCGTTGTGATGTAATGGTCAAGAAGCAAGACGCGCATATATCAATTATTACAGTAGAGAGTGGGAGCTAATATTTTCACTTCCAGAACTCAGAATAAATTAAAAAAAAACAAAAAAAACGACAAAAAACACCCAGTTTCCTTAACATATGGCCAATATAGATCTAACAAGATCCTAACAAAAATATTGTAGGCGTGGCCTGTCTATCTAAAACACTATTTTCGAACCAATCGATCCCGTCGGATTATGTTGTAGGCGTGACCTGTCAATCAAAAGCTCTATTTTTGAACCAATCGATCTTGTCAAGGATATTGGGGGGGGGGGGCGTGATCAATCAATCCAGATGGAAAGAATAGACGAGGAAAAAAATTCTAACGAATAATTCGTTTGGAGCCACTTCGAGACCATGTAAGCAGACAGAAAAGCTCTTTTAACCGCTAGTCACGATTTTGCCACAAGAGATGCAACTCAATTTTTCTCCCTCATAGAAATTTCTGGAAATATCTACTCAGAAAAAAAATCATCTAGAACTTTCTATGGAACTTTACATCATTATTTACAAAGAATACATCTTATCTATAAATCCCTTACAAAACATTTCACATTTTATCACACCCAACACGTTTTCATTGATTCTTAACAATGTTGTCTACGTAATAAACATATATATTTTTGTCATCAAACTATAGTTATACAATAATACTGCTAATTTAGCCTCTATTAATAATGTAACTAGATTTACATAAAAATTAAGAATAGCAAATTGTATTCTAATTTAGTTCGGGGATTTGAAAGAGTCTGATATTAATCATTAAGTAACCTTAGCACAACACCTCTTCACCAAGTACTGAATAGTGAGTTCAATCCTCATGGGCTGCTCTGTACTTGTCGCCTTGTGCCAATACTATATGCTCAAATGGTTGTTATGGCTAAATAAGCCTGACATTTAGCAATTTTGAACTTTGGGGTGCCTTCCCTTGCGACCTTATCTCAGATTATCTCAAGCTTGAATTTTCTATAATACTATATCCAAACTGGAAGAATTAGAAATTGCTCTGTTGCGTGGTATAGAGTTATTTGAAAATAATATTGCTCTTTCCTAACTTGATAAAAACGATTAGGCAAGATCATTTTTGAATGAACTGAAGCACGTAATTGTTATCATATCTTTAAAAAAAAGCACCATAATAAATCTTCTAATTTTTCATATAAAGTTTATAATTTAGTTCTGAGCCGGTTCCAATATGAGGTTTAGATCCGATTCATAATTTTTACGGGTTACTCCATTTTGGTAAAAGTTATTGTCACTTACTATGTAACCTGTGATATACAATGCACAGGTTAGCTAGTAGAGTCTCAGAACTTCCATTCACTCTGTTGGCCTACGTTATTGGCTAATGCTGTTGTTGTTGTTATTTGTTATTTTGGTGATGCTTGTTGTCGATGTCTTAATAATTACTCGTGGGGATCGAGGGAAGATCTCTTCTCGCAACATTGTTTTTTTAATTTAAGTTAAGTGCAGTTCGCACACACTCTTTACACTTGGTGCCCTCCCTCAGTAGCATAGGCTGTCGAGACGGTCAAGGTGGCTATCATTCTATTGTTTTTTTTTTTGTCAGAGTGACCTTTGCATAGATGGACGGTCTCATATGGCTGATGGGCTCCATCTGGTGTTAATCGAATACAAACAGAATGGTCAGAATCGTCTTAACTCGAGTTGACTTCTACAGTAAAATGAACAAGAACAACAGAAACAATCCTCTACAAAATTGGAGGTGTAAACTGATTTATAGAATTCATAGTCCCCAATTATGATTTGTACACGCAAGCAACTGATTGTGAAGATGCTGTCTTACTGACTGAGCTAGATTGAAAAGTCTTAGATATTTCATATGACCTTATTTCATTCTAATGAATAAATGTATTGATGCAAAAATATACATTTTTACATTTCCCTATTCATTGAGTGTAAAAAACAAAGATGCAGTGATGGAACAATTAGCTTGGTTGTATTTTATAGCTGACCACTCATATGTGGATAAAGTGTCAGTTTTTTTTTTCGTTGCCCCCTGACTTAATCACCACTCCTGCATTTCTATGCTTCAATTGAACCCTTCTATATTCATCTCTCACTTTCTATAATACTATTCTCAGGATTCCTTAAAGTATGCATTTAATAATGCTAAGCCTTAGATCGTGTAAATAAATGAACAAATGGGCGTCTTGCAGGGATCAAACCTGCATTCACCTAAGGAGCAGCCTTATGAGCAGGCTCTGGTCTTACCTTCTGAGATGACAACGCTGTCATGTCAAGGCAGGAGTTCAATAATTTTCTCACCTCTAATGTCTTTTTCACATCATTGTTATTCTAGTTTGTTAGGAAATTCTTTCCATTGGACTCTCTTGATTGACTGTTCCGGATAATTTTGGTTTCTCATTTCCCTTCTTTATATATATATATATATATATATATATATATATATATATATATATATATATATATATATATTAAGTTCCTCTTTCCCCCTCTTTCAAACTCAATAGACATTTGAAAAGAAAAAGGGTTGCAACAGGAATTGCACACTGATACACACACACACAAACACACACACACACACACACATATATATATATATATATATATATATATATATATTAAATTAATAAGCACCTCTCCCTTTTTTTTAAAGGGATATGACTCGAACCTAGGCTCCCGGCTGCTATACTGAAGAGAGGCAGACCTCAATAGTCAGCTTACATATGCTATGTTAGAGTGTCTGGGATCTGTCTAATGTTGCAGGCAGCTGTACTTTGCAGCGGCAGACCCCACGGCTTGCTCGCATCTGTCAGGAGTTGGATACCCCTGCCTAACTGACGACCTTGGAACCTGAAATCCGACCCCCATCCGTGCCATCTCGGTGGACCATGGGAAGCTAACACTTTTAAGGATGGGGTTGGCCAAGGGAAAACTGGCCCCACCTTAGAAATCCATTGCTCATATTGGAGGGATATTCTGCACACAGGCCTGAGGTGTAAGGTCCTACTGTTGTGGATATCAACCCCAAACAATATTCACTTGCGGAGCCCAGCCATTCATTCACGTGCGCGCACGCGCGTGTGTGTGAGTGTTATTTGATTCTTGAAAACATACAGAAAGGTTGAATCTTTCGGCACCTTTCTCCCTTGCCAAACCTGATCTGTATTTATGCACCCCTAAAAAAAATTCTGAGAGTATTATATGACTCTCAAAATGACTGCCCACACCTGCTGCTGTTTGTCAAGCACTTTGTTGTCAGTGACGGATGAATTACAACCTGGATCAGGTTCTCCACTCAAACTTTCTTCACTTTCCACTAAACACCTGGTATTCCCCAAATATTCACTTGTTGCCATAGCAATGAATTAACATTTGTAGCCAAGCTCAAAAAAATCATCTTAATCTGATGACATCCTCATCTCATTTAGTTTTGCATGCATTAGTTCCGGAATATACAAACCATTTTTGTTCAAATATTCTAAACAGAGAATTATTATTCGGAGAAGGACCAATCCTTTGCCACAAGGTTTTCTGTCTTTATTCTTTCTTTATAAATATAATAGCCTTATTCAGTTTTCTGATAAGATTTGCACTAATTGCTGACCACTGACGAGCCTTTATTACCGTGATATCTTTAATTTTTCAAAGTCATTCTTATTCAAACAAGTCAAAATGATTATGTTATACTACCACATTCAATAATAAGAATAAATTTGAAAACATTGAAAATATCGTTGACTAAAAATACTACTTAGTGTCAAATGTAAACGTCAACAAGCATCAAATAAAGAATGTAGTGAGTTAGATTTAAAGTGTAAAATCGGCTTGTGTTTAACTTCGAAGTCCTGTAATTGGATACTTAAAAGCAGGCGTATACTAGACTCCCTCTGACTAAAGTGTGAGATTTCGATTCTCACTGTGGGGTTACTCTTTGTTTTAAATTACACTGTTCAATCGTTGTCGTAGAATTGATGTCCATTTCAAAGTTTCGAAGATGAAGCAACTGAAAGTTAGGATGAAGGTGAAAAAAAATAGTCAAAATTAATAAAAAGAATTTTTTCTCTTCAATACACAAAATACAGATTGGATGCCAACACTGATTCTTGGTTATTAAGTCTGCTTAACAACTGTTTTTCTTTACTACCAATATCTAGTTTGCTGGTACAGAACCTTATTAGATTCACTCACGCGATTTGGTTGTTCAGATGTATTCTGCGGTCTCCTTCAGTTGAAAAATCCGTGCATGTCACATTGAGCATGAAGTTTGAAGCTATTTGGACAATAAAAAAAAAACAATATTGACTTTTTTCCATAAAATTTATAACAGTCAGAAGTATGGTGTGAACGCTCGATCATAAGCATTTTGACAATATTTACATTCATCAGAAACAGACATGCGTTCTCTTGTAAGAAAGAGACATTTAATTAAAATTTCAATTTCTGGCTGTTGTTCTTGATGTTTCACACTCTCTGTCCCTCTCTGTGTCTGTCTGTCTGTCTCTCTCTCTCACACACACACACACATATATGTATATATATATATAAATGTATATATATATATATATATATATATGTATATATATATATATATATATATATATATATATATATATATATATATATATATATATATATATATAACTAAACAGAATTGTTCCAGGAATATATCGCATCTATATATATGTTATAAAAAATGCATATATGATTCGACAAGATGATATTGAATTGCGTTATTACATGTTGAATGTGACATTTGGCGTAGACAACGTAAAGAGAATAAACAATTAAAGAAAATGGTGTTGCTACAGTATTACATTGTCGAGGCCAAATGGTACATTCACCGTATAATAATGGGTGAACATTTCGAATAGGAGTTTCTGTACAATATAAGACAAATTGTAATCATATATATATATTTATATATATATATATATATATATATATATATATATATATATGGGAGACAAGAGTACCGTGGATCACGGGGGCACAGTGAATCATTATGATTTTTACAAATGCTGACACATAATAGTCGGCAACTACTTTCTTTTCACAACACATGCAACATCTTATTTTGCAAAGGAATTGCCTGCTTGAGCATGGCTGCACGGAGCACAAGCTAGAGGGGCTATTTTTTCCCATTAAAAAGCAATATCCAGATGAGCTCGTACTTTTATTATAGAGCCACAACCAAAATTTAGAATTTTTCAAATTGTGCCCTTATGAGTAGAGATTAGGGTTTTATTAGAAATATTCTTTGTCAGAAATGCAATCATTGTGTTATCACTTCAATTCTTTTAATTAAAAGTGTTGTTCTTACAAGCATACATAACGAACTCACGCACTTGTTCATACTAATAAAACATAACCTTATAAGCTGCATACAGATATACTAAAGATAACCCACCATAGATATCTTATTCTTTTCTTCTCGACATTAGTATGAACAATATCATTATTTCATCCCTCCAGGAACTTTGAAAAATAACCCAATCACCATAATAATCTCAGACGTGTCGAAGCAGAACAAACCCAGAATAATTTAAATAATAAATTAACAACTAGGATCATATTAAAGAGAACCTTTAAATAAGAAACAGATTCAAGTGAGAATGAAACACTCTCGGAGAAGAAACTTACCACAAAGATTTATGGATTAACTACATACTGATAACAAAAATGCTCACACCTTAGCCTCCTAATTTATGATTTATAATTACTAAGAAGCATAGTATCCCAGCTAAATAGAACAGAAAACAAATCAAGTAATGACTCACTACAATATATATATATATATATATATATATATATATATATATATATATATATATATATATATATATATATATAAATGTAAAATAAACCGATTCATTCGCCTGAAAAAAAAAGCAAAACGTATATAAGTATATATATTTATATCAACAAACATCGGATATTGATGGTAGTGAGTAAGGTTAAGGGTGTGAAATCAGCTTTTGCTTAACTGCATAATACTGCTCGTGTGCCATGTTAATATAACTGCTTTGTTCTTATTGTCCCCGACATGATTACATGGTGATCGACTGATGATCCCAAGAAGAGAAAAATTACACATCGTACCATAATGAAAAAGTATATGTAAAAAGGGAAGAGAAAAACATTGAAGAAAATTACAAAAAATTACATTGACAGATATTGGGGAATAGGCGACTGAAGTGACACAGAATCATTTTTGAAAAAATTTTTAATGTTCGGTGTTAAAACTGCAGAGCTCTCTTTAATATATATATATATATATATATATATATATATATATATATATATATATATATATATATATCACCACAGACTTCATCACTGACTGAATCAAGTCCCACACAACAGGATGACCCTAGCAGATGGGATCCCGTTTTTTGCTCACAAAGCAAAGCTCCTGATGGTGGACTTCCGTTCCCCGGCAAACTTATAACCATTGAATGGTACACACACACAGCACACATTACTGAAGATGGGAATACACCTTGAAACATGTCTAGACCATCCATGAAAACATTTACAGATCAATAAACCTAGTTTCCATACACTTTCACTCCTGAATCTATCCCACTTCTTATAGTTTAAATTATATATATATATATATATATATATATATATATATATATTTATGAATTTAGGTGTGTGCCTGCTTGTGTCGGCGCGTATATTTTTGTGTTTGACAATGTGTTTACATGCGATTAAGCAACATGATAAATAAAAATGAATAGGTTATATTTTTCTGAATGTTCGTGATACTGTCGGTTACTTTCAACAATTTTCTTTATAACCTCATAGCAGTATTCCATCCATCACTGTCTTAAGAGAGGGAGAGAGAAAAAAAAAGACCTGCCGAATTCCCTGGTTGAATCACTGTAAGCCAGAGCCAAACGCAAAAATAAGATGGCGTCATAGTTTAACGAGACACTGCTGCCAGTGTTTACAATCTACACGATGGTCTGAACTCGACAAATTGTTTGTCTTTGCAAATTGAATTGCGTGATGATAAGAAGTCGGTGTGCCAAATAAACGCCATAAAGATCTTCGAAATATATGATTTATCCATTCAAATATATCTGTTTATATTTTGATTCCAAACAAAGAAAAGCGCCTGCTAAAAATCATGTGTTTAACAAGCGAGGACAATTAGTAATCGAAGAACTCAATTTAACCACGATTTATTCAAATCAAGGAATCTATTGAATGCATAAAAGGAAACACAAAGAATTTTCAAACCATAACAAATAAGCGTAGTAACCCAATACATGTTCGTACGTCGGTCAAAACCCCCTTGCAGGCTTTATGTTCCCTCTCCTTCGTCTAAACAAATTTAATTGTCTTCGTAAAACGTACAGCAGGTAGTTGTTTACTTTGATACAAACAAAATATATTTGATCTCTGCATTGGTCGGTCATCTGTTATTCAAGGAAGTAAAGTTCCTTCGTTAAGTTTATTTATTAAATATCGATTGCTCGCAAGTGTGTTTTCATAACTACATTTTCAAAACTTTATGAGATAGAAATGAATATTTATAAGTGTTGATTCTACAAGAATGATTAGCGAAATATAGGCTACACATCTTAGTTTAAAAGAACTATTCTAGTAACAGGTGATATCTTATATATAATAATTATTGTCATAACTTCGATTTTCACTTAAATTTCTGCATCCTTTTCTATTTATCTACCGTAAATGAAATTTATAAAATACAGTTTTACTCAAGTCCACTCTTATATTTCAGTCTGTTCTGGGTAAGTTAAAAATACACTGAAATGAATATCTTGTTAAGAGATCATCATCATCATCATCATAAATTTACGTGGAACCTAACCAAGTGACAGAATTGCAGACTGAGAACCATGCATATTATGATAGTGAAAGAATCATGCTCAACGTCACATGGAGAGATCACAAAACAGAACAGTATATAAATGAAAAGACGGGAGTCCAAGACACCAAAGGAAATGTTAGAAAACACAAATGGTAATGGGCTGGTCATGTTGCAAGAATTGTCGACAACCGTTGGACATCACAACTGGCAACATAGATCCTCAGAGATCAAATGCAGAATCGAGGCCGGCAGAACATGAGATAGAGAGGGGTGTGGTGAATCCTGTAAAATCGAATACGCAGAGCTGGGCAAGGTAGACCACTACATCAAGATAGGACACTTGATCTTCATGAAATCCTCAAAAGAAGGAGAGATCAAACGAAGAATCACTCTAAGATGGCAAGCCTTCTGGAAATAAAGCTCAACCTTTAAGAACTAGAAAATTTCTTCACTTTCAATTTTATTAACGCTTGCTGGAAATACCCGACTCCCGGGCGGTTGTTCACAGCTATGTGGGTCCTATGATTGTGAAACGACTAGTTAAGTAATGATTTCATGTACTAAAACCATAGGTTCTATATAATTGGGTAATGCTACCCAGATGGCTCGCATTTCAGCTTATATATATTGATGAAAATGACTATTGGATTGTGAAAAAAAAAATATCAAAATAAAAGCAGATGTTACACCACTAACATTTCTATTAACATGAAGGTAAGTTTCAATGAATTTCGAAGGTTGCAATGTAGAGAAAACCAAAAAATGCATCATAAAATGCCCATGCAATAATTAATTTGTAGCACCTACCTCTTCCTTCGATTTCTCTTTTCATAATCAAATGGAGTGATTGCAATCGTCATTTTCATCAGCATTCTGTCGGATCACCCACCTCCACAAAATAGTGGTAGTATACAATCACACACACACACACATATATATATATATATATATATGAGTATTGTGTGTGTGTGTGTGTATGTGTGTGTGCAAAATACATTGAACTCTAAAATGATGCTGTCTTCATTTGTGCATTAATCTTCTATTCCAGCAGTATTTAAAGAAATTTGTCTCATGGTAGAAAAATGTAGTCTTGTTTCTCTCCAGATTATCATTATTACTGTATTCTGTTGGGTCCTCAAAGGAAGCTGCATTCCTGAGTGCTTTTACTGATCTCCGTCAAGCTTTAAATGTATTGATCAATCTTTCCCATCCGTTGAGTTACCCAAAGTTCCCCGTGTCTTACCGGACACCTAATACATATCTTGAAACCATTCTTAAATGACCAAAATATCAAATCCCCTTCCCTAGTACATGATAGACCCAACGCATTCCAGACAGTAAGGTAACATTTCACTCCCATGTGCTCTGACAATAAAGAATATTCAAAGACATCCATATTGTTTATGAATTTATTAGATGATCAAATCGCTGACAGTCCTGTCAGCATCAGAAAATCTCTCTAGGATATGGGATATATATTCAAATCTCGAAACAAAATCTCGTTCATTTTCTGATCTACACTGATAACTCAACAGCCGAAAAATAATAACCAGAAATGAGATGAAAAAATTACCAATGATAATGAAATTATTGTTTGTTATTCATAAAAAAAATAACCATTTTCAGATTTGTTAGAATTTTCAACAACCATTTCATGGAAATACATTCAATATATTTCTAATTGCTATCATGGGTAAGTTCTTTATTCTAGTAGTTCTAATTGAGGAGTAGGTAGCAGGAAGAATGTTGGAGACAAAGGATTGTCCCCTTACGGTTAGATGTTGGCGGTAGCGTCCAAGAGATTTGGAGGGAAAAAGAGAGATGTAAGAAGACAATGCGCTCCAAATATGAACTTGGATGCATAGATGAAAAAGAGTTAATATTTGGATGGGCAAATAAGACGTACATTTAGTACGACAACATCAATCATAAAGGACAAATGAAAATCAAGTACACATAATGAATACATGTATCTAATCGACGTCGTAAAGAGATGGGAAGAAAGAGATAGCAGAAGGTGGGAGATTTGTCCTTGATAGTAATGGCGCTGGAGTCGAAGTGGAGTTGTCTGAACTGCTTGTGAATCTATATGGCTTGGATCGTACAAAGAATACGTATAAACCGGATTCAGAGTGCTAGCTGGATAGCGAAGTTGTGACTGACAGACTATGAACACAGAACACGGAATTTTATCCATGCGTGTTTCCTGATGTTGAGAAAATTTGGAAAGATCATTATGAGTATCAGATAGTAGAAAGCAGAACCATTTCATTCACGAGAATGAGTGGTGTATATGCGTTTCAAGCACGTGGTGAAGATACGATGGCGTAGTTGAGTAACTCTGCGTATGTGTGATGGCTCAGCGTCGGTGAAGTGAAATGGGCAAAGTTAGTTCAGATATAGGTCACCTGGGGAAAAATGTTCAAGATTGGATTGGCTTGGAGGTCGGCAAAATGATAAGAATCTTAGGGCGAAGGGGAGATTCCAGGGCTTTTATAGGGGTCGTCGTCGGAAGTGAGGTATCTTGCTCAAAAGTGGTTTCGTATTTAATTCCTAACTAGAAGTATACAGAGCGGTACACTATATTCTAATTGTAATTTTAAAAAAATCTATGTATGAATTCATTTTTAGTTTCTTGTCCTTTGTCATTATTCATTTTTTCGCTTCTCTTTAAATAAAGTTACCTGTTTGCATAACCATTAATCACGAAGGGGATTCATTAAACAAATACGTCAAAACATTCATTTCCATGATTATATATATATATGATTAGAATTTGATACATATGATCTGACAAAATGATTATAATAGATCTACATATATAGAGAAAATCTTTTTGAAATGATCTCCCTTCGTTACAATGTTAATGTATCACCCGACCTAGATGACGTAAATAGAGAGGAACGACGTTAAACTTCTTTCGTAAACGAAGTCGAACCTCTTGATTGAGTGGGTGGCTATCCCTAACACACTGCAGGGGTGTCAAATGGCTAACCTTATCTATCATCTTGGCTTATGTAGGCGAGACCCGTCAAATGAATCCATTCAAGATGTCTCTATCATCCGTTTAGCATGTGAAAAAGATTTACATCGAAATTCACGCTAACAAACACACGCACAAACACACATATATATATATATATATGTGTGTATAATTAACGTATTCATATTCACATATGCCCACGTAAAAGTATCCCTTACAAAAATATCATTCAAGAATAATATTTCAAATTTAAAGATGAGATATCTAATCGAACTCGGTTCCCAATGCTCCTGTTTTATCTCAGCAGAAAGGGAAATCTAATCAATAATTTGATACCATTTTTGTACCGACTGGATTTGAACTGGGTATACGGAGGCACGTTTTGGCTTCTCTCATCACTTCCAACTGAATTCACAATTATTCTACCACTCCTAAGCTTGGGTCAAGTAATTTTTTTTACCTAAAAGATGAATATTTCTGGTAGCGGGTGACCATTGACAGCTAAACCCTGAATTTGGCAATTCAAGTCACAAATCTTTTTTTGAGAGTCGTAGTACTCATTACACCGTGTGCATTGAAAATCAGGGGAAAAGGAAGGGATTATCCATGATCAAGAATTAATATGAGCATTATTGACAGAAAAGTTTTATTATATGTACCATATATAGTCATTAATGATTTTATTGTAGAAGTACATTTAAAATGATTTTACAATAGAAATGTATTTCAAATGACTTTACTATAGGAATGCATTGATGAAACAATAGTCAGTGGTCAGGAATGAAAGCAAGCTTAACCCACAGGATAAGTATGAATTTATGAGTATACTTCCAATGTATTGCGAATGATGATTTCATTCTTGATTTTTTTGTGAACATTTTAGGATAAAAATGCATTGAGAACCAGAGACAGGCATGTTTCAGCGGCCAGTAATACTTGCAAGCGTTACTGAGAAATAAAGGCTATAATATGAATGTATAAATGAATACATTTCAAATGGTTTCAGCATAGGGAAGAATCGCAAAAAATGTATTGTACAAATGCATTGTGATGGTAGACTCACTGACCATAAGTGTACGGGAACTCTTTTGTAAAAGAGACAAAGAACTCGATTGACACGGTTTTGCCCGAAAAACACAGGTTTGCCCAAAATTTTACAGTTTTATCCGCATTGGAAGACAGGAAAAAGCGAAGAGAAACGACTGAAATTGGCATTGCCGAAAGGCAGTCTGCAAGCTTGCAAAAAGATAGTTCATAGTTCTTTCAAAACTCAAAAACGGGAAATAATTGTATCAAAGGTTAAGTGAAATGTATTCTAACATAAAATTTGTTATTTGCATGTGGCAGTACGCACTCCAAGTCTGAACTTTTTTTTTAAACAGAGGGATTTGATCATTCATTTTATTAGTTCATAGGTTACTTCTGAAATACGAAAAAAAAATTGGTTTCCTACTAAAAAGAAAGATGAAACTTTCAGGTACTGTAATGTGTGTTGAAAAGTATAAAACTTTCTCTGCTGTAAAGGGGATAATATTCATATAAAGGACCTTTGAAAATCGCCTGATGTATTCAACTGAAGAAAAAGTTTCCAGCATTTTTTGTGCATAACTTTTTATTCATATAAGTTCGTAGCATCATTATTTTTTTATTATTTTTTTCGCTACTTTTTTTGCCTTCCGCCATCTTCCTGACAAAATGTTTTTTCCACCATATGAGGTTGATGCAAAACTATCCAGCATATTTTTGACAAAATCCTTCGAAATATATAAATCTGCATCCTTACGCTCTGTTCCACAGCGAGGTATTTAGAAATAGATATCTCGTCACTGGTATGCCACTTTGGTTGACAGAGGGAAGAGTGGGTGATTAAGCATTTGGGAAAAACGCAACTACTGCTCACGTATCAATAACGGTAAAAAGGTGTTACATCCTCCATTATTATCATTATTATTATTATTATTATTATTATTATTATTATTATTATTATTATTTGGAATGTCACACCAGTTGCCAGGTGGTAACTGCTGGAGTTTGAGTGACAGCAAGTCTCCTCAAGTCTCCAGCCCTCCTCTCTTAGTACTCATAGGTCACAGTAATTCTGCAATTTACAGTTTCACACCGGTTGCCCAGTGGTTATCGCTGAAGGCTGAGTGACAATAAGTCTCCTCAGGTCTTCAGCTAACGTCTCCTCTCTCTTTCGCATATCATGACAGAGCTACAATTCGTTGCAGTACTTATATCTCTAGCACCTTCCTCAGTATCCGTGCAGCTCCCAGTAGTGCAGTGGTCTGTACGGTCTCTACCCTTTCCCTAATCCTGATCTCCTCCAGTCTCACCCTCAGCGTTTGGGGGACAGTTCTTAATGCGCCCACTATGACCGGTACTACCCTGGTTTTCATGTTCCACATCTTCCTTAACTCTCTTGCTAGGTCCTGGTATTTTTCCCTTTTTTCTCCCTCCTTCTTTTTTACTCTATGGTCTGCAGGCACAGCAACGTCTACTATTTGGCAGGCCTTCCCTTTTTTGTCTACTATTACTAAGTCCGGTCTTCTTGCCTGGATGAGGTGGTCAGTTTGGATGTCTAAGTCCCAGAGTAGTTTGTGGTTGTCATTCTCCAAAACTGCCTCTGGCTTGTGCTGATACCACTTTTCCACATGGTGGAATCCCATTTATTATTATTATTATTATTATTATTATTATTATTATTATTATTATTATTATTATTATTATTATTATTATTATTATTATTGTCGCTAAACCAGAAACCTAAAAACAATTAAAAACAAGAAAAGGCGTTTTTATGTGCCATCAAATAATGAAGGGAGTTCTTATAATGCATGATGTACTCAGCTTTTTGTTGCTACTCCTGTGATTTCATGCCTTTTCGAGGGGGTATTTGTGCAAATTGAACATAAACAGTCTCAGTCAGAATTCAAACTCGTTTCGATAATTTCGCCTTCCCTGTCGATTACGTTACATCACAGCACAACACTAAAACGTGCCATAGAGTACCGAATATAGTATTGTATCGTAATTCTGCCGAGATAATGGTATAAGCAAATAATCTGTGACTATAAAAATAACTGTGTTCAAACATACTGCGACGACTTGGAGTAATATCTGAAAGCGTCAGGTGAGGGAGCTTTGTGGTCTTGAATCGAGGTAAGTGAATATGAAATGTAACTTAGGATATGCTAAACGGAAAGAAAAAGAAAACAATCAAATCCCCGCAAGTGTTTCGTAAAGAGGGCGTAGGTTAGCAAAACGATAAGTTACGATGAAAAAAAAAATGAAAATAAACACGAACTGCAGAGAATTTTATTATGGAAACATGAATCGGAGATTATATTCCCTTCATGAGAGTAGAGCGCACCTGATGCTGGTGGGCGTTGTAATGATGCAGCAGAGGAGGAAAGTGTTTGCATAGAGCTCAAGAAAAACACTACTTACAGGTGAGAGGATGTTGGCTGAAGTGATTAGAGGTAGATAGAGAGTCGCTTTTGACTCATTTTGTGTTTTATTCAGTTGGTGTTGATCGTGGCGTGTATTAGTCACAATCTTATGTCTACATCGACATATGTGCAATGAGAGGGGCGTTGGGATATGATTGTGTGGTCTCAAGGGTAGTAATTGGTGGGGGGGGGTTATTGCTGAAACATGGAGCCTAACCAAGAGACGGACTCTCTAACAGAGAACAGTTCAACGTGCTAATGAACGAATCATGCTCAACTTCACTTTGAGAGATCACGATGTATTGGGGGAAAAAAACAGAAGTCCGAGACTTAGACTCTATTAGAAAAACTCAAACGACAATGAGCTGGCCTTGTTGCAAGAAAGGCAGACAATAGATGGACATCACGACTCGCAATATCAAATATATCTATTGAATGAGCGTTCAGTGGAATTGTAATTAGAACACAAAACTGGGAAGAATTGCTCCCTCGTGACGGCAGCTGAACTCCATGATTAATGAGCTGGACCAAACTCGTGATCAAATTAAAATGACTAATTTTCATGGATTTGATTGACGTGAAGTGAGGGAGGGACTTGGGAGAATTCAATAGCTTATATTTAACCTTCAAAAGCAAGAATATTCCGCTACTGATGAAAACTAATGCTCCTCCTGACAGTCACCTATGGAGCTGAAGCATGGAACTTAATCAAAATACTGACCATAATAATGAAAACCGTGCAGCCTGTACAAGGGAGAATTATGCACAACAGAACTTGAGAGATCAAAAGACAACACAATATATTAGAGGAAAAACAACACAGTACACCAGGGAGAAATCAGGAGTCCGAAATATCATAGAATCCAACAGAAAACTTAAATGGCAATGGGCTGGCCATGTTGCAGGGATGGCAGACGATCAATGGACATCACGATTCACAACATGGATCCCCAGAGATCATTCATGATAGAGAGCAGTGGCTGATCTTTGAGAGGCTCTACATCCGACGATGGACGATAAATACTGATGATGATGATGGTGGTGTTGGTGATGATGATAATGATGATGATGATATATATTCCGAAACACGTGTGAACATATAGATTTGTTCAAATAATAAATTGTAGCTGATATATACGAAGCATTCCATTTATTACAATAACACAAGAAGCAAATTATAGTTATCCGATTGCAATTCCTTCCTGCAAAAAAGAGAACACACTCTTTCCAAATGGATTATACACTTGAAGAAAGCTCTAGAATGGATCCGTCAAAAAAAAAAAAAAATAAAGAAGCTGCAAGTACAAAAACAACAAAAAATGCTTAGTTCAACAGCAATAGTTTGTGCAACTGCAAGAATAATCATCAACACGTCCTTCAATAGAAACTGTATTGTAAAGATGGTCGTCAGATGGATCGGTTGGAAATATGCAGTAACAGCATCAGAAACGAAAATGAATGAGTTCAGTTGTCAGAACAAATATTGAAATTGAAACGACACTCCAATCATGCAGCAAAATCATCAATCGATTTCTTTGTCAAGAGAGAAATATATTCTCTGTTCCAAAGCATTGTTCAAACCAGTTGACTGAAACACTTGAATTTTTTCTTTTTGCAACTTCACCCAAAAGTTTTTTTCCGATTCACCAGGCTTCAGGTTCTGAGATTTTCTGAGACATTCTTCATCCTTGAGCAGAAAATCGACTTTGTTTCAATTTTCACGCCGACTGCATCATTATTTTAGGCTTCATTGATCGACGGTACATTTTTCCCTAGAATGAGTATTAGTAAACAATGTCGATGGTACGTTTTACATTCAGCCATCGTTTTCCCAGGAACTATTAAGCAAACAATTCTCAGAGTATGTACGTAGAGGCAATAAACACTGAGTTAACTTCAAAGACACATCCAAGATTTAACTAACATTGTGCTAGGAATATTTATTCTAGCTCTATAGATATAGATATACTATGTACTAAATTCGTTCCTTCACCTTACTCACTCTCTCATCTTATATATATATATATATATATATATATATATATATATATATATATATATATATATATATATATATATATATAAACATTTGATATATATTCCCTAAAAATGTTTTGTACGTTATTGCAGTTCTAAATTGGACGATAAATGATTACCAGCATGCTGTTTAGCTCAATGGTAAGAGCAGCATCGTGTGAAGACGGTTTCCTATTGCAGGTTCCTATACGCAGGTTCGATCCTAGCAGCAGCCTATTCTTTTTTGCTTATTCTATTATTGCTTTCCAAGCCAACTGAGAGATAGATAGATAGATAGATAGATAGAGAGAGAGAGAGAGAGAGAGAGAGAGAGAGGTTTCCCCCGTTACCCAAAATTAAACTGCTCCAATAAAAACCTTACCAAGCGCCTCAAAATGTCACGCTTTATCCGATATTCTTGGCCTTTTGCCCGACTTGCTGTAAAAACGAACAATGGTGTCCTACAAAGCGGGATGCATATCATTATTTTCTCTCGATTCCAATAAACAGCCTGCATCACTGACCGGAAATCTCCATGGGTAAAAAAAACACGATGGCTTTCCTGAGAATTCATTACTTAATTCAGAAGAGTGCGTTTTCCATATACCTTTTTTTTGTTTAGTTTTGCTTTTCGCCTTCAGTTTCACTGTTATAGCAAGTCATTCGACTGTGATAACGCCCACAAAGATATGGACAGTCATTATGACAAACAATGCTAGGATTCACACAATTCTACAACTACAGCAAATACTGTTTAGCCATCTTTTATGAACGAAATAACCCGGACTGTGCTGACGAGTTGAAGCATAATTACCGACCGTGTCGGTCCAGAGCGTTCGATAGATGGGATAGAAAGTAGCGAGCAATATAACCTTCAATGATTACCTCATAATGTGATACTTTCAATAATACCAGGTCCGCTATTTTACACATGCTATCTTGCGTGAAAATAATAAAACCACAATAAAGAGAGACCGAATGGGCTGCTGAGCTATTGAAAGAAAGTGTGCTTTATTATGTTTCAAGAAATCACCACACAAATTTCTATTCAGTGTTGGGATTTCAAGAAAACGTGTTTTTAAGAAATACTTACACGTTATACTCGTAAGTTATTTTGAACTAGTGCAAAAAACGAAGGTAACTCCGTTGACCAAGTGTGGATTTAATTTGATTCAAAATCATTGGCTGTTTTGTTAATATTTCAATGTTTATTCGTATCACCCTCAGACCCCAATGAATTGAAATTGTTTTCTACTTGTTTGCATGAGTAAAAACGTGCAGAAAAGACGATGCCTAATGATATGGAATTGAACAGAAAGATGGAGTTGTATAGAAGTAATACAAAAGGGCAACAACAGTTAAAGCAAAACATGGAGAGTCCTGTGGTGTGATGGGGAGAAGAGGTCGGTAGTTGATGTTGAACAACGCATATAGGAAGCCACTTCAGTTCATCATATTCCGAGGATGATGTGAATAAATATCGAAATATGGGTGCCTCAACATGATGTAGTGGTTAGTAAGCTGGTTTTATAAATCATCATCACGAAGTTCAATACCTGCTATGTACCCAATACTTGAGGGTTTGTGTCTGAAAACTAAGCAAAATTCAGTAAATAACTAAACTCTGAATTATTTAATAAAAACAAGAAATAAACTACGACTCTTAATTACCTACATGAATGTTTTAGTAACTTTTGACAGCAAGTCTGTAAGTTTTACATTGGAAATTAGGAAAAAAGAGATTGTGACTTGTCAAGAATTAATGCAATTGGTACTGACTTTTGACTATTGGATGTTACATCTCATGGAATAATAATAATGACCTTTCTCAAAAAAGACGAGCTGGTCAGATTTATTTTATGATTAGTGAGTAGACCGCATCGGAATCATTACGAGATATGGAAGTTCATTGCTGTAATTGATTAATCCCATAGCATAAACAGAGAAAGTGGTCTATATCTTTTCTACCGCTATGTTCGTTTAGCTAAGTTTTATTTCATGATTGCTTTTCTGTTATGAAACTTGATATTTTCACTGTTTGTATACGCTAATAGAGACTCAGCTTTGGACAGAGAAAAAATCCATAACATATTGTCTTTTTTTACCCTCTAAACCTTGTGATGCGTATTAGTCAACTATGATTCATCAGACTAATTATTATACAATTGTTAAAGCGCAAAAAATATCCCCTTTGGAGAGCTATCAGCTCTGACCTAACACGACACCACCGCTCATGCTTATTTACTTACAGTTTATTTAATTTGTTTTCTAGTTTTTGATATCATTTTCAGCATTGATGTGTTAAATGAGTTGCTTTTTTTTTTGGCGTTTTTTTTTCAGATGCCAGTTCAGTGCCTGATATTTTTGCAACTATTTCCATTCTTCAAAGCATCTCTCTTCTTTTCGGTTCGAATTAGGTACAAATCATTCTTGTAAAGGTTATGAGGAAAAATAACATTACATTTATTCGATTAATTCACCAATAGTATTCGTAAAACAATGCGCACATTTAACAAGAGAGCCAGAGTTTTTTTCTACGAACTTGAATCGTAGGAAATTATCTCTCTCTCTCTCTCTCTATCTATCTATCTATCTATATATATATATATATACATAAACACACACATATATATACACACACACACACACACACACACACACATATATATATATATATATATATATATATATATATATATATATATATATATATATATCTGGAGGACAAGATGGAAGGGAAATTGAATTGCTGTTGGAAAAAAAAAACAATTTGTTGCATTCATATGTTCCGTCTCCGGGCTTCATCAAAATATAAGGAAATGCAAAAATGTACGGGGATCTTATTTGAAAATTCATGAAATTAAGATGTTATCGCTGGTTGATAAGAATCTATAACTACCCAAACACATCTGTATTTCCTTACTTTCAAATGAAACCATCGGGCAAAATATGTCAATGTAATAGATTCTTTCATTTTTAACAACAATTCAATTTTCTCTCCACATTGTCTTCTTAATATCATCTTGTCAGATAATTTGTTATCTATTCTCTCTCTCTCTTTGTCGATAACACACACTCTCTTTCTATCTATCTTTCAATATATATATATATATATATATATATATATATATATATATATATATATATATGTATATATATAGAACTTGTCATAAGTATTTGAACAAACATATTACTTTTAATCCCTTGCATTTTAGAGTCAAATATTATGTTCCAATCAGCACAACAAGGCACGTATTTAATCATGTTTTGTGGTCGTGCCTGATAGATTTCTGCAAAATGTTCCTTAATAAAATTAGATTGTCAGATGGAAAAAAAATTATTTTCTTTCATCCTTCCGAAATTCTGTTCAGGATCGACCAAGGAAATTGAAAAGGGGAACTCACAATGCTCTATGGAAGGGTTTCCAAACAAATAAGTTAATTTGCATTCATCCCTGCTCAAAATCGTTAATGTCTCAGTGGCTAATATCTGTGCATTGAACAGTCTGGATATAATAATAACTAAATCGATTGGCCTACTCAATCGCTTAGGTGGATATGTATTTTCGATCGTTGCCAGAGGTCGGTATTTGGGAATGGGTAAAAAATGAATAAGATATGTGTACCTCCCGTAAGTGAATCACCATTGATCGCACGTTTTATTAGAAATAATTACCTTGTAGTTTATCTAAAATCATCTGGAAGAATAGTTTTTTTAATCTAAAATTATCTAAAAATACCAGCGCAAGGCTAGAGCGCTGTTGACCTCAAAATAACCATAGACACCACAAGAAAGACATTAATAGATTTAAAAAATGTTTTTAAATAGTGCTTAGTGATTTATTCATGCAAATTTTCAATGTTGTAATCCCATAAATGTGACAAAGAACCCTTTGACATTTGTAACGGCAATAGCAACATGTTTAAATGCCGGAACATCTTACTTGATTATGATCTTTCCTTTCAACAAAGAGTGTACACCTAAAGAAAGCTGTAGAAGGGATTGGCCGAAACGTTTAGGTAACATCAAATTAAAAGCAAATGATGAGTTAATCGTTTGCTCCCCGCCCTGGCATTGGTTAAGATGTTTATAAACTCACGCCAAGTGAGGCACACGTCTATATTTATGTGACATTCTGTGAAGGAAGAACTCTCTAGCAGAGGATTGTAGCCTTTTGAATTGAAATTAGCACCGTATCGGAAGGATCCTCCTTATTGCTGCTGCTTTGAGGTGGAAAGGAATATATTTGACAAATCTGCAGTTATTCATATAGCCATCTTTTTTTTCATCTCCGATATTGAAAAAATCATTCCAATTTAAGAGTAAGATCCGTTAATTTTGGAGAATAAGAAACACTTTCATTACGTTTATTACTCCTCTTTCTGTTTAAGAACAATGGCGTCCTGTTGGTTTTCAATTGACCGATTTTCTGAGGAGTAGAAACGTCGATATATATATATATATATATATATATATATATATATATATATATCAATTTGCATACTGACATTTTTACCCGGTGGACAATGCCAACTGAATACAGATGCATATTATGGAACAAAACTTTGTTTATTCATGAATGTAATTGCCTTTCCCTTATTTTTTTCCAGCTCTACCTTAGCACTGAGGCCGTATCTCCCTTCGATCCATCCAATTGCTCATATCAGAGACATTTTGGAATTTATTTCCAAAGCTCTCTATTTAAGACAATGAACAATAGAAGAAGCATTGATACATAATGAAAAATAAATCTGTTTTTCTGTAGCCTTGAAATAAGTGCACGGGTCTTTTGTTATATCATCATTATAACAAGGTTCCTTTCGGATGTTTTGGCATGAATTCTCTTCGTCCTCATATATCTGTCAGTTGCTTCATTGGAATAAATTGGCATTTATTCTTTCAGATTCGGGCTTCGGTGAGATCTTCCTGAGGTGAAAAGCAGTGTCTACGTCGTCTATTATTTTTCTTATCTTTTTCTCTATGGCATTGTTCGCTTGTTTACGTATTACGATTCTGTATGGGAGATTACATGTATTAACTAAACATAACTTAGCTACAAGGCAAGCCGCAATATAGTATCTGTTTACTACACCTATCTATGTCTTTCACGAAGCCAAAGACGAGATGTATTGGTGTAAAAAGATTGTTTTGTGTCAAATTCACAAGTAAAGATGGCCCGCTAGCATAAAAATCAGCATTCAAAATCCTGGATCTTTGCTTGAACTCAAACACTGGCCAACTATCTAATCTGAAATTCAGACTGCTATAGAACTATATACTAAATGCATCCTTGTCTACCGCCATTACAAACTAGCGAGATATTAGGGTAGGGGATTGTATTACGATTATTGTCCAGGTAAAGAGGACGCAGAAGCCTTGGAAAATCAGCATCCCAGATCATTGATGTTTGCTTCGACTTGAACACTGACCATCAACCTCAGAGGCAAATACGTAAAAATCTTACCAACAAAGCAATTCATCTTTACTTAGCTTGGCTTAGTCTTGTACCAAGCCGAATATGAAAAGTAAAAGGGCAGGAAGAACGTTTTTTTATTCAACTTTCAATTGGATAGGGCCTATCTTGAAAATTAACTTTTGGTTTATAGCTGAGGCTGAACAATGACCAGTGGCTTTAATGGCGAACACACAACCATCTCATTTCAAAGGTAGGAACTGGGTGACCGGGAGAAAATTTTCTGTTTTCTCCTGATGATTAGAAAAGAGAAAAAGATTACAAATGCAATGCTCTGCTTATCGAAGAAAAATTAACTGTACGTGCATCTCTGTTTGTTTTTTTTTACACAGGGGACCTGGTTGATAAACTAAATTTACCGATCAGCATATAAGATATTAGAAAATACTAATTAAAAAAATTCCGATCTCCGTGATAAAGATATTTATCATCATCATCATCATCATCATCATCATTCTTTTAGCGTCCGTCGTTGGACATAGACTTGTCCCAGGATCTGCCATATTTCTCTATCATGGGCGTCACAGAGTCAGTATTTTTTGAATTTGTCATGTTCATCTCTCCATCTCGTATTTTGTTGGCTTCACATGTGGTCTCTGGGGATCCATGTCATGAGTCATGATGTCCATCGCTTGTCTGCTATTCTTGCAACATAACCAGCCCATTGCCATTTGAGTTTTGCCATAGATTCTATGATGTCTCAGACCCTCGTTTTCTTTCTGATATGTAGTGCTGTCTTGTGATCTCTCCATGTCAGGTTGAGCATATAACAACACATTAAAAAAGAAGAAGATGAAAACGGTACACAACCTTTCAATATGGAATAATAATTGAATATTTGGATTATTTTTACTTGTTCTTCTTCTTTCATTGTAATGAGATATGACATTTTGCTATTGAGTCATGGTCGGTTGATATTGTCTTCTCACAGATCACCACTAGTGTCGTGAGTTGCTTGAATTCCATGATGATATCTTTCCATCATGAACTTTCGACTAATTTTCTCTATCATACTATTGATTTTTCATCCAACGGTCGATTATTAAAGTAAGCGGTATGAAACCAAAATAAAGAAGTATCTTCTGTCAAAACCTGAAGAAACATTTGATATCTTAACCGAGGATTGTACTTAATGAAACATCCAGTTTTTATCTGATGAAGTAATGTGAAATATATAATTTGAATGTTGGGTAATTGTCTTTTACACATTTGTTCTTATTATTATTATCTGACCTGTCTTTGAGAATCACTGTCTTTGGAGTTGCAAACTAAGGTACCTTGGTTTTCGATCCTTCCCGGTAGACCGTCGTAATTCTGTTTTTTTTTTCTTAGTCGACCTACCATAGTTGAGCTATTCACAGACAAAAGGGGTCCGAATTCTTCAGTGACAGTAACAGGGGAAACAATGATTGACGTCCGTCTCCAAACCGGTCATTTTGCAAGCTTCTCGAATGCTTACTGTCATTCCATTCCTTTTAGCTTCGAGGCTATCTTATGTTGCTTGGTCTTGGTTCTGTACTCTTTGTTTGCCCACGTACGAGAAAACAAAGGAGACATGAAAGTGACAGAGTTAATCGCAACGAATAAGGCAGGTTACAGCTCGACAAGCGTCCTCTATCTTATCTCGACAAGATGATTAACTTGCATCAGAGGACGCCAGCCCAGAAAGATCAATAACCCGACCGAAGAGATACCAAATTTGGTAGAAACAAATGCACGACCCGAAACTTCTGAATGAAAAAGATCCATTCAATTGACAAAGTAACATGCGATTCATGATATACCCTTGCATCACGATCAAAAAGAACAATCCTGTTTTATTGCCCTGCTGCCGTCAAAAATCCCAAAGAAACATTTCGTAAGTCAGAATGGCGTAAAGTGAGGAAGAAACTACACAATCTATAAAGGAAACTCCTTGGGGCATCCTTAGACCCGAAAATAGCCCTTTTTTTCATGTCGGTCAGTTCAACATAAAGCGTAACACCCTTACGAACTCTTTTAGGCTTTTTCTGATCCCTTGAGGCACATTTTGTTCACAGGTGCACAAAATAAATCGTGGAAAGCACAGATGCTCAAAAACACAGTTCGAAACTATGGCAACTTGAGGTCTTTCGTAAAAGTGAAGTGACATAAAGAAAACTTTCGATAAATGGTTTGGATATTGGAATCCCTTTATTTATCTTCTGGCATTTACACACCTTGATTCAAGAAAACACGACAACAAACAATGAGAATTGAAGCGTGGGTTGAATGTTTGCGTTGCGACATTTTGCAATTGGGGAGTGCCTGCTCGTCTCAAGTGTTTAACTTCCTGACTTTTATGTGGAAGACTGACCGCTTATGTCAGGGGTATATACGATTTTTTTTCCAGCTGCGAAGCGAGTCCACCCCTCGACTTTGTTCCTTATTGTGAAATTTCCATAGTCACCTCTTAAGAAATTGTATGTAAGTGAAAATGCAAGTCCAGGAATATGTGAGCAGTAGTTTGTGAAGAATCCAATTAGAGACAAACTCTCGACAGAAGTAATAACCCGCTGAAAAAAAAAATGTTACTTGAAACTTGTAAATCAATTTATTAGTTTATCTAAAATCCAATATTCATCATATTTAATTGCAAAATTTTTTGAACAAATATATTTACTTTTTTCAACTTAGAAAATTTTCGAGTTGGTCTTGAAAAACACTTTTTTCAGCGTTGCATGTTATTGCACTATTGATATTTCCAGGAGTTACTAAGGTGCAATGCCCCCAGTTTGGGGACAAAGTAAGAGCCGGACCCTCTAGAGTAGTAGTGATCAGTTAGGTAAGCTTAACTACTATTGTTTTATTCCCAGTTGCTAAGTTTAGCTTATTACAATACAAAGCAACGGGTACGAAGACGTATTGAGTGCTAAATTCACTTCAGTAATGATGCCAGCAGTTAACAACAATTTCTCACTTGGTTTGGATGCCGATTCCGAAAAATTAATGGTTTCCCTATATCACGTCTGGTTTTAATTATGCATATAACCCCTATATCGCCTGCCTTGTCGTATGATTTATTAAGGAAATCGTATAAAGGATATTGCATTAGGAAAATAATAATAAATGTTAATAGATAATTGATTTTGATAAATTGAATCAATTACTTTTTATAATTGTATTTATAATACATCCACATTTTAGTTTGTCCTCAGGTTGTTCTCAGACTCTAATTGAGATCCCAATTTTTGAAAATTCTTATTATTTTTACTTTCATCTGAATTCTTATTAATTGAAATTTGATTACATCATTCAATCATTATTATTATTATTATTATCATTATTATCATTATCATTATTATTATTATTATTATTATTATTATTATTATTATTATTATTATTATTATTATTATTATTATTATTATCAGTAGTAGTAGTAGCAGTATTAGAAGTTGTATTTGTATCATTATCTGAATGATGATAGTAGAAATAATGACAATGAAAATAATTAGAAATGAATAGATAAATAAATAAAGAGAAAAATAATTAGGACAAAAATTAAAAAGGAATAAAAAATGCAGATTTTGCTATTCATCGAGAAGTGTGTGTGTGTGTGTGAGTGTGTGTGTGTGTGTGTGTGTGTGTGAAGAATCTAAAGTTTCTACTTTGAACCCTTGGAGCTGGACGAAGTCTATATACAGAATACGTAGATAAATACACACACACACACACACACACACACACACACACACACACACACTATATATATATATATATATATATATATATATATATATATGTATATTTATATATACATATATATATATATATATATATATATATATATATATATATAATTATCAGAACACATGAACTACCTAAATGATGCAAAGGTTATATACCGGTCCGTTGCGGATCATCATCATCATCATCATCATCATCATCAGTCTTTTGTCGTCCGTCGTTGGACATAAACTTTCCCCAGGATTGACCACAATTCTCTTTTGTGGACGTCGTGGAGCCAGTACTCTTCGAATTTGTTTAGTCCGTCTCTACATTTAGTATTCGGCTGGCGTCGGTTGCGCAATGGATCCTGGGGATCCATGTTGTCAGTCGTGATGTCCGTCGGTTGTCTGTCATTTTTGCAACATAACCAGCCTATTTCTATTTGAGTTTTTAATTAATTCCATGATGTCTCCGACTCTAGTTTTCTCCATGATATACTTCGCTGTCTTGTGATCTTTCCATATGAGGTTGAGGATGATTCTCTCGTGTGCACATTGCATAGTTCTCAGTTTGCAGGTCTGTAGAGTTCCATGTTTCAGCTCCATTAGTGGCCATCGGGAGGTTGCATTGTTTTTTTTACTCGTCTTTTTAGTATTAATAGGATGTTTTTTTTTTTGGAGGTTGAGCTTGCTTTGTCGAAGGTTTTCCATCCTAGGGTGATCCTTCCCTTGATTTCTTCCTCTTCTGAGAATTTCATGAAGATTAGTTGTCCAAGGTAGTTGTAGTGGTATACTTTCTCCGTTTCTACTTCTTCGGTTTTGATCTTTGTGTTCTTATTTTCAACTTGATCGTTGCATATTATCTTTGTTTTGCTGAAGTTCATGTGCAAGCTGACTCTTTTGCTCTCTTAATTCAGTTTATCTAGCATTACTTGGAGGTGGTGTAGGTTCTCTGCAAAAGGGCGATGTCATCTGCAAATCTGAGGTTGCTCAGATATTCACTGTCTATTTTGATTTCTCTATTCTCCCTGTCCAGGTTTTAGAAGATCATCTCGAGGCAGGCTGTGGAAAGTTTGGGTGAACTAGTATCACCTTGTCTTATCCTTTTTTGGAGATGGAAGGGTTCGGAGTCTATACATAGCCCAATAAAGGAGCTGCTGCGATTGT
Organism: Thysanoteuthis rhombus; assembly: GCA_963457665.1. Classification (NCBI taxonomy): domain Eukaryota; kingdom Metazoa; phylum Mollusca; class Cephalopoda; order Oegopsida; family Thysanoteuthidae; genus Thysanoteuthis; species Thysanoteuthis major. The sequence continues at coordinate 48,611,228 of OY735207.1, read as the reverse complement.
ATATATGTTGCAGTACTCTGATATAAGCAGGGTGTACACTTTGTAGAGTGATGGCCTTCATGACCATGGAAATTTCCACTGAATAGAATTTTTTTTTTGAAATCGATAAATGCTACAGCGAGTGGCATTTTGTATTTTGGGGCTTCTCTTTTCGGCTGGTTTATCGAATGCAGGTGGTATATGGTTGAGTAGCTTCTTTTAAAGACAACTTGCCCCTGTGGTTGGTTTCATCCACTACTTTTGTGGTTTGGTTAGTGGTGATTTTTGGTTTGTATTTTGTAGTTTGTAGAAGCAGTTAAGTTGGCTTATAGGCCTGTAGTTGTTGGGATCTTTCAGTTTTTTTTTCACACAAAAGCGTTATGATAGCAGTGTTTCCATCTTCCAGGACGTAAATTTGTTTCAGGCATAAGTTGAATAGAATAGCTACTTTCCTAGTGATTATTTTACCAGCTTTTTGTGTATATCGATGGTTACGTTATCTGGCTCAGGGACTTTTTTTTTGTTTGTTTGATGACATGCTTCACCTCCCATAGGGTTACTCATGGAAAATCCTCAAAGTGATTACTCTCGTCTTGTGTATCTTGTTTGCTATTTCGTAGTCCTTGTTTGGAGTAGAGTTCTTGGTCGACAATCCTGTCCCTGTGTGTTGTGAGGTTTCCATTTTCTTCGAAAGTGATAACTATTGGTTTCTATTCTGAATTGAGACCTCTGTTTATTGATTTTCTGTCCTGACTTTTTTCGAGAGGTGTTTTGATGATTGCTGTGGTGTACCTTCTTTTGTCTTCCGTTCATTTCTTTTTGATTGTTTTGTTCAGTTCGATCTCTTCAAATTTCTCTCTTGTTGTCGGTGTTTTCCATGAGATTCTTGGTTTCATCTTAGATATCACTGATCGTTTGTGTGCTCTTTGGTTAAAATGTAGTGACAACTCTTCCCGCAGAGGCTGATTTTATTTATTGAGTTCGTAGATGTTGATGTTGTTATCTTATTCTATAAGAATTCTTCCGTCTATTTCTCAGTTCAAGTTTGATCGAGGGAGCTCTTTTAATACGTTAAGCTGTTGCAGTTTGGTGTGAAACCATTTTTCTGCGTCAGGAGATTTCACACGGATTCATCAAGAGAGAAAAACTGCCCATCAAATTATAGTTCTCCCATCATTCTCTTAATTATTGTTCATTTTTCATTTATAAATATGTTTTTCTATTCTCGAGCACAGACTGCCTCGATTTTTTCCCACTCACACTGGCCATCTTGAATAAATTCGAGGAGAAAAAAGTGTCCATTATATGAGTTTTTATTAAAAACTTTGGCATAACTTGGCCATGATTGGAATTTCGATTGTGAAATAAAAAGAAACAAGCAAAGCTCTTTGAAAAAAATAATGTATTTGAAGCTAAAATGATAAAATATCTTTTTTCAAAAATCCTCTCATTTCTTTTCATTTTTGATCAATAACATTTTCTTGTTTTTTTTTCACTCGCCTACCGACTCAAATTTACTGAGGGAGGAATAGTGCCATTCTAAACATAAGTTTCTGCTGTTTTTCTATCATGAGTTCTCTTATTTCTTTCCATTCTAGCCTGGCTAAACGAAAGGAAAGGGACAGTGGTTCCTACGATATGGTTAGTGATTATTAGATTATTCGCCCATACTAATTTATGCAAGGGACATGTCTGCGGATTTTCAGCTTAGAACAAGTACAAGATTGTTTACCTGAGCTTGAACTCTGTAATATGACTAGTACAGCAAAACTACGATGACCTGCCGATTCCACTACCACGGTGGGACAGCACAGGAAGTTCAGACGGTGAGGAAGAGTATGGCAAAGGAGCTTCTGATGATATGGAAGAAATGAGGATGGGTATATCTGACGAAGACAAACCACCCAAAATTTCAACAAGAGTATCCAATGATTCTGTTTAGGGCTTGACACAGTCGAATGATAAACCTGAACTTCTACGTTAAAAGAAAACAACGCATAAGAAGGGTTTTAGCACAACGCATTCAAGGAAAAGAGAATCAAACCATGACTTTTTTTATTTTTCAATGGAAGGATTATCCTGTTTTTGCAACAACATTGATGAAATATTTCGAATCTCATCTCAAAAGCATACTCCCTCTCAATGGCAGTCATTCAGAGAGATTTCAGTGGTACAGCAGTACAATTGGAACAAGAAACCGTATATTTTTATAGGACATTCAGTACTTACGCAAATGTATTATGGGAACATGCAGATACTCCTGAACCCCATGAAATATGGAACCTACAGTTACAAAATACGTGGAAAAAAATCAAGAGGTAATTGGGAATGAAATGTCAAAGTTCACAAAATACTTTTGCTTTTAGGCCTATGAGATAGACCACCAATGGTCGCAACGCAGATCATATGAGTCAAGAGTTTTGAGCGTCCAGGATAAGCCTCTCGTAGATCCATGAATGTTCTGCCCCTAACTCCACATAAAGTTTGCTCCCCTGAAGCGATTTGGCAAAGTAACCAAGTGAGACCCAAAAAGTTTCCAAAGGGTAAAAGAGGTTAAGTTAGAAGAAAGTATCTTAGTCCCTCTGTAGATAAAGGAAGTCCTTACAAATTACAAGTTCAGCACAAAAATTGATAAGTGGGAACTTTAAGCATCTGACTCTTTCAGGCGACTTTGCAGGCATTTCTTGGGAAACAGGAGATTCTGGATTTTGAAGATTGGGTGGAAGGAACATCTGGAATCCTACACTGCTATCGGACGGTGGATCTCCTGACGGTGCATTTCCTCCATAAACATCTAAACATTTTTTTTCGCTGAAAACGAGGAACAGTATCTGAAAAACAAGTAGAGCGCTCTGATCGGGTAATCACTTCAGTGGAGAATTGATAATAAGGTTGTTGTAACAGAGGAATACTCTCAGACTTCCAGTGGATGTTTAAAAGAGATCAACCAATGACGGTGCACTGCGTTTATAACTTTTCATTATATCTTCTTTGTATACCTTATACATAGCAATTTCGATTATCTACATTGAAAGGTTTTTACTGATGCAGATCTCGTTACTATTCAAACTCTGCCTGAGTAGAACTGAAAACAGAACGTGCTCGGGGCAGAAAATGAGACTCAAGTAATCAAACTAAAAAGAGTTCTACTGCAACTTTGATCATTAGATTATTTGATCTTACAGCATAGATCGCCGCAGATGGACAAAGGCAGGATAACCTTGACATTGCTTTGTGTTGTCTCAATCAAATGGATCAGGGTTCACCCCTGTGACCAAGCCAAGTGAGTCTTGTCCTCGGAACAATAGTTTCAAGGACTAAAGATGATTTTAAAGGAAATCCCTGCCCTACACATTCGCGTATGAGGTTCCCCGCGTTGAACCAACCTTTTGTCACATCATGTTCTCGTGCGGGCTCGGGATATAGAGAGCTTATATTTCATCTACAAGACTATTGATATAGTAATGAGTTTGCTCATCACTACATTCTCTAAATTTGTAGCATTGTGCGAAAATAAATTATATTTGGAGGATATCTAGGACGCTCCCTCGTGGAGCAACATTTAGCCAGCTCGTCCGGCAAACCATTCTCATTGAAGAGGCCATCACAAAATGCGTTACGCTTGTGACCCTGTGCAAGAATAAGCCTAGCTTAGGATAGATCAATATTTATGGCGCTTTTTAGTGCATTAGTGATCTATTTTGACTGATTTCCCGTGCAGGAATAATTATCTCCCGTGCTGGCTCTTCTAAATAACGTTGCAGTAAAATTGGTATTACCCAAAATAGATTCAGGAGAGTTTATTTTCAGCTAATTTCATTGAAAAAGATGTTTTTTTTTTCATTGCATTGAGTCAGCTATAATATCAGCGAGAATTTTAAAGAACAAACGCCAACATTGGCGTGTTTTATTTATTAATGAAGAAGGAAGAATAGAAAGAAACATTTTCGGCTTATTGTGCATTTTTTTCAAGAAAATAAAAATACAACTCAAACACATGGGAATTTCTCTTCGCACTTTATTCAGTAATAAACAAAATACCCTTTTCACAGCACCTTCGTTATCTACGAAATGAATTCATGCGTAAAAATTCATAGAAAATTATATTCCTTATATTCTGATTTCACCAAAAACTCTTGATAAGGTATGGTATTCTCGAAGTATATGTTCGGATGAGCTTTCAAGAATTATGAGAAAAAATGTTTCTTCCTTCAACTTTGCTGGGTAACTTTTTGGTTTACTCTTTTTTTTTTTGTCAATTTTCAGTTCCAAAATTCTACTGTGTCTACGAAAATTGGCATTCAGCTGGAAGGAATGTTACCTGACTCTACTCCAAAATATCAGAAATAACGATCTCTTGTAAAGAAAAAAAAAAGGAAAGTAAAAAAGCTACACCTGTTTGACAGTAAAATAAGTGAGAAAAAAACGTTGCTTGTTCTCAACCTTTTTTTTCATTAAAGTTCAATTTCAAGCACAGACACATATGCACACACACGCACACACACGCACATACAAACAAACAAACAAACAAACACACACACACACACATACACGGAGTGTTTGCGTCCTGCTACAGGTGGTCTGACATTTGAAAATTCTTCGAAACAGCGCAATGAATCCAAGATGTTTTGATATAGAAATTTATTTTTCTCAGCTATTCCCCAAATATTAACGAAAAAATCGGGAGGAATTTTTTCTATTGTTTTTTTTCTCCAATGCAGACAAGGAAAAATAGCAAAATTCTTCTTCTGATAAAATCATTCGACTAAGGTTGTTTTTTTTTCATGTGACAAATCCATCTATCAACAAAATACACCAGTAATCTACTTATCAAGAAACTTGGGAGCGTGAATATATACGAATGGGTGTGTACGTACACACACACACATGCACAAACACACACACACACACACTTTCACGAAAGACTTACATTAGTGGACTCTTTCACGGCTATTAGATTTACTTTAGACACATTTTTGAGGTTTCCCAGACCAAAAATAACCTTCTAAGCCAGTCTGCCTCGACATCGAAGGTCGAGGTTCGTTGCATGCTATTGTTGATGTTGAAGGCTCGAAATATGACATGCTGCTTGAATGCCGAGCATAGCACATTTTACCATCATACAGTTCGGTGTAGACATTTAAATTATCCAGCAAAGCTGTTCCAAACCAACGTATCCTTCAAAAATTGAACTCAACTTTTTCTGTGATCGCTTCAGCTCTTCCTATCGCAGCTAAAACCTCACACAGTTTTATTTGGGGTTTTGGAACACTGAAAAACTTTTTAAATTCGAATTTATGGTAATTTTTCCTCCATTTTACACTAATTTGGCTTACGAAAAGTTTCATGAGACATTTCGGATAACGGTGGAAACCTGCATACAATACTGTCAATGTGGTGCTTTCCACCCTCAAGCCTCCACGAAATTCAACTCAGTTTTAATCAAGTGAAGGATGCTTCTGAACATTTGAGATTAGCGTTTTGGACATTTTCTTTTATGGAATGAATATCTTTTTGAAATTATTTCTGTAATCATGTAAGGCAGAAAAGGATTCGGATTTGCGAAGAGAAGCTAGCTTGTGAAATCGCAGTTGGAGGCCCAGGGAACCACGGTATGTAAAAATGCGTTTATAGCCAGAGATAAAGCGGGGTGCCGAATAGACATTGAATGCGCTCTATTTTTCAGATGGAAGGCTCTGTATCATTGTAGTCTCCAGGAGAAAATACACACTCGCACATACACACACTCGCACATACACACACTCGCACATACACACACTCGCACATACACACACTTGTGCAGAAGAGCAATGCGAACGAGAGAGAAATCGTTGTTGAAGCAAAAGATAAAATGAAGTCTTTGTTAGGATGAATTAAAGACATTGCATAGGCAGAATTAGAGAGAGAAATACATACATACACATGTATACAGAGAGAGAGAGGGGAAGAGAGACAATGAGAGAGAGAGAGAGGTTGTGGTTAAACAAAAAGGTTAGGATAAAGTGTTTATTGTGATATATATAAAAGAGAGAAAGAGAGAGATGGAGAGAGAGAAAGAGAGTGAGTGAGTGAGTGAGTGATAAAGAGATACAGAAAGATCGTTGCTGAACAAAAAGAAGATAAAATAAAGCATTTGTTGGGATATATTACATAATGAGAGAATGCGTGTAGGTGATTATGAGAGAGAGGGAGAAAAAAGAGGGTATGATAAAGAGAGACAGAGAGATCGTTGTTGAAGGAAAAAAAGGATAGAATAAAATGTTTGTAGTGATATATTAAATGAAGAGAGAGAGAGAGAGAGAGAGAGAGAGAGAGAGAGAGAGGGGGGGTGAGAGAGAGGACAATGTTTGCAAAGGCGTCGAGACAGAGGGAGAATACTGGAAAGATGGCACTTTAAATAAATGCTTTTATCTCTCACAGAATGGAGCATTTTAGATAAAAGTCCACTTAACCGAACCGGAAAATGAAAGCGAAGTAGAACTGCAACAAATTTTTACCATGTTTAAGAAATGTGGGCCGACTTATTCTCTTATTCTTATACGACGAAAGAATTATGTGTCTGCGTGTCAGTCGGTAAATTCACCTCATTTTTTCCCCTCTAGCCAATAGCTTCCTGATTTCCTGTTCGCATAATATGATTTCAGCGGAAGCTGATACTTGCAGACTTTGCCCACTGGTAAAGTATGGGGCATACAGTTAACGTTAACAGGTCATGAATTATTTAAAAAAAAAATGATGCAACTGTCTTTTTGGCAACTTGTTTCTTGACTCGCCGTCACTGTTAATAATTGAACATCCGAGGCGTCAGAATTGGAAATCATGCAAGAAATTTCCATTGAAGAATAAAATAAATACGATCGAAATGAATTATTTGGTTCAATATGGATTGGAAAACGACATGTGATATAACACTTAAAGGAAAGGATGCTAGCGCGAGGCTGGTGCATGATGCAATCATTTCAGTTGATGGATACTATTGCTAGTGGGTACAGTATTAACATGGAACTAACAATTTAGCATAGAATGCACGTGCGAAATTTTTTTTTTGCCACGGTATATGTGATCATTCTGGTGAATGGGAATATTGGTGTATTTATTTAACAAATTCCAACAATGATTCCACAGGTTATATAAGCAATCTATTTATACATACGAAAGGCAAACACGAACAAAAATATCCATCGAAAAAAAAAAAAGATTTAATACTAGATAGTGACATCAAAATGCACTGAGGCCATATGCTGAAACAGTGATAGATAGAAGTAGTTGCTTAGTTAAGGGTTGAGTTTCAGCATGTGGCCTTTGCCCAACGTTCAAAATCAGCGCGTTTTTTTGGCTCACCCTGGTATTGATGAAATAAGTAATGTATTTTGTCAATTAAACAACGATTTAATGCATTTATTTTTCTACTTTTAAGCAACACATTGAAAATATGTCACGTTCCTATGATTTCTTTCCTTGTGAACCTTCCTCCCTGAACATATTGCCAAATCATCCGACGAACTACTGTAAAGGTTGACAATGAATGTAATGATAATTTCTGATAAGTGACAAAAGTACTTTTTCCATGGTATCCAGCGATAAGGGAGAGCGACAGGATTCATATTCTTCCGAGGGGCATTAGTGCTACGTGAGCAGAAGCAGACCCATCAGAGATTGGAACTCAGTTTGCCTGTTTCGTTTTGATACTGAAATATGCGCATACACATATGCACCGCAGATAAACACGTACATACATGAACACGGACGCAAATGCAAAAATATACATGTAAATGCACATACGTCCTCATTGGCGTTTGTTATTCAGTCACTTTATAAATTATACCTTTTATAAATTGCACTTTTTTTCATCGGCCCTTTCCTATAAGAGACTTTTTATAATTGAACATCTCTTAGATTTGACCTTTTAAAAATCGGACTTTTTTTCGGGGATGTTTTGACTTGTAACTGTTTGATCAATCCGCCCCTATAGATATAACATAATTCAGGATGTAAGCCACGAAAATATACCCAAAACCTATTTCGTTAGGAAAGATTAAAGAATGAAAAATACTTCGGTTAAATAAATAAAACACTCAATAGAAACAGTTATTTTGGTATCATGTCGTACAGGGGTGATTAATTAAAAAAATTAGAAAAAGATGCGATCGATGAATAAGTTATTTCTCTCGCTTCTGGTTTCACAGTGATCACTAAAAAATTCCAGATTTTCAATAAAGCGTGAATGCTACCGGACATAAAATAAGGGACCAATTCAGCATGGATTTAGCCTCTACTCGTGATTGATTGATACTTTCATACATACAAAACTAACCAGCCAGCCAGCCAGACCAGCTAAAATAATGAAAAAAATCTGTGTTAACACTTGTGGTGACAGTTTTAGTTGCCAGTTTCTAATATTTTTACGCCAATGATCAGTTGTAATACTATATTTTTGATTGACAACTAAAAGATTCATTTTTATAGTCAAAAGAATATGCATCAATATATCAAAATTGAAATTATGCTAAAATACTATTATTCAATCGACTGCATGCAAAAATAGATGAATCTTTTTTTCTATTTTTTAGATTCATCGAAGTTGTTCAATAGAACAGTGAGATGATAAAACAAAACAAGTCGAGGTGACTGTTGCGGTGCTGATGGTTGAATGATGTTCTGTGTAATAATGGTTGCACGGGAGAATGCACTGTCGTTGAACCTAATCCATCCCACTTTCCTCCGATATCTATGGTATGAGCAGCCATTGGTCTGTTCTTGGAAAAGTGGTTGATGTTTCCTTCAATTGTTTTAATTATTAATTCATTCAATTTATAGGAGAAAAATGTAATCAATTTTCATTTAAAAAATATTCTGGTTTGATTGATAACATCTTAACCCAGGGTTTTTTTTATTAACTTGGACTTCCGTAACATAACAAGGACACGAACTAATATAATCCATTTTGTTGCCAATTACGAAATTGGGCACTCTTACTGCCCTGTTTTCGTATGGTAGTCTTGCCCTTAAAATATATATTGAAAAGAAGCGAATAAGCTTATAATATCAGTTATGTATACTTTTGTGCATTATTCGGAGAAACGTCATCTTGGTATAGTCACAACTGGGTTCTGTCTCTGCCCATGGTGATTTGCACTCCCCGTGTTCATTTCGAGAGTCCTCCTCGCACTCGTCTGGGTGCCTGCTTGACAGCAAGCCCTTATCTGCAGTGATTTACGACAGCATATTCTCAGTCAGCTTGATTAATGTTGCCTGCCTCCGGGACTCAGGAAGATCGTAGATTTGTAAGAATATGTACAAAAATGTCTTACATATGAACAAGACATAAATAGAATTTCGAGAAAAAATATACTTTGAGTTGTTCAGAGACATCAGGATCTGCTAATGATTTCACGAAGAGCTCAAAGTTTAATATTCTGTATTTGCTCGCTAATGTTACAGAAAATAGTATAAAAATATTACCATCATCGACATAACCATCTATCTGTTCACCACTGTCGTTGGACATAGACCTTCCCAAGGGTTCGCGACTCTTCTCTATCTTGTGTGTCGCGGAACCAGTGCTTTCTGAATTCGTTAAGTATCTCAGGATCTCTATACGCTTCACCCCCGCTTACACCTTAGAGAGGTCACCAGTGTCGTTCCAGTGTCTATTGAGACATAATTAGGTATTTGTTTTCCATCTTCAATTAAAAAAAGATGGTTTATGATTGCACACACAGACAGCCTGGAAGTTTTGTCATTTCATTTTGTGTTAGAATTTGCGTATTTCTCTTTATTAATTCTGACACTGGGAACGGAAAACAATAATCGATATTAAGGGGTTCTCCTTTAGTTTCAACGATTCATATTTCTTATCTTACAATGACTGAAGAGAAGATACAAAAGGCCTATTGAGGAGATACAAAAAAAAAGCCTGTTGAAGCCACAAAGTACGGGTCACTTTTAGTAGTTCTGAAATTCGCTCACTGAACTGAGTCATCCACGGGAGAAGTGTTATGCCAGTAACTGTATTAACTTTTCCCTTGTAAATGTGAAAACGTTTTACTAGAAAAACTTGCAGTCATTTCAGTTCGTCTCAATGAGCACAAAAAGAGCATAGCCAAAGGTGGAATGGGAAGATCTAGGGTGTCTGGCCATATTTTTGAGAGAGAAAGGGGAAAACTATTCTCTCTGGGAAGAAGTTCGGATTATAGACAGGGGACACTGTTGGAAATCAAGGAGACAACCCGCGTTAACATGCCACCTGGGTGAATGTCAGACAAGTGCAGAGTTCAACCAGGCGTGGCTTCCACTACCCAACGGAGACAAAGTATGAAAATCCATGCCAAAAGAGAAAAGAAAAAAGGGGGAGGACATGTGTTATGACTATTGAAAAGATCCTGTTTATCACCATCACATCCAGATAATACAACTGAAGAAGGCCGTAGAATGGATCAGCCGAAATATCGTTTTGACAACATAAATTGCAAGGAGTTCAATCCCCCCCCCCCAAAAAAATTCTGTAAATGTTTGTGACACATCTCAAAACTATAAACACTATCAGCATTTTCGGTATCCTGTACATTTTCATTATAGGAGTAAAATTTTACTTGGAACTATGATTCATGCAGTAAATTTAGACGGTACTGTGAATGATCAAACGTGCCTCAAATGGAAGTTTCTTGCTATACAATGCTCCATGGTTGGATATACCGGTTAAGGTTGAGAGCAATCAAAGCAAAACATTACGTGAAAATGATACACATTATACGGAGTTTGATTCATGCAACAACAACAACAACAAAAACTATTATACCTTGACTGGGAAATTTCGATACATCAACGTATTATATCTGATATTGCACCATCGGGTTACCATATATTCTGTTCTTCACAAAGCATCAATTTCCAGGCAAATGAATGTCCAAGAATGCTTGCGATATAAACATTTTTGAAAGATCATTGGAAACTACATCAGGTTTGCCTGGAGAAATTAGGGACAGAGTCGTAATAGTAGTTATAAGTGACGAAAGAGAATGAAGAGGCGACGGAAAAAGTCTCGGCTGTGGAATCAAATAGTGAGAGAGTAGGAACAGATAGAGGAATATTTAAGCAATTCCCTATTAAACAATCTGTGAAAATACTACTGTGGATTTCTCAAGAAACAGAAGGACGAGGAACAGGGTTTGCTCTATGTAGTTGAGAAATATAAAAATTCTACATTTAATTGAGGAAACCTTTTATTGAAATGATATTCCTCAGTTTGCTGTAAATGTTTCCAGTATTAAAAGGAGGACAAGTCGTGCGCGAATGAGTTTCCTTCCCTGGAAAACAATTTCCGATTTCAAAGGAATTCTAAACGAAGTAGTAGTTGTTGTGGTGGTATAATTGTACGGCGTGAGAAAAGAAAAAGAGAGAGGAAGAGGAAGACGGAAGGGAAGAGAGGGATTAGGCTAGGTGACTCGAAGGTTTGGACCAAGTTTCATATCAATCCAACATGGCTGAAAAGTGTTTCTAACATACTAAGAACCGACAGATCGAAAGAACGACCGATTAACTGATCGTTCGCTCGACAGAATTAACAAAAAACTACTAACAAAAATACTACCACAACTACTGCTTGAATCCCACCAAACGAAGAGAAAAACGTCTTTTTTCCCCAGAACATTCTGTTTTATGTTGAGATGTTAGAGACTACTATATTTTGTCATGATTTTCTCTGATTTTTTTTGTTTCGATTTTTGAGATACATCCATTTTTCATTACCAATAACCAGTTAATTTCAATTAATAGTTGTAAGGTGTGTCGCGCAGTATTTGTAGGTGTGCTGCGATGGTTTTTGAGGACAATCGTCCCTCTTCAGACAAGGGTCGTTCATTATGTTCCCATTGTAGATACAAAAATAATAATTGAATATGTTTTAACATCGCTGATACTTATTTGCGTAGGAGACTCATTTTTTTAATGATGCAATAAATAAATGCGTTGTTTATTTACGACCAGAATGGCTGTTTCAAATCCTTTTTTAAATTCCGCACTGAAAAACCACCGTTCACATTATTTTTCAACTGAATCTTATATTTTTCGATGATATCTTGTTTCAATATGTCGCAATAACAAATATTTACAAACTTTCAAAATCCTCTATGATCGACAACGTACTTTTTGCGATAAAATTATTATTAGTATGTTCATGTTATGATTAAAATATCATTCTATTCATTTTCAAATGATCAAATCTATCCCAAATACTGACAGTATGCTTCAGCCATTTTAATGTCTGACTCACTGGGCCACAAGATGAAAAAGGTTGAAAATCACAGCCAGTGACTATAAACAGAAAACTTGCAAAGCCTGCGATCTTCCGTTCTAGTTGTAGATTGTCAAAAAATACAATGTACTCTGTATTGTGGCTGCGAATTCTCGCTTTAATCAGATGTAGAGTGGGGGAAAGGATTAGAGGCACAGAAAATGATGAATTCTTCCTCTCCGAAACAAGGAACCCATTTTGTAAAACCGCCTCCGGTCATACTGAAAGAAGGGGATGATTTAAAGTCTCCTCTCTCTGACTGACTGTTCTCTGACTTACTTCGTTTCAGTCAGTTGTTCTGAATAGTGACTAGTTGGTCAGTTATTATACTTTTCCAAGGTCAAAGCAGCGCAATCTGACCTATACTTGTCATGTAATCAGATTAGGTACTTTGCTCTCGATCGATCATAATAAAACTGACGTGATCTCTCGGAGATGCACCACTGTGACCTTTCGTGTTCGTTAGAGGTAACATAGCAGCATTTAACACCAAAAATGACTTTACTTCTCTGGGGGTCGAGTTCTCTAAAAGCTGGTCTCAGTGACACAAAATATGAACAGCTGAGTGAGTGTCAAATATATTTCTGAGATTATCAACGGTCAAAACAGTGCAAAATAACTATCACCTGATCGACCAAATAGCTTTTACTCGATTTTCCCTTTAATATGATGCCATGATGTAGGCAGCAGGTCTTACAATTACTGTAAATCACGTGTGGGGGAGTGAAAATGTCGGTGCCAGACATCCCCAATGAGATAATTAAGGTTGGGATCTGGTTTGAGGGTGTCAGCTGGGGGTCTGCACTGGAGTCTTCTTCGTGTTCCTGGAACCATTCATCAATTTCCCCCACTGAACGATGGCATTGCCACAAAACTATTGAGTGTAATTGGTATTCGGTCATTTTCAATCCGTTGATACATGACAAAGTAATTTCCACGTGAATTATAAGACCCAGTCTTTTCCAGAATAACCTTCGTCAAGATGGTCAAATTGCCTCCAACACCGTGCTGTTTTCCTTCTGTGTCCCTAGGGGCCATCACCTCTTCATGATAAGGACGCATATATATCCTGCTGACCACCTTAGACAGGAGAAGGTGAGACCCACTGGAGCAAGCAACTTTTTTCCATTACTACAAGGTCCAGTTCGAACATTTGCTTGCCTATTAAATACACTTTTGGTTGGCATAGTTACTCTTAAATCATCTTCCCAATCGAACACAGATATTCCAGTAGATTTAATTGAGGATAAGATGTCGGAGTCTGTTCTTTATCTGTCAAATTTGAATTTTTTTATCATTATAGAGAACGGTACTGTAAGTGAAAAATTTCTAAAGTTATTGCATTTTTGCAGATTCAGTGTAATTGGAAATGCATTTGTTAATCTTATCAGAGTCATTAACAGTAATGTTATCAACCAAGTTCAATGAGTTTAGGTCAGGGAAATATCCAGCCATTCAATATTATTAAGATAATAGCCAACCATTGAAACAATAGTGTCTTATTCTCCAAGAAAAAAACTCTCCTTGGGACCTCACACTTGTTTTAATGTCTCTCCTGCTTTTCAAAACAGTGTAAAAGGATTCACTTCGGGATGGTCACCGGCAGTCTTCACAAATTCACCTAGATCTCTGCCCCTTTCTGAAATTTCTTTGGAGAAGGCCAGGAGTTGCAGGGGGCTAAATCCTGATTGTGTGTGTGGGGGGAGGCTCGCAGACCTGGATGGAGAAATGTTTTCCAAAAAAAAACCTTGAACAAGATACAAAGAGTAAATCACTCGATCATTGTGAATGTTATGGTCACACAGTGAGGAAAAACTCACTCGATTGTGTCTCATTGAATAACCAGACGGGAAGATTTTTCCCCTACGCTTGATCAGTAAGGTCCACTCTAATCGGTTACCAAGTTACTTCAAGGCCCGTTCTTACGGTATTCGAATTGGCCGTACGAGTCAGTTGATGTACTAAGGAAAAACGAGGAAAAATTTTCTTAAGGTGACCCTTCAATGAAAGTTTGGCGCTCTCTAAGAAAAATCATGCTCGTATTTACAATCTTTAGTTATTTGGAACATTTTAAAAAATCTCACTGGTGCAAGACCTTATCTCATTTTCCTTTACAATACATGTAAATTCATACAGGTGGGTGTTTATTTACATATGTATATATCATATATGCTGGTGTGTATCATTCCATATGTATACAAACATGTGCCGTTGTATCCATGAGTAGATCAATAGGTCCACTGCCTAATGATAAAAAAAGTATAAAAATATTCATTTTCAACCAAATATTCTCCTTTAACAATGCCATTAATTCAGTGATGAATACAAATCATGAATATAAGACATTACGCAGGAGAAAGTCCCAGACGAAAATCACTCAATAACGCAATGTCAGGCTGCATATATATAGGTATTTCATTACATATTTATTGAAGAGTAGTTGTATTCTCACATTTGCATATAGGCGTGTCTTTATGTTTATTCATATATATATATATATATATATATATATATATATATATATATATATATATATATATATATATGCATATATATATATATATATATATATATATATACACACACATATATATGTATAGATGTACACACACACACGCACACACACACACACACTCATATATATATACATGTGTTTATGTCTCCTGATATATGCATTTGTGTGGTTGTCTTTATACATATTACTTTGTATATGCTTATCAGCATGTCTCTTTATCTAGTATATGAATATGTGCCTTTATATATGTATATAAGTGTGTATGCACACACACAATACTTTTAAATTCCCTAAAGTTAAGGAGATCTTTTTTTTTAATGAGATAATTGTTTTTATTCTTTGTTTCCTATTTATTAATTGAAATAAAAAATAACACATTCTAGGAAGAAAAGATGATAGCTGATTAAATTTGAAACAGTCAGCAAAAAACTGTCACCAAAACCGTCAACATAGGTTTTTTCAGTTTCTAAGTTGATCAGGCTGTCTATGTTTGCATGTATCGTGCTCATTAAAAATTTATACATTTACCCCCTATGCCTAGAATAGACTTTAAGAAAAAAAGGTTTTAGTTGGGTATTCAATTTGCAATGTATGTTTTTTTAGGTGTCCTAGATCGTGCCTGGCAAAATTCACGCCCCGCTCCTTTCAACTTTTCTTCAATTCAGACGTTCTGGTGATCACTGTCCAACAAAAGGCGAGAGAAGTAACGTATCCATTTATCACATCTTTTTTTAATTTTTTAATTGATCTCCCCCAAACGGCATGTTGCTAAAATACGCAGGTCACATGATAGTTTTTATAATTCTATTCTATTTATTTATTCATTTTTTGGAAGAAGAAAGTTTCAGTCCTCCCCAATTTCGTCTCTTCCATAATTTGGTTCATCTGCAATGTTTCTCACCAAATTGGATTGGGAATGTTTGAGGTAATAATAAATTGAATCACTTTATTGTAGGCATTTTAATATTTTATACCTGCTTCTTTTGTTGTCTACAAACGGAATGAATTTTTCTTTTGATATATTTTTGAGTTTTTAGAATTTATTCCTCTATTTTCACCTTGTATGTTAGTCGATGTGTTCCAAAGAATCTCTGAAGAAAGGAAAAAAAAAAGAAAGAAAAGAAGTCCCCTTGATGTGCGTGTTAGACATCACACTATCACTGGCTCACAAGCAGTTTACTCCCATGGTATGGAAATTGAATTTTGATTCTGTGTGAAACCCGTTCCCCTGTCTCACTTTCATTCATTTCAAATTCAACAAAGTAAACGTTTTTGTGACATGAAGCAACAAAAAATGAAATGAAATGACGATTGTGTATTTATAACCTTAGTCTTGTCTGGCAGAAGGATACAGTAGTCTGATACCTCATGATTATCTAGATCACTCTACGAGTGAAGTAGTCTACGAGATGAACTTGTTGACTATAATTCTACGGTAAGTATCTGACTTATGTAGTGAGCTTCATTCAGTTCAGCAGAAAAAAAAGCATTACAGTTTTGTAATTGAAAGTATCATTGAAGAATATCGATGAGATATGAACCTTTAAGCTAAAATTAGAGCCCAGGTAATTCAATGAGTTCACCTTAGTCTGGCATGATCACACAGGCATTCGGTACCGATTGAAAATGTAACATTCTTTACAAGTTAGTTTGTCTGTAAGATGAACTTGACCATCATGGCCCCACGGTAGGCGTCCTAGTTTTATTCAGATCCACACATTTCTACTAGACAGTTTTTCAATCGGTCAGGCAGTCATTCAGTTGGTCGGTCCCAGTTACGTTAAACAACGGAAATAGGAAGGGAAGGATCGCGTGATGCCATTAAACGAGTGTCATCATTAAAAAACAATTATATAACAAAATGTACAACTTCGGCCTTTTTTTATTTTTAAAAAAGCCAAAAGTGGCCCCCAAACGCCAAGAAATGGCAATTTACGGTTGTTACTGAAAGAGGTGCTCTCGAAATATTTCCATATCGTAATATTCTACAAATATGAAGATCAATAAACTCAGACAAAAAATTTCTTGCTTTATTTCCTTTTCATCGTGCAACTTCTACCATGGACAGTAAACACATCGTGAACTTATGGTTCTTGATTTATCAAGCTTAGCGTAGTCTGGAACGAAGCCACATCAGTGAAGCATCTAGAGAGGATAAAACTCACTGCAGAACTGAATCAATTTGCATGATAAACTTGCCCCTATTACGAACATTATCTTGGCAGCTTCGATAAGAAAAACTTCAAGTTAGCATCCCTCCCCTACTCCCTGAAAAAAAAGTCACCTGATCAGAAGGAAGCATTCGGTACCGAATTATAATGCCAAAGTATAGAAATAAAATGATTGACTTGACTTTTAAAGTAGAAAATAGTCAATACATTGGGTTTGCAAACTCTGAAGCTTTCTGTTTAAAATTAAGTCAAGACCGAATAACGTGTTCTGAACTTAGGACGATTGTTAGCCATCTTGTTGGAAAAAGTTCATTTTAAATTGGTAATGTATTATTCTATTTGATTATAGGTATCCGTATGGGAATCGATCCTGCGCTCTATTGAGCAAATCTGTACGTACATGGACATAAGTATACAGTCATATTGTTTTATTTTAAAACCAATATAAAGAGGGCTCGTGCCTTTTCAGGTTGTACTCGTTTTCTACTGTCCTAATGATGGAGAAGTCGAAAAATCTTATACTTCTATTTACCCTTAAGATGTTGAACCGAAGTATAAACATGCCAGAATACAAGCAAAGTTCCTAGATTTTGATATCAGAACCAAGAATAGAGTGTTTGTCGATGAAGTTTTTCACAAACAAGGTTCATTTCCATTCCATATCGTACATATGCAATTTATAACAAGTAGTATTCCATTTCATATATTTTATGGGACTATATTATCAGGATATTTAAGGATAACACCAGCTACATGTGGCTTTATTGATTTTATACCGAAGATTGTTTCGCAAACAATAAGAATGGCCTTATTGGTGAGATTTTAGACAATTCAATAAGGCCATGACTAGACATTCCATATGCAGAATGAGAGATTGAACTTGGAATGGCTAAGTATATTAATGAAGTGGCCCATTAGAGTTAACTACCAGCTAAAATGTTGTCTTATTTCATTTCAATTATATATATATATATATATATATATATATATATATATATATATATATATATATATATATATATATATATAAATATATATAAGACTATTTTATTTCATTTGATGATTTTAAAGAAATTATGATATTGATGGAAGCAAGTGTAAGGTTAGTGAACTCAAACAGATCTGTCAAATTCTTTGGTTGTGTACGTTGTTACAAAAAGAAGTTTTTATATATAGCTAATATTCATAAGGATGATTTCAGAAGTTGGCTTGCATCCAGTATAAAATGAAAACCGACACAACAGATTTAATGTATACATGTAAGTCTTTTTTAGAAATTATTTACGTTTCAAAACAGTAAATGATATGCAGCATGAAATAACATCCATATAGAGTACAACATGATAATATCCTATGTGAAATAATAAACTACCAGTTGTTTTACAGGACCCTTAAAGTACATAAATAAAGATATATATTAAAATCATAAGTTGGAGGGAGATGGTGTTTGAGTGTTAGTATCATAATATCAAATACTGTGTAAAACATACAATCCACAAGAGAAATTACATGGAATGGAGCACTATAATAGATGAAGAATGTATACGAAAAATAAATATATTACTTATATTCAACCTTACAGAACGTCCGGTTCCGTGGAGTAGAGAGAGGATACCAGCCGCCGAGACTGAAGCTAAGGTTTCGATCCTACCTCATGATACTGGATGGGATAATGGATAGTCTATATCCACACTGAAGAGTTGTAAAACAACGAAACAACTGTATGTGGATGACACAATATATACATATATATATATATATATATAGGAGCAGAGTTGGAGTGAGCGTGTGAGAGTGAGAGAGAGAGAGAGAGAGTGAAAATGTATTTATCAATTAGATTGAAAAAAAGGCCGTACAAATCTGTATGATACTCTTTCATTAATATCTAAGACTTGTCAGTTCAGTCGGTATGAAAATCAGTTGTATGTGAGTTCAGATCACGGTAGAAAATGCAGGTTTGATCAATTGATTCACATCTTCGTCTTGCTGAGGATTCATGTTGTTGTTATCGAAGGAAAACAAATTAAACCCCTGGCTTTGTATTGAAGTTTGACAAAAGATAGATATATTGAAAGAATCTAATTCCCTTGATAGAATCTTATAAACTGCGTTGTCAAAGTTCCTGGATCGAATGCATTCAACTTTTGCTATAAATCTATGTAGATCTGCTTGTTATATGCAATCAATCAATCATATTCAAAGATATTCAGTACAACCATTATTTCAACTCTTCAAAATCTTTAGAACATTTTCATCGACTGAAATTATTTTATCTTACTTTTCCTCTCTTTTGTAGCTTTGTTTCTGAATAACCCTCTGGAGCTGCTTGTGTTGCAGAACTGTGATCAATAAGCATAGGAAAATATCAATACGTGTAAATTAAAAAACATATTTACACATACACTCTGAATCCTTATGGGAAACTATACTGAGGCATCAACTGTCCAAATATATAGGCAGCATTCATTTTTCCAAATCTCCAATTAAAAAAGTACATTTGCTCGAAGCCGATGGGCAAATTCAGAATTCCCTGCTAATTCAAAGAAAGACAATTCAAAGGCTTTTGTTTGACGGTT
>OY735207.1:48496695-48584195 GCA_963457665.1 Thysanoteuthis rhombus | reverse complement strand
GCTCCTAGGAAAATTTCCGACCAAATAAGTGAGTTTGGTTTGTCCTGCACAAAATCAATAAAAGACCCTGCTATCTTAGGCTATAAAAACTATTTTGTGATTGTTCGAATACGTATGAGCAGTTTGTTTTTTATATAAACGATAATTGAGAAAAGTACTGCTCGCTTGGTAAAGAAAATGGGCTCACTTATACTCAAAATAGGTTTTCCAACTGAGGAATATACGAAAAAAGCTTTTGGAAGAAAACAGGTACAACCTATTTAAACCTCCAAAAAAGTACAGTAAGGTCAATAGATTTTGTGACTGCTTTGTACTTACAAAATATTAACATTACGTTGCTTTTCATTTTTGTCAGAATCCTAAAATTGACTTTATGATTGTGAATTTGTCAGACATTGGAATTTAAGACTTGAGGATTTGAGAGATAGATAAGAGAAAGAGGGGAACAGGAAGAGTGATGCCATGATGTCGCCAGTTCTCAGTATTTTTTTATGAACATAGAATTCCTCTTCCGAAAAAATTATTGCTAAATTCCTACTATTGAGTACTGACTTTATTTTTGTCTTTCGAAATAATGACACTGACATCACCAAAGAGCCGTGACGTCTTTGCAAGAACAGTGATTCTGACCTCACCAAAGACCCGTTACGTCATGACAGCTCGAAATAACAGTTACGTGCGTAAAAAAAAAACTGACGACAAATTCATCCTTTCAATTCAGGTTGACTTATTCTATTGTAGGATCTATCAACCTAGGGAGGTGAAATGGGATACGTAGTTTTAGAATAATATTGTACGGAGAAATTAATCCTGCTTTCCTTACCTTTAAGGTTTTAGTGGAGCAAAGGAGTCTAGCGCAGTCAAGCTTATCTTCCTTCTGTTTAACCAGAATAATTATAGATGTTTTTACGCTTATATCTATCTATCTATCTATCTATCTATCTATCTATCCAGCCTTTCTCTTATTTCTTTCTCTCTCTCTCTAAATATAAATATATTTATGTATATAGAGAGTAATTTATACATAGAGAGTGTAATCTCCCTAATAAACACACACACACACACACACACACACACACACACACACATATATATATATATATATATATATATATGTATATATATATATATATATATATATATACTGTGGAGATTACTCTATAATTGACATTTTATAGTTATCGCAATTAAAAAATGTTACAAACTA
This sequence comes from Thysanoteuthis rhombus, assembly GCA_963457665.1. NCBI lineage: Eukaryota > Metazoa > Mollusca > Cephalopoda > Oegopsida > Thysanoteuthidae > Thysanoteuthis > Thysanoteuthis major. Next base: position 48,582,988 of record OY735207.1, on the reverse strand, counting down.
AAATATGGATCTTCAAATAGCCTATTACAAAAGTACATCAATAATACGATATGTTTGGAACAGAAAATTATATTTGATTCAGAACTCAGGGATGTTAACGACTGTCCTACAGAATAAGAGCCAACATCGTAATCTCAACAGCATACATCACCCTTTAGACACTCCCTATGACCTTTTGCCTATCCTTGATTTATTTATAAACAGACCCACCTTTAAAATGCATAATTCTTTTACTGGCAATTTGTTTTTAGCAATCATCTTGGTAGGTATGTATCTGCACGTTCGCTGATATCCAGCGCAAATTAGTTTCCACTTCTGTCTACCGTCTGGAAATCTAAAAAAAAAATTGAAGGAATCTTTTTCTCTATTAAATGCATTCATTAAAATGTTCACAAATAGTTAACATAAGTTTTTTTTCCCTACTTTTATTGGTGATTGGATAAATTATTCCTAAAATCTTTCTGTATTTAGCTATATAAAGAACAAATTGCCTACTTCAAGTTTGCATAGAAATTCTGTTGAGGTTTTCTTTTTTGACGAAGACTGTTGAGTGATAGATAACAAAAAAATGCTCGTCACGTTCTTTAAATAATTACCAAGTGCTGCCTTTTATGAATAAGGGAGGAAAATAACGAGGATAAATACATTGAAAAAAAAAAGGCAGAATTTAAAGTTAGATGTTATGTATTGTTGACTAAAGTAGTTCTTTTTCTTCCAAAGCACTAAATTGAGAAAATGCGTCAGTTCTAAATCTGGATTCATGAAAAAAAAGAATTTCTCTACGGCTGTTTATTGAAACTGGAGTGTCAATGACATTACTGTGAAAGTTGAAGAAGAGCTGATGGAATATTGGTGTTTTAGACGTCAACAGAAGGTAAGAGTTCTTTGGAAGGCATTAACAGCATTGCAAGAATTTGAAGGGAGATCTGCAGGAATCCTTGGATGTTGGTTACACGTTAGGGTAGCATTTATTTCAGTTAAGGTCTTATCATATATATATATATATATATATATATATATATATATATATATATGTGTGTGTGTGTGTGTGTGTGTGTTTGTGTATCTGTGTGTGTATGTATGTATGTGTGTGTGTGTGTGTGAGAGAGAGAGAGAGAGAGAGAGAGAGAGAGAGAGAGAAATGGACATATTTGGTCCGATATAATGAAATATAAACTGTGTCATATTATATGGAAACTTATTTGGAATACTCTTCCGTCGTTACTCGGTTATTATATCACTTAATTTAGACGACATAGATAAAAGGTTCGATTCCCAAAACAACCCTATTTTCATTAATTGTTCATTATATTGACGTTGTTTAAATCATAAATCAACCGATTAATGACGGGAAATCATTTCATAAGTTCCTACATAATATGATGCAATTTATAATTCATACACGAACACAGAAACACACACACACACACGCACATACACACACATATATATATATATATATATATATATATATATATATATATATATATATATATGTATATATATATATGTATATATATATGTATATATGTATATATATGTATATATATACATATATATATATATATATATATATATATATATATATATATATATATATATATGTATATATAGTTATATATATATGTATATAATGTACGAGGTTTGCAGACGTGTGTCTCAGTGTTGATACACGATACCTGAGTTACTGACTTTTGTATGTATACATACGGAATAATCTCTCCAATTGTTGTTACACCATTATTCCGCTGATATTCTTTCAATTCTGGAAGTTTTCCCGTGAGGTTGTTTTGATGGAGAGTGTTCAGGTCTTATGGTGTACTCTATCTCCATGGTCCTAATTGGTTTGGAAATATATCGGCCGATGGATCGAAAATGTTTGCCAGAATTAAACCAAGAGAGTGGGAGGGCTAGGAGCGAGAGTTGTCTCCTCCTTCACAGTTCTCATTCTAAGATTATGTAGCTCGAATTTTTAAAGGATCCCACCACTCCAGAAACCTGATAGACACCAGGGCGATAGATTCGAGGGATCACATCACTCAATTTCTCAATTTGATCGTCTTCTGTCAACGGGAAAGATCGTTCATATTTTGCATCGTCTCTGATGGATGTTCTTACCGGTTCGAAGCGCTGGTGCCACTCGAGGCATTGTGAAGGGCTCGGACAATTCCCACATTTGCCTGTTGCAACATTGTAAATATGTTTCCTCATTCAAAGCTGAATCCCACATGAACATTTTGCTCTTCAAAATCTTTCATTACTCAAAATCGCCAACAACTGCCTCTATAAGACTAAGCAGTGTAACTTGATACGGTTACTTTCATACAAAAGATTAAGGTCAATGCTGCATAACATTCCAGTCATGACCATGAAAAACGTCTCATTGAAGTACTGTATCAAAAATCTGGTTCCTTCATGGATACAACTAGTATGAATTCATACATACATTCATATATATATATATATATATATATATATATATATATATATATATATATACATATATATATATATATATATATATATACGTATATATTTATATCTATCTATCTATCTATCTATCTATCTATATATATATATATATATATATATAAACTGAAGTACGAAAACATAAGAGTTAGCAGTACTATAGATAATTATACCTTCTCGCGTCTGGAGATAGACGTACGTGTGTAGTGATAGGTAAAGTGTTGATGTATCTGTTGTATTGTAGTTGCAGCAGTCATGGGACTCTGGCTGGAATTAACACCGTTTGATTGTTGGGGAAATAATTAAGTACTTTTTCTTCTTTGTTGGAAACTGAGCGCACATAGTTGATGTAAGAAATTCACCTCTAGCAACTGACAAGGATGGTGACAACCCCTAAAAAGAGGAACATTACATCAAGTCGTAGCCCACATCAACACTGCATTGTATTGGGTCACGTAATCGTCGACCAAGATAGCTACCTCTATTGACACTATTGGACGGATTACTGCGTCACATCTTGGCTAGAGAACATCGCTATTTTACCATGGGAGAGCCGTGTCACCTGGTCAGGCGAGTCACGTTATAGCTCTTTTGAGAGGATGGTCGACTTTATGTAAAGCTATGGATGGAGCCTGGCGGTAGTGTGTAATGCAAACTGGTGGCTTGGGTTGAGTTCCATTGAATTTCGCAAGCACCTCTATTCCAGGTTTGTCTTGACAAGTATGGCATAAACAGAGCTTGAGGCAGATCAGTTGTCCCATATTAGGATCACCATGTTTTCTCGGTGGTGATTGTTTGTTCCAGCAAGATAATGCAAGCCTTGCATTTCACGGATGATACGGTGTTTGATTCAGGGACACTTTTTCAACTTCCAAGTACTTCACTAAGCCCTTGTTAACCAGATCTAAAGCCCATTAAGCGTACATAGAACTGAATAAATAATCTACCGCTGCAACTGACAAATACCACTAAGTTATGGACTACTGGATAATATTGGGATAGATATATCCACGGAATGACTCAGACCATAACATGAAACATAGTTGCTGTTTTTCAAGCGAATGATAAGGCTAAATCTTATATAATTGAATAGCTTTAATAATGCTTAGCAATTACATATGCATATATCTGTATAAAGAAACAAAAGGTGTACATATTAACCAAGAATAAACGAGATGAGAATTTGGAGTGAAAACAGTTATTGGGGCCCTTGCATTACCAATGGATATATAGCTCAATGGTAAGAGCACTGTTATGTTGAAGCAGCTACCCTTTCAGTTAGTGGTTCGATTTCTGCAGCATCCCTATTTTCACTAATTGTTTGTCCTACTTACGTTATCTAGGCCGAACAACATACCAATCGTGTAATGACAGGAGACCGTTTAAAAAAAAAACTCTCAATGTATATATATATATATATATATATATATGTGTGTGTGTGTATATACAAACCTTGGGTTAAAGTTGATAGCTGCTGATAAATATTTTTTGCAAGACCATTGATATATTTTGATGTTTTAGCAAACATCATAATGCGTAAAATGAATGTCTGTCCATTTGTATGTTCGTCTGCCAGTCGTTGTCAGCAACAATTATCCGTCAAGAAATTTTGAATTTAGCATAGAAGGTATATATTTCCACAGCTGGGGCTAATCTTTCGAGCTCACTGTAAACCATTTCAGGTCATCCCTAGCGAATCATAACAATTCCTAACTTAAAATTGACTTAGTTATTAGGAACAAAAATGTTTTAACCCCACATTGGGATTTAAGTGGCTTTCTCAAATCATATTGTAGACCAGCAATTACATTGTATACAAGGCTAACTTAGGTAGAATCAAATGATTGAAAAGGTAGTACTGGCTTCAAAGACATCTGAAGTCATCAGAGGTCAATGTATTGTTAAAGATATTTTCTTAGCTAAACAGAAAAACTCAAGGGATTATAAACGTTATGTTTGTAAAATGCTGTGAAAGTTTCAATACTGGCGGTCAGTGGGATAAGCACTAATGTTATTCGCCCAGACGACCCGTCAAACTAAGGGATTATTTCATTTGTTTCCTGCATCAGAATTTTTTTCCGGTAACAGCTACTGTTTCATGTCTAAATGTGTAGATAACCTGTCCTTTGTTTTGCTCGTTTTGTTACGTGAAGAGAACTAAATTGAAGAACATATTTCTCCAGCGCTGTTCTATTGGAAGTTATTCCTCGCCTTCAGCCCCAGGTAACATCAGATATCCTTGAAATATCGTTTTTTAATAAAAATATCTATCACACAGCAATGAAGTGAATCAGTTCATAATTTTGGAAAAAAATGTATTTCCTATATCTATTTATATTTATGTCTCTGTGAATATCTACAAACGTAAAACAGAATTATGTTTTTTAATTGATTGTATACGACGATTCTGATTGAATCAACGTTTCTGGCAATAGTTGAGATTATCAGCGTATCTTTGCGGCAATTGACACCAAGTATAGCCAACTCATATGATCGTATTTTTAAGCTATTTCGAACCATGGACAATGCTGGGTTTCCTTGCTGGTTTTAAATAACATCTGAATCTGACAACTAAGCCCACATAGAATGATGAGATTTTTGCTCAATTGCTAATCAGTAGCTTCCTATCCCACTAAGATATCTCCAAGGTGTTAGTAATTCATTTTCCTGAATCTTTTGTGTCCTGAGTAATCTCGAGTTCTTTTCTGTCCACCGGTCATTACTACCAACAGTGGCTTCTCAACAATACGAAGTCGTTTTTTTTTTATTCCAGACATTTCTGACACTACCTCTAAAAAGTGATAAGAAAGCTGTATTGACGTGATGAATGAACTCTCATTCGCTTGACCGAGGAGATGCACTGCCTAGAGGGAAAAAAAGAAAAAGTAGTTAACGACTTGAAAAAGATGGTATCTATTGAGGGCTATTGAAAATAAATTTCTGTATGAAAAATTCGTGTGCAGAAAATATTTTGCTCCAGGTCAAAGAAGCAGTCAAGTTCCAAAAGAAAACTTAACAGATATTTTTGTGACTGAATTGGACAAACAGAGATTCTCATTCTATTGTCTCCCAATAGAATGAGGAGGAAAACATTTATCTTTCAAAACAAATTTTCTTCATCAACTAAATCCACTTTGTCAATGGACTGAACCCGACGCTTTTACTTTAATCAAATTGATCAAACAATATACAGTGAAAGTTTTAGATAAAAATTCAGTTAATAACTGTCAAAGTTCAAACTTATTCAAACTTATTGATGGAACATTGTTTATAGTTGAATACATAATTACGTGAGTACGTGAACAGATCTGTAGCATTATGCTTATAGAAAATAGTATTCGTTTTACACAAAATAGAACTTGACCCAATGAGCTGCCATGAATCATTTTGATAAATAGTGATGTTATATATATATATATATATATATATATATATATATATATATATATATATATATATATATATATACATATATATATATATATATATATATATATATATATATATATATATATATATATATATATATATATATATATATATATATATATATATAATAGCAAATATGTAAGATCGAAATTCAGCTAATTACATGTCAGACCATGGACTTATCGATGGATTCTTCATCCTTTTTGAAGAAAAATTTTTTTGTAAGAATGAAAATTAAGTGATTTGAATAAAATCTTGAAAATATGGAGGTCTCTGACGAAAACCGGTTGAAATATCCTTACATATAATGAGTGTATATGTAAATTTCTCCCCCGTTTGATGGTGGCGGTTATCATTGGTCAATTCACCTCCCAATTATCACATAAGATTTACGTCATCGATTACATCATACAAACTTGTAAGGTTGCATGTCTTGTCACACATTAAAACAACCTGAGTTGACACGAGAGAAATAAAATAAAATTAGCATAGCTAAATGACTTATAGATCAATTACCCATTAGAATACCTTTAGGCTACATAGCGCGGATCCATATATTAATACATTAGCTAATTTTGACAAAAATTTTTTCATATATATATATATATATATATACATATATATATATATATAGATAGATAGATAGATAGATAGAGAGAGAGAGAGAGAGAGAGAGAGAGAGAGAGAAAGAATTTTAAAATTCAACTAATAACATTCTTAAAAACGTTATACATTTTCAGTAATTACGTGCCTAAGAAACTGTATAACAATTTCACATTTCGATATTTTCGGAAGTTCAATAATGCATGCTGACTTATTTAAATATAGAATGTGAACAAACAATCTGACTGTAAGTCACCGTTTTCATGTTCTTTGGGGTTTGTCAACGTTAGAACCAAATTCCAGCAAAATTTGTGAAGATTTAAGAAATTCTCCCAATTGTAAGGAAAAAAGAAAAGAATATTTAATAGATATAAACCAACAATCGGTTCCTCCATAACTCACCATTATTCTGGTAGAATCTCTGTATAAACCTACATGCAAAATTTCATTGAAATATACTGTATAGTAACGAAGTTATTCAATTGAGACAAGGACCTCTATGATGACCACATTGGCAATACTCCTTGGCGATTGATAGTCAATTGCTTTTTTTCGTCTGCTTGTAACAAAAATCATATTAAATGTCTATTTGCCTCAGGTACGGGGACCAAACAGCTGGACAAAGAAAAAAAAAACACCAAGTTATATACCTACATTGTTCATCGTCTGATTTCTCCATACCGTATAGTCTGTGTAATACCTTGGAGTGGTAGACATAACTGACTGAAAAAAAGTTTGAATTTCTTAGATGAAGCAATTTCGTTGGTAATGCTTGACCAGTTTACCATATATTTATTGTTGAGCCCTGATAATAATGCTGGGAGGGAATACAAGAAAACAACTGTCTCAGAAGAAAGTCTTAATTGCAGTGAAAAAGTCTGTTTTCTAGCTTGTTCTCTTCACTATCCTTGAAAAAGTTCAGGTATGAACGAAACGTTTAAACAGAATAAAATTTTTTTTTTTTTAGAGAGTTTTCATTTCAGATCTCATAACGTTGGATTACCCAAAACCCACAAGAATGATTTATCATACAAATACTCATGCAAAAAATTATATATATATATATATATACATATATACTGATGAGCAAAGATATTATGGACAGCGACTAATGGCAAGGATTGTGCATGTTAACTGGAAACCTGATCTCGAGTACTTCCTTTTTATGTGTTGAAATCCAGAAGTACAGGCCAGGAGATATATTTTGCTTAGTTTGATAAAAGCCAAATTGCTATGACCAGAAATATAGGCTCAAGCATTACCGAAATTGCAAAGGTTACAGGATGCCCACATCAAGTTGTGGTGAGTGACCATCGACAGAGGCCCAAAAAAGAGTCAAAAATCATCAACCACTGATAAGGCAGTGGGAACCCTAGACTTAACGATGCAAGAAGTGAACAGAAGATTTGCCATTATGTACAAGCAACCATTAGGGCTACTATTGCACGAAATGCACATAGAATTAAGGTGAAGGAAAAAATTCGTCCCAGCAAACCGTACATCCCTGTTCGTTTTAGGGCTGCATAAGCACACCCAGTCGAGCTACTTATTCATCACTGAAAATGTCTTCAATCTTCGTCACGTTAGGATCAGAATATGTTTTCAGTGGGTTGGGGGGGGGTTGAAACACAGATTACTCACACGATTTAACAAAGTTCATTCACATCAGTAGCATATCTGTTTTTGGGCAGCTGTATCTGAAACCCCAAGAAGTAACATTCTGAGGGGTCGACTCTGTTCAATGTGACAAACCCAGTAGAATCGTATCACAAAAAATACCATTTGAAACGTTTCAATCTTTGATAGGAATTCTCACCCCGAATAATATGTATGAGAATCTTCATTTTTTTTCCAACTCTGCTTATTACGAAAATCAATGATCTGGCTTCAAATTTTTCAGCATTTCCAATTTGCAGCTGATATATATCGAACAAATCGTATCGTCGAATACGTAAGGTATTAACGGGAATTCGGTCACCAATCGAGAATTAATCCCACTCTACTTCAGGCTTTGCCATTCTACTCTTGTTAATGTTTTATTATTGTTTTTTTTCCAGATATCATCCAGAAAATCAGGATTATAGAACTGAAAAGAAATATCAATTTCAAATGTCATTTCCCATTCGACTTTGCCTTAATCTCATTTTGTACGCAATGTCAAAACATTTTAAATGCAGCAACACTGTCTCTTAAAGTATCAGAATATGTTTCACATTGCAAATTTATTATAGCACCTAATTTTTTTCTCACCTGTTTTATTCCTGTATTCCAAAGGTAGTAATTGTTTCTTTACCACAACTGTCAGGAGAAATGCTATTTCTATTTGTCTCTGAACTTTATTCTTGTTTTCCTCACAAATTCTAAATTTGTTTTTGTTCAAGTGACATTTTACAAAAATACTAATCTTTTCTCTTTCTAATCTAAACGAACTGGTGGTGGTTAAAATCGGGATTAAACTGAAGATTTTCCTCAAGGCAACTGTCGGAAGAAATAAAGGTTAAAATTGAAAATAATCGGTATATACTAATTTCCGTAACATTTGCTGAATTGTTTCAGTATCTAAAACAAAAGTAATGACATGCAGAATGGGAAAAAAATCGTTCTAAATGCAAAGTTATAGCGACCACTTCTTAGCTTTTTCATGGAAAGAATATTGAGAAACAAAGGAAGACGTGTAAACGAGAAACACTAATGATACCACAATTATGCAAATTTACATTGATTACATTTCAAATTCGATTCAAGTTTTAATTTTTTAAAAGAAAAAAGCTTGGAAAAGTAAACAATTTACGCATCAATATTTATTTTGAATATTTTTTTTCAATGAATGGGAAATAAAGTATGGCGAATGAATACTTCGTGGAATAAAATTTTTCGGTCTAAGATTAAGTAATAAGAATATTCATTAGATATTTTGTGAATAAAATTATCTTTCATTTCACAAAATAATCATAGAAGATGTTCTTATGTGACTCTCCCTATTTGGACTTAAGACTTTTCGATAAAACATCGAGTGCCCCAGGAGAATTGCAATCTTATTGTAATTTACAAATATCCGATTTACATCTTGTGATTTTTCTTTTCCTGTATTGTTATAAAATTGAAAGAGAAGGCATTATGGAATCACAATGCATGTACCCAGAAACAAATGGCAAAAGCTGCACAAAGGAGAAGATGGTAGCTGAAACAAAACAACGCTTTGAACATCGTAGAATCCTGAATTCCACTTTATATTAGATATTGGAATGAAAGTGCATCGTACATATCAAAAAACGAACGAAGCAAAGGGCTTAAAGGAAATGACTGTTGCAATTGAGCGGTAAGAGTTGCCATTCTTATCAAATGAACTGGTCAAAGAACTGCCATAGACCCAAGAAACTATTAAAGAGAGAAGCATGCGGTTTTCACTATTCACTAACATGAGTTTTGAAAATTCATTCAGATCTTTAAAAATTGACCAGACCCAGCTCAAGTTACAGTGACAGTTATCTCTGACTGTTTAAGGCATAAGGCCCCGAACCATAGCTGTGGTAACTATGATTAAAATCTGGTAAATACTTGACTCTCTTTACTTCTTTTGTTTTAATATCATCATTTTTTTTAACCTCTGACGATGTTTTTCCACTTGTACAAACGATATATTATCGATATATATCGATTACATTTAGTGGCACGTTTGGTAATGGGCTACAGAAGAAGTGCTTTGATTTTAAAGCGGATCCAGGAAATTTTTCTTTGCTTGCATCGTAGCGATTTTTCCATAACACTCGATGTTTCTAAAAGTTTTCAATGAATGTCAATAAACTTTTGTAGATTTTATATGATACATCAGAAGTGATTAGATTTTGGGGACGATCCAGAAATCATTGTTCTCCCCTGCATTATAGTTTAATATTAACATCACAGAACATTTGCTGAAGTTTTAAACTGATTCCAAATTTCCCGGATATAAAAATCATTCATTTTTAGCCATGATCGTTCACTGGTTGGGAGCCGACGTTGTGGTTGTCGTAAGTCAACATAGAATCCCAGTCAAGAAGTACTTTTATTTCTATCAATTTTATTTTATTTTTTAACGTATCACCACGAGTCGATCCGTCCCTTTGTTTATCCACACGATATCTCTGAAAGTTCCCGGTGAGTTTAAGTGAAAATTAATGGAATGATTGGCCATAGGGTATCAAAACAGCAATCAGATGCTGGAGCATTTTTCAGGGATTGTCCCTCTCCTGCATCGTAGCTTTATGTCTGCTCACATAATATCATGCAGCTAATGTCTTTTGGCAACATATCGTGTTGGGGGCAATCAGATGGAGAAAAAAAAGGATAAAATAGTAAATGAATTATTTTATGGGTAGTAATCACTGGAAAGTCTGTATTTTCAAAAGCAAGCATATATGTAACTGGACAGAAAGATCATTTTATCATAAGCCATTTAAATTAAATCCCAGACTAATGACCTCTCGTGGGATGATTTTCAAAACAGGAAACCCAGTTTTTACAAACAATAATGTGTAAACCTTAGAATTTTTAGCCTTCAAACTCTATTGGTGTGGTCTGTCTGCGTGGTACATATATAAATAGTCATCCATCCAGCCAACCTAAAAACTGAAGATACCTATGTTGAGAGTTTTAGTGGCTATTTTGGCTGGCGGTCTCTATTAATGGTTTACATATTGCTATACCTTCTTTCATTTCAATATTGGAAGAACCAATGGAGGCACACTGTACTTAGCCAAGAGTAAAACTTCTATGATTATTTGCATGTAATATAATAAAGTCACAAGTCAATTTATTAGCAACCAAGAGCAGGGCCCATGAAAATTCAGTTTTTATTGCCAAACATAAGATTCACATTATTATGTAAATCGTAAAAAGAATCGTATACAGCCCCTGCTTCCTCCCAATAGTCACTTATAGAGCTGAAACATGGAACTTAACAAAGAAAAAATTGAGAACCATACAACGTGCACATGAAAGAAATACGCTCAGCCTCACATGGAGAAATCACAAGACAGCATCGGGGAGAAGACAGGAATCAGGGACATCATAGAATCCATTAAAAAACCAAAATGGCAATGGGCTGGCCATGTTGCAAGAATGATAGACAACCGATGGACATCACGACTTACGACATGGATCTCCAAAGATTACAAGCGCAACCAAGGCCAGCAGAGTGCCAGATGGCTCTGCGACGCTTACGATAGACAAATGTGGCGAAAAGGAGGGGGAGATCTATGTCCGATAACGGACGTTAAGAGACTGATGATGATAAAATTTTGCCATAAATTTGTTTAAAAAGATTCATAATATGTGGACTACATTATATGCTCATATACATGGGATAATTAAATTACAATAGACTTTTCCTTCAATTTTGAATGCTGACTGGATCTTAACCCGGCATACATAGGCATGATCTCAGCTTTCAACTTTTCATTGCTACTTACTGGTTTTGCTGCTACTCAACAACTTCCTTCTTTAGGTAAAGTCTTTTTTTTTTCACAAACTTATTATTCTTTGCGTCAGTGGAAATATTGACTGATTTAAAACGGGTATTGGCAATTTCTTGAAATTTGTTTCAGCATGTTTCAGTACTTTGTACGTCGTACATGGTAAATAAGGGAAAGGGCTTGCGCTGATATAATACCAGCGTTACAGACAGGATGCTAATATACACGTCTCATTGTATTGTAAATGATTTTACCATGAAAAATCATTGTAAATCACTTTACTACTGAACTCAGTCACTGAAAGTTCACAGCTTTTATATGTATAATGCAATTGCAGTGCTAATTATATTGCTAATTAGAATATATGGAAAATATAGAGAAAGGATTGCCAATCGTCAATAATATTGTCAATTATAACAGACAGTATAAAGCTATTATGTGTATAATCTAGCTTTTTATTACATCAAGAAAGTCTGAGAGTCTTGGACATAGAGATATCTGTCCTCATTTAAATGACACTGAAATAAGTATTGGTTATATGAACATTGAATAATATTACTTCAATCTAAATGTTTTGAATTTATAAAGTAGATTTCAAAATTGTCTTTTAAAAGGTAGTTTAGAATAACAAAACTGGTGAAGAAAAACAAATATAAAAATGTGGAATTATGAATTTTTGATTTTTATGAATATTTTGAAAAAGTCTTGAGAATGGTTGTTATTGATTTATTCATTAGCAATTCCAAACACTATATTCAATATCCCGAAAAAAGTGTCGTATAAACAAGTCTCCTGTAATATGTTGAAATTTGAGAGAGACGGAGAGAGTAAGAGAGAAAGAAAGATAGAAAAAAAGATAGATAGATTGATAGATAGATAGATAGATAGATAGAGAGAGAGAGAGAGAGAGAGAGAGAGAGACAGAGACAGACAGACAGACAGACAGACAGAGACAGAGAGAGAGACAGAGAGATGGAAGGGGAAAATATAAAAATCATGTTTGACAAAAAGAGAAAAAGACAGAAGGAGAATGAGAGAGAAAAGGATAGATGGAGAGGAAGAGAGGATGAGAGTAGACAAAGACAGCAAAGAAGAGAAAAACAGGGAGATGGAGAGAAAAGATAAGGGCTGGAAAGAAAAATGGAGAAAAATAAGAATGAAGAGAGAGAAAAGGAGTTTAACAAGAGAGAGAGAGGGGGGAGAAGAGGAAGAGAGAATGAGAAAACAAATAGAGAAAAAAGTGAAAAGGAGAAAAGGAAGCGAGACGAGGTGAGAGAACAGGTGGGGAAAGGAAAAGTGAGGAATTAAAGAAGAGGAGGGAGAAAGAAAGAAGTATCAAAAGAAAGAAGCGAGCAAAAAAAAAGAGAGAATGATTGAGAAAAGGAGGAGAGAAAGGGAAAAGTGCAGAGAGAGAGAAGGGGTGGGGAATGATAAATAACGGAGAAAAGAGGGAGAGAGGGAGAAAAAGAAGGCGTAGAGGAGAGAAGATAGGAGAAATGTGCTCATGTTTTGTGGTTCTGAATGCCAATTTTCTGGAAAATGTATTTTTGATTTAATTCATTCTTTTTTTTTTCTTAATTCAAACCTGAAAATATTTACAATCGCGCTAAAATGTTGTTAGGGATTGACGAAGGAATTTAAAAGGTTAACTAACAAAGTTCACACTTGTTCAGATTCTCATGCACAGGCAGTTACATATGAACATTGCAGTATATATGTGTTATGAAGATATAAAGTATTTATTTGGACTACATGTAAAACTTAAGTAAGAAATAAGGAAGACCCCAAAGGCTGAAGATCATTTTATTTCTAATAACTTAGATATTTAGTAAAAGGTTTCGTGTTCATAGTTGTAATTCTAATTTATTAAAAATCCTATTTTATAAATATTAAATAATCTTCAACCTTTTCCTTACTTATTTCTTATCTTTTACATTTATTGGTCCCCTCTTGTGGAATACTAATAGATATTTCGTACGGCACCGGAATTATGGTCAGTTGTTTGATTTGCTACTCAGTTAATTCCGGCACCGGACGGAATATGTCTCCCCCCGGAATGTTTCTACAATCATCATATTCTATCGGGGATGAAATGTCCAATCTAATTTTGAAATACAGTTTGATTTTATTTTACTTATATAAACTTTTAGTTGTCTTATATTCTTTCTTCGATTGAATGAACTTTTGATCAAGTTAAAACTACGTATTTATTTATGATGTGTGAAAAAAAAAGATATTTCATCGATTCACCTATTCGGTGCAACAAACTCACACACGCACACACACACACACACACACACACACATACACACTCACACAAGCATATATATATGTATATATATATATATATATAATCTCTTTATTATTCCCAGGGTATATTTTGATGCATTTCAACAGGAGGACAACATTTTTTGTAGAGAAAAAAAAAAAATTTTTGTAGGGGTTCACAGGGACAAATTTGCTGTTTTTTCATCTTCACCATCGTTCATGCAAACAACCTTTTTCCATGAAAAGCTATCACTTCTGTGAAAAAGATGCCCCGCCCACGTAGAAATGCATCGAGCTTCGCCTACAGAATTATAAAAAAATATTTGGGACCTATCTCATGAGTTTCTCTCTTCCCCTTCGAATTATCCTTTTCATTCATATATATATATATATATATATATATATATATATATATATATATATATATATATATATATATATATATATATATATAATACAGTAATACAGATCAGGCAAGCATTATAACGTAATACAATAATATATTAATGATAAAAAGCAACTTCTGATATGCAATGGATTTATTTCATAGAGTGCTCGGTGCATATAACTTTTTACGATGAAAGTTAAATTGTTTTTGAGTAGAGCAGAGTAGAGAATCCACATTCTAATATATATATATATATATATATATATATATATATATATATATATATATATATATATATATATTATATATATATATATATATGTATATATATATATATATATATCCAGCTATTACCGCATTGTCACCAAGTTCCCCTTCAAACTACTTTATTCTGAACCCCATGTACATATCCTTCTAACCTTTTCATTTTTTGAACAGTCTGCTGAGTTTATTGTGAAAGGTCCCTGACGATTGGTCTCATTGCGTTCTTGTCAATGGTTTGAAATCCTCTGGGGAAAACTCAGAGCTTGGACTGTTAGCTGAGAGGGGATGACAGACCTAGGTGAACCTCCCCCACCAAAAAATGTAAGAAGAAACTGCAGTTGTGAAGGAGGAAGATTCATTCGGTTATTTTGAATGCGACAGTAACATCATACACTAGCTTTTTATGGGGTGTCTTGCTGCTGCCAAAGTAACCCCACAGGACAGTAACAGTTCACGGATGTATATTTAGGGCCCTAGTGTTTGCCAAGTGACACACACAAGCACAACATAACACAACACACTCACACACATACATACACACACACAGAGACACACACACACATATATATATATATATAGATGCATATATAAATACTTATATATGCATGTGTGCTTCAGTGCACTTATGTTCATATACGTATAAATATCATTGGATATGTACATAGATATGATCATTTATACATGCATGTACATAAATGTACGTGAACAAATATAAGCACACGCCTACGCGCGTGCACACACATATAGCTGTACACATGCTCACATGCACACACATACATACGTATAGATATATTTTTCAGTCTCTTAAGCTGAAGAGCTTTGTTAATCCTTTGGATACTATTCGTTATGAATCGATGTAACTTTACAAGAAAGTCACGAATCGACTATTGGTGAATGCTCTTTGTTGTAAAGAAAGAAGTAAAACATCAGAACGTCAGACGTAAAAATAGCGAATGGTGATTTATGTATTCTCAGGATTGCAAAAGGAATCCATTAAATCATTGCCTCTGTTGCTTAGCTTTAATCATGGGATTTGAAATCATCCATCATGCATGAAGGAGACAAATAACATAACGCCGGAACGCAACTCAGGAGATGATCTTTCAATTCCAAACATTGGATTTTCGGATAAAACGAACTAAGAAAAGTCAAAGCAGATAGTGTTCTCGGGGGGTGAAATCGGAGAGGCATCGAAAAAAAATATAAGCTTTATATTCGAGCAAAAAAAAAATCCCAGTTGTACCCCGGTTGTATCTGGCATGCAAAGAAGATAAAAGCGAATGGAATATCCGTCGTAATGGGATGCACATTCTGACACATTGTGTCCACTTATATAATTTGCCACGTGATTGGCTTCACTTTCTGGCAGTATCAGTTGTGATTTATCAAAGGGGGAAGCAATATTAAATGCGATTTCATGAATTAAAACCCGTACGTATTTGTTTATTTCAGAAAAAAAAAGAGGAAAAGATCCTGGTTTATTCTGGTTGAACATAAACAGGTAAATTTACACATACATATCTTTGATATTTTTATGTCCAGTGAATTTCTTACAGCAGGTGTTAACCAACAGTTTTATTCGAAATAACATTTCACATTTTCTTCTCCGTCTGAAGCAAATACATTGAGTAAATTCGTGTTTAGTTAAATATGGTAAGATTATTGTCGTCCTCGATAAAGGGGTTTAAAAAAAAATTGCCTATGATTATTGTTATAATAAAATAATATATGTTTCTCCGCTATCTGATAGTAAGGTGTCCATATAGAAAGAATTTCCTACGAGGAAATGGTGTGAAGAGGAGCAATTACCATTGATTTGTATGGGAAAATTTTGAGTATTCCCAGATTTCCAATATAATGATGATGGCATGTTATGCTGTCATTGGACATTGTGTGGTGGGGTGTGCAGGACAATTGGGTGTAGGTGCAAAACATGTACTGAAGGCTATTATTGCATTTTTTTTCGTGAAAGCAAAAAAAAAAAAAGACGAAAAATGAAATTTTGAGATGCATGGGTTATATGCACCGCATTTTATATCTATCAAACTATTTCTCAATGTTGGTAAATCAATGTTGGCGCCCTTATGATCAAAAAAACATTTCTTTCACACGAAAATATCTATATCAATGCACTTAGTTCAGTGTCAGTATTATCGATATAGATCGAACTTTCTGATAAACAATTAGCAATTTATTGTGTCAGGCAACAGACTTACTAATCCACCAACTGTCCAGTTAAATAAAATCTCATATATTGAAACAATACTACATACATTAGGAACATGAATTGAACTAATGAATATTTACTAAAAAATTGTAAATAGAAGAAATATCTGATGAGGCTGCATCTTACTCTGGCATTCTATTACTGTGACAAGAAAAATATCTGATGATATAACGAGTTACTGCTGGGGCATAATGCAAAGCACACATATTGAGTCTCCAAATTTTTTTGAATATATTTCATTTAAAAAATTGCAAAATACGGTGTTTTATTCATCAGAATTAATTTACAAGTCCGAATGTATGGTAATGTTCAGTTATCCAAAGCCCTTTGAACGACCCCTCACTTCCTTGGATTGGGACCACCGCTTGCCAAAGATGGGCTAAAACGATCCTTCTTTGAGAGACGCCAGAATAAACATTATTTCACCTTTTGATTTTCTTTTGATTCAATGGTTTTCATGAATATTTGAAAAATACCTTTGTTCAGATTCCCAATGCTTGGCATACAGATTCAGTGTCGAGTCTTGCTGAAACATAAATGGGTTTTTACCGATGGAATTTTTTTTTGGATATGTCAGCTGCTAAGTTTTTGCTGTCGTGTGTAGGCTAATGTGGTTCTCCCCAGAGACTAAATGGCATCGCTGGAAAGCAGCTATAAGTTCTCGGGTAGACCATAGGTAACTATAAACGGACCAAACTTTAGAACTAATGAGATACACTGTTCCCACACTAAAGTAAGGAATTTCGGCATTCGATTTTTTCTATATCTGCTTTTAATATTTACTGCGTCACTAATCACTAGAGTGAGTTGAAATTCTGACTTATTTGATAAATACAACCTATGCTCCTACAAGTTACATATATAACTAGTTCATTATGAAATAATTATGTTTTTCAGGACGAGATCTAGGTATGGATTTAGGAAGAGGTTATTTATTTGGGATGAAGGGGGTTAATGATTTACTGAATGGTAAAATCATCTAATCACATAATAAGCCTATATGCAAATGTTTCTATGTATTTATCTGTTTGTTTGTTTACACTCAAATGGGATGATCTCATTGGGTTGATTTGGCTTCATATTACAATTAAAAATACATAAATAGAAACTCTGAATACATCATGTCTGATCATCACGCATTAAAACAGCTTTACTTAAGTTGAGACTTATAAAAACATTAGATAATTTAGCTAAAAACATTGTTTCGGGCTCTTTACAATCAATCCATGCATTAATAACATCATCATCACTGACAGGTATATACTAGCCTAATCATACAACGAACAATTACGCAAATGTTTCTATTTAACTGTTTATTTGTTTGCGCTCAAATGTGGTAATCCCAGGTTGATTTACCTTCATATCATGATAAAACAATAAAGATTGTATCAGAAACTCGAAAGGAGTATTATCTTATCATCACAGCTTGAACTGAGTTGAGACTTGAAAAAACTCAAAATCAGAATACTTGAATTATCAAAAATAAGTTAACTAATAAAATCGCTTTAGACTCCCTGGTGCAAATATAAGTAACATAAATACATAAATAGACATATTATTTTAAGCAGGTATATTCCTGTTTGGAAATGATTTTGCTGTGTATATTCATGATTTAGGCGACAAAAACTAATTCTGGAGAATATTCCTCTTCTCAGTTACTTAGGCGTATTCCAATTTTTTCACTGTTACATATATATATATATATATATATATATATATATATATATATATATATATATATATATATATATATAACCAAACAAGCTGGATTTTCAAAGACATCGAACGATTTATTGAAAATTGAAAATGGCTTTTAACTAAATCAAACTCATTCGAAATTAAATAAAATATCCCCCGAAATAGAATCAACGGAATAAAAAATTAAAAAACCAAAAAACAAAAACAAAAACAAACAAACGAAAAACTCCCCAAAGCAGGGAAAATGCGATAAAACCTAAACGTTGAAAATTCAAATTAACTTATAGTCGAAGGCTTTCATCAAGTTCAATAATCGTACGGTAAAAGGGAATCAGACAAAACAGAAAACATTTGTTGTTAGAACGATACTACCGATTGTTTTTGCGCGCTTGATTGTTTATTGGCTGAAGGACATAAACAGTACTGTCAACAAACAATGGAAGCCACGATCAATAGTTTATTGTAAGAATCAAATAACGTCTAGAGTCTTTGTTTTACATTAAAGATTTAAAACAAAGCTTCAAATCTTGAAGACCCCGGCGAAATTTACCCTCGAGTTTGAATGATTTGGAACAAAACGTCAAAACTTGTCTGGTTAGTGACTCAATAGCAACTGTTACTTGACCAATGTCTTTTGGCAGCATGCTATGTTGGGGAAGGGGGTCAATGAAATTGGGGAAAAAGGAGGGATCAAAGAATAAGTTACTTATCCTACCTTTTGTTAGGTGGTGATCACTAGAATTCCAAATTTCCAAAATGCATAAAAAACCCCCAAAAACAACAACAAAAAAACATGCGTTAATGCTACCGTAAATAAATTCAGTAACCAATTTAGCTCAAACTAGCATTGCAAATAGAGCCCACTGCAAAAAAACAAAAAACAAAAGAAAAACTGTTTGGTGGAATTACGATTTTTTTCCCTTAGAAGCAATATTTTTTTCTATAAGCTTAAAATGCTTAATTTTTCAGTCCTCTAGCTCTACTGATGAGACCTGTACTTAGGATACATGAATGCATATATAGCCAGCCGGACCTGCTTGAAGACTGAAGAAACCTATGTTTACCGTTTTTAGTGGCAGTTTTAGTTGACTGTTCCCGATATATGAATTGATTTATCTGCCTCAAACGTGGACGCTTATTATTTTTTAGCGGATTTGTAGAAAGTAAAAAAGTTCAGAAAACAATAATGAAAGTCTAACGAGTTACGTAAGTCATTATGGTTCGCTTCTGGGCGAAAAACGTTTCTTGTAATTTTGACTGTCTGATTTTATCCGGGGGAGAAAGATATTTTTGCTTACATCTGTTTTGTTTCTGGAAGAGAGAGAGAGAGAGAGAGAGAGAGAGAGAGAGAGAGAGAGAGAGAGAGAGAGAGAGAGAGAGAGAGAGAGAGAGAGAGACGGACGGACGGACAGACAGTCAGACAGAGAAAGAGACAGAGAGAGGGGGGATGAATAGGGAGAGGGAGAAAAGAAAGAATCTGTTGAGCGACAACGTAGTAAACAGGAGAAACAGACGGAAAGACAGAAAAGAGAAACCAAAATAAAAAAAGAGAAGAGAGGATCGTTGAATGAAAGAGAGGGTACTGATATAAAGTGATAGATGGATAGACGGATATATATATATATATATATATATATATATATATATATATATATATATAAAATATATATATATATATATATATATATACATATATATATATATATATATATATATATATACACACACATATATATATACATATAGAAATATATATATATATATATATATATATATATATATATATGCATATATATAGAGAGAGATAGAGAGAAAGAGAGAGACAGGGAGAGACAGAGAGAGGGCAAAAGAGAGAGAGAGAGAGAATGAAATAAACTGAGACAAAAGGGAGAAAAAATAGGAAATAAGAAGACAGAAAAAAAATAAAAAAGAGAGCAATAAAGAGAGAAATTTAGAATGGAGAGAAGTACAGAGGGAAGAGAAAGAGATATAGTGTGTGTGTCGTTGAAATATCGGAAGGGAAGAGACAGCAAATAAGAGAACAGAAGAGTGAACGAGAAAAAATAGGAAAATGAAAAAAATGAAAGACAAACAGAGATAAAAAGAGATGGGGCAGAGAAATAGTGAAAAGGGGAGAAAAAGATTAGGAAAAAAGAGAGAGAGAGAGTGAGAGAGAGAGAGAGGGAGGGGGAGAGACAGAGTCAGAGATAGAAAAGAAAAGAAAGAATAGTATTTGGAAGAGATTTACTGGTTGCACATTACACAAACATATTTATTTTTGTCTTAACATCTTATCTGTCATCATATTGTTTTCCCAGAACGCAAAGAATGAACATAACTTCTTGCCCCGGAGTAGAAATAGAAATATATATATATATATATATATATATATATATATATATATATATATATATATATATATATATATATATATATATATATATATATATATATATATATATATATATATATATATATATATATATACATATATATATATACATATATATATATATATATATATATATATATGTATATATATATATATATGCATGCGTATATGTATATGCTTGTGTGTGTGAGCGATACATATATATATACATACATATATATATGTATATATATATATATATATATTACACACACACATACATATATATATGTATATATATACATATATATATTACACACACACATACATATATATATGTATATATATATATATATATATATATATATATATATATATATATATATATATATATATATACATATATATTTGTCTCTGTTTTATCTCATTCTCATGCTAAATATTAATGAGAAAACAAACAAATATATAGAATGTGAGTAACAATTCTAGGTGGAGCCAGTGAAGTACACTCGAGAAAAATGTTTTATTTTTGCAAGTTGATAAGTTTGCCTCCTCGAAAACAAAAACTGAATTTTTTTAAAAGACAACAACACAAAAAAACATCTAAACAAGTAAATAACTAAATAAATAAATTGAAAGAATGTATGAGATCGACGTGATATTAAGAGCAATAAAGACTCGCCTATTTATCATGTTGCACGGAACTTTATGAAAGCACTCATTCACCTTGTTATTGCAATGCTAGGAAATGTTGAAGTGAAAAATGTACTAAAATCAGTTGCAAAGAGAAATCACGTCTTTTCACTTTTTGAATTGGTCACTAAGTTCATTTTGTTTGTTGCAATATGGCATTAGGAGCGTTCAATGTCTACAAACGTCATTCGAGAAAACCACTCTTTATTATTTTGTTGCAGCTCCATATGAACGATTATTTTGGGAAAAAAGAGATCAAAATAGGTGTATTCTTATATCCTTATACCAATATTAAGAATGGAATAAACATAATTTTTGTCGTATTATTTTGAGAAAAATGAAAATTTGATTAAGACGGAAAAAAATGATTCAAAAGGTATTATTTGGAGAGAGTCTCCTACTTTGAGTTCTTCATTGAGAGACTCACGACTGATTTGAGCAAGTATTGATCCGATTTAGACCAGTTGAAGACAGTTGTAGGTGGAAATCGTCCGTCCTGAACCATTCAATAGAAAGATCTTATTATTCCAACAGAATAACTCTATATCAAATATCTCATTGCTGACCGAACGAAAATCGTTACTGCTTGTTTTGGTCTTTACAGAATTCTCCAAGAGAAAAAAAATTCCCTAGAAGGCTGCAAAGGTGCCTAGACCAGCACTTTGCTAAAAAAGATAAAAAAGAGTATTGTCTGTCATGGCAAATAATAGAACAAATTAGGAGATATGCTTCAAATCGTGTTTTATTTTGACTTGATGAAAAAAAAAAATTCGATTTCCTTGAAGACTGCTAAAGCCATTTAGATCAGTTCTTCGTTGGGAAAGATAAAAAGTTCTCGGAGGATTGAATCATACAATTGTCTGGAACATGTCCGGGGATAACGGAACAGAACGATTGATATGCTTTTCAAATTGTCTCTTTCTTTGACTTGATAAACTGATCGATCTTTTAGGCAGACAATACAACGCAAAGCTGAAGATGCTCTAAGATTCTTTCCAAAGAGAAATTGCATTTCTTAATTCATCTAGGCCTGTTATAAACCTATTGTGACTGTATTGTAACGTAGATGTTGCAAGATATTTTTCATCATTCATCTCTCTTTTTATTGCCAATCCCCGATCGGAACCGTAAGGTCAATTAACAGTTACCAGCACAGAAAACAGATATCGGCGAACGGAGTTCAAATTTCAGCTCGTAAATCAATTAGCGCTAATGTACTTAGGAAGAGATTAAGTCAATATTCCTCCGCTCTGTCTCTACGTCGGGTATTCTGACCAAGTTTTTTTCTCGTCCTTGTAGTGACACAATGGTTGACAGAGAAGAAAAAAAGCGTTAGTGATTACTGGGTCAAACCACTCTCTGATAACCAACTCTCTGCGTGGGCAGAGGTATCATTTAAAAACTGCTTCTGTCATTACAAAGGCCAGGCTGTATACACATTATCAACAATGGACAAAGTAAAGTGTGCACTTAAAAAATATGAAACCTTAAAATGCTTCAGGCACAGATGACAGATCTTTCACAAAGGACTATTGCAGCTATTCCCTTTGAGCATTAGAGAAGGAAAACTGTCTCAAAACTTCTGTCTTGCAATAATAATATCACTTTGCAAAAAAGAGATATAAAGATCTTGGCAACTATCGCCTTATCACATTACTTTTAAGACCATTTATGGCTAGCTAATGAAATTGCTATCATATTAAAAATGCCAAATGACTTGCAGAATTTGCTATGTGATCTGAGTAGGAAAATACACATGATAGACTTTAGAAGGGAGAAAATTAAAGCAAAAATAATAACGTCCCAAAACAAATTCGGGAAAAGTTAAGGGATGCACTTACTTGGTTCAAGTAATTAAGTTTGGGAAATACCATGAAGGCAAAATAAAACATCGTGTATCGATTGGTTGGGAGGCACTTTGTAAATATCGAGACGGATGTATCCAAAAGCTGCCTACCAATATGCTCAAAATGTGAAGTGTACGATGACTGATTACCTACTATAACGTACGGATGAAAAACATGGAAAACAAAACTCTTGAAAACAAACTTGGAATAATACAGTGATTGATGCAATATTAGGAATCACCCTACAATAGAAAAAGATCAATATGGATCAGAGAACAAACCAAAGGAAAAGATACCAAAGCAACATTCAGAAGCTAAACGTACAGATGAGTTACGTATCTTGCACAAAGTACAACAGACGGTGCAAAAGTGAACGGACTGATGCACTAAAGATAGAAAACGCATTGGGAAAAGACCAGACATAAGATAGAGAGATTTGATAAAAAGGGTTTCCAGGTAAGATACGGCCTTTGTTCTTGTTATCACCACTCTTCGTTGCATCAAACAATTATTGAAGTTTTAAGCTAGAATATTTCCATACTCTTTGAATTATTTTGGGTATCATCATTTTTTGTGATACCAGCATTTCAGTCGCTATGCTCTTTCTTATATTAGCTAAAGTTGTCAGATAAAATCATGATATCATTTCGTGAATTATTAAGACTGAAATCCCTATTTTTCTTGCTTTGATGAAAAGTTGTGGCTGATGTCCCCTTTGGTCTATTCGTTGTTGTCTGTAGTTCTGAGATGAAGAATTGTCATCGTTTCATGAATTATTTGGACAAAGATCTTAACGCACTCGTTTTTACACAAGGTTTCGTCTGATGTACCCTCGTGCCTACCTAATGTTGTCTCAAGTCATGAGATGAAGTATTGCTATTATCCTATAATAATGAATTATTCTGACGGGTGTCATCATACTTTTTTCCATTCCAACGTTTTGCTTGAACTGTTTTTTGTCGTTCCTTGGGTAAATGTGGCATATCTTTGAGTGTGCTTCAATATATATATATATATATATATATATATATATATATATATATATATATATATATATATATATATATATATATATAATATATATATATATATTATATATATATATATATATATATATATATATATATATATATATATATATATATATATATATATATATATATATATATATAATGTGTACTTTAGAGAGTGAGACAGACTCGGGAGTGAAGTTTTTGGTGGTAAGGTTTATTAATCCTTATATGTCAATATATATATATATATATATATATATATATATATATATATATATATATATATATATATGTATATTTTTATAAATTGCATAGTTTTATATTGGAACTCTTATTTGAGATGATCTTCCGTTATTACGGTGAACATATCATTTGGCCTACACAACATAAGTAAAATGAACAATTGAAGAAAACAGGGCTGCTGAAGGAAATCAAACGATTGATAGGGCAGTTGCTTAAACGTATCGTTGCTCTAATCATCGATTTGAACTGCCGCCGATAATGAAAAGTCCAAAATAATCGTTTTAACTTCAAATCTTCATGTCGATTATTCTCGGTCTATATCTGCTCTATATGTTTCTTTTGAAAACAGAGCTAACCGTCTAAGCTACGAGATGACATGGGCTGGCCTTTAATGTAATGACATATAATACTCAGAGAAAGTATCTGTATTATGAAAACTGTGTATGAGAAAGCTTACCAACAAGTATGAAATTGCTATGTTCGAATTCAGCGATTATTAACAATGTTTAAACAGAGATTTGAAAACGACAATACAGAACCGAATTGGATAAGAGAAGCTCAAAAAAGGTTATTTCTCTTTAGCGTATTTGACTGTAAATGTCTGAAAATATATCTACGTTTTTCTGACGTATAATCCAATAGCCAACATAGCTGTCTACAGATAGTTGAAATTTTTAGGTTTAGGTCGAGATAAATGTAGACAGGAGAGGAAAAAAAATCTGAAGCTGGATTATGAGACAATAAAAGAATCGGAAACATCAGCTTGTCAAAAGCCATTGTCGTAATTCTGGAGTCGGAATGAATATCCAATTGAAATAATTAAAAAAAAACCTCATTATTAAAAACATTATCAACTTTATTAGTGATGTCAAAAGCCTACTATTAATTGGATCTTTATATTGTTGGATCCTGGGAAAAAAGATTTTGATTGCGCTGGATTGATCCTTTGATTACTTCAACGGGTGTGACACAAGAGAAGTTCCTCACGAATCAGATTAAACGGAAATCATGAAGTGCTAAGCCAGTTGAGCAATAGAGATTCTGAGAAATATCCCACCTTGCATTATCAGGGTTCAGTAATACTGATTCTCTGTTAAACAAAGCTGGATATTCTAAGGGTAAATCGTCCTTCTTCGCTCGTCCAAATTATTACTGAAATTTGCAGAAATTTTTTGGCCTTATCCGTAAAGCCCGTTTAAGACCTAACGGAGGTGGAATTTTAGTTCAGATCTTTACATAGGTTTTTAGTTGGCATAGTTTTTTTTACTTACCGTCCGGAATACCAGTATCTATTAACAAGGGTCGTTATATCTTTTTTCCATTTATTCAGATCACTGAAATCACTTTATTGAGTCCAAAAGATTTCAAAGGTAAACTTCCATATTCTCACGGAAGACATGACCGCTTAAAAAAATTCCTCTTCATGTTCTTTCTTATCATTTTTTGTTTCGTACACATACTGGTAATTCTGTCCATCTTTTTGGTTTGATTATCAATCTTAAGTTAATTCACACATGCATGCACACGTTTCTTTTGCGTGCGTATATGTATGTACATCCGTGAATGCATGTGTATGTGCGTATGTATCTGTTTATTGATGGGTATTTGTCATGTCTGCATTTGTGTGCACCAACGTATGCTACTCGTAAGGGGTACATGTTCGTATATGCATATGCGCATTTACATATACGCACTATATGGGCTTAAATATATGCGACTCCTGTTTAGTTGCGTGTGTATTTATGTGTATGTGTATTTGTGGTTGCGTCTGTATGTGTATGCTTATGTGCATAAATGATCGAGGTTTTCGGCAGCCAATTTGCTAGAATAGATACCACCATACTAGAAGTATATTACTTTGAATGTGTGTATATATATATATATATATATATATATATATAAATATATATATGTGTGCATATGTTTGTGAATGCGCATATATATATATATATATATATATATACTTGTGTCATCCATATGATAGACACTTCCAGTACCACAAGGCAGAATTGAAACCCTCTCATCGGACCCGGAGGCCGATATCCTACTTGGACTTCGACTGGGTGGTCAGTAAGGCTGAATTTAAGCGATATATTCATTTTTACTCAGATACTCCTCATTCACCAGAATGCTCTATTTCTACGGAAGAGCATTGCATAAGCTTACAATGGATGAGTTACCTCACTTAAATAGTGCTCAACCCTGAATAGAGGAGCATTAATTAATGTGTATATATATATATTTATATATATATATATATATATATATATATATATATATATATATATATATATATCAGGTGCTATGTTACTTCAACTGCTTTGTTTTGAAAATACCCTAAACAGTTATATGGTAAACAACAGATGATCCCAGCCAGAGACAATTCATAAATTGATTCATAAAAAAAAGTAAAGGGGAATCAGGGAAAAAAAAAATAATGAGGAAAATTACAAACATTGTATTGATAGATATTGGGAAATCTTGAAGTGCTCAGCCTGTTGAGTTATAGGGATTCCGAGAAATACCCCATCTCAACAATTGCATTTTCGATGTTTAGTAAGATTGACACTCTGTTAACCAGAGTTAGATATTTTAAGCGTAAATTGCATCTCTTTGCTGGTCTGAATTGTTACCAATATGTATTTTGTTTTATCGTTTGAGACTTTACAGGGATTGGACTTTGGTTTGGATGTTGACGTAGTGACTGAAGTGACTCAAGAAAGTCTACTGAAAAAATTCTCTAGTGATTAAAGCTGTAAATCTTTGTAGACAATATCCGGGTCTGAAACTAAGGTTTCAATCCTGTGTCGTGGTATTGGATGGGATAATGGATAGTCTATAGCCATACTGAAGAGTTGTAATACAACGAAACAGCTGTCTGTGGATGACACAACGGTAATATATATATATATATATATATATATATATATATATATATATATATATATATACGCAAGTATTTGGATAATTTGCATGCATATAATTATATGTATACATGCGACATTAGGGATATGTTTGCATCTCTGTTTATGTGTGTAGGTACATATATGTGTGTGTGTGTGTGTGTGTGTGTGTGTATGTTCTTGTGTGTATATGCTTTGTGGTATACATTTGTGCTCAGATCTGTGAGCATGTATGTATTTAATAAGTGTGTATGTGTACATACATATACATATGTTTTGATGTTTATTCTTATACAAGTATACGGATGGATACGTGGTTGTGTGAATTTCCATTTGTATGTGCCTACCCGCATGTGTTAGTTTATATGTATTGTTAGTGCAGATGTGTATGTATATATTGGCACGATGACACCTTAAGACATTATAATGGACACGAAGATAAAAGGAACCTTTTGCACCTTCAAGGGAGAAAACGTGTAAATACACTACCCCACCCTTTCGAGTGGTCATGAATCGGGGGTGGGGGGACGTTCTTCCCTCTTTTAAATGGTTAAAATGGAGTTAGACGTTTTATTAGATATAAAAGATCAAAAGGGATCAAAAGACTACATACACTTTTTCCTCTCTTGAATAGTCAGAAGTGGACAGAAACATTTTTCCTTTTTACTCTTTGAGTATTTAACATGGCGTAGACGAAAACTTCCGATAGCATTTTCAATGCGTACATGAAATGATGAATTATTTTCCATCATGGCTTCTTTCTCTACGTCTCAGATCAAATATCATCCTTCATAATGACGTTTGTATAGGTGCAAGCGTGAATATACAAGAATATATCCGTAAGTCTGTCATTATTTATGAATCTAAAAAAGAAACTGCGATTTGATGTGAATAGTTTCTATGATTACGTTAACTTTTTAAGTTGAGCTTCTTTTTTTGTGTTAGCGACACTCTTTAACGAATATAATTCATTGCATCATCAATATCATCATCATCATCATCAGCAGCAGCAGCCTTTTAGCGTCTGTCGTTGGACATAGACCTTCCCCAAGATTACCAAAACCTCTCTATCGTGAGCGTTGCAGAGCCAGTACTTCATAAGCTACCACATGTTTTGTTAGCCCCAATTCTGTACGTGATCTCTGGGGATCTGCGTTGTGAGTCATGGTGTCCCCCGGTGGTTTGACATTCTCGCAACATGACCAGCCCGTTGCCATTCAATCTTTTTTAAATGGATTCTATGATATCTCAGATACTGGTCTTTCCTCTTCCAATCTCTCCATTGTATGTTGAGCATGATCCTCTCTTGTGCTAGTTGCAGGGTTCTCTGTTAAGGGGTCAATCCTTTGGTTGGGCCCCATGTGTCAGCTCCATAGGTGAGGATGCATTGGTTGCATACCATTCTTTTAAGCACCAGTAGTATGTTCTTGTTCTTCAATGATATTCTTCGCACAATGTCTTCTTCTGAAGATTCCATTGAGATTTGTTGTTCTACATAGAAGTAGCTATCTACTTTCTCCAGCTTTGTGTCTTGTATTTCGATCGTTGTGTCTTTATCTCCAACAAATACATTGTACATGACTTTTTTTTTTACAAAATTCAAGTGGAGACCAACTTTATTACTCGTGTTTTATAAATCAAGCCCAAGATGTAGTGTCATCTCCACAATTCAACAGACGCAGGAAAAGTATCTTTAGAAATACCAGCTGCCGTTATCTACAGATATATAGAGCTATAAAATCTGGAGCTTACAGTTGTAAAATATCGAGTTGAGATATGATTCAATTTCTCGCCACCATAGGCTTTAAACAGCTTGCTAGAAAGCATCAATTGATTTTCAGTTTAACTAATTCTTCAGTGACGAGAGTCTTAATATTTGAATAGCCGACAAGAAATTTCATTTGCTTTATGAAGGGGATTATTGATTGAAATTAGTACAACTGGATTTGGCCAAGAATTCGTTTTGTCCGTATTGAATTAATTTTCCCAGGAGAAAAGTTCAATTTACATCGTATATACTATCATCCCACAATAAAAAAAATTGAACCCGTATCGAAATGATGCAGTGAACGCAAAATAAAATTCATAATCATTCCAACCTTAGTTTTCTTTTTGTGATTAAAAAAATACGATACGATGATGTTAATTGTTTTAAGCATCCGTAATTTAAAATTCTAAATATTATTACAGGTTGAGCTCTTTTTTGTACTTCCTGAATCACGGAACTCTTCGAGAATTATAACGTAGAAATAGCTACAGTGAAATCTATAAACACTGCAACCAGTTTTTT
Organism: Thysanoteuthis rhombus; assembly: GCA_963457665.1. Taxonomy (NCBI): domain Eukaryota; kingdom Metazoa; phylum Mollusca; class Cephalopoda; order Oegopsida; family Thysanoteuthidae; genus Thysanoteuthis; species Thysanoteuthis major. The sequence continues at coordinate 48,552,829 of OY735207.1, read as the reverse complement.
TTGGTTAAATGCATTTGTTGGTGAGATACTTCATGACAAAAAGATTAGGATAATTTTTGAATCATGATTCACATTCGTGTTTGCGACAGGTTAGCCCGAAAAACATCCTGACTACGATTGAAAACTATAAAACATAAAACAAATTGTACAGGAAGCTTTTTAGATAACCAGTAAGTTACAATTATATATAGAATATAGAAAGATTATGAATAATTCATTAATCATCAGAGAGTTCACTTTATTCTGTACGATGGATCAGGTTCACAATTTGTCTTCAACGTATCCGTTGTACATGACATTTGTCTTATTAAATCTGTGTGGAGACTACCTTCATTACTCAAGTTCAGACGAGCAGGGAAATGATGTCCCGACTACGATTGGAAATTATACACCTTTTTTATGACGTCATAAAAAAGAGTCGATTTACGACTGATGATGTAAAAAAAAGAGAGTCATACTACCAATTGAAAACTATGCACTTTTCACAAAGTCATAAAAAATGTCCATCAAAGAAAATTGCGTGGAAGGAAAATGACTTAGGAAATTGTACTGGAATCCTCATAAATAGCCAGTTCCGTTCGGCTCAGACAAGTAAGTTACAATAATATATAGGATGTAGAAGGAAATGAATAATTCATTAATGACTGGAGGGCTCATTTTATTCCTCGCTATTATGGTTGACTTTTTGACGGAAGAGCTCGAAAAAAACATCCCAACCTCGGTCGGAAATTATACACTTTTTATGACGTCATAAAAAAGTGGACGACTTTTTGGCAGATGAACTAAATAGAACGTAACGACAACCGATTGAAACCTATACACTTTTTTTGCGACGACCAGAAAATATCCATTACAGAAAAATACAAGGGAAAAAAAAAGATTTAAAGATTGTATACGATTCTTCATAAATGGCCAGTTTCTTTTTGTCCGGACCAGTAAGTTGTAATCATTGCTTTATAGCAATAGGAAACTGACCCCCCAGACTCGAGTACAGAGACTCTGAAAATAGTCTAAAATCTGCTTTGAGTGCTATAAAATACTTGAATGTATAATGTATCTGTATGTATTTCTTTTTTTTAACCTAACCAAGAGACAGATCCGCAAACTGAGAATTATGCAACGTGCACATGAAAGAATTATGATGGGCCTCACATAGACCGCACAGTACGTCCGGGGAAAGATAAGTGTCAGAAACATCAAGGAATCTATTTAAAGTCTCAAATGGCAGTGGGCTGGCCGTGTTGCAAGAATGGTGGACAACCGAAGGATATTGTGACTCACGACATGGATCCCCCGTGATCACATGCGCAACCGAAGCCAGCAGATTATTAGATGGAGGGACGAGCCAGACAAATTCAGAAAGTACTGGCTCCGCGACGCTCATGATAGAGAAGTGTGGCACATCCTGGGGAAGGTCTATGCCCAACGACGGACGTTAAAAGACTGATGATAATGTATTTCTTTAAACATTTATCACATGCTAGAAACTGAATTTATGCAAATTGCAAGACCTCAACGTTTTGACTTCAACGTAAGTATCAGTTTATGTCGATATCGTTATATTAGGCTTAGTTTCAATGATAACACCTGGTAGAAGAAATAGTGGATTTCTAAGTAAGTATAAGATTTTTTATTTTCATACCAATTAATTAAGACCTAATTTGAAATTTTGTGTACAAAATAAGAAATGTTTATCTTATCAATAGACTTATTACTTGAATCAATAAGTATAGCTGTATTAAACACGAAGGATTAGTTGATCGTTAAATACCAATAGAAAATTGGTTCCCCTCTTCGTATCTAGGGACGTCTCACGCTGATTAATCATGAAGGGATCAGTTTACTACACCTTAGCGATTGAAAACCAATCTCCAACTGAATTGTGTCCCCATCTAATGTAAAGAGATTTTGAAAAAGAGTCCCGAACCTACTTTAAATGCGCAGAATTTTATTATTTTAGTGTCATAGTGATTTGATGTACAAAATTTTACTTAATCTCGCGACACACCTACTGTTTATCGACAATAAAATAAGGTTTTGCAACAAATAGAATGGAAAGTTTTTTTTAAAGAAGGACGGAAATAATAGATTATTATTTTTAGGCAGAAGATTTATTTGGAGATTATACTGTGAGAAAGATCATGAGATAAAGTGTACGTTTCACTATTCCCTACAAAAATAAATCTAACATCAAATTGATTTGGAATAGCGTTGGTAGATTATTCCATCAGGCTTCAACAAAATCATTTTCTAAAATAAATGCATAGATATGATCATAAACTGCGTTGTATTAAGTTAAAACACTAACGACTTGCAAACTGAGAATCATGCAACACGCGCATGAGAGAATCATGCTTAACTTCACATGAAGAGATCACAAGACAACACAGTGTATCAGACAGAAAACAGGAATCTGGGACATCATAGAATTTACTTCAAAACTTGAATGGCAGTGGGCTGGTTATGTTGCAAGAATGGCAAACAACCGATGAACATCACGACTCACAACATGGATCCGGGAGACCTGATGCGAAATCAATGTCGGCAGAATACTAGATGGAGAGACAAACTAGACAAAATAATGGCTTTTCGACGCCTACGATAGAGAAATGTGGCAAATCTATGTTCAACGACGGACAATAAAAGACTGATGAAGATGATGTAGAAACTTTTATCTGAGATGGCTTCTCGTCGTCACACGGTTAATGTGTCTCTTAGTCTGGACAACGAAAGTAGAATAAACTATTAAGGAAAATAGGACTGCTGCTGGAATCGATCCTGTGACCGATAGGGTAGTCTCTTTAACGTAGCGTTGCTGTTTGAATTGAGCTAAACAGCCACCGGTAATGCAAAGACCCAAATAACTGCTTTCAGTCTATATTTTGTCTTGTTTATTATCGGTGTATTTGTTTCCTTTTAGACGCTCAACAGTATGAGCATCACTAATTTGAAGTGGCAACCGTATTGGTGACAGCCAGTTGCAGCAGCCCCATTTTCTTCTTTTTACTTTGTCTAGACTAAGCGACACATCAACCATGTAACGACGGTAGATCATTTCATATAAGAGTTTAAACATGATATAACGCCATTCATTATCATTCTGTCGGATCATATACATCCATTTCTCAATATATGTACATATATATGTATGAGTGTGTGTGTGTGTGCGTATTTGTACGTATATATATATATATATATATATATATATATATATATGTGTGTGTAAAAATATATATATATATATATATATATATATATATACATATATATATGCACATACGAGTATCTATGCTTGTGTCTGCGTCGGCACGTGTGTCTCTGAGTGTAGAAACACAACATATGTTATCTATATATGAAATATTTGTTTTATCTCCTATCTCATAAATGAGAAAGCGTGTAAATTTACAAGATGAATATCATTACGGATAATACATACTAATGTATACTATCCATGTATCTATCCATCTATCCCCTTAAGTATTAATTACTTTTCTCCCTGGCCACTCCGGTCACCCCCATCGTTCATATAAAAATTGTTGTGGTTTGTTTCTAACGACACCGAAGCTTGATTCGAATGAAGAAATGATTGTGGAACAAAACAAATCTAAATAAGTCGGACGAAAGTCTGAGTGAGAGGATAAGAAGACTTGAAAGATGAGCGGCAGAGATGCGTTAAATTTAGTTAGCACTTCAGCTACAGCATTCCTCTTGGATGTGTTGTTCTTTGTTGTTGAGAGAGTTCGTCGGATGCACATCTGAGGGATCATTCACAAAGAAGACGCCATGTGAGTAGAATGGATGATTATCCCATTACTTCGTGGTGACTACGGGTGATTTCTTATTCCCTTAAGACTCTAAATAGGCGAAAGTGCAAAATTTCCTTTTTTCAATTTTTGCAAATTGAATAACGTCAATCATTATCATGTATTCAAATTATCATCAAAATTGTTGAACTTATTTCTTTATTTCTTGCATTCCTATATTCAAGTTTATCCCCAGAAAAAGTCCTATCGTTTACCGTCCCTTTAGTTATAAGACATTTCTTAGTCTTCCTCTTTCCTGTAAGCAAATACTCTCTCTTATTCCATCCTCCATCACATTAGAAATGAGTGACATCCACGAATCAGCGTGAACCGACTCGAAAAAGAAATCCTCTCGAGAGGTTTCCTTCAACTGCCATAGCATCACTTCTTTGGTGTCCAAGCAAATTCCTTCGACCAATCAACCAACATCTTTTTGATCGAATATCGTCACTAAAGCACAAAGAGAAAGCATTCTCAAATTCAATTGATTCTTATTGTCAAGAGCCCCATAGAATATGAAATATTCTTCAAGAATGGCGGGGGTCCTTAAAATGAAACCATTATCTCTTCTGTAAGTCGACCAAGGCAGTCAAACATGCGTTATTAGCCACTAAAGAGCCGGTACCTAGCTTACAAGAATTTCTCCCTAGCACTGTGTTCGATTGGATTCTTCTTGATGAATTATAGATTTTACGTGTGTGTAGACAAACAGTCACCCATCACACATACACCTACACGGATGCGTATGTATATCACACACATACACACATGGTTTTACAAAATTGAGCCCTAGGCAAGAACATATGCGCACACGCATACATGTAAGTAGAAAGTGTGTGGAACTGTACTCAAACACCGAAAAAGATGCCTGTAGCACAGTCAGCAGGGTCATTGAACTGTAAACTGGTGTTAGTTTACAGCATCCCAGTGGGACATATCTTTAGTTATGCATCTACCGAGGACATTATAGGTAAACTTCACAGCTCAAAGAGAATCCAGGTGAAGCGAATTAGATCCAGACTGACGAACACATTAACGACATTTCCGGGCGAAATGGACTTTATGAGTTACATTCCCGGGGAAAGATAAATAACACTCTGTGGTTACTTCCACATGACCTTCTATCTAATATGATGTCTTAGATATTTCTCCCAAGTATTCTAGAGTTTAAAATTGTTAATCTTTTTAGCGGACTGGTAGTTTCCAATGAACCCTAGATGCAGTTTTTGAGGAATCATTTATTCATATCAGATTAAACGATTTGAAGTGCACATCTGTACAAAAAACAACACATTGTTGTTAGTGGGATAAAGTGCCATTAAGACACTGTCAATACCGTTATACAACCCTTACATTGCTCTAAAAACAGAAATAAAATCTACATGATTTGATTTCGTTCCCCAGATAAAACAAAGATTGAAGCTGATAGGAAATGATAAAAATACTTTAACTTCGTTAGGGACCTGAAAAAAAAAATACGGAACATAATTTTAACAGTTGTAAAAATTGTGATCGAAACCCTGGGGACACTTTTGAAGGGCTTGGTAAAGAGATCAGAGGAACTTAGTAATCGAGGAAGACGAAACACCCTCCACCGCAACAGCTAGACTGTAAACTGCCGAAGAAATTACGGAAAAATTTGGGAGACTTGCTGTCACTTGATCTCGTGTGAAAGATAACAGTCCCGACTAGAGCAAGGTCCAGCTTTTGGCTTCCTTTGACTTTTACTCAATACTTGCAGAGAACTCTGGATATATAAGGTGACAGATGTGCCATACTACTATGGAGCACGGGGAGCGTCGTCACAACGTGAAAAGGCTGGGAGAACAGAAATCTAAGCGTTAATCGAAATCATCCAAAGACAGCTAAAATACTGAAAAGAATGTTTGGGTTTCAAGGAAACGTGTTTTAACTTGATATCCGATGAGCATTGCCTCATAATACAGGTGTGAAAACTCAACACAAAATGACCAAACAAAATGAAAATACTCCGGGACTCTCGTATCCAGACCGAACATCTCATCTAAAAAGAAAACCAGATTCGATTATCGTAAATGTAGAAAAGAGGATCTGCCAAATCGTAGAATTTGCTGCACAAGCGAACCACTGGGCAAAATTGAAAGAAGACAAAATAAATCTTCAGAGACTGCCTTGTGGTGGAGATAGTTGCATACCATAACCAATTTTTGTTTAAAATTTCAAAATCTAAAGTTGTTTTATTTTTTAATCATAATTACCAAGATAGTCAGTCTACGGTTATCAGTGAAATAGCACGGATCGGGCATACGAGGTTTGCCAAAAACAAACTGAAATTTTCACTAATTTGTTAATTTACCTATAACCTCGTGAGACTTCTCCCCCTTCAAATCGCCCCTCAAGTGTCGATAAACCGATTTCAGAGTTTTTTCTTCCAATTTTTAGATGCGTTCTAGACATTTTCAAATGGATAGCGTGCAGGTCTCATGGTCCGTTTCTTCTATCTCTTCTCTCATATGAAATTAATGACCCAGTGGATTTCAGCTTTGGAGAAAGAGACTACAGCGGTAAATCCCAAGAGATGAGAGCTGTGCTTAGCCCCATAATTAGTTCATCTTTTTGTAGATGTTGCACACATTTCCCGGTAACATGGTGCATCATGAGTTTTTTTTTTTTAATTCAATCATGTGGCATGCACTTTTACTGATTCTTACCCCTTTGTAAACTTCATGAACGGTCAGAAGACGATTTCCACAGATCACAGCACAAACTTTAAAAAAAATGTAATCACCTTCTGTAGACGTGATAGGACGTCCAGATTTAGCATTGTCTTTGGTGTGTATTCTCCACAATTTGAGACACTGGTACTGCTGTGGTATTTCGTACAGCCCGGTCAAAATCCTGACTAGGCCCGTTGCCATGCTAGAAAAGACTCCGAAAGTCTTTTCTCTAATTTGAAACGGAATTTCTCGGAAACACGATACTCTTAAGGATCATTGGAGAAGCGTCTAGCTCACTACGAACATGTCTACTCTGACATGCGCAGATAAAGAAAAATAACCAATCTATCTTGGAGCAAATTTTATACGCAAAATATCATGGTCAGGGTTTTAATAACATCTAAGTCAGGAGAACGCAAAAATGTCTCATGGGCGCGAAAGTTCGCTCTCTTTTCGGACACACCTCGTATATGAGAATGATATGTTCATATTTTTTTTTGTCAGCATGTATTATGCACAGGAACTATTTTGCAACGGGTTATTATGTCCTACTTATAGTATAACCTTTACATTACAAATTGATTAAAAGTTAGCTTCAATTTAAAAGTGACTTTGGAAAGGCTCGTCTCGCACTATTTTTGACACTTCTCATGACGTTCCAATCCTCCTTGAGCTTTTTCTAATGAATAAAAGATGAAGCAGCGCCGTATTTTTCGATATTTTCTACGTCTTGTAAATTTCTTAATAGGTTTTCCTCGTTGGAAATTTTGTGATCATGAATTCCTTATGAATCTCTTCTTCAAAATAGTGAAATCGAGATCCATAAACAAAGGGAAATCGATAGAATGCACACCTTCGCCAAATATAAAAAAAAGCTGGCAAGATTATGGAAATTCCTTAGATCAACAAGAACCGGAATAAAAACAATAATGATAATAATAATAATCAAACCGTATAATGTACTCATATGCTAATTTTTCTCCATGTTAATCTTTTTGGGGTGACATAAATGTGATGTGCTCATTGGTTGATTCCCATTCCCTACCATGGTATGACAATGAAAATTACGTCATGGAAACTCGTTAGATTTTCATGTCAGATCACACGTTCAAACACCTTGGGATGAGTTGAGATTTTTCAAAAACTTGATGGTAGGATACTTGAATTATTAAAAGTAAATTACCTGATAAACTTGCTTTAGGCTCCCTAGTACCAATCCGTACATGGATAAACCTTTTCTGTTAATTGGATGATGATGATGATGATGATGATGATGATGATGATGATGATGATGATGATGATGATGATGATGATGATGATGTTAGTAATAGTAGTAATGGAAACGTGGTATCAGCACAAGCCAGAGGCAGTTTTGGAGAATAACAACCACAAACTACTCTGGGACTTTGACATCCAAACTGACCACCTCATCCAGGCAAGAGACCAGACTTGGTAATAGTAGACAAAAGAAGGAAGGCCTGCCAAATAGTACACGTGGCTGTGTCTGCAGACCATAGAGTGAAAAAGAAGGAGGGTGAAAAACGGGAAAAATACCAGGACCTTGCAAGAGAACTAAGGATGATGTGGAACATGAAAGCCAGGGTAGTACAGGTCATAGTGGGCGCACCAGGAACTGTCCCCAAAACGCTGAGGGAGAGACTGGAGGAGATCGGGATTAGGGGAAGGATTGAGACCATACAGACCACAGCACTACTGGGAACTGCACGGATACTGAGGAAGGTGCTAGAGATATAAGGACTGCAACGAATTGTAACTCTGTCATGATAGGTGAAAGAGAGAGGAGACATTAGCTGAAGACCTGAGGAGACTTATTGTCACAGCCTTCAGCGATAACCACTGGGCAACCAGTGTGAAACTGTAAATCGCAGAATTACTGCGACCTATGAGTACTTGGAGAGGAGGGCTGGAGACTTGAGGAGATTTGCTGTCACTCAAACTCCAGCAGTTACCACCAGGCAACTGGTGTGAGGTTGCAAATAATAATGATAACAATAATGATAATGATAATGATAATGATAATAATAATAGGAATAATAATAACAGAAGAAGAAGAAGAAGAAGAAAGAAAGAGAGAAAGAAAGAAAGAAAGAAAGAAAGGAAGAAGAAAGAAAGAAGAAGGAGAAAAAGAAGAAGGAAAAGAAGAAAGAAAGAAAGAAAGAGAGAAAGAAAAGGAAGAAAAAGAAGAAAAAGATGATGAAGAAGAAGAAAAAGATGAAGAAGAAGAAGAAGAAAAAGATGAAGAAGAAGAAGAAAAAGATGAAGAGGAAGAAGAAGAAAATGATGAATAAAGAAGAAAAAAGACGAAGACAAAAAGAAGGAAAGAAGAAGGAGAAAAAGAAGAAGGAAAAGAAGAAGAAGAAACAGCAAGAACAACAACAACATAAGGATTTGGAGGAGTGGTCCTGAGCAAACACACCATCGAAAGGAGATAACAAGATCAAATAGTCAAAAAACAAGGAGATGAGAATCTGACAGATCGCAGATGTGGCTGTGTCTACTGAATCCCTGAGAGATGGAGGAAGAAACGAAAAATCAAAATGACACCAATACCTACAGGGAGTAAGTAAATCTTGGAACATGAAGGGAAAAGTTGTACCCATATCACTTGGAGCACATGGCTCATGGAGAGGTGCCGAAATGAATAGAATGTACATTGGATTAGGTAAAGATTCAAAGATGAGGGACGATTTTGGAACCTATTAAAATACTAGGAAAGGTGCTGGAGATTTGAGAAGATTTGCTATCACTTAATCTCCAGTAAAAACGAACCTGGCACCTGATGTTAACATGTAAAAATTGATTTATATATAATAATAAAAACTGTGTCTGTCAAACCTATACTCTCAGTAACAACCATCAGCCTCTCTCCATTCCTTCCTTCTAATCAAACCAACTGACCTTTTTCTCTCTTTCCTTTCTTATTCCCTTATAAAAAAAAACAAACTTAATTTTCCTCACTTTCTTCTTATTCTTTTATTAGACTTTCTTTTCTCGACCCTCCTTTCCTATCCTCTTATAGAATTCTGTAGGTTTTTTTTTCTCGTCTCAACGTATTTTTCATACTTATGGTATCAGTAGGAGTCATCAGCCTAGACTGTTGTCGCTAGCGGGTCATGGACGAGTATAAATAATAATACAAGATAAAACAGAGATATTCTGGAACATTTAAATCCAGACCTATCACCGAATTCAAGCAAGATGATCAGATTAAGTAGTTGTAAACAGGGAAAGCAGGACTTGCCAAAGTGACTGAACTAGTAGAAAACAGATTGCAGTAAAAAAAAAAAAAAGAGCAAAAAAAAGCAAAAGACAGGAAAAGTACCAGGACGATGCTGGGGAACTGAGAACATTGTCAAATGTGTAGATTAGAGTCATGTTCACAATAATTCCCGTGTTAGGAACCATTTCGGGACAAGAGGAATGAAATTGGAGAAATCGAAGTTTGAGCCTATCCAGATACAGCTGGAGTCTGTGAGCATGCAATGAAAGGTGCTGGAGGTTTGTTGTCACTTGATAAGCAGAGACTTCTACAAAACATCTGGTGTGGAATTTTTCATCCCTGAAATGATAATAAGAAGAATGATAGTAAAATTTGAGTAACAACAACAACGACAATGGTAAGTCAATATTTCATTCGTACAGTAAAAAATGAAAGTGAAAGTAAGAAAACAATATCTCCAGGGAACAAGAAAAAATTCTGACGTATCCACTCAGCGGGAGTGACTCTATCAAATGCGTAAACACATTTATTTTCCTGGCTTCACATTCTTTTTAACTTGTTCTAGCTTTGATTAATCTATTAAGTTTAGATTTTTTGAAATAATTCTGTAGTAATCTATGTCGTTGAAAATCTCTTTCCAAAGGTCTTTTTTTCACAGAAAAACCCTTGAACTGATAGAACTAATTGCCCGAACTGAAGTGTGATTTTCTGAATGTTTATACATTTTTGCTTGTAATAGAATGAATATTACCTTTTATATCACTAAATCACAGTGGTTCTTTCTTTCTACGCTACTTACTTGAAAATCCCCAACAAATCAAAGTCATTATCAACTGATTCTACATTTAATCACGTCAATTTCTAATTTTATCTATCCATCCAGTGATATGCTGATAAGGCTCCTCTATTCAGGGTTGAGCACTCCTTAAGTAACGTGTTCATTGTAAGCTTACGTAATGATCTTCCAACATGAAATGGAGCACTCTTGTGGATGGGGAATCTATGCCTTGATAGATATATCGCTAAAATTCTACGTTACTGACTGCCCAGTTCCGTGGCGCAGAGAGGGGATACCAGCTTCTGGATCTGAAGCGAAGGTTTCGATCCTACCTCGTGGTACTGGACGGGATGATGGATAGTCTATAGCCACACTGAAGAGATTTGACGCAACAGCTGTCTGTGGATGGCACAATAATTATAAATAATTATATATATACAATTTTAGGTATATTGACATTCATGAATGCATAACAGCAGCTTACAATCGCAAAACATGAAAATTAACAAAAAGAACTAAACACCAACTTGAAATCATATAGAGAGCAATGGAAAAAAAGCAATCCTAGGGATGACACCGAGAGAAGACCAAAATGGATCAAAAGAAGTAATAACAGAAAATGGAGAGGGGCAGCACACTCAAGGAGAGATAACAACTGATGGAGTAAAAAATAAAAATAACTAATTGGTGCCCATGGGATAGTAAACGCAGTAGGAAAAGACTAGAAAAGATTAAAGGATGAGATAGAAAGGTTGGGCGGTAAGATATGGCAAAGATTAGCATAACGTAGTTGTCATGGAAAGATGGGGAAGGCCTCTGTCCATCAACGGATTTATAATATCTTATATATACACAGATAGATAGATAGATAGAGAGAGAGAGAGAGAGAGAGAGAGAGAGAGAGAGAGAGTCAGTGAGAGCTCAACACAGTGTTTCGCGAGTGACGCTCTTCAGAAGTGATTCGAAAACAAAGGAACGGGGGGAATTTCAAATATGTCCATCATTTATGTTGCGTTGAAAACAGAAAAAAATCTACCGACTAGATCTTCTTGTTTGCTTTTCGAAAACTCAATCTAACGACCGTTGCAAAATTGACAAGAGTGATTCTCTATCCCACGGGCCGTTTCCTAAGGAACAAGAGGGTGGTTTCATGAGGTGTTTTCTCCGCTGTACTTTTATGTTCATTTTTAGCCTTCAGTTTTAAATTAATTACTTAATAGGCAATCGTTTATTCTCTTATTCTGTCATTATTATGGGATTGTATTTTTTGATTCAGTGCATTTACAATTGAGGCATTTACGTTATCGAGTTTAAATAGTAATCAAACTGGTGCCAATTATTAGATATCCATTGTTTGCTTTTTTTCTTCAGATCGTCGATAGTATAGTTAATTATGTATAATTTTTTCTATTTACATCGAAGCGTATTGTTTTGCGGTTCTTGGTAATGCTCAAAAATTTATTGACGCCACTGTAATCTCGTTGCACTAGTGATATTTATTTTGTGATATTTGTTTTGTTTCAGCTCCATAGGTGACTATCGGTAGGGTGCATTGGTTGTAGACCCTTCATTTCAGGACTAATGGTATGTGTGTGTTCTTAAAAGTCGAGCTTTCTCTACCGGAGGCGTTCTAACTTAGTGTGAGTCTTTGCTCAATTTTTCCTTCTTTTGAGGATATCATGGACACTCACTGATGGGGGCAAAATGTCTTTAAATTGACCACCGACCCTATGTATGAGACCAAATCTCGTCTCAAAAGTCTTCTTTTCTCTCCTGGGACGTTCTTTTTCTTACTATCTGAGGAGCCCGCGATATTTAAAGTAGGATTTATTGAGAAAATGTGCTAAAACATCTATTCACACTAATTATTTCATATATAGTGACACAAAGAATTCTGAAAGCAGCAGAAGAAAAATTTGAAACAATAACCCTCAGATGTACTTGGTCATCAACTGCATTCAAACCCGGTGAGGCTTTCGGCTTTTCTTAGTGATGCACAGACACTGTATTGCTACTTTCATATTTCTTCACCTTCTCTGCGTCATTTTCTGCCTCAAGAAAGTAAATATATCTGGCGCTAGGACAACATCTGGTCATTAAATATAGAATTTTGCAATTTCCGGCTTTTATGAAAATTCAGACACTCAGTCTAAATATTGTTCATAGAAAAACAAGAGAGAAAGGACTGTAAATGGTCATAAATTGATGCGATCGTTACTGACAGGATGGGGCTATTATACATATAATTTGGGTGCATTACAGTAATTGTACCATACGAATGCATTATAATTAGTTCAACAAAAGAAAAGGGACAATCAGTGATCATTAATTAATGCAAGAGTTACAGACAGAATGGAATTATTATATGTATAATGTAAGTGCTTTCCAGCTATTTTACTATCGAAATGCATTGTAATTGGTTCAGTCGGAGGAAAACAATTATCAGTAGTCATGAATTAATGCTAGCGTTACTGACAGAACAAGGCTATGATGTATGATTTAGATACAATGCAACAAATTCATTACAAACCGCATAGCAAATGGTTACAGTATAGAAATGCATCGTAAATCATTTTACTCTCAAAAACAGTGATGATGGAGAGAAATGGTACTTCTAGTGACCATGAAATAATGTATACATTGCTGACAACATAATACCATTATACGTTTAATGTAACTGTGAAGCCCATGATATTACCGTAGATATCTATTGCAAATATATTTTTACAAGAGGAATTCTCTACAAAAGATTTTATGGTGAATAGTGCATTCAAATCGTGAAGAGTTATGAATACCAACGTTGCTGAGACAATACAACTTCTCTTCTTTTCGTTAGCATTTTTAATGATAATTACTGGAATCGATGTGAATGAAGGAAAAAATGAAGGTGATCTAAAATGCTAATATGAAACAAAAAAACATCCAGAGACGGTTATTGATTTTTTTTTTTTGCAAAGAATGAAAATGAATACCACCGATATTTTGTACTCCTATGAAAACCAAACCTCACACAGTTACCAAAAAAATCAAAGAAGCAATAGTTGATCTTGTTCTTTTTGAAGAACGTATACGGATTTCCTCTTTTATATTTTTCTGATTGGACACCATTAACGTGATTCAGTGTGCTTTCTTGTCCCCTGGCCGATTGCGTTTTTTTGTCAACCAAACTTCTCAGTAATTTTTTTCACCTCAACTTTTTTGTTCTCGAGATGGACTTGTTATTTTCTATACACGTCTTTGATTGCTTCTTAATTTTTCTTAGTGTTGTAAAAAAAAGTTTGAAAACGAACATTTTAAAAGAAAAGTTTTATTTTTTGCATAAAGATGTAAGAGACTGTCTGCTAAAACTGTAAACTAAAGTTTTTTTTAGTCTCTGATTTGGTGCAGCTAGCTATGTACGTATATATCAGGCGTATAGACATAACCAACTGAGCTACAGTGGTGAAACTTTCAACATTTACTTCTTTAGTTTTAGAGGGGCTTCAATTAGCACTGTAAGTTATGGCTAAATCGATTCTTTCATTTTTTTTCGAAAATTCGAACATTTCAGTGACCAGCAAAAGGCAAGAGAAGTAACTCATTCATTGTTCATCCGTTTTCAATCTTTTTATTGATCATCCTCAACACGACATTTTACCAAAAGATGTTGCTCACGTGAGAGTTTATATTGAGTTACGAATCAAACCTGTCTTCCATGTATTATATTCAGACGGTCGATATAATTTTCCTTTCTGTACACCTCACTGAATATGGTTTGCTATTGATCTTTCCGATAATTTCAACTGGAATCAGAACTTGGAAGCCTCTCTGTGTATAGACTGCTAGTCTCCTACTGAAGTGAGTTTGATCGTCACCGAGTGCTCCACGGTCGTGATCCCTCGGCAAGTGTAAAACTAACTTTGGAATATATAGCTTTGGCAAGTAACTCAATAAGAATCCTCAAATGACGAACGTCTTTTGGCAGCGTTAAGGTTGATCAATTAAACCAATTGAGCAAGGGCTGATCGATGAACAAGTTGAATCTCTCACTTTTTGTTGGGCAGTGATCACCAAAAAAGTCTGAATTTTCAACAAAAAAACAAACACCCAAAAAACAAGCGTGAATGCTGCTGGATATAAACTAAAGAGAAATTTAGCATGAACTTGCATAGCAAATCGCCCCCTTCCCTAAAAAAAACTATCACAGAAGGGATTTAAAAAACAACAATGAAGAAATCTTGACATAACAAGGAGTTGACACTTTATTTTTCTCCCTTTAGCTCTATCAATGCAGCCTGTACGTGTAAGACATACATAGCCAACCACACGGACTTGAAAACGGTAGAAACGTATGTTGACAGTTTCATCGACAGTTTCAGTTGACGGTAACTGATATCGTAAAAGTGCTACCGAAAAGTTTGGAGGATTTAAACAGTTTGATTGATTTGTTCATCCGTCAAGTTATCGGGTCTTTCGTGCGTCTCGTCGGACACCTAATACAATTCTCGATATCCCCGAAGCAAATCAATTTTTAGGAAGCCATTTGACTCCTTTAGTTCCTTGAGCTCTCTGATAGCACCTCGTGCATGTGTGTGTATCAGATTTGTTCGAATGTTTCTCGTAGAAAACTGGTTTTTAAATGTCTATTCAGTTCTTAGTTTCCCAAGTAGAGCGCTAGGGACATTTGTACATACCTGATGTACAAACACACACGCATGCGCATACGTTCACACACATGCACACACACACACACACACACATGTGCTCCCTTATTCAGGGTTGAGCACTCTTCAATTAAAGTAACTCGTTCATTACAAGCTTTGGCAATGCTCTCCCAATTCCGGAATAGAGCACTCTGGTGGATGTGCGTAAGTGAATATATCGCTGAGATTCAACCTTACTGACTGTCCATTTCTGCGTAGGGCAGAGGTAAGTGCCACCCTCCGGGTCTATAGCCACATTGAAGAGTTATTCTGAAGAGTTATAATACACGAAACAGCTGTCTGCAGATGACTCAATTATTTGATTATCATTATAATTATATATATATATATATATATATATATATATATATATACGTGTGTATGTGTGTACGTGTGCGTATATATGCATGTGTGTGTGTGTTTGTGTACTAAGTAGTAATGAGCAAGTTTTATGGACAATAATCACTGCAGTGTCCATACTTGCGGCTTGTTGCTAGACGAGCAGCACTATTTATTGGGATAAGCCATTCTTTTATTTACTCGTTTTGTGATTTACATGCTGATCATCGTTTACGGTGGGCGCTCTTTTTCGTGATTTATGAGTTTCACTTGTAATGTCCCGATATTTATTATGATGAGCATAGTACGGCATCTGGCCAAACGGAGTAAAAACGAGAGAATGAATATTGTATCATAGCGCTATTCTTCCAACCGGAAAGAGCCTGTCTGGGTGGCAATCCGGGCAGCTGGGACCTGCAGACAATTCAAAGCAATTTCTGAAACGAGGCAGTTCACTATAACTGTTTAGGTCAGAGGTAGTCCAACTGAAGACTACATAGAAGCAAGCCCCGTGCTTGATGTGAATGACGGGGTATGTCAATGCATCCTCAGACAAAATAAGACTAGAATTGCAGAACACAACAGATACGTCGCGGAAATCCAATACAGCAAATACGATAAAATTGATAATCAATTATCAACGATAAAAATCAGAATATTCACCTCCAATGCACACTTCTTTGTAGTCTTGAATATTAAAGTCATAAATCATTGTACGAATTCGTGTGATTAGTTAAGATTGTTAAATGTTCCTAAGCTAAGTACTGATCAGGTTTGAATGTGAGGGATCAGATTAAAACCAAATGTTTCGGACTGATTTGATCGTAAACCCAGTAATATGAGGCGTCCTAATACCCGCTTAGCTTAGTAAGGACTGGTATTAAGTAACAAATTTGAGGCACTCAGATTGAACTCACTACACAATAGTAAAGGGTCTGCTAGACCAGTTTTATAAGCATTACCTCACAGAAAGTTGCGTTGTCACTTGGATCTATGAATAGTTGCTACAGGACGGCAAAAAGCGAAACAAATGTGAATGAGATACCCACTTCAGATGTGACGCACACCCGACGAAGATAATAGGAGCCACTGGCTGGAACATATAAGGCACGAGTCTAAAAGTTAATGCTCTAAGAATACGATCCTCATCATTATCATCATCATCAGCAGTCTTTTAATCTCCGTCGTCTGACATACACCTTCCCGAGGATTTGCCACACTTCATATCATGGGTGTCGCAGCGACAGTACTTCCTGAATTCATCCAGTTCATCTCTCCATCTTGTTTTTTTGTCGACTTCAGTTTCGCATGTGGTTTCTTTGGATCCATGTTGTGAGTCGTGATGTCCATCGGTTGTTTTTTCATTCTTGCAACATGACCAGCCCATTGCCATCTGAGTTTCTTAATAAATTCTGTGATGTTGCACCCCCCGTTTTCTTCCTGTCTTGTGGTCTCTCCATGTGAGGTTCAGGATGATTCTGTCATGCGCATGCTGCATGTTTCTCAGGTTATGGGGTTTTTTTTTTTTGGTAATTGGGTGGTTGGGTTTTTTTCCCAAATGGATGGGAAAAGCCAAAAGCATTTTTTTTTGCTGATTCTCATTTAATGGTTTAAGGAAATTATTCCATCATTAAAAGAACTTTCCATGTATTGTGAAACCAGAATCATGATGGGATACATTTGTTTCATGGGATATTTATCACAGAACAGATGGAAAACATGGAATTAGCACATCATTTTGCCTGCACGACTTTCCTGCTCGTTAACGCAATGCAAACTACTTTCCGCTTGGGATCCATTCTATGATGATATAATTATGAACGGTTGTTAGAAAAATTTCAAATACGTAGACTTTAAAAGAGATCCATATATATATATATATATATATATATATATATATATATACACACACATATATATATATATACATATATATACACACACACACACACACATATATATATATATATATATATATATATATATATATATATATATATATATATATATCTACCAGCGGTAATTAAAACCTTAGAATATTTACACGAAGAGTTGCTAAAGAATTGAAATATGGAGATTCGGATTTTGTCACATTAAATACATACATACTGGTCAATAAAGCTCAGTCAAGTATTGCAAAACCATACGTAACAGGAAAGTTGTTTGGAAGATTCTTTTATGCAAGTGTTCCAAGAGGGAAAAACTTTCAGTGCAAGAAAATCAACATTATAGATCCTTGCTTTTTTGCTTATCGTCGAACACAAACCTCTGATATCAGTGGGAAATGAATTAACTATTTTAAACACGATGGAGGTCTGAAAAGTTGTAATTTTAGCTTTATTGGATGGTTTGGTTCGAGGAAAATAACATTTTCCCGTTACAAAGCGATAGACTGATAACCATGGAACAGAAACAAGGAACTTAACCAAAATTTGAGCCTCAAACGGAAAACCATGCAACGTAATATTTGCAAGTGAGAATCGGGTCAAGCTTCTCATGGAAAGATCATAAGACAACACTGTATATAGGAGACAAAACAGGAGTCAGGGATATCATAACATTCATTAGAAAAACTTAAATGGCAATGGACTGGTCACGATGCAAGAATGTCGAACAAACAACAGACATTACAACTCATTACGTGGATCCTCTGAAATCACATTGGGCCTGAGATAAGCAAAAAATGAGAGGGCGTGACGAACTAGACAAGTTAACAAAGTATTGGTTCCGCGTCAGCCATGATAGAGAGGTCTGGTGAATCTTGTGAAATGTCTGTGTCCATGACGGACGCTAGAAGGATGATGATGATGATGATGATGATGGGAACTTATTTTTACTCTTCCAGAATCGAAGCCAGTTGTTCAAAAGAGCGCTTCCTGCTTAGTTTTCCACTGACAAATCCAATTATTTGCTGCTGAGTCTGTCATGAATAACAATGAATGATAATAGCGATTATTTATGGTCTGAAGGACTTGCTTACTTTCATGCATCTTTCTTACGTTTTCTTCCAACTTAGAGTTGTCACATAGAGCGCCTATGACAATGGCAAAATGTAAAAATCCAGTTCACATATTCCATTTCCTGAGTCATTACCCACAGCAAAAGATCACGCTTTCTTGCAAACGATACTAACAAAAATTCAAATATAATACTTGAACGGCTTCTATTTTTCAAAAACCGAATAGAAGATGTCCATATGATATTTTTTGATGGGCATCCGGTCTGTTACATAGAAACACACACACTGAGTAATATATTTTACATATAGATAGCAAGTCATACTTTGTGTGCAAATCCGAATAAATAAAAATAAAGATAAACACATGCAGGCTGTAGTGATTTTGATTATTATCACAGTGACTGTCAGGTCAGATATTGAGCCCCTGATGAGGGACCTAGCATGGTACCTTCACGATCGGGAAATCAAAGCCATAGTACCTTAACTTTTAACTTGGACATTTTGGTTTGGTTGTTTTCATTTACTCTGAGAAAATCAATGGGATAAATATAAAGAAGAAAAATCCCGAATCGGATTGCTGTAGAAAAGCATTCACAACGAGGTAATAGTTCACTTAAAAGACTTTTGAAAAGTTATTTCTAAATCTCGAAGTGTTTTGAAGTGGTTGAGACACTGGACCATTTTTTTCGCTCGTCCGTTTTTATCTTCTTTTATTTCATTCGAGCAATTTATTATAATTTACTTCCTGCTTGCTATGCCAGTCGTAACTTTTTCACCAGAGTCTCTTCAACCATACATCTTGAGAAGACGTTGCTGCTCTGCTTCTTACCAACCACCAACAATGTTTGAAGAGGGACTGGAAATGCCTGGTTGGAATTCAGAGTTGCTAGTCTCCTAGATCAATTGCCAACCAACATTGAAAGGCCCAGTCAACACTATTTTATTCAAGAATACGGATGAATTCATATCTTTATCAAGGTGCATTAATGCGAAGTGAACACCGGAAATATTAGTCGGTGTTCGATCCTTTAAAAAGAGTAATGATAAAAAGTAAATGATGTTTTGTTATCGCTTTGAGATTTTTTGTTTTAAATAAACGAAATCATTCCAGACGTTCGAGTGTCTTGAGTTCAAAGTCTACCTAACGTTACTGACTGTCAATGCAGAATTCAGCTTTGTCTTGATCTTTTCCACGTCAAATCCTATTAAGAATCAAGAAATATCAGAATCTCTTCAATTTTTTTAGGTTCTGAAATGTCATTCATTTAGCAAGCAAATTACTGCATGGGGTTTAATCATCTCAGCTCATTTTAGACCTCCACACCCGATGCAAACACTATTAGATAAGAAAGATTAAAAAAAACCCGTAATTTCGAGATGGGTTGTTCTTTTATTAAAAGTTGCTATGACTATGAATTGCATTCTTATTTTTCTTGTGGTCATAATATTTTGACAAAAGCCTCCTATGACCACCATCCAATTGTTCAGGCTTTAAATTATATTCTTTATCGTTTAGTTATGCTCTCTCCATTCCAACTGAAGAGAAGTATAATAACCAACTTCTAAGAAAAGATTGATTCGATGGCCACCCACAGAACTAAGTATAAACATGTTTAGCAGTGGCCAGTGACCCGTCGTCGTGAGAGTTGTCGAAAAATACATCACCATTTGCTTTTTCGGGCAGGGGGTCATAGATTTCATTTTAATTGGACATAGAATGAAGATAGAAGGAGTGGGGCGACAACGGGCAATGTTTTTCTCATTCCAAATAATCAGACCACTTCCAACAGTTTTGTTTGAAGCGTTCACTTCTACGCTGAACCGATGGACACTAGAGAAATAGAAGAAAACATGCCTGCAAGAGATAGACTAATGTAATACTGGTCACGTTTGTACAAATATTCCCTATGCGAATCCTCATCAACTCAGGGTGACGTGTGATTAGTTTGGCATGTAAATCGAGTCGTTTCTTCATTAATTGCATCATGATTCTAGATGCAAACTACATACTGTGTGATCTTGCTAGCCATTACCCTGTTTAGTCAAATTAATTTGCTGAACTTATATCATAATATGTATTTTAAAACGTTCTCGTATCCGCGTAGAACACAGTACCAAGTAATAAATAAGGATGTAACCGGAGGGCGGGGAAAATAAGTAAAGCTTCGTATGCAAGCTTAGCAGAAAATTGTACGTCAAGTCAATGTGTATTTCAAAGTGGTGTGCATTTCGTTGCTAAACAAGTATAGGATTGGAGAGCAACACTGCATATGGAATATGGAATGAGTCGTGTCTTACAAGATATCCTCCTTTCATATGAATAGTTCAGCCGAAGAAGGCCAGAGAATCGATCGATCGAAATATGTAAACAATCAAGTGATAAATTGTGCAAAAACATCCTTGAATCAAAATGAGTTTACATATGAATATCATTCCTATAAAGATAGAGTGTGACATTTGAATGAGTTGTCCGAATAGATTTCAAGTTAAGAATCAAATTGGTCTACTTGAGATCCTGGGTTAATTCGTCAATCACTCTCCCATGTTAGCTTGTTATTTATGTTTTTTATTTTTCAAAATTTGAATACTTTGAAATTTCGAATTTGCTGTTTGTATGCCATTCTGTGAGTGACATCATCAATACGCACGAACGATAAACACCGACATAAAAAGTATTCGAAATTGACCATACGAATAAATTCAACAGCTTTTTCTCCGATTTCGGTAATGACCAAATATATGGTTGAAAAGAGCAGATCACAAGTTTTTGGACGACATTTATATTCATTGAATCGAGACATTCGTCTTTTCATGCAATTAAAGAAATAAAAGTTAAAAACAAGAAATTTTTACTTTTTAAAAAAAAATCTCACAATGCATCTATGCATAAAATCATATCGATTGAAAAAATTCTTCTGAGAAATCATCGATTAGTTTGTTTATTATGAAAATATTTCGAACAAAATCTTGGGAAATCTTATGCGTGTTGTATTATTCATAATTTCCATCATCATGTCGCTACTGTTATGTCGGAAAAGGGTTGATCAATGAATAAATCGTGTAATGCAAATTGCTTCTAAATTGGCTTTTTTTGTGTGCAGGGCTGAAAGGCCCATGCAAACTAGGAAAGTAAAGCTGCATTTGATTCGAGGAGAAAGTGGACTTTTCAAACCACGATCACCTCTCTTGGTATTTGAAGACTGTGGAGCAGAAGTATCATTTCGTGAGGCACAAACGATTTCATATATTATAGGCAGTGGTACTCTTGGACCACTTTCTTGTTCAGGAACAAAATCCACATCACTTTGGAATCCACAGCGACATTTTGATAATTCCAACAAGTAAAAAAAAAGATTATTTATTCAGCAAATAACCTACATATGCCATCTGAGATCCTGGGATAAAATATTCTTATTTTTTAGGATTGTAAATATTAAAGTCATGATTGTGCTTGGCAAAAATACTTTTGATAAAGGTTCATGAATGTTAAATATAAGCAACCACTCTTTTTACATGTGGGCAGCTGTGTGTGAGCTTTGAGTTTTATTTGTGTATGCGTAATAATGAGATCCCATTAGTCCTAAGAAGAAAAAAAAAACAATGCATCCTTCAGATAGTAACCTATGGAACTGAAATATGGAACCTAAGCAAGTGACCAACTTTCAAACAGAGAAGCACAAATGATGTATTTTTGAGTTTTTTCATGGATTCTATGAGTTGTTTTATTCCTGTTTTCTTCAAAATATAGTGTTGTGTCTTGTGATCTCTCCATGTAAGGTTGAGCCTGATTTATAGGATGAGTTTTTTTATTTCAAAAGGATGGAAGAAGCCCAAAGCATGTTATTTTTTTTTTGTAGTTGATTTTCATTTAATGGTTAAAGAAAATTATTCCATCGTCAGATTAAGAATTTTCCATATATTGATTTTGTTTCGCAAGATATCTATCACAAAACAGATGAAAAGCATGGAATTGTCAGTTTTTTTGCTTAGGCTTGATATTTCAGCTCCATAGGTGATTATCGGGAGGATGCATTGTTATGTACCTTTATTTCTTATTTTAGAACTAATTGGATCGTCTTGTCTTAGAAGGTTAAGTTTGCTTTACCAAAGGTTTACCCTCCTAATGTAATGCTTCTCTTAATTTCTTCTTTTGAGGATTCCATGGTGATTTGTAGTCCGGAGTAGATGTAGTGGTCTTCTTTCTCCTACTCTGCATTTTTGATTTTGATCGTTGAGTTTTCATTTTCAACTTGATTGTTGCAAATAACCTTTGTTTTCCGAAACTTATGTAATGGCTGACTGTCTCGCCTTCTTCATTCAGTTCATTTAACATTAGTTGAAATCGCTGAGGTTCTTTGCAAAAAATACGATATTGTCTGCAAATCTGAGGTCGTCCAGACATTCACCATCTATTTTGATTCCAGTATTTTATCTGTCTATGTTGCTGAAGATCATGTCGAGACAGGTTTCGAAGAGTTTAGTCGAGTTGGTATCACCTTATCTTACCGCCTTTTTGGTGTTGAAAGGGCTCTGAGTTTTTATGTAGTTCGATAGAAAAGCTGCTGTGACTGTATATATAATATAGTACTCTACTGAGTCTACTCATTGTAACGTGATGGCTTCCATGACCATGGGAATTATGACCAACGTAATTATACATATATTTGTACTTGGACCTAATATAAGTTGAGTATGTCCATGGGCTCACCGTTATCATTGATGATAGCAAAAACATTTATGGAATGTATTGAAAAAATTGCCGTAAAAATGGCTCCACGGAGGATATTTAGCAAACTCAATATAGGGACTACGTGTTACTTTAGCCACACCAGAAAAAAACAAACATTGGACACATGACCATCAATGGATATTTCATCGTTCGAATCATGGAAGAAAACGTCGGGATAACTTGGTAATTAGCACTTAGTATGAATCCAAATGGATACTTAAGCAATCTCAGATTTCTGGACAACATCGTCCTTTTTACTGAGAACCTTTATGACCTCTGAAACACTGAAAAAAAAACAAGAAAGCTCACCTCCACATAAACCTTTATAAAACAAATGTCATGTACAACGGATATGTTGAAAACAATAATCAAAATAACAATTAAAACTGAAGACACAGAGCTGGAGAAAGTGGACAACTACATCTACTCAGGACAACAAATCTAAATAAAATCCTCAGAAGAGATCAAGGGAAGAATAACACCAGGTTGGCAAGCTTTCGGAAGGGCAAGTTCGACCTCCAAGGACAAAAATATCATGTTTGTGTTAAAAAGACGAGTATGCAAGTAATGCATCCTCCCGATAGTCAGCTATGGGGCTGAAACATAAAACTCAACCAGGAGACTGGTGCCTAAACTGAGAACTATGCAATGTGTACCATAGGGAATCTTATTCTACATCATATGTTAAGATCAAAAGACAGTGCCGCATATTAGAGCAAAGACAAGAGTCTGGGATATCAAAGAACCCATAGGAAAACTTAAATGGCAATGGGCTGGTCATGCTGTGATGATTTAGTCAGACTACTGGTGGACATCATGACTGAGAACGTAACCCCCTAGAGATCACATGCAAACTAGGAACGACAAAATATAAGATTATGTGACGAACTAGATATACTGGCTCCGTAATGCCTGTGATAGAGAGGTCTGTTGAATGTTGGGTGAGATTTATTCCTAACGACGGACACAAAAAGGCTGATGGTGATTATTATGGATTTAAAACATCGTAAGTCTCTAATTCCCATTCAACATATGTGGTTGAATTTGATCATAACATAAAGAAAGCGATTGTCTGATATCTACAATACCGGTGGAACCTATAAGACGCAACACATACACGCATCGAATCGAGACTTTCGATATAGAAGATGCTCTCCACAGAAATGGTATCCCATCTTACATGAAATTGAAACCTGTCAACTGTCAAACGTATTCGAAAGAAGGAAAAAAAGTCCAACAAAGCCCACTCAAGTCTATATCAGATGTGTGATACTAAGCCGCTGTCGAGTTTACATGACTTCAGAAATAACATTAATCTACACTGCCATCTCATTAATGATAGTCAGCCGATCGAACAAAACGTCAGATCATAAGCTGAGTGTCTATTCAGTACGTCACTAGATCGTTCATTACGTCCATATATCTCTCCACGTTCACGTTTTTATCAGATTATTTAACAATATCGGGGTCCCTGTTCAGCTAGTCTGCTTTATTTCACCGTACCAGAGAGTTATACTAAATAATGTTCCCCATTTCCAAATAGTCGACATAAAATGCTACTGATTACATTTTTTACCCAATAAATACTAGTTGAAAATAATGGTAATGCTTCTTCATGCCAGTATTTCTAAGAACAGATGATATCATACCACCTTTGTCTTTCATATAACTTCGGCAATATTCTTGGTTCGGAATATACATTAGAAGTTTCTTCCCGGATTTCCGGGATTATTTCATGTATTTTAGTTATAAGGTGGATTTCAGTTCAGTCTATTCTTCTGATGCAATGCATCACTCTAAAGGAAGTAATTGAGTTCATTCTTTGTTTTGCTTACGTTTTCAAGATGGCGTTTCGGTCGATGCATTCTACAGCCTCCGTCAGATGTATAAAATACCTCCTCTAATGTCAAAAACAGGTACTAAATTCCAAAACTTATCGGGACCATGTAACTGATTATTTGTATTGCCTTTGTTTTCACGTCACCGTTTCGACCGATTTGCCCTGATGCCCCCGTCAAGTATACAATCTTGAAAGAAATGTTCGTTAATATATTTCTGAAAAATAAAAGAAACTCTCTCTCTCTCTCTCTCTCTTTCTCTCGTAAGGGTTGTATACTTGGAGCAGGCTGTGGAACTGATTGGCCGAAACAAGAGAGAAAGAAGTTCAATAGTTCAAACAATAGTCCAAACAACTCTTGGAATGATAATTCCCTTCGTCCTCGATTCAGACTGTATACACGAAGAAATCTTTAGAATAGCTGGACCGAATCGTCGTGGTAAAAATACAAGAAGTATAAGAGGAATAGATTTGAATGAAATCCTCTTTATCAATGAAGTGCATGAACTATTTCTTTTGCCATCTTACGGATCTGTCAGTGCATTGTAGTCGATCATATTTGTCTAAAGAATTCTCCCGTGACTTATTCTAATGTGATATCTCAAAAACATCTGTGCTTGTCGAGCAGGGACATAAAATGCTCGCAATGTCATTTGTGTTGTTTTCATGTACGTATGGACCCCTGTGCCATTTCATTACTTTCATGCATGTCTCTACATTACAGGTTTCGCTCAGATTATTTGACAGTATTAGGGTCCCTGTCCAGCCTTTTCTGCTCTCGTTTACAAAACCTGGACGATGTATAGAATATCCTTTCTCACTTCAAAAAAATCTACCAAAGAATTATTCTAATTACCCTTTTCCCCTCCAATAAGACATATTAGAAACAGATCTACTCAAATTCATTTTTTTCTTTGATTCTTGTTGGAACTGCTTCAAGCATATTTTCTTTTCGGAGAAGACAACAGAGAAAGAGAGAGTGAGTGAGAGAGAGACAGAGAAAGAGAGAAAGAGAGAGAGAGAGAGAGAGAAAGTAAACAAAAATTATCAATACAGGAGAAAGAATGATAAAAATAGAATGCGCATTTTTTCGCAACGTTTCGGTCGCTGTACACTCCAACATGCAGGTATCTGTCGAATTCGGTAACTTTCTAGAAATTTCAGATTGAACCTTTGACCCGACCCACGGGGACAGACTGTACTCGTTTCGCTTATCTCAGAAATTCAAACGGAAAATAGTCAGATTCCCTTAATATTTGATGTTACTGGAGTTTACAAAGCAGAAATGATGAGATGTTGTCAGAGAAGACAAATCAAACGTAAAAGACCACTTTTTTTTTGCGAGGGACAGAAATGAATTTTTCAATACATTCAGCAGCAAATGGCGTTGATAATTGTTCCCGGTACTTCAACTGTGAAGTACCAAACGATATCAATTACATGACGTCCTCTCTCTTGAAAGTAATCCTTGTCTCGATTCTGTCTTCTGCACACTGCTATGAGAGGTAGCTGCTTTCCAGCGGTGTTTTGTTTGGATCTGGCGAACCCCTTTTGTTCTATTCTAAATCTACACATATCAGAGGAAAATATTGAGAAGACTAAATGGACTTATTTTCTCGTGTGATTAATGAATGATTTTTCATTCCCACAACCAATTAGTAAAATCTCAGACGAGAAATTATATAACCGGCATTAAAAACAGCTGATCCTTTTCATTCAAGATCCACATATAGATTAAAAGCAAACAGAGAACGTAACGCCATGTTCGAGGTTGTGTATGTGTGTGTGCATGGATCCAAAGTTCAACCGCTTCTCCCATATTGTATTGTCCACATAAAAATTCAATGAGAACTTTTTGAGTTTCTGTAAACGGTTAAAGTGCTATTTCATGGTAATTTTTTTCATCTTGTCTACGATTGCAACCATTTCAATGCTCACAATTACGATCACTTAACGCAAGCCTTAAGTTTGGATAGAATCCATCATCGACTGCGTTGTCCAGACATTTGAATGATTAAACTTAATTTTGTTTTCAGCTTTATTAAATCTTGTTGAATCTGATGCAATCAATTAAGCTATAAAAGATGGAAGATACTCAAAGTAGTTCTAGTCACGATTTCAAGTAAACATGGACGTTGAGAAGATTAGGATGGAAAGTCTGACGTAAAATATGAAATCATTCTTTAGTTCAGTAACTTTAATACTGTCTTGATTTTTATTCCTTTAAGAAAAGGGATGGATTGAAGTATAATAACAATGGCAACAACAGCATTAACAACATGGAAAATATCAACAACATCAATATTAATGAAATACTAAGACTCATGACACATCCGTGAATATTGAAGACACTGAAGAAGCTTATAAGTCTGTAGAACCAGTTTACGACCCATCTTGCCACAGCCAAATAAGGTGATATTATCCACAGCCCCCTCGAAAGCACTACATAATCCAATCAGTCCTTCTGTAGTCTATTGAATACAGAATATGATTGAATTCATTGATAATTCATGGAGATATGATGCAGACAGGAGAACATTTGTCAGTAATATTTGGTTCTCACAAATAATAGAAATAGAGAGGAGGTAATTCTGGTAGGATTCTTCTGTAGCCTATAGTCCAACCTTCTGCAAGATGACATAGGAATTGATTGATAATTTTTGGAGATATCGTGTAGACAGACATGAAATCATGGCAATATACTGTGGTTTGGACATATTTCTACGAAGTATGGGAGATAAATATTCACGGATCGGCTCCAAAATTTGATAGGTTCTCCTATAGCCTAATTCACACCTATTCAAGGAATTGCATTGAAATCAATTGATAACTTTTGGAGATATTGTGAGGACAGTCATGAGCAGATAGATGAATGAAAAAAAACACAGGAAAGTATCCCTCGATCCGAAGAAAAAATCTCAGAACCACAGCAAAGTTTTATTACATATTTCTCATTCCATTTCTCATGAAAAAAACTAATATGATAAAGATTTTTTCTGCGATCTTCCCAGTGTGATTAGAGTATGATTGATTTTTTTTCTATTTCAAGAAATTATAGAGCCAGCATTGAAATATGCTGATACTTTTCCTTCAAGAAATCTACATATAAATTAGAAATCACTCAAAGAACATATACCTCTGCCAACGCCATAGTCAAGGTGAGTAATTGTAAATGGCTTCAGTCCAAGATTTAGCCTTATTACCAACTCTCCTACAAAATTTGATTAAAATTTATTCGGTACTCTCGGGATATTGTGTTCATAGACAAACAGACGGGCTCAACCGAATAAAAGTGTATGGAAGTTAGGTTTATTTATCTGTAATTTTTTTTATTAATGGTCTAGACATGTTTCGGTAGATATTCACATCTTCAGTAGTGTGTGCTGTGCGTGTGGAGGGGGCGTGTACTTTTGAGGTTATAAGTTTGATTTGGAACATGAATTCACTATCAGGAGCTTTTACTTAGTGAGCAAAAAAATGGTATCCCATCTGCTAGGGGCATCCTGCTGTGTGAGTGAAAGTTCAGCCGGTGATGTAGTCTGTGGTTTATATATATATATAATATATATATATATATATATATATATATATATATATATATATATATATATATATATATATATATATATATATCTTTTCAACTTCGTTGGTAAAAGTAAAAAACGTCATATATATATATATATATATATACATATATATATATATATATATATATATATATATATATATATATATATATAAGAAACAGGGAAACAATGGATTGTGGGAAGCAGTGAATCATTATGATTTTTGGACCAATAACAATACACAACAGGTCAGCTACTATTTTTTTTCTCAAGTCAACACATCCACAATCTATTTTGTGAAATAAACGCCGGCCTGAGCATTGCAGTACAGTATGCATGCTAAGTGGACTCAATTCAAACCAAGAATGACATTAGAAGGGACTCCTTCTTTTCATAGAGCCTCAGTCGAATTTAGGATTTTTAAATTTTGCCGACGGACGAACGAATGACATAAAATTAAGATCTTCTTAGAAATATTTCTTGCCGAAACAGCAGTCATTTTATTTGCTCTATAGAGTGATGTGAGTTTATCTTTCTTTCAATGTTATGTCTGAGGCACAGAGAATCAGAGCCTGGTTGATCACTTCTGGGACTGGGCCAATTCGATTCTCTTTAATTAAAATTGTTCCTGTCAATTCTCTACTTGAATAGCCTTTGACATTGCGTGGATGTGATTTTGTGTTAACTGTTTCCTTTCGCGTGTCTCGCTTTTGCTAATGAATGTTTGGAAGACTTTCTAAGATTACTTTTCGTAACAATTTATTCAACAATACTTCAATGGACTGTATATTTGGTGTCATACAAGGACATTATTGAATTATTCAGTCCTATTCTCATTCACTGTTTCCTGAGGGAATGATTCACAGAGTACTAGTTCTAGAGCACAGTTGATTACAATTGATAAAATAGACAAGCGCCAGCAAGCTGGTACTCCAAAGACATTTTCTAATTACTTTCTAATCTCTATGTAACTTATTTCAGAGTCTTTTTGCATAAATATATTGATAAAATTAGCCTCTACCTAAAATAATATTCTCCTGATCCTCTGGGCTCAGTTCACCAACGCTATATACATATATATATATATATATATATATATATATATATATATATATATATTGATTGATTGATTGATACTGAGCAGAAGTACCTATCAATATGTAAACGATTCTGCAATTTTGGGCAGATTATATGTTTGTAGCAGCATAAAATGCGAGCCAAATAAATGAACTGGATCATAGAATTTTGTTTCGACATAGTTTTGAGCCTAATTCGGGGTTATAAGGTTGAAAAAATCACAAAGATTTGATAGTTTTTCGGAAACGAACAACCATTTTCGTTCGGAACACTTTCATTCGATCAATTACTAGAAACTAACTTATGTGCCAACCATGAAAGAACGATGGTAAACTCAAAATATATGTTTTTTTAGGGCTGAATGATTTAAATAAACATCTGATTATTAACGAAATCGCCACAGACATTTGATTGACAATCGAGTATTGATTATACTTTTTTCTCTGTTATTCTTCCCGTTTCTTTCATCAAAATTCTCTATTGGACAAGGATTTGTTGTCAACTTGATATTTCAAAGATTGTAAAAAAAAAAAAAAGAAAAGTGAAGCAAGAAGAAACGAGCACCTGTCTAAACTTTTTCTCGAACCAAAAGATATATTCAAATTATATACTATGAAGTCGAAATTGATGTTTTTTCCCCAGAAATTCAAGTATTGTGAATACGAAATCTATATTTACTGTCAGTAATCATTGCATCTATTCCTGGTCTCTGACAAGCCCGTTTTTACTGATTTCCAATACATTCTTAGTAAAGGTACTTACAACGCGTATGGCAGAATTATTTGCAATGTCTTTTTCAGTAAAATAAGAAGCAATACATTTACAGTATATATATATATATATATATATACATATATATATATATATATATATATATATATATATATATATATATATATATATATAATTGAATTTATCCGATCAGTAACTTTTGCCTCAATCAATGAATATTCCATTATTCCTGATGTTCAGTACAGATTTAAGAGTGAGAAAATAAGCAAGATAAAGATCGATTGTCCAAACTTACTCAATGTTCTAGGTATAAAATTGTTTATACTATCATCATGAATACTTATTTTTGTTTGTTTTGAATGATTAAGTGACGAAATGGAGGTGTGATAGTGTGATCCCTAGGGCAAGGTCAGCGAGTCGCAAGTAGAAATGCCTCGATGTTTTCTGTCTTTGCTGGGTTCGAATATGTCCTAATAAAATATAAGTCATCATTCTTCTTTCACCTCAATTTTTTTCTCTCTCAACTAGTACCTATTCGTGATAAAACTGATTACATAAAGAGCAGGTTATTTTGAATAATTTACAATTTGTTAGCAGGGATTCCTGATACAGGACAGTCGGATACTGGAAATATGCCTGCATAGAAAAGCGAGAAAATAAGCAGATAAGAAAAAAAAAAAAAAGAAAAAAAAAACTGACTGCCACCCGTCCAAACAATTATGATAAATGTAAAATATCATATATCACATACTGATATCGTGTTATCTGATAATACCAGCAGCTGCAGGTTCCGTATCTGTCTGAACCCGGAGGGTATTATTACTTGCAGCCTAAATGTTGATGAGATGTGATAAAGCCTTCAAAGAATCCAATGATATCGTCACAAAAAAAGCATCGGGAATAAGTGGATATTTAGTTTGATTGATTGAAATATTTGCCTTTGAGGCCTTGGTTGGAGCCAAGCAATTTTTTAATTGATGTAAAATGACCCATATTAATCGTCGATTTACTTGTAGAGCCTTTTTTGCATAACGAACGTTTATATTTTAATGTATCGTTTTTCATAGAATAATGGTTGCGTTAACTTATCAGCTGATTCTCTTATCTTGTCGACCAATTTGTTGTGTGGAATCAAATTGCCTTTTAAGCTGTTATTACAAAACATTTGTCATGTCGAGCACTAGATAGTACAAGGGTCACCACTTATTAACGACGCGTCACACTTATATCAAACATTTAAGACCCTTCTTCACTTTCATTGCATGATAAAGCAAGCTTCCGAATAATGAGCAACTAATAAGAGTATTTCTATAAATCAGAAGAAAAAAAAAGATCCAACTACACTCTATGAGGTTTGTCCAGTAAGTATCCAGCCATTCTGAATATCTCGAGAACTAGTAGCGCAGCATTGATGTGACTTTGTAAACAATCAGATGGGACCTTACCGCCCATTTGTGAACAGACACCATCCGTAGGGTTACTCAGTTGGCAGTGAGACACCATTGACTGGGCTTTTGATCGGTGTGACCGTCGTATTCACTGTCATATTCACAATTCACCCCCAACCTATTCTTCGAATCTTGTCCAGCGTCTACCTTAGCAGAACAAAGTTCCGCCAAAGTCTATCAAACTACCCCCCACGGTCCAGATTTGTCGTCTCCATGCCACTTTAGCCGTTGAAAAGGAAGAGAAGTGGCAAGGGGGTTAATGGTGTCCTGAAAGAGAACTTTGCAGACTGATTTGATAAGCAGAAATGTGGTGAGACCCAAAGGGGAATAATTTGAAGCAATTAAGGCTTTTTAAGTAAATTAATTTTCATCAATATTAAATGGTGCAGTTTCATAGCAGCTACATCTACCACTTAATGAAACCTTTTTGAATGTTTTTGTCGGGTATCTAATAAGATGAGTTTAACCTTACACAAGGATTCAAATCTGGGACATAGAGTGACAATAACGATGGGTAATGGTCGGCAAATTTAACTTCCGAACCATTGATCCTCATCGATGTGTCTAAATTCACCGAGCTGGGCTCAGTAGGGCCATGAGTGATGGAACAATAGTGAAGACAGAACTAGAATAGAGCAAAGATAGTCAGTAAGAATCATGTGCTAACCCTTGCTTCACGTCCAAGTAGCCATATTTACTGAGCTTAACATTAGCCTAGTACAAGCCAATAAGAAGAGGCATTTAGCTCATCTTACCATCTTATAATTGTTTGAACTGATCAATGAATAGGCAAAGAAGACCGGAAAATAATTCCCAATGTTTCACATCGACAAAATTAGTTTGTCTATTCAGAGGATTACAAAAGGTGTTCAATTATCCAATAAACTTCAAGCCGAAACAGACGGTCTGGTACTTGAGATCCAGTTCAATACTGTACGTTCTGGGTCACATTATAAACTGTCAACTAAAACTGCCAACCTAAAGTACTAGCATAGGTTTTTTCAGTTTTTGAGCTTGTCTGGCTGACTGCATACGTAGTATCGCCCTTACAGGCAGCACGAACGAGGCTACAGGACTGACTTTTGGAACATTTACACCTTAATATGTCTAGAAATTTGAACTTACCCCGTTTATAGTGTGTGTGTGTGTGGGAGGATTCGAAATGAAATATGTTAAATTGATCCCTTTGTTTGTGTCCGGTAGCATTCACGCTTATTTTCGAAAATTTGGACTGTTGTGTGATCTATGTCCCACAAAAATAGCTAAGTCGTTGATCATTTCCAATTTTCAATTGATCACCCCTTACTTCACTTATTCTGACATGGAAGCCATTATTGAGAAGCAATCGGGGGTGATCAACCTCACTTCAGTGTAATAATGGCTTACCAGGCTATTTGCCTATACAGGTTTCCATCGCTATCTAAAAGTAGAGAGTTGCTATGAAATCTTTCGTAAGTCGAATGGCTCAAAGCGTGGAAGCAATTACCATTAATTTATATGGGAAACATTTTGAGTGTCTTCAAATCCGATAAATCAACTTTGCCAGCCAGTTTCACGCTGAGCAGAATATCTTTACGAGCATTTTTAGTATCGTTTGATGCCTCCAGGATCCATTCACACAACCGATGCACAAAATAAATTGAAAATAAAAAAGCTTTCACAGTTCAAAGCTGCAGCGGATTAATGCTCAGATTCTGGGTGCTGTTCCGGGGAAAGGAGCTTAGAGGCGCCATTCACGCTGCTCAAAGTGCGCTCTGTCTCTATCACGGATCACTGCAAAACAAATGCTGAACGCTATCGTCACATTTTCACTTTTATTTTCGAAGCAGAAATCCTCTTCACATTTCTTTTGGTTGACAAAAAAACAGATACTAAAGAAGATCTCTCTTAAAAGCAGAGTGGTGTAAAGTGAACGAATAACCATATAAACAAACCAATGCAGATTTTTCCTGCTACACCAAAGTAAAGCATTCGTCAAAAAGAAAAAAAATCGTAAGTTGAAGTAGCGTAAAACGAAGAAACAATTTAGAGGTTGGGGGTACTGAAATGTA
Organism: Thysanoteuthis rhombus; assembly: GCA_963457665.1. Classification (NCBI taxonomy): domain Eukaryota; kingdom Metazoa; phylum Mollusca; class Cephalopoda; order Oegopsida; family Thysanoteuthidae; genus Thysanoteuthis; species Thysanoteuthis major. The sequence goes on along the minus strand of OY735207.1, from coordinate 48,518,891 downwards.
CAGGAAACTACCTTCATGATAAACCAGCCACAACAAAAAAGCTATTTTGGCTTTTTGTTTTAGTTTTTTTTTTCTTTGCATAAAACCGAAAAAAGGGCCCAAGGTAAACTTTTGAAAAAAAGAGTATACCTGCATTAATATAGGTTTTTCGTAAAAGTGAAATTACATGAAGCAAACCTCCGAAAAGCGGGGATAACACAATTAAGAAACATAAGGCGAGCGAATGCTAAATAATCCTCACCCACACAAAGAGAACCAAATTTCTTCGCTTGCCGTATCAGCATCTGAAATCGTGTGTGTGTGTGTGTGTGTGTGTGTGTGTGTGTGTGTGTGTTTGTGTTAGTTGGTGCGTATATTTATTATGCAATTGTGAGTGTATACATCAATGTGAATGTGTGCTTTGGTGTGTTCATAATAGTCAATCACGCCAGAAATTTTTCCTCGTTTCTCAAACCAAAAATGAGCAAAGAATGATAGTCAAATGTAGATTCCATCCTAATTCCACATTTAATAGCCATCAAATATATGATTGGCTTTTACTGGAAATTGATCAATATGGCAGAACATTTGTCAATTTGCATCCTCATCGGGATATCCGAATGGACTCTTACAGCTGGGAAAATAACTTCATAGCCAACAGATCATTGCAAATGGTTTCCCAGAATAGCAAGTGGGCGATTTCTCATCTTTATATAAGTGGTTTCTTGACATCCTGTTAAAGCTTCGAACGATTTAGGCGTTACATATTACTGAGTCGCTGTAGTAATAGTCCTTCTCGGGGAATTATCTGATATGAATTCTGCAGTTAATATCCAGAGATGAGAATGAAAGGCTGTCAGGCTTCGATCAAAAGTCGTATTAAAAAAAAAAAAAAGGAATGAAAATTGCCAATCTCTTAAAAAAGAATATAAAGGTGCTGCCACAATAGCTTTTTTTTAATTATTATCTACTGTGATAAGGATTAATATATCTATATCAATAATTGCCATGTGTCTTTGACATAACAAATAGAAACATAGAAGGAAAGTTATGCGACCACATGAACACAGAATTTGCCGGTGCCAACCAAGTTTCGTTCCTTGTGTACGTAAGCCCGCTGGCTGCTGGTTTAATCTGATTTGTGTTGCTGGTACGTCAATAGAAGGAGAAAAAAAGCGAGAAAATAAAATGATTTGGAATTTAACTCAACGAGCGGGGAGAGGAAGACGGAAGCCGAGTAACTGTATGCGAAAAAGTCAGGGTTGAACAAAAAAATATATTAGCTCTCTATGTTTGTGTGTGAGCGCGTGTGTGCGTGCGACTCCTAATCCTAATATTGCCACAGTTATTATCATTACCTACACCGTCCACCGATGGACACAAACAGTCCCCAAAATTTGACTAACATGGGCCTTACTGAGCCAATACTTCCTGACCTTGTCTAGTTCGTTACGCCATATCATATTTTGTGGGTCAGTATTCTGTATATGATCTCTGGGGTTCCAGATTGTGAGTTGTGATGTCCAACAGTTGTCTGACATTTTTGCAACGTGATTATCCCACGGCTATTTGAGTTTTTGTAATGTTTCTTATGATATCTCTGATTTATTTTTTTCTCTAACATACTGTGCTGTCTTGTGATCTTTCCATGTGAGATTGAGCATGATTTCTCTTGGTCATTTTGCACGCTTCTCAGTTTCAGGGTTAATCTTTGGGTTAGGTCCCATGTTTCAGCTCCATACGTGACAATCGGCAGGACGCATTGGTTGTATACCATTCTTTTAAGGATTAATGATTTTTTTTCTTGTTCTTGATGATTAAGTTCGCTTTACCAAAATTTGGCCAACGTAGAGTAACTCTTCGCTTGATTTCCTCTTCATTAGATAATATAATAGAGATTCGTTGTCACAGATATATATGTTGGCTTTTCTTTGACACAACATTTTTCTATTCTGATAGTTGTGTCTTTGTCCTCTACATGGCATTTATTTTTTGAAGTCCAAGCGTAGGCCTACTCTCTTGCTATCTTCATTTAGTTTATTTCAAGGTGTTTGGAACCCACGAAGGTTCTCAGCAAAAAGGATGATGTCATCAGCAAATCTGACGTCACATCGCTACTAACCGTCTATTCCTCTATTTTCCCAGTCTCAGAAAATCATCTTGAGGCAGGCTATGAAAAGTTCAGGGAAGCTGGTATCGCCTTGTGTCACCCTTTTTTAAGTGTATGTAGCCTAATAAATGAGCTATATCGTTTGATTCATTGTAAGACTCTAATATCTACAAGATCTATGCATTGTTGTACGATAGCGTCAACGACCCCGAGGACTCGAAGGCTTTCTTGAAATCAACAAATGCTACTTCAAGAGACATTTTATTTTATCCATTCTCTCTTTTAATTAAATTATTAAATGGAGGAAGTCTATGGCTGAAAAGCTACTTCTGAATCCAGACTCTTCCTGTGGTTGGTTTAATCCAGCGTTTTGGTGATTCAGTTCATAATCACTTTGATAAAGATTTTTCGGTTGAGTATGCTTATTGTTTATATCCTTCAGGGTCTTTTTAGGAAATAATAGCATTATAATTGAAGTGTTTCAAACTTCTTTAGACACAAGTTGAATAGAGTGGCTGGTTTCCTAATGATGAATTTACCAGTTTTTTGAGTAAGTCGATGGTGATGTTATTTGGTTCAGGAGCCTCTTTTTTGTTTGTTTGATGGCTTGCTTCGCCTTCCAAAGAGTGAATTTTTTGAAGTTTTTTTCGAATAGGTTTATCAGCAACTTGGGTATCCTTTTCATTGATTTCATTGTTTGGAGGAATAAAGGTCTCTATAAAATTTCTGGGTGTGTCCAACGATACTCTAGATCGGTATTATGAACAGTGAAAATAAGGATAGTTTTATTCTATTGAATATTGCTTTGTTTTTCCTTGCCTTCCAATGAGTTTTTTTGTCAGGTATTAAATTGCTTTAAATTTCTACGTATACTTATAGCAAAACAACAAGTATTTTATTTTATGATGTATTTGATTAAAAGATCTTATTTTCTAAAAAAAGAGATGTACCAATATTCTGTTTGCACGTACAAATGTAAGAGTAGATTTTTTCTTAAATTCTCTATGAACAGAATAATACTGGGAGGCAGTCAGTAATTTCTGTTGATTTTGAAAATGAAAAAAACCCACGAATACGTGCACAAACACACCCACATTATTTCATACAGGTAATGATTGTATCTCATGACACGTAGACGGACACATTTAGCTCCATTAAACAAACAGAGAGGAGGCTTTTCATAAAAATGGATGAATTAGTAAACCAAGCTGTCAAAATGAGTATTATTACTGAAAAGACGTAAAAGTATTAAAAAAAATTTTTTTTAAGGTGATGTTTAAATAGAAATACTGAAATCATGGGTACATAGATGTTAAAAACTTAGATTGAAGCCAATCCACCGAGCGGAGAACCCTGCATACCTTGAAAATCAACGTTTAATGCTGTATTATTTCTCTGATTTTAAACATAACCCCCCCCCCCAAAAAAAATATTTGGTGAGCTGTAGTGGCTCATAGTGGCAAGAAAGCAGTTACCATCAATTTATATGAGAATCAAATTTGAGCCTGAAAATGGTGATGATGATATGTTGGGCTGAGTCTCCGGAAGTTGGCATGAGATACAAGAAACTGGAATATATAACAGAAATAGAGAAAAAGAAAAAAGAGAGTTCCTGTTGCTTATATAACAATTCGCTGCAAATAAGATGCTGACTGCTAATTTGGTTGAGAAAACGACTTGCCAAACCTGGTGCTGCGCTATGCATTGAAATATTGAAACACAGGCACGCACGCACACACACACACACACACACACACACATATATATGTATATACATATATACATATATATATACATATATATATATATATATGTATTAACATAACTGTTAAAAATATGGGATGATTTATGTAAGGAGCCTCGAGCAATTCAAATAGGCAATTTATTCTAAGTCATTTCAAATGCATGAAGCTATTCAAGTAAGTTATTCTATATCATTTCAAAAGTTTCAAATGATCATCGTTTCTGTGACCAATTATTCGTTGTTATGACAACAGATTTCCACATCTTACAACCTGTTAATAGTTTTATTTTGTCTGGTCATGTATTTCACGTATGATGATCCACAATTACTTTTAGATTATAACAGGACTCTGACTTTGACCAAAAAGATAACTATACAACTATACAAACGTACTAATCCCTCCCTATCTCTCTATCTCTCTCTCTCTCTCTCTCTCTCTCTCTATATATATATATATATATATATATATATATATATATATATATATATATATATGTATATATATGAATATATATAAATATATATATATACAAAGGTTTAGTCAGTTTCAATAAACCCTCTGAAGGCATTGATTTTAAAACAGAATCACCTATATACAATACATTATAATAGTAACATACAAGGAATTGGCTAACAGCCAACAATCAATTTGAGAAACGGAATGAGCACACACATACCACCCTTTCAAGGAAATAAAAGGAAGTCAGAGCATCCATCATCCAAACATATTAAATAGAAACACCATGATTCTACCTTGTCCTGCACACACCTACAATTATCCATTAAATGCTAGACACTACTTCTCCATTCAATGATGTTCCCTGAAAACTGACCATTTAGCCCTTCTCCTCTCGTCCCTGCCTTCCTGATTTAAGATAAGCAAAACACCTATAGAAATAGGAAGGAAACACCCTCTGACCTGCATCACACAGACCCAATTCATTTTAAACCAAATGTCACTCTCACTTACACTGATACAAATATCTCCCCTCCCGCCCCTACAAAAAAACAGACCAACTCGGATATATCCCCATTTTTTCCTTAGAGACATACTGGAGCACAAAGTACAATTATGCTTGTTATACAGGTGCAGAACTTGGAGACCACTCGAAGACAATATTAGAATAGCATAGAGTGCAATGGAATGAGCAATGTTAGGAATAACTCTTGGCGATGGGAAAAGATCAACGTGGATCTGAGAGCAGACCAGGGTGAAAGATATTGCACAAGTGATCAAGCAACAAAAATGGTGATGGACAGTATACTGAGAAGAAAGGAAGGACAATAGATGGAATAAAAGTCTAATCTACTGTTGCTGGGGGATTGTAAACACTGTAGGAAGAGACAAAACACAAGATGGACAGACAACATGAAAAATTTTGCTGGTAAGATATAGCAGAGATTAGCGAAATCAGGGTTGTCTTTGGAGGAGATGTGAAAGTCCTGTGTCCAGTAGTGGACTTTTGACGGCTGAGGGTGATATATACCAACTTGTTCAATATTTGTCTTTTTTTCCTTTTCATTTTCTCCTAGCATTGAATTTCCTCGACTCAACAGGAAATGGCGAACAAAATTAGATAATTAGGCGTACAATATTTTTCGAAATTCCGTTATCCTGAAGCAATCATTAAAATAGGCTCACCTAGACGGAATATATTCCTGCATAATTCAAAGATATCAATAAACAGCTTTAGATTTTTGTAATACGTGTGTGAGGAAAAACATAGCATTAAACAATTTTGACAGGGAAAATTTTCCCGAGGAACTTTACCTCTCTATTTTTTTGTACTTACAGATATCTTAGGTATTACATTTTTACACATGAAACGTATTTTTTTTTCAACATAAAGAACAATGTTAAAAGTTATATATTTACTAATGAAATTGCATTCTATGTATATTCAATTTAAATAGTGATATGTTATCGGACAACTTTGAGCACTCTAGAGCAATCGTATCCTTCCAAAATCCAGCAATTGTATCCATCCAATTGCGATTATTTTCAAGTACGATTTCAGTTTAGGACATACTGCCGCTGTGTGAGCTTAGAGAATGGGGATATGAAGTCTTGCAGCATCTTACATATTCACTTGACATTTCTCCTGCAGATTATCATCTTTTCAAGCATTTTGAACTCCATATCTGTGATGAGAGGCACAATAATAATAATGATAATTTGTTTTCTCTGAATTTCTGAGCACTAAACCTAAAGAATTTTAAAGAGATGGCGTGTTATCATCGGAAGCCCATTCAGAAATAGTTATTGCTCCAAATTGAATGTTTACCGATTTTTGTCGTTTATATCTCTTATTTCAAGAGCTTCCATTATTGAGTGAGACACAACTCCATTCTATCACCCCTTCCTCAAGATTATTATCATCAATATAATAACACACTTGGCAATTAAATTTGATCATTAATTTTAGACAAGTTTCGTCTTGCATTTTTTATTCGTTTTATGAGCATTATGATGAAGGGAATGAAAATTCAACAGAATAAAAACAAATTAAGACAATTTAAGACAATCATGTGTACTATTGAGATTAGGTGTAAACATTAAAGTGTCGAGAACATTGATTGGGGGAAAATGTAGCCAAATGGCTAACTCCTAATTTTACCGTGGTCAAGTCGGCAAGGCGGCGTTCAAGTCAAATAGAGTACGAGATGCAAACACAAACCTGATATTTCTGATGACGTTTATGTTGCATGTTTCATTTTCTTTCGAAAACTGTTCCACGGATGGAGCCCCTAAGAAGATGCAGTTACGAGGAAAGAAGTGTTGTGATTAAAATATGACCTTACGTTGTTAAAAAATGGATACCGTGGCAAAACTCCGTACGGCGAATAGAAAAAAATATCATGCACATAGAAAAATAGTTTTTATTTATCCATTTATTTTGAAAACATACAAAATCATAAGGCTTGACGACATATGAAAATTCAGACGTCTGTTCGAGTAAGTACGTGGAGAACGAGTTAGGAGTTTAGTGAAATGTACACAGAAGACGTGGAAATGAAGTTGCTTTTCGGATGAAATAAAGACGAAACATGAGGACTACTATTGAAATCCATCTGGTACCCACCACTGGCAATTTTAGCTAGCTTTTTGTTGGTGATGTTGGATGGGAGGAGGTTCCTATTGACAGATTCAATTAAACAAGATACAATTCCCCCCTGCTATCCGAAAACGGGGAATAACTCTACCAGTGTATTTGCTTGTTCTGTAAATATTTGGAATTTTGGAATTTTCCCTATTTCGAAATATTTGCGTACATAACAAGATTAACAAAATTGCTTTCTCTTTTATTATCATCATTGTTATTCATAGCGGTATCTGAAGTGTTTCTCTTTTTTTTTTTTCATTTCTAACAGTATCTTTGTGCAGCTGAGATACTGCAGTGATTTATGCTTTATAGGTGTGACGGTGAAAATGATTTGTTTCGACTGAGACTTGTTTCGTTTTTTACCGTTCGTGATGTGAATATAGTTTCTCGTTTCTAAAGAGTTAAACAAAGATATCCAAGCTTTTGATTTAGTCTATATGTATTGGAAATCGACCCAGTCCGTCGACTTTGAATCATGCTACATTTCAATCAGGTGTGGAATTTTTCACTGATGACTTTTTTTCCAAAGTTTCGGATTTTGGAATAATTTGGTTTTCGGAGTTTCGAACTGGTGATACTCAGCCTATAATAGAAGCATGCATTAGAGTAATATGCCTTTGCCAACACGAAATATGCTTTAATGGCAATAAAGAAAGTTTCATTTCCGAAAAGAAGGAGAATGTGTTCCTACACCGAGGCCTCAAAATATTAGATTTCGGATTTTCAGATTTCATTATTTCTTCTTCACATACCAAGCGGGCGCATGAAGAAATATGTTGTTTGCTTCCAGAATATTTACATCACTTAGTCTAATGTTTTTGATTTAAATTATTCCAAAGAAATAAATCGGAAGTGTTGGCATGGGGTAATCTATTTCCCACAACTATTTCGTCTCCTTGCACCCTGAAGCAAAAAGATTTGAAATTAAAATAACCTGATGAAAAGATAAGAAGTTTAATCATTGAAAATATTGAAATTAAAGAGGACATCAGCAATTTCGAAGCTTCATATTTATTCCAAACTTCCTTCAAAACATATATCTTCTGTCGGCCTAAGGTTATGTTGCTAAATTTATATCTATGTTCCTTCGATGCTGATCTGTTTTGTATATCTCACAGCACCATGAGGAGGAGGAGGAGGAGGAGGGGAGGGTATTATCATTATCATCAATATTATTATTATCATTATTATTATTATCATCATCATCATCGTTTTTATTATTATTATCATTGTTGTTGTTGTTGTTGCTTGCAATTTCACACCAGTTGCCTGGTTAATAACGCAAGAGGTTGAGTGACAGCAAGTCTCCTCAAATCTTCGGTCCACCTACCATCTCTTCCTTGTCTAGCACACCAGTGTTTTGGTTCACACCTCTGCTACCATTTGGATGTTTTTTCTCCTCTCCCTTCCCGCTCTTGTTAGCCTACTGCTAACTGTATGGGTTGTAGATCTAATATTTCTAGTACTTCCCTCAGTATCTGTGCAGTTCCTTGACGTGCTGTGGCTTGTACAGTTTCAGTCCTTCCTCTCATCCTGAGTACCTCCTATCTCACCGTAAATGTCTTTGGGATAGTTCCAAATGCGCCTAATATTACTGGTACTACCCTGACTTTTAAATTCTACATTTCCTCAGTTCTCTTACCAAATATTAGTATTCTTCCAGTTTTTCACTCTCTTTCCCCTTTACTATGCAAGTACGGCCACGTTTATTATTTGGCAGGTTTTCCTCCTCTTATCTATGATTATCAGGTCGGGTCTTCTCGCTTTTATGGGGTGGTCCGTTTGCACGTCAAAGTCCCAAAATAATTTACGGTTTCCATTCTCCAAGGCTGTCCCCGGTTTGTGCTGGTACCACTATTCTGTATGGTTAAATCCCATTCGTTTACTCAGTTCACAGTGTATCAATAATAATAATAATAATAATAATGGTAATCGTAGACAAGAAGAGGAAAACCTGCCAAACAGTAGACGTGGCTGTGCCTGCAGACCATGGAGGATAGAGGAAGTAGAGGGAAAAACTCGAAAAATACCAAGATCTATGGATAGAACTAAAGACGAAGTGGAACATGAAAGTCAGAGTAGTTCCAGTAATAGTTGGTGCACTAGGAATTGTCCCAAATATACTGACGGCGAGACTGGAGGAGCTCGGGATAAAAGGAAGGATTGAGACTATGCAGACCACAGCACTGCCAGGAACCGCACAGATACTGAGGAAAGTGCTAGAAATATAAAGACTGCAACACTAAATGTTCACAGTGACCTAACAGAGGAAGGAAAATGAAAGCGGAGATGTAAACCATAGCACTGGCATGATAGGTGGGGGAGAGAAGAGATGTTGGCTGAAGACCTGAGAAGACTTATTGTCACTCAGACTTTAGCAATTACCACTGGGCAACTGGTGTGAGACTGTAAACCACAGTATTGCTGTCGTCCATGAGAACGAGGAAAGGAAGGCTGGAGACTTGAAGAGACTTGAGGAGACTTGCTTTCACTCAACATCCAGTGGTAACTTTCAGGCAACTGGTGTGCGATTGCAAATAAAAATAATGTCATAACTGGCAGGTGTTCCCTTGTTGGTCTCAGAGAGGGATGCAGTCGTAAAGGAGCGACTGTTGGAGAAAATGATAAGAAAAAAAAAATGGAAGGAAGTTGGACATTACATTTGTTATCTATTGGAATTATGTAGACAACAATGTTAACAAATTGAACCGGCACAAACCTGGGACTGACCTGGAAAGTAGAAGCCAGAAATTACTCTGTGACTCTGGCTTCCAACCTTTAGATAGCAATCGTGGGAAAAGAAATAGAAAACCTACCAAATAATGAACGAGCACAACCCCTGCGGATCAGAGAGTGAATGGGGATGTGATTGAATAGTTAGGGAAATGCGAAGAATTGGCCCAGGAGCTTGAAAAGTTGTGTTGCGTGAAGGTCAGGGTACTATCAATCATAATAGGCGAATCGGGAATCTTGCAAGACACCCAAAACGAGAGAAGGCTGGTGAAGGCGAGAGGAAGGATTGCAGATGACAAAAATACTGAGGTCTGCACGTATACTAGTAAGAGTACTGGAAATACGAGATTTAAACACATTAGTTGCCAGCAATGACCTAACAGAGTAAAAAGTAAAGGTAGTGAAGGGTGATAAGGTACAAACCACAGCGCTGCTGCGATATGTGAAAACGATGAGAGGAGGACTGGAGACCTGATGGGATTTCCAGTGATGATTGCTTGATATCGGGTCAGAAAGCGCAAACCACATCACTGCTGTGGACTGCAGAGAGAGCCCGAGGCAAGCCCTGGAAACCCCAGGAGACTTGCTGTCTCTCAACTTCAATCTATGACAACCACTTACTGATGTAAACATGAATATAATAATGATATCATCATCTATAATTTTTAATGTCGTTTTACATTGGAATTCTGACTCACAAAGACATATAATTCATTATAGGATAATCAGTTTTTTTACTATACCATATTAAAACTATTCAAAATTGTGTTGCTTTTCTTCTTCATTTTAAAATATTAACAGGCAAGGCAATACCAGTCATTTCTCATAACCAATAATAATAATGATAATAATAATAATAATAACAATAATAATAATAATAATAATAATAATAATAATAATAGCAGCAGCAGCAGTAGCAGCAGAAGCAGCAGAAGCAGCAGTGAAGCAGCATGTAACCATATAATTTAGATTAACGAACATCGGTTTTATAGAGAAAAAATGCAGCGTTCTGTTTAGCATATTAAATGATAGCCTTTCAATCTGTGACAGGCGAATCCTCCGAGTTTCATGGTAAAACATTTAGTTCTTTAATTGAAACGAAAAATCTTTCCCTTTTTCATTAATTATCTGACATTAATTCACAGCATTTAGAACCAAGTCAATCGAGCCTCATGTCATGTAATCGTCGGCGCTGGTCGTGGATCACTATCCATGATTCTATGCGTATGAGATGGTGATTAGGAACGTGACAGAATAGAATGTTTCTGTTTTCATGTGTAATTCTCTCAACACGGAAGGACTTGACCTTTTAATCTAATCCAATCCTTTTTAAGAGTCTATCGGTGACAATGATAACTAATCATTCTTCCAGTATGCATCTTTCCGAACTTTTTTTTCACATTTTGAACAAAATTGGTCTAAATTTCAAACTAATCTGATGTTATTTTGCAAATTTCGTTCTCATTTGCGATCATTTTGAGATCAAGATGAAAACATCAGTTTTGGTCTGATTGCATTCGTTTTGATTTTGGATAAAAGAGAATTGAAAGATGTACCAATGTGCAAGTTTTCATATTTCAAACAAATCTCACTAAGGCTACTATACTGTCACTAATTGTATATTGCAAGTAATTGTGGCAACCAAATATGAAGATATGGACGTAAGGATGTTGGACACATCGTTGAACACATAGTTCACGTTTGATTACAGAATTGTAAGTAGGATTTTAATTAATTTTCAGAATTTGATAATTGCACTTATTGCAGTCTAGCTTCGTCTCACCATTAAATCTTTTACCGACACGATTCATTTTAAACTTTTTTTCGAATCACTCCGCTTTGAATCTTATCTGGAACAAGTCTGATTAGTCACTACATAGATACCAACACGCAACAAATGCCTTTTGATAGAACACAGTATTGGGTGGGTCATGGAATAAATCACTTCTCCGGTGTTTTTTTTTTGTTGTGATAACTGAAAAAAAAAAAAAAGCCAAAGTTTCAAATCAAACGTCGAGACAGTTTGTAACAAACTGAAGGTACACTTTATCCTGAAAAATCCATACTGAATTCCGATCAAAAATTTTTGCAGGTAGAGAATCGTAAAAAAACTCCGTTTTGTTTGAACAATACAGAAAAAACGTTCCGATTTTCATCCCTCTAGGTCCATTGATGCATTTTGTTTGTGTGACACATATAAAGATTGTCAGCCAGTCAGACTAACCACAAAACTGAAGAAACATATGATGCCGATAGTCTAGATTGACAGTTTTAAGTATGAAATATTTACTGAATTCATTCAATATTTCATTTTGGCATAACTGCATTTTCTTTATATATATATATATATATATATATATATATATATATATATATATATATATATATATATGAGAAATGAATGTATTTAGTCCGACAGAAGAGTAATGATTCGCATTACATTATATATAAACTTATTTGAAATGATCCTTCGTCGTTACATGGTTAACATATCATTCAATTTGGACAACTTAAATAGGATAAACAATTACAGAATATGAGACTGCTGCAATAATCAACCTGCCACTGACAGGGTAGCCGCTTCAAAGTAGCGATGCACTCACCATATTTGGATTGAAAGCAGTTATTTGACCTTTGTATCACTAGAGGGCTGTTCCGTACAGCGATAAATGTATCATCACGTTAAAGCTTCGCAATTATTCAGTTGAAATTACATCTTGTATTTGCAATTTCCAATTAGTTTGTCTTTTGTTTAGTAGTGTTTCTCTTCTGCCAATTCTATTATGTGTATTTTCTCTTCTGAGCATGATGGACATCTCAGATGTTATTTTTGCCTGTTGTTGGTGATTCTAAAATTTTTTTTTATCATTGAAGTTTTACATTGTTTCTTTAAGATTCCAGATTGATTTGAATAATGCTTTGTCATTCTGTTATCTTTCATTGTTGGAAAATCTTGTATGGTTGCTGAATCTTATCTTGAAACTAATGTTCGAGGCTCCTACACAAAATTCACCGTTGTTTCTTCACTGGAATTTAAAGGTTGCACTGTAAACTACATTGTTTTGTGTGGAATGACATAGATCAGTGTTTCCACAGTCACAATTTATTTTGCTGTTGTCTTTGTTTTGGTTATTCATGATAATGCTATCGTATTTTCTTTTTAAATTCCACTTTATTTTTAGGGTGTTTCAGTTGAAGATTTTGTGTTGTATGTTTCTTTCTTGGAAGTATTTAGTTATTAAGTCTATAGATATCTCTCATTTATCTAATTTTTCTTTCTTCGTGTAATTGAATGATTGGTGAAACCAAATTATATTTTAGTTTCGTTTATTTTCTCAGTATATTTTAGGGGTCGGTATTTCAATTTTGAATTTGATTTAATCCGTTTTTAAGGCGTTTCCATATGGCTCTACAATTTTAGAATATGTATCTATTCCTGGAATCGTTCGAGAGTCTTTTGGCCATGAAGTCTGGTATTATCTTTGATAATGTTCGATGGGTGTTTTGAATCTTGGTGGATATAAACGATAATTTGTTTTTTAAAAATGTTTGTAAGAGTCATGGCTAAAAAGTTTAATCATTTTGGTGTGGTTACAGTTTCAATTATAAAGCTAATTTATCGAATGTTTTTGTCAAGTTTTTTGTAACTTTATAATTTTGTCTGTTGTTGCAATTTTTGGATAATCGGCCACTCATCTCTGTGGAGTCGGACGTTTTCGTAGCAATGTTTTGTACAGTATTCAGTATATTCATATCGTGAGGTCAGAGATTTGTGTTGATTCGCATTATCTCATGGGAGCATTGCATCCGTCTGGGTTGTTTTTTGAATCCATTTTTAGTTTTCAAATATGAGGATTGCGTTGGAAATCACTACAAAAAAAAAAAGGAAAAAAAAATAACGAACTAATAGGAGAACTCTAGACACAAATGAAATTCGTAGTAAAAAGTACGACCATAGAACAATGAAAAATTCTAATAACACGATTGACATCAGCAAATGAAAGTATTGGAGATATTATAAATTCAACGAATATATATATATATATACATATATATATATATATATATATATATGTGTGTGTGTGTGTGTGTGTGTGTATATATATATATATATATATATAAAACTCTGACTGGAAAAGATAAGAAGTATTGAACAACAATTGGAACAATAACACACCAAGACAATTACAAATATCATAACAAATTTAATTATGAACTATCTTATATAAGGTTGATATGAAAACGAATTACAAAAAGAAGACACAAAAAAATGAGTATGAGATTTTAGATTCGAATAAAGAAAAAAAAGGTAAATGTCACGAATAATATAATGACAAACTTAAAAACAACTTTTTATCAAAATAAACATAATGAGATATAACGAAAGTAAAATCAGGGTTTGGGAAGAAGATGGAAACGGCAAATATAACAGATATTATCAGAACATGCGATGCATTGGAAGTAATGCACACTCAAATAATCAATTGCAGGATAAAATGAGTATATATATATATATATATATATATATATATATATATATATATATATATATATATATAGCCAAACTGACGAGTTGTAATACAACGGAGCAGCTGTCTGTGGATGACACAGTATTTAACACTCCTCTATACAGGGTTGAGCACTCTTCAAGTGAGGCAACCCGTTCATTGTGAGCTTATGCAATGCTCTCCCATAGGAATAGAGTACTTTATTTAAGCTAAATAAATATTTCACTTAAATCCAGCCATATTAAACGTCCAGTTCCCTAGCACAGAGGTTGGATATCGGCCTCCAGGTCTAAAGCGTAGGTTTCAATCCTGCCTCCTGAATGGGATACTGGATTGAATAATGGATAGTCTATTGCCTCGCCAAAAAGTTGTAATACTACAAAACAGCTGTCTTTGGATGACACTATATATATATATATATATAGGTTTCTGATATGAAATTTCAGAACAAATTGTCTTCCAATTCTTAAAGATATTTGGTAATCATTGGTTCTGTGTAAGCTAACATTTCATGGACTGTCAAAATCAATTACGGATCCAAGAAAGGGCAAAAATAAAATGACTTGGCTTAAATTGTAAAACTTGCTTATTGTATTTAACTAAAATTCTAATGGTTTATTTCCTTAGTCAATGTTAAAAACATTGCACAAAGTTTTAAGAGAATTAAAGAAAGGAAAATAGAAGATAATATATCACATTGTTATTGTTTTGATTATCACGAGGTATACCAATTGCTTTTGTCCTTTCCTGCACCTGTAGTTGATTTCGCTAGTGAGGAAAAGGATTTTCCAATATGCTCTTACAAAAGAAAAGGACAATTTCTGTTGGAGGTAATGCGCACATTTTCAGTAATATCATCCACGCAGTTTTCTTCAGGTTTAGAAGTAGATTTCTGTGGGGGAAAGTAAAAAAGTATTTTATCATGAGAAAATATATTTTCGTATTGATTTTACTTTTGTTCTTTGAAGATAATAATAATAATGATAATAATGAATTCAAATTCATTTTAAATTAGAATTTTTACTGCAGAATATATGCGACATATCGAAAGCATTGCAGCTTTGTTTTATTATATTCACCGTCATGTTTCCCCTTTTTCTTTCAATAATGATAATAATAATAACAATAATAATAATAAACCCCAATCAAGACAGTACAAACAAATCAATCTACCGCAAAAGATGGGGCACAGATTCAATATTTGTGTGTCATAACCGGCAGGTGTTCCCTTGTTGGCCACCAGGAAGGACCCAATCGTCATCTTGTGACTGCTGGCCAAAACTCCGGCTTGTGTACCCTAAATGGCCTTCAGAAAGGACACAGTCGTTATCTCATATAGTCGTAAACTCATATTCCATTAACGACACCCAGGAAGGGCACAGCCCTCACCGAAAGGCTGCTATAAAGAACAAGAGGAGGAGATAATCAAGAGAAGAGAACAGACAAGTTATGTATTGCAACTTCGATTTTATAGGGAGCACATGCTCAAATTATGGAGGGAAAAATCTGCTGAGGAGATATCAAGCCAATGCCTGGCTGACCAAGTAAAACAAACCCTGAAAAAGAAATGGCGCTCTGAGCCTGAACTACAAGAGATCTGAGATAATAGAGAGAGGGAAGAAGGTGACACACTCGAATAAAGACTTTCCAGTGCAACCAACATAACCAACACAAATGACAAAATGGGTAGAAATACCATACAAAACCTATGAAGAAAGGTACACACGAGAGAGAGACAACGAAACCCCGACGGAAGTAGAGAAAACACAGGAACTAACTTTGAAAGAATTCATGCGAAGAAAAAAACAAAAAAAACAACACTCCCCTCTCATCGAGACAAAGGCAGAAAGAAACTCGGAGAAGTGACCAAACATGTCACCTGCCTCTAACAACAAACAGCCTATTGGAACTCAACAACTTAATTTACGCTGGAGCGAAAATGGTAACACAACGTTTCACAACACAAGAAAGAACCCCAAATAATGAAAATAATGATAGGAAGGAAAAACTCAAATGGAAAAGAAAATTAGAAAAGCAGATCTCACAATTCCAGAGAAGATAGCACAAAGAGGTATCCCTGCTGCAGTGGAAGAAATACATCAGAAGAGATTAGCCAAGGAGGTAAAACTGAAGAGATACTGGCAAATAACTACCCAATGTACATAAAACAACAGGAGAAAGTTTTATCAACATTTGAACGGAGAAAGAAGACAGAACTTAAAATCAGACGCCACAGAGACTGAAAACTACGGGAACAGCATATGGGAGCACCCGAAAAGACACAACGTAACCCTGTGATGGTTAGGAATCATGAAAAGAGAGCTTGAAGATATAGACAATGGAGAACCAATATTATTGAATTAAATCACATTGAGACACGCTTTCAAGAAAATAGCCAACTAGAAAGCACCAGGTCCCGACTGGATCCACGGATATTGGTTTTAGAAATTCACCACATTACATGACAGACTCACCCACCTATTCCAAAGTTGCATAGATGAAGGTGAGGCACCAGAATGGATGACCAAAGGCAGAACCACCCTCATCCAAAATAGACCCTGAAAAGGGGAGTATGGCAAGCAATTATAGACCGATCACGTGCTTACCATTCATGTGAGAAATTCTGACCGGACAAATAGCGGATAGAATGTATATATCAATGGAAAGAAGGGAACTATTACCAGAAGAACAGAAAAGTTGCAGGAAAAGATCAGGGGGCAAATGACTTACTCTACATCGACCAGATGATCTTAAAAGAAGTAAGAAAATATGAAAAAGAACACTGCAATGGGACGGATAAACTACAAAAAAGCGTATGATATGATCCCACATAGCTGGATACATGAATGCCTTAGAATGTTCAAGATCAGTGAACCAGTGCTGAGATTCATTGGAAACTCTACGAAAAACTGGAAAGTAGACTTGACAGCCAAGGAGAAAACCTAGCAGAGGTAAGTATAAAAAGGTGAATCTTCCAGGGCGACTCAAAAACAAAAGGAAAAGTCAACCATTTAATGTACAAGGACGATGTAAAATTGTTTGCAAAAAACAGGGGAGAGCTTGAGATGCTGTTCAACAAAGTAAAAGAATACAGTGATGAGTACGGGATGGAGTTTGGAATAGAAAATTGTGCGATTATGGTAATGCACAAAGGAAGACTCACAATGGCAGAAGGAATCGAACTCCCGGACAACAAGAACACGAAAGCACTGACTGCACAAGACCGATACAAATACCTGGGCGTTCTTGAATGTAACACTATAAAACAGGAAGAAATGAAGGAGAAAATAAAGAGAGAATACCTTAGAAGGATACGGAAAATATTAGAGACCAAATTAAACAGCAGATATCTAATGAAAGAAATGAACACATGGGCTGTGTCAGTAGTTAGGTATACAGGACCATTCCTAGAATTGACAAAGGAAGGGCTCCAATCAATGGACAGGAGAACAAGGAAACTTATGACAATGCATAATGCCTTTCACCCCAGAGATGACACGGAGAGACTATACGTTAAGAGAAAAGGGGGCTCATCAGCATAGAGGACTGTGTCCACAGAGCTAAAGCAGAGCCAGAAAAGTACGTGCAAGCAAACAGTGAAGACGTCATAAAGAGTGCTCGAAACAGCGCAACAAACAACAAAGTAGAAAACATTGGAACAGCACAGCAAACAAAGATAGAAAAATGGGAAAGGAAAAAACTGTACGGAGATTTTAAAAGACAGATACAAGATGTGACAGACGAGAGATCATGGGCATGGTTACGAAAAGGAAACCTAAATTGAGAAACAGAATCGCTCATCATGGCAGATCAAAACAAAAGCATCAGGACAAACTATATGAAAAAAAAAATCAACAGAACACAAACAGCAAGTGCCGCCTGTGTAGCCAAAGAGATGAGACCGTAAATCACATAACTAGTTAATGTAGTCAACTCGCTCAAGAGAAGTATAAACACAGACACGATAGCGTAGCAACAGTGATACACTGGGAACTGAGTAAACCAATAGGATTCAACCATACGGAAAAGTGGTACCAGCATAAACCAGAGGCAGCCCTGGAGAATGGAAGCCTCAAGTTAATCTGGGACTTTGACATGCAAACCAACCACCTCATCCAGGCAAGAAGACCGGACTCAGTGACTGTAGACAAGAAGAGGAAAACTTACCAAGTAATAGACGTGGCTGTACTTTCAGACCATTGAGTAAAGAGGGAGGAGAGTGGAAAACTGGAAAAATAACAAGATCTAGCGAAAGAACTGATGAAGATGTGGAACGTGAAAGTCAGGGTTGTGCGAGTCATAGTAGGTTCACTGGGAACTGCCCCAAAGTCACTGATGGCGAGACAGGAGGAGATCGGGATAAAAGGAAGGATTGAGACTGTACAGACCACAGCACTTCTAGGAACTGCAAGGATACTGAGGAAAGTGCTAGAAATATAAAGACTGCAAAGTTGTCTAACAGAGAAAGGAAAATGAAAGCGAAAATGTAAACCACATCACTGGCATGATAGGCGAAAGAGAGAAGAGACGTTGGCTGAAGACCTGAGGAGACTTATTGTCACTCAGACTTTAGCAATGACAACCTAGCAACCGGCGTGAAACTGTAAACCGCAGTATGACTGCGACCTATGTGTACTAGGAAAGCAGAGCTGGAGACTTGAGGAGACTTGCTGTCACTCAAACTCCAATGGTAACCACCTGGCAACCGGTGTAGGATTGCATAATAATAATAATTATATATATATATATATATATATATATATATATATATATATATATATATATATAATCCATCTTTTTTGGTTTTGGCGGGGAAATCCAATTTTGATTTAAATATATATAAACAAATACATGTGAGTACTATTCTTTTTATCTCATTGAAGTAATTTATTTTTTCCCTCTTAGGGGTCAAAATGTTGGTTTCATTTCATTTCCAGGGATCAAAATCAAAGGATATTTTTTTTCACTTTCAGGAATCAAATTTGAGCATGGGATCTTATTACTTGCAAGGTTCAAAATTGAGTGGGAGATTTTTTTTTAACTTTCAACTTATAAGTTTTCTCAAAGGAAGTTCTTTTTCACTTTTAGTTATTCAAATCAGGATTGGGAAAATAATTTCACTTGTGGAGGTCAAAATCAAGGGAAAATATTTTTCACTCTGAAAGGTTCGGATGGGGAGCTAATTTAACCCTCTTTTAGAGGTCAAATCAAGGGAATTATTTCCTCACTTTCAGGAGTCAAATTGGAAATTTTTTTTTCACTTTTGGGGTTGAAACCTAGGGGAAGATTTTTTCTCACCTTTACGAGTCAAAATTGTGGGTCGAGATTTTCTTTTACTTTTAGTGGTCAAAGTTGAGGTGGAGTTATTTTTTCACTTTCAAGGCTGCAAATTGCAAGGTATTTTCCCACTGTTAAGGTTTATTTCGGGGGGGGGGATATATCTTTTTTAATTTTTCGGGGACAAAGTTGTGGGGCAGATCTTCGCTTCAATTTTGAGAGAAAATCGAGAAGAAGACTCTCCCACGAGGAAACCTTTACTCATATTCTTTGGGGTCAAAATAAAGTGGGAACTCTTACCCCTTTTTAGCATTAAGCACCTATCAATCTCAATGTCTTTCTTTCAACAATTGCTCTATTTTTCAACCTCGGCTTCACTTTTTTTTAACAACAGTCCCCTTTTTCCTTAATATTACTCCCCAATTCCTTAACATTACAGACCCGTCTTTGAAATCATACCTCTCCTTTTGAACTTTCTCCTATTTTTTTTTATCATCATCGATTCTCTTTTGGATATCAGCCATATTTTTTCTTTGTTTCATTATTTAATAGCTACTTACCCTCGGAAATGATGATAAAATTTGATTCATCAATACCAGAATGTGATTCAACATTGTTTCATGAACGTTTTAAAGGAATACCAGATAACTTGATATGTACTTTGCGATATATATATATATATATATATATATATATATATATATATATATATATAATTGTGTCATTCACAGACAGCTGTTTCAATGTATTACATCTCTTCAGTGTAACTATAGACTTTCCATAATCCCATCCAGTACCGCAAATCAGGATTGAAACCTTAACTTCAGACCCAGAGGCCGATATCCTACGTCTGGACAATCAGTAAGAGTGAATTTGAGCTGTATATTTATTTACGCAGAAATTCCCTATCCACCAGAGTGCTCTATTCCTATGGAAGAGCATTATATATATACGTATATATAAATATATATATATATATATATATATATATATATATATATATATATATATATATATATATTCATTATTTCATAGGAAACTTGATGAAAAAAGTGGAATCATTTTCAAGTATTGGTAAATTACATTTAAATCTCCCCTTTCATTGTAAGTAGCTGCCTCATAATGGAACATCTCATCAATGAAAGGAACAAACAATATATATATATATATATATATATATATATATATATATATATATATATATATATATATATACATGTATTATGTCTATAGATATAATGATAATTGTCTCATTCACAGACAGCTGTTGTGTTGTATTACAACTCTTCAGTGTCGCTATCGACTATCCAATATCTATCCAGTACCATGAGGTATGATCGAAACCTCTGCTTCAGACCCAGGCATTTTATCCCTACCTTACACAGAACTATATGGTCAGTAGGACCGAATGTAAGCGATATATTTACCCAGGCACAATTCCTCATATACTACAGTGTTCCATTCCTGAGTTACATTTCTATAAAAGAATTGTGTATGTACACATTGATTATAAATATCCATCCCATGATGTATCTAAGACATATATCAAAAAATTGATTTAAAAAACGCTTAAAACAACTCTTTATTTATGTTTATTAAATTTTATATTAATATATTTATATTGATATACTTGTATGCTGTATATTTTGTATCTTACAGAATATCAAAATCTCAGGAACAACTCTATACAATGAAGGGGAAAAACATTCGAACACTTACAAAATATTCATTCCTATTCTTCCGATTATACGGCTATTATATTTTGATATAGAATTATCAATCACCAAGAAAGAAAAGATATTTCCAAATATACAAAACAAAATAAAATTTTGAAAAATAAGTGACGGTGGAAAAGAAACATTCGGACAATATTTAAAATTCATCATAAAAATACTTCTTAAGAAGGAATGCCGCTGTAGACTTTTCTGTACTTCCATAGAAACCTTTGAAATATTCCAGCAATACTTAACACTAATATGATTCCATCACAATAGTCATTCACTATGTTAACCTTCTTGAAATGACGCAGTCATGGTTAAAGTAAAAGAGCCCCCGACCAAACAAAGTTCATAATTAAATAACACAATGCAGGTTTGAGCTATTGGATCATTGGTAAACCCCTAAAAAATCCCCGTTAGTACGATTGGACTGATTGTTCAGGAGTGGAAAAAGTTCGATACAACCAGAAACCTCCCTCAAACTTGTGTCCCACGAAGGCTTCCTCCCGGAGCAACTACAAAAATTTCAAGAACAGTCCAAGCAAATCTAATTGAAACTTGAAAGAAAATCTGAGATGATCTGAGAGTAGCTGGCACGTTGATTACTGAGAGAACTTCGATTGAACGGACAGTAACTGATTATGATATTGTGCGGCTTTTGAGCATCTAAAGTGATGGATTATATGTTATTCCCATTACACCACTATTTACTTATTTCGTCGTCCATGATTTCCTAAAGAACTCATAAACTTATTTTTGTCGTAGGAAGTTACTCTTCTCAGATTTCTCATAAACTGATGATACTTGCAGTCACAGTAGCATCGTATCTTTAATATTAATGAATAGTTATTGTGAATAGTTTGTATGGTCCAGTATGACCATAAACGGAGATATCTGCCCAGGTCATTCTCTGAGAAAAGGCGCAAATTAAAGTGCAAAGAGGTTAAGTTCAAAGACCATTCATTGAATCGTCAGTATTCATCTCTGTTGACATATAACCATGGTTTGAGGCGCAGATTTTCA
>OY735207.1:48336695-48491695 GCA_963457665.1 Thysanoteuthis rhombus | reverse complement strand
ATGCATGCAATATATATATATATATATATATATATATATATATATATATATATTCATAAAAATATTGTTGAAGACCTAAAGTTTGAAACAAACAATGAACAAGTTTTTCCTAG
This sequence comes from Thysanoteuthis rhombus, assembly GCA_963457665.1. Lineage (NCBI taxonomy): Eukaryota > Metazoa > Mollusca > Cephalopoda > Oegopsida > Thysanoteuthidae > Thysanoteuthis > Thysanoteuthis major. Next base: position 48,491,582 of record OY735207.1, on the reverse strand, counting down.
TTAGTCTGATGGGGTTTTGTGTGTAGTGAAAAACTGCTGGATACAAAGTCCAGCAGAGAATTCTGCCTGCAAGTAGTCATGTGCTTTGAATGCATTATTTGGTCCTTAAAGTCTTAGACGTAGGGACATAAAAAGATATCTTCTTCTCTGATCTTTGACAAAATATGAATTAATGAAGAATCGCTGTCTAAATACACCATATATTTACAAACGATCGGTAAGTTGTAGGTACGAATACATTCACGCAGGGAATATCAATAAGAGTGTAGCCAAATTGCCTCAACAATTTTGTCCCACCTACAGATTGATAAACTGGATTTGATAAATGATGCTATAAGCAGAATCCTAACTGCACAATTGTTTTCTCGGGAAAAAAAGCACTCTGTACGTTGTACAAAGCTATGTATCTATTAATGTTTGCATTTATTAGAAACTGTTTCTACATCCGTACACTTGTTGATGCTCATCTAAAGTCACATAAGTTCTTGGAAATTTACAATTGAAAGTGTGCCTTTGCCGTTACATCTTGGCATGCGCAAATGCGCTCTGTACGCGTATCACTTCCGTTCAGAGAACTCAGATGTGTTTAGGTTAAAAAGGATTAATTCTTTTCCGAACATGTGCATCTCCTTTGCCAGAAACTGTTAGAGCTGAATGCAAGCTTCGGTGAATGGCTTTGCACATGATTTCATCTGATTTTTTTTGCTGTTGTAAATACGTAACAAAGAAATTGACGTATTGATTTTTTGGCTACGAGATTTAATCCTACCTTGAGAAATAAGTTTCTAATCTGATGTAAGTGTAAGGAAAGAAACTGAACTGCCTATCATGATATATACAATTCTTTTCGCTGAAAAAATTCTCATGTCAATGAAAGTGTATACGTGTTTGTTTATTGATAAAAAAAATGGTTTGTTTATCGATAAAACAGTTTATTCATTATGAAAAAAGCGAACATCCAAGAATACAGTTTAATTTTTGCAGTTTGATTAATAATTGGATGAGAGTCACGATTTGATTAGGTTTTTTTCAACAAGAAACAAACTTGTCTGCGCGTAGGACAAACTCTCTAGCTTCAGTGAAATATAAGATGTAAACAAAAAGATAAACAAAACAAAATTCATTTACCCATGATATACCAAAAATACGAATCCAATTTCTAGTCCTTCATTAGTAGCCCCTGTAATAAAATAAGTCGACCTGAGTTGAAAGGGTGAATTCATTAGTTTTTGCGTATGTAACCTTTATTCGAGACGTTATGATGTCACTGGTCGTTGGTGAGATCATTGACATAGTTCTTATAAAACGTGAATAAAGTCAAAAGTCAATAGTAAGAGTTTGACAGTAATGTCTTTCCTCATTGAAATTTGATATTTACAAAAAAAAAAAAATACCGTGAACTTGCCAACATGAGTTGACACGATATGACCTCATGTCACCCTCTCCCATTTCCCTTCCTTCTCTCTCTCTCTCTCTCTCTCTCTCCCTCTTATTTAGTCAAAAAATCTTAAATTCTAATGTCTGACAATTTCATAATGATATAGTCAACTTTTTTGTTTTAAACCCTTCTGGAGCAGACATTCTAATAATTGAAGTCATCTTCAAAAGAATTTCCGACAGGAAATTTATATGAGCAGCAGTTTTGGTATTATAAAGAAGGTTATAGGAACAGGACTGATTTGTCCCTCAACAGGAATCGTCACATGATCAGCTTCTTTTAGCAGCATGGTGGTGATCAATTTAAAATTGGAGAAAAGGCTCATTAATGAATGAATCGTTTCTCTCATCTTCTGTTGGACGGTTATCACATTTTTTTTCAAAATACCTCCGTGAACGCGATATAGATAACTAATTTAGCATGCACATGCATTGTAAATTGGACTTCCTACCGAAAAATATTCGGAGGGAGGGTTAAAAAACTTGAAAGATCTATTTCTGCAGATATGATAAGAAGTAAATATTTTAATTTTAAGCCCTCTAGTTCCATTTGTATTGTATGCGCTATGGATAAATAAATTGCAAAACAGATAGCCGGCTTATTCGACGGTTTTTGTAGACGGTTTATAATTCTTCTGCAATTTTACAAGATATGAATTGTAAAAAATGAGTGTGGCAGCTTCTAAAATCAGCATTTGAAATCCTGACTTTGATCCATACTAAAATGGGCTTAATTAGTTGGCAGTAAGACGCCATTGAGTGATTGTTTATATTGTACGAACGTCACACTTGCTTCGAGCACAGCCAACTGACAACTGATTGGGATTTGGGAACTCAAATGGCAATGGAATGGTCATGCAGTAAGAATGGCAAATAACTGCTCTACACTGTAATTCACGAATTGGACCCCCACAAATGCGAGGCTGTGACCAACAGAAAGTAAGATGGCGTGACGAACTGAATGAATTTAGAAGGTACTGGCTCTGCAACGTTCATGATAGAGAGGTCTGGCAAATTTGGGGAAGGTTTATGTCCAACGATGGACGCAAACAAAATGATGATGATGATGATAATGATGATGATGATTGTCACATTTGAAATGACTCAGCCTACCCATTCTTTACGTCTCACGCATGTTTATTTTTTTTGGCAAAACATAGCATCACACATATCTGTTGGTCTCATTTGTACTCTTCAGATACCTGTACATGAAGGCAAATATATGCAAAACACGGAAGAACAGCAAATGTCGTCTTTTAGAAGAATAAATAAGGCTGTAAACCACATAGGCTTAAATAGGTAAATGTATGCCGATAGATAGATAGATAGATAGATAGATAGATAGGTAGATTGATAGTCAATATAGAATCAACTCTTATGTATATTTTAATGAAAAACACTTTGATGATGAATTGAGATTCTTTTTATCATTTTAATTGAATACAGTTTTATACTTAATTAAAGACACTGCAATATCACTACCGATAAGTGTGTCCATGTTATTAGTATATAATCGCTGAAAAATGATGATCGTGCTAATTTGATAATTATATTTGACTGGAATCGTTATCATCTTAAACGAAGGTTATTGATTCAGAAAAAAAATGAAAATGATGGCAGTTATTATAGCCTCGAAACATGTGCTTTGCAATTTAGCATAACTGCCTGAAACCCGTTATTCAACAAAGAATATTTGATTTAAAAAGCAGAAAGATTTATATAGAGCCTACAGCGAAACATTGTAAAGTTGAATCAAGATATCTTGGGGTATGCATTCCATTCATCCTCACATTTAGCTACGGGGTATACCTGAGGGAAAATGCTCGCCTTTGTCTCTTAAGATTCCTTTAAAAGCAACTTCTTGGGATACGTTTAATAGCTTTATTTAGAAATGCATGCTACATTTTATATGATTGGGTCAAAGGTGTTGCGTTTCAGAATCTAAAAGAACGAAAAATGAAATAATATATATATACATGTACATTGAGAAATAGAAAGGGGGACTAACAAAGATTATTGAGAGTTTTTGCAGTTATATTTTCGCGCTATCAAATAGCCAGTTATTGTGCGTATAGTTATTTTTGATGACGTGAAATAATCAATTTCAAATTGTTTACGGTCATGTTTGAACTAATATTTGCACTACAATATAAACGTAAAAATAACGGGGATGTTTATGTAATGATCAGCACTGAGGAGCCGTAAACTTTTTTATTAGTTAATTTGTTTCTAATAATTCAAGTATCCAAATTTTATTGTTTTTTCTCTCAAGTCTCAAGTAAACGCAAGTTGTATTATTGTGACGTCAGACATGGTGTCTTGAAAGTTTCTATGGGGAGTTTTTATTGTTATATCATAATAGGAAGATTAATCAACTAATGGGATCATCCATTTGGGTGAAAACGAACAAAGAAATGAACAGAAAATTTTGCATATTAACTCATTATAAGGTTAGACATTGTTTGAGAATTTCAGAATCAATTGGAAGTGAGCTAAGCAACATGAAATAATATCATCCAAAAATAAGTGCACGCAAAAAATAACTGTCTATTTCATAGCAAAAACTCATGACTCGGAAAAGCCTACATCATCTAGCCAAATAATGAGCTTATATGCACGCACACACACACACACACACACACACACACAGAGACAGACATATATGTATATATATATATATATATATATATATACATAATTGTGTACGGTTAGACAAAGGCCCAAATTATTGTTGACACAGTTGCATTACCACCGGCTGTTTAGCTGAATGGTAAGAGCAACGTTAGGTTTGAGCAGCTACCCTGGCAGTGGATGTTTTGATTCCTGACTTGTTTATTTCATTTATGTTATTTGATTTGAGTGATACATTAACTGTGTAACAAGGGGAGATCATCTCAAGAAATAGTTTCTAAATTTGAATATATTGCTCTATATTATATGATTAATGTTTTGAGTGCATTTGATTTTGATTTGATGGGAATAATCAAATTTAGAATTTAGAACAACTAGAATCTACTGATCTACCTAGTTTATGAGAATTATTTTTTAATGCAGTATTATATATATATATATATATATATATATATATATATATGCACGGCAGATCATTTCAAACAGAGTTCCAAAATAATGTAAGGCAATAATAATAATAATAATAATAATAATAATAATAATATATATATATATATATATTATTACTATTATATATATATATATATATATATATAATAGTAATAATATATATATATATATATATATATATATATATATATATATCATAGTAATAATATATATATATATATAAATATATATATATATATCATTATTATTATTATTATTGTTATTATGAGATGGATATTTCACAGAATACTTATGAATGCATAGTAATATTTGAAATGACCTCCCGTCATAATATGGAGAATGTGTCACTTGGCCTAGACAGCGTAAATAAAACAGAAATGAACCAGCAACAGGATCCAAATATGCAACTGATTAGGTAGCCGCTTCAACGTAATGTTGCTCTCTTTTTTTTTATCACCAGCGCGTGTCCTTGTCTCCTACAATGTTGTCTAGTGATATCTCCCTGTGACGTTAAGCATGGTCCTCTCTCGGACGCGTTGGATGAATCTTAGTTTGAGAGCTAATCTTTTCTGTAAGGTTTCGTGTTCCAGCGCTATAAGTCCTTACATTGGTTGTAGACCCTTATTTAGAAACTAATGGGATCATCTTTTTCTTGAATGTTAAATTTGTTCCATCGAAATCTTGCCGAAATAAGGTGATTCTTTGTTTGGTCTCTTCTTCATTTTGAGGATTCAACAGGAGATTCATTGTTCTTCCTTCTTTAGATCTGTGTTTTCGATTTTTTAGTTGTGCCTTTGTCTCGAACATATTAGAGGACATAACATTGGTTTCACTGAAAACTTACTGTTTTCTCTCTTCACTTAGTTCGTCTAACATTGTCTTGAGTTTGTAAAGGTTATCGGCAAAAGCGACGATGTCGTACGCAAAATCTTATATTGCTTAGGTATTCACCACCAATTCTGATCACAGACATATATTCCGAATATTCATATCCTCCGTCTACCCCCTACGGGAATATAATCTTTGCTCCTCCTTCCCAGGAAAAGTAACTGTGGATGCTGTTGCCAAGTGCTATATATTTTTTTCATAATAAAGTAACCAGAATTCGAATCACGGTATTTCTCCTATGACTGATTCTGGCCCTCGTTCAAAAGACGTCACAAAGTCGACCAACAAGACAGAAAAATCTCAAAAACTCCAAACAAGAGGTATTTGTTTTAAAATCCATGGATTCACAACTACTGCTGTAATCTTCATTAACGTCTAAAATCTTGTGGCGTACTCTTTTCCTTCCTGTCAAATCTAATTTAGTTTTGACAGCAAGTATGTTCTTTTTTTCTTCTGAATTACAGAGCGTTTATATATTCAGTAACAAATTTGAATCTGCTTCGTGTTAAACACTCATTGAGACAACTACTGAACGTTATTGATGACATTAGAAAATTGAACATCGAATCATTTAAAAATTGAGCGTATCTTTTCTCTCTACGTATCTTGTAATTGATGAATTTCAGTACTTGTCTAGATGAGTGTTCAACACAAAACAGATTTAATCTAAATTTTGTTACTTAATATATTAACGTTTTGATACTAAATATAGTCTCTGTACAAGCATCGAGACCTCTGCAAATAAATAAATATCAGTTTCAAATATACATACGTGCATTTGAATATATATATATATATATATATATATATATATATATATATATATATATATATATATATATATATATAGTTTAAACTATAGGAAGTGACAGACTCATGAGTGAAAGTGTATGGAAACTAAGTTTATTATTCCGTAAATGTTTTCATTGATAGTCTAGACGTGTTCCGGGAGGTATTTTCATCTTCAGTAGTGTGTGCTGTGAGTGCTATGTGTGTGTATCATTCAATGGTTATAAGTTTACTGTGGAACATAAGTCCACAATCAGGAGCTTTGTTCTATGAACGAAAAATGGGATCCAATCTGCAAGGGTCATCCTGTTCTGTCCAGTCTGTGATGAAGCCTATGGTATTAGCAGCAATAGTAGGTCTTGGAGAGAACATACGGTGTCAAAGTAGAAGGGAAGTGGTTAAGTGTTGGATTGTGTGGGTAGATTCAGGAGAGTATAGGTGGTTGGGTGATGAGGTTAGAGAACTCCATACGTATTAACATAACAGGTCATTGCTAGTATGTTGGCTCTAATTTTCACGAGCAGGATGCCCTAGAAAGGTTTTACTTATTATAGGTCCGAGTGACTGAGAAGGTCCATATATTAGATATGAGAGAGGCTCGAGTGTGGATGTCAGGTTATTGTCAGTGGGAGGATTATGATTCAGAGATCGTTAAGTTTAGTGCTAAGTCCATTAGGGGAGAGAGTTTTGAGTTCGTTGATCCATATATCTTCATGTCTTTCTAGAATTTTAGTTATGTCAGTTGGAGTATTTTCTTTTATTTTTTGAATTGTTGCGAAGCTGACGTCTGTGGCAAAATTGTGTCTGGGTGGACTAAAGTGTAGTTCTACAGAAATTGAACTGGGATGGTTTGGTGATTTAATTCTGTGTCTGTAGTTGTTAAGTCTTAATATTATATAACCACTCGAACTTTTGAATGTATTGTAAATTGCATCAATTACATTCTAGGAGGTATATTATGTTTTTGCCACGACAGTTACTGCTATGGTATAAGTTGAAACTCTCTTTAGTGGTAGGGCTAGTGAAAGTGCTGGCGTAATTAAGGTAGTTGTAGCATGAACTATTTCTTTTGTCACATGGTTCACTGAATTTAGTGGTTCTAGGTATATTGTTGTATAAGACTTTATTGATTATCATTTTGTTGCTGCAAACATGTCTTTGATGTTTTGGGGTCTGCAATAAGCGATGGCACACAGTTATGAATATTTCTCTGAGATCTATTTTAAGGGTTAGGATGTTACATCTCATGTTGATAACGTGTGCTAAGAGTGGGAGTGTGTTGTTGAAAGTGGTTATAAGTAGTATGTGGTTAGGTTTATTATTGTTAGAAAGCATAGGTTTCATCTCTGGGTATTATACTTGCCTTTTTATTTGATCATTTGTATTATCTGATGAGTGTCCTCGTTTAGTAAAATGTTATAATAAGTTATGGTTGTATCCGTTGAGTTCATTATCTGTAGAGCAAATTTTTCTAATTCTAAGTGCTTCTGAAAATAGTAGGCTTGTTTTTAGGTGTTGGGTGGGCTAATTTAGAATAGAAGTAATTGTGAGTGTCTGTGGGCACAGTGTAAAGAGTAGTTTTGAGGTTTCTATTGCTATCTATGTATATGCAGGTGTCGAGAAAGGCTATGGAGTTAGTAGATGTCATGAAATCAAAGTTAATTGAATTATGTGAAGAGTTTATATGAGCACAGAAATTCTTTACTTTGGCTCTATCTCCTGTGTATATGAAAAATGTCATCTATGTATCTACCATAATATATATATATATATATATATATATATATATATATATATATATATATGTATTGAGCATAATGTGAGAAATGGCTACAGCGATAACATCTAATCGATTGTTATCATTGACAAAAATACACTAGACCGTTAATTTTCCACAGCTTTGATCAGCTATATGGCTGTATTCTGTTATGGATCAATTGGTAAAAATAAGTATTTATATTAACAAAACACTTATTTTTAAGCTACAAACAAGGTTATTGAAGGTTAAAGGACGAATTAAAAGAAAAAGCTTGAAAAATATCTGAATAAAACAGACACAAAATTGATTAAACAATTATTTATTTAGTGTGACAGTCCTTGATCTTCATTATTGATAAACATTTGCTTAATCGAATATTTTTTAGTGCTGCAGGAGTGATCTTATTGCATTCCAATTATAGTTCCAATCTGCTCCAAACGATTATTCAGGTTTTCCTTTGGGAATTCAAACGTTGGAGTTGCTCTCTTATCACCTTCTATACTTTTTCTTTTTGACCAAGTTTAGAGCTTTCAGCAAGCCAGGCCCTTGTTCGAAGTATTTTTCCCATTCATGAAGTTCATAAGTATCTTAGCTGCACCCTAGAGCATATGATCCTGTACAAGTATGGACGGCTGATTCGCAACAAAGTATCCGGGAAGTTCTTCATAGACTTCAGCATTCATCTAAGCAGACGAACAAGGGGACTAACCCCTAAACGTCACACTCATCTCCAAACTTCAATTGCCTTAATACGTTTAAGGGTCAGCTTTTCGCCTACCCTATGCCTTACAGTCTTTTTGAGGCTTTTACGATTAGATCCCAGTCAGTTGAACTATAGTGAACCTGAGCCCACTGTCCAGGTATCAAAAGAGCATGTAGCACATTGAAAACACTATTTCTGGTTCCTATGACTGGTTAGAGGCATGGCTGCAGGGGTCCGAGATTTTAATCAATCGACCATTTGACGTTGAACAGGGTATGTCAACACTCATAATCCTGACATAGCATGAAATCTCAGCATAAGTCTTGAATCTGTCTGTCATGGATGTTTTTATCATTAGGCATCCTTTTCTTTTCTTTGTTTTGCATTGTCGTCTAGCCTCTCTAACGATTCTTGCTTATTGAATTTTTTTTTCATTTCTGCTAATTATTTTGTGAATAACACTCTCAAATTGTATAAAATCATATGCATTGGCTGGATGTGACTTTCCTCTTTTGTGGATATCAGCAGGTTTTTATTTTCTGAGTGCATGGTTCTCTCCTCGAAGGAACAGCGGTGTTGCTAATCATATTGGTTCCAATTATATGTAACCTTAAATAAGGTAATTTTGAACAGTTATAAGCACTTCGATGATCAGTAAATGGAATTGAGTACATGAGTTATCTGTGTACGAAGACTTCTCGATAGATAATTCAGTTCCATGTGGTGACTCTGAATTTCATGCCCTCAACTCCTGGGAATGTGTTTCTATGAATGAGGCATTTGAGGTCACGTGGGGGTAGGGGCCAGTGGGATACGTGGAACTTCTGGGTAGAAGTTCATGCTACAAAAAAATGCTCATTTTTTCGTTTATTGATAATTGTAATGTTTGCGTTGTTTTTCTGTAATTTATACAGTTGGGTTTTCAAAAAAAAGGATTCATTAAAAAATAATGTTCATTCGTTTGTTTCAGATTCAAGACTAGTGGCAGCTGAGGTAATTTTTGATATTGATGGATTGTTAAAATATTTATAAGGTGCGTCATAGTGTTCATATAATGTTTGGGTTCGCTTTTTTTTTCATTTTTATCATCATCATCATCATCGTCATCATCATCATCATCATTACTACTATTATAATTATTACCACCACCACAGCGATCACCATCATCAACATAATCATCGAGGAGAAACCGATTTTTTGCTTAATGGTTTTTAGGTTTGCTTAGTGGTATTTAGATATAGTTTTAGATATCGCAGGAAAAATTTATTTTGATGCTTGTATCTACATATAAGCTGCAATCTTTTGTTGAGCAGTTTTCATTATTAGTCGAAGATGATCGCAGCAATTTTCCTCCTGAGCAGAGTTACTTTGTTTTTGAAGTGTTGCTATGGATGGCTGTTTTCTATGTGATTTGTGGTGTGCTTTGATTCGTTTTTTATAAATCCCTTAAGTATTTCGATAGAATTGTGTTGTGTGCGTATTTTATATTGTTAAAGGATGTGCTACGTGCAAAATTCCTTTGCGTCCAAGGGACTTCGGCCACCCCAATGTATACTTTATCAGGTTTACTTGCAGATTTAACGTTGGCTTTGAACACAACGTTTCTTTGTATGCATTTGCCATTTGGTCGGCATTCTATTTTGTTTCTGCAGCTGTATTTAGTGGTCGCAGGTATTTCTGAAGTTTTTGGTGATTCTTTTGTTGTATTTTCAATGATTTGCTCAATGTTTTCGGAGCAGACATAGCTGATTTTCATTTTGTTGAATATTTTATGTAATATATATTGCACAGGGAAGTGTTTGTCGATCAGCCAAGGGAATATTTTGCTTGCATTCTTTTTAATACATAAGGGGTTAAGATAAATTATGTTACTTTTTCTGCTGTTTTTTTTTTCTTTCCGTATGATCTAAAGTGTTGATGTTGACCAGAACATAATGTTCTCTTGCGCTGTTTCGTAATTGCTTTTTGCTGAGCTGAGAATATTTTTGTTTTGAGGATTATTAGATAGTTTGAGGCTAGAGTATAGTGGCATTTGTTTAATCATTGGCTGTGGGTGATTGCTGGAGGTGTTTATATACAGCGGGTTGTCATTTTGTCTCTTAAATAGCTGTTATATGCTTTTGTGAAGGTTGGATACAACATGGAAAAAAACGACTTTGTTTAGGTTTTGTCGAATATGTATATATATATATATATATATAGTAATTAATAATTGTGTCATACATAGACTGCTGTTTTGTTGTATGACAACTCTTCAGTGTGGCTATAGACTATCCAAAATCACATTCAGTACCACAAGGTAGGATTGAAACCTTCGGTGGCATTTTACCCCTGCCCTACGTCGAACTAGATGGTCAGTAAGGTTGAATTCAAGCAATGTATTTCTTTACTCACAATAACGAATCCACCAGAGTTTTTCATTCCTTAGTTGAAAGAGCATTGTTATATAGCTTATAAAAGACAAGTTTCCCTACTTGAAGAGTGCTTAACCCTGAAAAAGGAAGCGTTAATTAAATATATATATATATATATATATATATATATATATATATATATATATCATACAAAATAACAAACTACATGTATGACAAGTAAAAATTATTAAAATCATAGCTGAAAAAGGAGGTGAAGTTTGATCAACATTGCTGGGGTACCTTATTGATATAACTATTTTGTTTTCAAAATCCCCGAAAAGGTTACATGATAAACACCTGATGATCTCAACGAAAAAAAAAAATTTACACATAGTTCCCTAATAAGAAGGCATATGTAAAACATTAAAAAAAAACAAAAAAACACTGGAATAAATTACAACCATTACATCAACAAATATCAGAATAAAAGTGATTAAAGTAAAACAAAAAAAAAAACTTTCGGAAAAGTTTTTTAATGTTTACTGTTTAAAGCTGTAAAGCCTTCTAGAGTATATGCATTTATACTATCGAAGTGAGGTAACTCGTTCATTGTAAGCTCACGCAATGTCCTTCCAACATAGAATGGAGCAATCTTGTGGATGAAGAATATATGCGATAAATAAATATGTCGCTTAAATTCAACCTTACTGACCGTCTAGTTCCGTGAAGTAGAGTGAAGATACCAGCCACCGGGTCTGAAGCTAAGGTTTCGATCCTGCCTTATGGTACTGAATGGGATAACGGATAGTCTCTAGCCACACTGGAGAGTTGTAATACAACGAAACAGCTGTTTGTGGATGACAAAATATATATATTAAGTCTTTCGTTCTCTTTAAAACATTTGTCAAACTCTCCAGGTACGGAAGTGTATGGCATGGATGGTTTCAGTAGAGAATCGGATTGATTCACAACATCTTTTGTCATATTGTTTAACCAAGAAAAAGGGTTTGGACAAAGAGGTGACAATCGAATAACATGGATGGTGTTGAGGACATCGAAGAGAAAATCCTAGATATTAAACGCAAGGCTGAAGTCTGGTATTGAGGAATACGAGCAGTAATCAAGAATCGAGTTTCTGAGTGCAATAGTTTATAATCTAACCATGTAATGAGCGAATATGTATTTCTCCCGGTCTTGTAGTTGTCTGTGATCAAATGGGATGATCTCATTGGTCGATTTACCTTCTTATTATGAGATAGAAATTTAAAAAAATCTACGGCATTGAATTTCTTAAAACTTCAAGTCTGATCATCACAAATCAAAACAGCTCAAGATAAAATAAGACTTGAACCACTTGAAATGAGAAAACTTTAATTATACATACATACATACATACATATATATATATATATATATATATATATATATATATATATATATATATACATATATATATATATATATATATATATATATATATATATATATATATTGTAGTCTTTAAATACTGGTTGACCTTTTGGTTTCTACAGCACTCCATTATAAAGCAATTGAACCTCAATTGAAATCAAATATACCGATAAAATTCCAAGCGTGCAATTTATGCAAGCATTTTTTAAATATTTTTTTTTTATCGTTGATTTTATAAAGCGGGTAAATTACGAAGAGGAATATCTGTAGGTGAAATGTCCACCAATGAAACGTCCATGGGCCGAATAAACGTCAGTGCAATGTCCCTTCATTGACCAAATGTCCATCAGTCGGCCAAGGTTTAACTAATTTTAGATTGCTCTCTGTAAAACTCCGAGTAACATTTTCTTTCTTGTTGGATTCCGCATTTCCCAAACTTATTTTGTGGGATGAAATAGACGAATAAAAGCAATTGACATTCATTGAACGTGTTTGCTGCATTGCCTACTTGAAAAAAAAAAAAACAGATACAAAAAAGCAGAATCTGGAGCCTGTCTACGGTAAGTGAATGACCCTGTAGAAAAATGAGAACCAATTTATGCACAAGTATTGAGTTCTTGCTAGATAATTAAAACGGTTGAATATATCTTACGTAATTCTGATTAAGGCTAAACATTAAGATTATCTGTTTAGATAAGGTTTCAGATCAATGAAGAAGCATTTAATGTATGAACAGTCTCCCTTCACTTTGGATAAGAAGGAAAAAGGATAGCTAGTTAGATAGATATGAGAAGACCGTTATAAATGGATATACACGGAACATAATGAATATCTAGCTATATATATATATATATATATATATATATATATATATATATATATATATATATATACCAATTAAATGAGATAGACATCTCTATACTACAACATTGGATAGATCGACTACATACTGATATAAATCAGAAAAGTCGGCACTAAGCCAGAAGGAGGGAACGGAACAATGAAATTGAAAAGAGAGATTGAATCTTTGATTGATCTGGATCTTGTGACTTGGTAATTGCATTTAATTCATTTTGATTGAACTAGACGTGCAAGACGAAAGGGTTGCTTCAAGGGAAAGGAAAACCCCAGAAGCTGTGAAATGGACTTTCGCCAAAGGGAAAAAAAATCACTTGACTGTAAGTCAAAATGGAATTAAATTAAAGCCTGCAATACTTGGATTTTTCTGGCTAAAACAAACGCAAATCGCTTCTCTGTACGCTTACGGGTGAAATTTTGGGCGTGTAAAAGCAACATAGGGTTCAGCATCCTTTTTAAATAGAATTCTACCCTGTAAAAACAAGGTTTGATCTTCTTTTTCGTTGGTTTAAATGAGCAATCAAATTAAAAATAGCCCTAAATTAATCACTTGAATTTCTAAATCTAGTGATTTCTATTAGATATTCCACATTATTCAGAAAATAACTGTATGCTGTGTGTATTACAACGTTTCCACCGACATATTCCCTAGCTTTACTCTGGGGAATCTGAGCAGATCATGGGAACATTATTGTGCAAGGTTTGAAGGCTAGTGGATACGCGATGTAATCAAGGAAGAACGAAGTTAAATGTAGTGATTGAAACAACAAAGATGAAGATACCATTCTTATTGTTTTTTCATCTCAAAATTAAAAAAATTCTTTGAAGATACACTTCAAAATGATGTGTATACCCATTGGCCTTCGTTGTGATGGGGTCGAAATAATAAATAACGAATCTGGCTGAGGGATTAGAGAATCAAAGCATATATTAACTTATAAAAATGAATATATCAGGATAGCACAGATTTCTTTGGAGTGTTTGTATTTACCCTGTTTGCTCAGCAGTGAAAGATTCGTTGAACATCACCAAATGTAAGACATATGGAATCGCTTGTTGTACACGGGTAAATGAGAATGGATACGCCTGTGTTGCTTGGGTTGCTGGAGTTTAAGTGAGCTGTCTGTTGGCCCCATTTTCTGGCTGGAAGAAACTAAGCTAACGTTACCTTATGGGTTGTTCAACTTGAGAACGATGTGAAATGGATTGGCTGGATCATTCAGGTAAGAAACAAAAGCGAGGTACAGAATTGCTTCATTCTCCTGAACGACCCTTTTAACTGTCGTTTTTCTATTCTGTGAGTGGAATGGACAAACAAATTGAATATACCTGCGTATAACCTAGAAATGGACATGACTATTTGCATTAATAAGTGGTCATAGAATTTACAACTATAAATCCTACATAAATGCATCATATGTAGATATGAAAAAGCATCTATTTTGATATCTGCCTACACACACACACACGCGCACACATACACACACACACACACACACACACACACACATATATATATATATATTGAAGCATATACCCCTCATTTTTTCTGAGTAACTGTCTTTCGTACATTCTCATAATAATGATGCTTCGGAGTTGAAAGTATTCCTAACCTAAGGGTCATCATTTGATGAACGTTTGTAAGCGACTCTGCAATTTTTTACAAAGCAGCCTGTACACGAAAATATATCTCTTATAGAATTTTAAGAAAGGTAGGATGACATTAAAAAACACTAATGTGTAATGACACCCTCGGAATGATAAATTTTGGTAGCCCTATTCACAATATACATTCCCAAGGGACTGTGACATCAGACAATTGCTAGCATATCACAACAGCCCATCTTACGGAACTGCCAAAGACATTGTTTCTACTGTGCAATCCATGTAAAATTTTTCCAGACAACACAACTGGCCATTACGGTTGAAGACAAATTGGACGTTTCCTCACGAAATTATGCACTGAGTGGTTGATCGCGTAAAAGCACAGAGAATGGACTCAGCGAGTCGAGTTCAAGCCCCAACCGAGACAGTTTATGCTCATCATCATCAATCATTTAGTGTCTGTCATTGGACATAGACCTTTTCAAGGTTTCGCTGGGTCCCTCTATCATGGGCGTCGTGAAGTCAATAATCCCTGAACTTGCGTATTTCATCATAACACCTTCTATTTTGCCAGCCTCAGTTTTGCATATGATTTTTGTGAGTCGTGATGTCCAAAGGTTGTTTGACATTCGTGCAGCATCACCAGCGTATTTTGTCTAGCATAATTAATTTTATTCTTTTGTTTGTTTTTATTTTCTAAAATTTCCCGGTGTTAACTTGAGGGGATGAAAACATAACCAAATCTTTCAGCTTGGAAGTGGTGAATGACGAAACGACTTTCAATACACACCAAATCCAGCAAAACAAGATTACATATATATATATATATATATATATATATATATATATATATATATATATATATAAAATTAAATAACTGTCATCCACAGACAGCTGCTTCGTTGTGGACTATCCATCATCCAGTACCACGAAACCAGGATCAAAACCCTAACTCCAGACCCAGAGGCAAACATTTTACCCCTGCCCTTCGTGGAACTGGACGATCAGTTGAACCGAACTAAGCAATGTATATTTACTTACATATAATTTTCCATTCACCGAAGTGCTCTTTTCAAGAGTTGGAAGGGCATTGCATGTCGCAGTAATAGACAGATGCCTGACTTGACAGTGCTCAACCCTAAACAAAGGAGCATTAGATACTCACCCCAAATGACGGATCTATTTGTGTATAGATCGGCACTAAGATGTTTACTGCTATTTTATTACGTAATATCAAAAATCAAGTTTTTTTCAAGTCTTCAAGCTGTTTTGATGAGTGATCAGATATGACATAGAGAGAGTTTCCGTGGCGTGATTTTTTTTATCATTGTTCTGTCATAACAGGTAGGTTAATCAACTGATCAGCGCATCATATTTGAGCGCAAACAAAAAATAGGAAAATTCGTATATAAGCTTATATGGTTATACATATATGAAAGAGATAGAAAGATGGACGGGAGAGAGAGACAAAAACAGAGAGAGAGAGAGAGAGACAGAGAGAGAGAGAGAGAGAGAAAGAGAGAGAGAGAGACAGAGAGAAAGAGATTATAAACCATCCTATCTTGTGCATCAGGATTAGTATGTTCCCCAACAGCACACTCTCTTCGATATCACCTCCTTGGTGGCTTCAATATTTGTGAGCTCTCACCTGGTCTGTAATTATAAGAGTCAGTCAGTCCACACCAGATTTTTGAGGTTGAAGTAACGCAATATTCCACCATCAACTGGGCCCGAACCTAAATGTTTTGATATGCCTGGCAGCTCAACTCAACAATAATAAAATCTATGGATAGCGTGTCAGTGATTGAATGATGGTAAGATGTTCGAAATAGTCAAAACAGGATCACGTCGCTTAAATCATAGATTGCATAAAGTGAGCAGTGAGAACCGAGCATCAGTCGAAGTGGTCAGACGAAATGAAATAAAAAAGGGTTTATTCGTTGATCGACTCAGGCAATCACAGATGAAAAATCCCCATCTTTTGCCCGACCTATCTTCCTTTCCATTCTGCATTATAGATTCGAATGAAATCAATCAAAGTGAATAGAGTTGTATTATCCACATTCTACCGCTAGACTAAAAAATCATTGGCCAAAAAAATATCACTAATTGCTGTGAAACATTTTCCTACAATAAGCTTACGTTATCAAGTCTTGCTATAATATTCACAGCATAGTAGCGTTTTCAAGAAAATATTCATCATTCAGGATATCTTCAATGTGGAAACAATATCATATCATTATGTCCTGGTTCATTAAATCTGCTTTTCGAATTATTATACCATCCCTTCTGTGTTTAGTTATCTTTTTTTGGCGTGTATGAAGATACAATACTTGAAATTTTTCATTTGCTTTCTGAAATTTCCAAGTTTGACAACAATCGAATTAATCTGCTTCTTGTATGACATGGGTCATTTTGATTCTCAACAGGTTTTCCTAAGAAATCCTAGCGTCACATTATAAATTCTATTGTTGTTATCTGTTGGTGCTTTTTATAAGTATTCTTCTCACAATCATTGAAAGAATCCAAAAAGCAAAAAGGCAGTCTTAAATTAGATTCCATGTTCGTGAGATTATAGATTGAATGTAATTCAATAATAATTCTTTTGATTTCGACTATTTGATGTTTTATTGGTAGAATACGCTACAGGAAGATCCAAAAGACACCCGAGAGATTGGATCAGTTTTACAATTGATAAAAATACTGTCGATATTGCTTTGATAAATGATGTGTTATCTAATGGTTTTGCGGTCTGGGTATTTCTCCCGTAATATTGATTTGATATTAATTTATATAATGATTTCCCTTGAATCTTTTGATCCCATTTAAACTCATCTTTATGGTTTCCTTTCAAATGTTTCTGTTGCTGTATTCTATGGACTTCTTTCTTTTTGATCTTTACATGATCAGAAGACTGGCAGGCAGTCGTGCTAGCTCCAGCTGGAACTTTTCTAATAGTTCCTTTTTTGTATCAGGCGATGTTTGTTTGAATTTCAGAGTTGTTGCAAAGAATACATAGTTATTCTTTTAAACACGATTCTAAGCCTTTGCCCTCTTTGTGGGGCTTTTGGACTAATTCTTTCGTACATGTTGTTTTTTTATTTCTATCTCAACGTTTTGGCTATATACGATCTGGCTTCCCTGACAAATCCTTTTTCGGGAATTCCGATAATTGCTTCTCATACATATCTAAGAACTTCAAGCTTGGCCACGACAATTCTATGTCTGATGGAAGATAACGATAACTATAACAATAAATTGGCCACCAAAATTTAATATTTGATAGTAACGCCATCTTGTCTTAGGAATCAGGACATTAGTTCCAGTATTATTGTCATCCACAGGCCACTCATACGCGTTCTCTTCAATCCAATGATATTGCGATTCTCGACTAAACGTATAAGTTGATGGGGTGCTATCTAGCGACAGTTCAACAATTTTGTCTCTGTGTGTGCGTGTTTACCACGTTTATTTGATAACTAACCATTGAACTAAGTTGACATTTGCCATATACAATAATCAGCGTACAGGGGCGTGCAGTGTAGGCTCTGAGAGATATAATGGGAATGAAAAAAACAGAGAAGATAATAGATCTTTCTTTGTAGTTCTTATAAATAATATCCTTTGTCTTCCGACCTTTAGAATTATCAAAATTCTGATATTTTGTATCTAAAATGGCAACACTAAAGAGGAGTAACCAAAATACTTCGAAGCCCTTGTTTTGTGCAACGGAGAGAAAAAGTATTTTTTTCATGACAGTCATTAAAAGCTGCTCGACACATCATAAAGTCCAGTCCTCTCCAAAAATGCTCTTTCGGGACAAATACTTCCCTAGTTTATTAAAAGATGAGAAATGATGCTGGTTGTGTTCTTTCTGCTCAGTGGGTTTTTGGCAAAATATTCAGGGAGTTCTGAGTATAGCTTTTTGACATTTCGTTATACTATTGAGGAGTACATCACTGAGGAGCACACGATCTATCGGTATTGTTTATCGAGGAATCGAATGCAAAATGTTTTTATCACTTCATGATGTTTGTGATTCTGACTTTCATAACAATTTAAGATTAGGTAGGAATACAGAGAAGACAATGAACATAAAAAGGATACTGAACGTGGAAGGAACTTTGATGATAGTTTAACACATAACAAACAAACAAATACCCTTTCTTCCACGATTCTCACCGGAGAACTTAATATCCTATAAAGTTTGCTGTTGTCGTGATGTGAATTCTTTAAAATCAGATTTGCAGAAAAATGGTCTGGAGCGAAAATACATTTACTTTCCAAAATAAGTCAAGATTAAATAAAGGGAAAGACAGAATTCTGTCTGAATACAGATAGAAGTAAACCGCCCCAAATAATCTCTTCGCTATTTTTTTTTGTTGTACGCATTATGGATGTTTAGATAGTGTGATTATTGTTTCCGACACGTTCATAACGTTTACAAAATAGGAAAGAAGAGAGAATAATGACGTGAGCCTCACAATACAGTCGCTCCCATTGTTTGCTTGGAAACACAAAACTATCTGGAAAAGTCATGGTAAATGACTGGTTGGGCATCAGACAGAAGAATATCAAGAAGTGTTTTTTTTTTTTTATCTATTACGAAAAAAGAAAAGCGGAACGAAAGGGACTGTAAATTAATGTTAATATTGACGTATGCTTCATTCTTTGGACACAATAGTTCTGAAGCAAAACTGTGCATTTTTCAATAGAACTATCCTGGCTACAACACGGACAAAACACCGTGACTAAGTTAATGCCGAAGAAAAATGGTAATAATGTATTTTATTTCGTTGAGTCTATAGAAACATTATGATACTTACAGCAAGTACACCAAAAAATATTCGCTGTGTATCGGACAAGAATATTTTTGTGACCAACAAAACACTAAGGTGTTCACAATTCGCATTGCCGCATTACATTGGTATACTCAATCATTCAGCTACTCTTTTTCACGTTGTTATACAAATATGCATCAAAGTAAAAAAAAAAAAAAATCTGCATATCATAATCATTGGCAGTAGCAGCAGCCGTTATGTGTCTGCTGTTGGACAAAGGCTTTTTTTTCATCTCCTTCCACGAAGAACGTGATAGTGCTGATCTCTGACATGACTTACTGTCAAACATTTCTATCTCGTCTCTCCATCTTGCGTCTTTTTTTCCTACTGTGTCTACGGTCCCACGGGTATCAACTGATTAATCTTCCCCTTCACCCGTTGATCTTTTTTCTCGGAATGTAACCCACCAACCGCCATTTTTGTTGCTTCAGTATTTTTACAATGTCATTCAACTTGTTCCTCTTTCAGATATTGTTGAACTTTTTTCTATCGCTAAGAGTTATTCACAACCTTGCTCTGTCGATTGCTATGGATGCAGTTCTGGGTTGGTTTTAGAGTGGCTTTGTACGTTTCGAGGTTATGTAGGTTTTCAGGTTTCCAACCTGTGCGTCATAGCTGGTATTTGACATTGAGTGTGCACCTTACATTTAAAGCATACTGTCAATTTGATTTTTAGTATGTCTCTCTATATATACATACTGATTGCTCTCCTCCCATGTGCAGTCTTATACACACACACACACACACACACACATATATATATATATATATATATATATATATATATATATATATATATATATATACATATATATATATACATATATTACGCATATGTATCATATACTTGGGAAACAATCCTTCATTAACGCATGTCTGGTTGAATACGACGGATAAAAGAATTGTTATCTATATCATATATTTTTTTTATTGATTTTTTTCTGTTTGCTCAAGAGAATGTTTATTTTTATCCTATGTAAAGAATGTTATAGTTGTGCAAAAGTCTCATTATGCCCAGTGCTCCCAGCAGACAAAATAGCCGTTTTCAGGGTTGTCGAAAAATTCCCAAAATATATAATTCTGTCCATTTGCACGTTCATATGACGTGCTGAGTCTCAAACACACACGCACACACACACACACACACACACATACACACACACACACACACATACACACACACACACACACACACACACATATATATATATGTATGATCTTGTAAATAAGAGATTAGTGTCCCTACCTCATCAGCTGGAGCCTGTGCATTATTTCCAGGTGTTTTAAAAAGAACAATCTTAGATTTAGTCTGACCGTATTAGATATGTTGTCCACTAAACAAAGACCGAAAAACATAGATGCAAAAAAAAAACAACTGGTGCTGGTTGGTATTGTTGGATATTTCAGACAAAAATCACAACACAAAAAAGTACCAAAATGTATCCTAAATAATTTTTTTCACTCATTGTGAAAGCCATGTAACGCCTTGAACTCCAGGAATATCTAGATAGAAATATACTCAGGCAAATCAATAAGTCAGTACCCTAATGCTGCAAGGAAATTAATCTTTTAAACAATTTTTCCACATATCTTCATTTTCAAAGCATTGGATACAATGTTTTTTCATTGATCCCCCCCTCTCTCTCTCTCTCACTCACACATATATGAAGCGCAATTAAAAATACTTCACAAACTATTTTGTCTGCAAAACTTATGCAGAAAAAACTTCGGTAATTGTTTTCAGCTCTTTCAGAATCGATCAATCAAAATTGTCATTTAACCAGTTGTGCGTATTTCAACATATTTATCATTCCCCAGAAGTTCGTACGCTGCTTCCGTCTCGACCATTTTGCCTGCAAGTAATTGCACATTCTTTACCAGCCACATTATACATAAATCAATATTTCATTGGTTGGAAATACCACGTTTGATGAATGCTTCCGCATGAATGGACTTCGACTTTCGGGTGGGCGCCAGACGTTCCAAACTATATCAATATTGAATTAATCTGAACTTGTGATTTCAGGCATTAGAATATTTCTGAATGTCCCAAAGATAGATGATCTGATTTCAAGATATTATTTTTAGATATATTCTATGTGCATCGAGCAGTATTTACTATTGCATGACGGAAAAGAATTCATCAATAAATCACAGGTTAATGAAATACGATAAAAAATGTCACTTTTTCAAAACTGCAATGAAGGTCACAGGTTGTCTGGAAGCAAGGTCGTTCAGGGGGGAGATGTTGACCCGGGCGATTTTGAGGGCACCTTGTACATGTTCTTTTTTAAAGATTTAATACGAGACTCAATGAGAAGGAAGAAATGATAGATATGTACACAAACTTTAAATTATGAAACAGTATTGCCGCTTCTCCCTGAAAATGAATCACCGTCATGGTTGCTAAATTTTTGTTACAATAGTCCAACTCTTTATCTTACCTACCACCTAACCCACCCAGTAACCCAAAGCGTGATTAAAGACGTTGACAAGCTACCGATTGGGCTTGCCAGCTTTAAAAGAGACGGATGCTAGAGATAGGATTTAGTTTTCTTTAAATAAAGAAAATTCAAATCATTTTCAACGGAAAAAACAAACAAATCAAAACGTTCGGATACATCTTGGTCAGTTTTTGAAACAAGATAACTATCATTGAAAAAATCAATGATCGGTGGGTTGACAAAAACAGAGAACGTAAAATTAATCAATATACTTATCGATTCTCCCATGCGAAAAAAAAAAAACATTTTTAAAAAATGCAAATTTCTCAAGCATCAATATTATTTTATTAAGTGACAAATTTTCGTTGGCTTGACCTTCACTATCCAACTGTCTGTAGCCTGCAGCAATGTTATGGTCAGCGTTCTGATTGGTACCTCTATCTCAACACACATATGGGAACTGTCCGAAACCCATGCGTAAAGGGACTATTTTTTGCTGCTAATAGACAGATGTTCACTTTTCTTTGCCGTACTTTTTATCAATGAATGCCGTGTAATTTTTGCATTCTTTGCTAATGTGATGTTTTTTTGGATATTCTAAATTATTCTATTGTTCGAAAATATTGTACAACTATTGAAACTTTGGATTTTTCAGCAATTTTATTCAACGTCAAATATCCAGACCTCGACAACTCATTGAGAGCAGGGACTATTTGTAACAGTCTATGAATCAATATTGAGATTTGATAGAATCTCCACAATACTTCCAAAAAAGAAACTTAAGGTGTATTTAGAAGAAATATAGATAGATTTTCTCACACAGTTTAAACTAGGTACATTCTAAGATACCCTCGCACCAAGCAAAATAGGAATAAAAATCAAATTCATATCGGTCGAAATCTGTTTGAGAGTCTCAGCTCGGTGTGTTCAATATAAACTCTTCGACGTAGATGATCCTAACGTGCACTATCCTGTGTCAACCCATCAAGCACAGCTAGGCATAAAATATGCAAAAGGCCACGATGAAATAATTTTTAAAAATCAGTCAAAAGATAATAAAAGATGCGACTGTTTATTCTTATTTGGTACTTTTTATATTCTTTCTCTCGCCCATTTTTACGTTAAAATCAAATCAAAAAGAGAAGAGCCTCGAGCTGAAATGCAGATATCATTCAAGGCAATAGTGTTAACGTCATTTCGTGAGTTTTACCCTACCGAGAATATGGCTAAATGAACCTGAAGTATAGAGAAAAGATTATATTGCACCAAACCTCCGACGGACGAAGGTATTCCTCCCTATGTCGGAGGCCCCGACTTGCGTTCTTACCTGGTCTCATCGACCACTGGTGCTATGTACTATCAGAAGGAGTTATTTACCATTCGTAGTTTAGTATGAATACTACGTACACATTAAGCCACGGTATGTCATTCAATTACGATCGAACTCATTATATATACGAACTGTGGGGTGTCAATTTTTATTAGAATTCTATAGCATTGCATGAATTGCTGAGGAATGTAAATATGCATTTGGATATTTGTTAAAATTCAGGTGTAAATCTTATTAATTAATCATCGAAAGCTGAATTTGAATTTTTCAGATATTTTGTGCGATTAAATCACTGTGTCTTTTATCATTCTCAAAGAAAATAAACAATAAATCTTTACTGCCACCTGCAGAAAATTTGGCACATGAACATAATTGCGTTCTTTATCCGAGGAAATAAGATATGTAAATTGAATTATGTTACGGGAATCAAAGTTACAAGATATATGAAATGAGCTAGAATTTCAATGAAATGAATGTTTTCTTTATCGGCAAAGTTACAGGAAACAAACTCATCCTGAAAATGCGTCAAACTGTCTGCTCTGACAAAATAGATATTTAGATAGATCAAGCAATGTCGACGAAGTCTAATGAGTGAAAAAAACTCGTCTATTGATTCGTGGGTTCGATCCTTACTTGAACCACTGTATTAGTGACCTTTTTGTCGAAATTGAGTGAATTAATACTGAGATTAATCTTAACATGTGATAAAACCCTGAAGGAAAACTCATTTCTCCAAATATAACTTTGTTTTAGAGATTTCCATGGGTTTATGAGTAGATGAGTATACACACGCGTAAGTATAAACACATTCCTATCATTATATATATATATATATATATATATATATATATATATATATATATATATATATATATATATATATATATATATGTGTGTGTGTGTGTGTGTGTGTGTGTGTGTGTGTGTACGTGTGGATAAATGAATAAATATGATCCGGCAAAAAGTTATTTGAGCCTTTGCATTACCGATGGCTGTTTAGTTCAATGATAAGGGCATCACTACATTGAGGCAGCTATCCTATCGAGGGCAGTCTTGTTCCAAGCAGCAGCCCAAACTTCTTCAATTGTTTATTTTATTCATGTTGTGTAGGGTGTGTGATACATTTCCGGTGTAATGACAGAAACTAATTCCAAATAAGTTTCTGTACAATATGGCGCAATCTCTCTCTCTCTCTCTCTCTCTCTCTATATATATATATATATATATAGTGCAAAAAACATGATACATTTTAAAAGTTAGTTTCAGCATACTGACAGAATTAGAACCAAAGATACTTAATTTGTATCCATAACTTTCCAATAATTCAATCTTTCGTCGAAATTTTGATGATTTGAAAACTCGGTAAAGATGTTGAAATGTTCTAAATAGTTGATTCAAATACTTTCAAAAGTTTTTGTATGATAACTGTGAGTATACCCTATAGTAAGGCAAAATATATGTTTAAATCAGATATATCGATCTGCGTTGTGTGTGGATCATTTCCATATCTTGACTCTGGACGCTGCAATCTTTTTCTGAATCGTAACTTCCTAATTTTCCATCTAATGGTCTTTTGATATATTTCTATTTGGAAATGACAGACAAAGAGTATCTTTTAATCATTTAGTAATCTTTTCTCGTTTTCCTACAAGTGAACAAGTTTTTGATCAAAATCAAATCGTGGAAATGTCATCAAACAAAACAATTCTAACTTAATACTAGACATTACAACTACTTTACTCCAAGTTCACCCTCACCAAACGCAGTACATATTCTGCAGACTGCTTCTGCTGGATGTCTGAACTCGTACAACTGAGAAGCTCCCACAATGACTGTTGTGGAAACCAAGCTGAGTTCTTGCAGTGTATTTAATGTTTAATTACACTAATCTGAAGGTTCTTTGGTAGATAAGAATGTGGGTAAGTTTAATTTGGATATAAATGCCTTTGAACTGTTGCCATTCAACATATGTATCTTTTTTTAAGTTAATAAAAGATCACATAGGCATCCATACGAAATATATTAGTTTTCCACATGCACATGCTTGAGTTACATTGAAATGATATTTGAAAAAATAACGAGGAATATTATACAAACTGCAAAAATAACGGTGTTGTTATATCTTTTTTAATATATATGAGGAACATACAAGACTTTCGACGTAAGGTACATAATAATTGTCTAGAGGATAATCTGTCCAGTTGGAACAAGACTTCATCAAAGGTGAAAGAATGTTTACTACTTTTACTTCGCGGATATCGATCAATAAATTGCTCGAGCGATTATCTGGCAACATTAAATGATAAAAGTAATGGTCGTAAATAAAAGCTGTCCAGAAAAGAATATTGATTTGACGTCCGAGGCCAATTGGTAAATTTGCCGCAACACAGACAGCGAAACGACCTCAACTAAATTTAAACTTTCGGGTTGTTATATTAATAGTCAAATGCGCGTACAAAAATCACGATCAGGAGATGAAAGAGAGATGCTGATATTCGATGAAATGCTGGAAACTACGTGACAAAAGACGACAAAGAAAGGAGGAATCAATTGACTGTACATTCGATATCCAAACTGTCTTTGCTTGAAGTGGAATTTCTTGCGATGTTAAATCAACAACACCCACACAAAAACTAACCCCCCCCCCCAAAAAAAAAACATAAGCGAAACATTATATCACACCCTTTAAATGTCTTGTAACTTCTGGAGTAAATTCATTTTAAAGTTTAACTTGCTTTTTAAACTTGCTTTTTGAAATTCTATTTTGGTTAAAATGTAGAAAGTGTTCCGATAGCAATAATCAAAATCGTGTCAGAGAAAATTTTTTTTTCCAAACTTAAAATGAAAAAAAGGAAAATTCAATGTCTTCATTTACTCGTTAAGAGACAAAGAAATAGATACTATCAAAGTCAATTAAAATGTACTCGCTTTCTTACTTCATCAAAATTTACTTAATCTACGAGTTAAAAAATGATTGTATTTAACGATTGCTTGTCAACGACCTTTTCCCACGAACAGAAGTATAGAAAGTTCAGGCGAAACAGTTTTGTAAAAGTAAATTTCCATCTGCCCCGTCGTATCGAAAAGATTTGGTTGAGTGGTTGGCAACTGAGTCTCTTAAACCAACAATACGGTAATGAGTCTGATCCTAACTGGGTGTTTTAGACTAGTGGCATTGTGCCTCAATGAGTTATTGCATCACCGTAGAGCAACGGTTAGCTGGCCATTCTTTTCGAACCACTGCTAATGTAAACTAACAGACTCGTACATTGCACCAGGCTAAGCTAAGTTAAGTATATATATATCAATTAGGTGATTTGCTAAGGATCAGTGGTTAGCAAGCGAGTTTCTAATCCTGTATCAACTTCAAAATTTGATGTATACCTTACACTTGTGGCCAGGACCGGCTTTATGGGCTGCAGGGCCCAAATGGAAGCATTTTTTGTGTGTTCCAGGTTTGCAGCCAAGGCCTGTAGAATCTCAGCTATATAAATAAAGCGGGTTATAGACTCTATATTTCTATCGCAGAATGGAAGGCAATCAAAGAATATCTTTCAAATGTGTCATGTGAGGTAATCGACCAAATGAATCTAAACATTTTTCAATATAAAATTGTCCATATGCCAGCCTGCATATAAATATACCAAATGTGAAGCTAACATCTGAAAAGCAAATATTAATAAAAACACTTTTTTTATGACGGTAGAATTTTGTATCAAAAATTTCTCTATTAAATTTTCTATTTTCTGTTTTTGCATTAGGAATTTTTATTTCTAACAACAACAACAACAACAACAAAAAAACAACCCGAAAATTCAAAACGTAAGTGAACACAGGATCCTCTTAGGCGTCTGGTCCATTTGGGAGCAGTTGGTTCAATCGGCTTCAAGTTTTTAAAAGGGATTGGGAAGTTTAACACATGGGGGAAATGAAACTGGAATACAAAAGACCCATTGAATTGACTCACTTCTTAATTTTTTGACAAAATAAAGCGGAAACAATTCTTTCAGGGAGCGAAAATGCTTTGTGTGAGAGGAAGAAAAAATATTGGCCACGAATCGTTAGGAGGGAGTGGAAGCTTATTGATTCTGAAAACATTGCTTTGGTTTTCTTGAATTGTTTAAAATAATAGGTTTGTCTGTATTGATAGAGGACAAGTGCTAAGCTGTGGAGGGTTAAAAAGGGAGTGGGTGGAGGAAAAAATGGAGAAAGAACAAAAAGGAAAGAGAGAGAGAGGGAGAGGGAGAGTAGGGTAAACACTTGAAGATTGCCGGCCAATCAAATGCTATGGCTTTCGAAAAGGTAACGAACAAGGAAATAAAAATATGCCGTCGATTAAATTAACATCGTTAGAAATTTCTGATAAAGAGAAAATACGAAGTTAACCGAACAAAATTTGAATTTGGCCAACACGAAAGAGAATATTCATAGATGAAGAGATGAAGTATTGTTAAAATTCCATAAATTATTCAGATGAGCATTTATTCTCTCATCGGGATATAAGGTTTTGGCTGATATGTCCTCAAACCGTTCTAGTGTAGTCAGGATTTCTAAAACAAAGTATAGCTATCATACCAGGAATCATTAAAAACTTTCTTTCATACAAAACTCAGTCTGTGCATTTTTAGTGTAATTCTGATGCTTTGTGAAGTTCTGATATCTAGTGTTTCTATTATTCCACAAATTATTGGGATTTATCGCTTCGTTTTTTTATTTTATGATATTTATCTTTCTTGCTATTACATAGAATTACGATATAAGCAACAAAAATAAAGGATATTAGATTGAATAAGTCGTGGAAAAATATTTCTAACACACACGCACTGGCACACAGACACTGACACAGACACGGACACACAGAGACACACAGACACACACATACATATATATTTAGGTTATACGCATGTGTTATCATATATGCTGGGAATTACAGTACATATATATATATATATATATATATATATATATATATATATGTTTACTTTGATACAGAATCTCAGTTTGTGTGTTTCCAGTGTAATTTTCAGGGTGTTTTTTGGAGATTTTAGATTAAGTGTTTCTATTATTCCACGAATTATTGGGACTTGATTATTTATTTATCTAGTAATAGCTTTAACTGGTGCGCTGTCTGGCTTCTGGAAGTGTCCAAGATGAATTATTGCTATCATGCTATCTATTATTTTGACTAGAATCATCGTTCCTATTACTTTGATACATAGATTCGGATATTGTGTCTGAAGGCGTTTCTGGTGTTGGAAATTCCGAGGTGAAGAATCGCTAAAATTCCAGTAAAAATCAGAAATATCATTAGCAGGCCACTTCTTTGGATACAGATGTGCGGTTGATGTGTTTTTAGATTTTTTTTTCTAGTGTTATCCAAAGCTCCCAAGTACAGTATCGCTATCGTTTCTGTATTTATTACGACAAGAACACTTATCTCAATTGCTATGATACAACATTTCAGCCGATGTGTTGTAAGGACATTCTGGTGTTATCTGGTGTTTTAAGGTGAACCATTGTGATTACTCCATGGATCATTAGGACAAGACTCTTTATGTTAATTTATTATATTAATTTATATTTAAATATGACATTCCGACTGATGTGTTTCCGGGTTATTCTGGTGTTATTTGAAGATCTGGAATAAAGAATTGTTCCATATGTAAGATATTATTCCAGGGTGTTTTATTGCATTGTCTCCATCTTTCTTGCTGTTACGTAAAATTACGATGAAAGCAACCAAGATGAAGGATATCAGACCAAATGATATTTCTAACATATGACATACATTGTGGGTTTCATGTACGCATCTAAGTACTGTTAAAATATGTACTTTCAACGAAATGAATCAAATCCTTCAAGGATAGGTCCCTCATCCACTATCCAAAAGGAGAGTTTCCCTTTAAAACCTTTCGTGAGTCGAAAAGGCGTAAATTGGAGAGGCAATTGCGATCAAATTATGTAAGGAATTTTTTTGAACCGTGATGATTGAGATCTTGTACAAACCGTTCTACCTTACAATTTAAGATGTGAGAAGCAATTACATCTATCGTCAAACATGAGTGGGGCCAGTCATTTTGTATTTTTGATGTGTCTCACATCGATAGTTCGTCAATACGTACGATGTGCATTTATTGCTCATATCAAAGTCTGATCAATGTAGTGGAAGGAAGGATACTACAATTTTCGAAGGGTTATCTCATTTTTAATTGTGGATGAGCTATCTAACAAAAAAGAAGCACCTGGACCTGATAACATTACCAACGCAAAAAAGTTGGGAATGTCATCTCTAAAAAAATTAACCATTGTAATCGACGTATGCCTGCCTCAAACAAACTCAAGTCCTAGAATATTGGAACACTGCAATCATAATGCTGTTGTATGAAAAAGGTAAACACGAAAGACCTCAACAATAACAGGCCAATAAGCCTACGCAACTGCATCTACAATTTTTTTTTACCAAAGTAACCACCAACCAAACCATAAAAGCATTAGATGGAAACCAACCACAGGAAAATTATGGCTTCAGAAAAAGTTAATCAACCATCTACTATCGCCATTCAGTAAACCAAGTAAAAGAGAAAGCAACAGAATATAGAATGCCTCTCAATATAGCATTTAGTGACGATAAAAAAAGCCCTTGACTCAGTAGAAATCCCACAAATCACTGACACTATCGTGCAACAAGTCGTAGACCCCGTACATGTCAGCGTATTGCAACACATCTACTGATGCAGGATACATAAAGATCCTTAGCCTTTTCGACAAGAAAAAGGAATAAGACCAAATGATATCAACTCACCCTGACTCTTCACAACCGACAATGAAATGATCTTTCAAAACCTTTACTGGGGATACGAAGGGATCAGGCCTCAGATTTGTTGACGTCCTTTTTATTATGAAACTTTCTTCCTTTTTATTATAAACCTCCATGATCTCTTGAAAATGCAAGATGGACCGAATGAAGGAAACAAGAAAGTTGGTTGGCGATGAACTATACTTGGCATACTTTCGGTAGAGCTAGGTCGAATTTCGAGGACAGGAAAATTCCACAAGTTCCCAAAAGAAGGGTTTATAACCATTGCATCGTCCTGATAGTCTCCTATGGGGCTGAAACAGAACCTAACCAAAAGATTGACCCTCAAACTGACAACGACTGAGAATCATGCCTGATCTCTCATGATGAGATTGCAAGACATCATAGTACAATAGAAAAAAAGATAGCTGTCGATATTATACAAATCCGCAGAAATCTAAACTTGCCATGTTGCAGAAAAGTCAGACGAACACTGGATATCACGACTCACAAGGTGGATCCCCAGATATCACATTCGAAATTATGGCCGACGTAAAGTAATATGGCGTAATGGGCTAGAGAAATTCGGAGAGTATTTGCTCCACAACGTTCATGATGGAGATATTTGGCGAAATTTGGAGAAGATCTATACCCAATGACAGATGCTGAAATGTAGGTAAATATGATGATGATGATGATGATGATGATGATGATGATGATGATGATGATGTCAGTCATTTAGGAGACTAGATATTGGAAGTTTCGATGAAAGTTTAAGGCACATGCTCATCGACAAACAAAATGAGGAACAAAAAGAAAGGAAAAATTTTATAATAAAAATTAAGAGAATGCTCTGATTATTACTGACCCCTGTTTAACATTGCGTGAATTAGATTTGAAAGGTGCGATAAATATGATGTGTATCGTATGTACGCAGGGAGGTACCGAGTGAGGAACAAGATGGATAGTATAAGTGCGTCAAATGTGACTAAAATAATTTCCTCATCTGCTTTCAAGTTTTAGGCAGTAATGACGTTGAACAACGGTGTCTTGAAATCGTGTTTTTGTTTTGTTAATGGCAGTTAGAGAAGATCATAAACAGAAATGAATAAAAAAAGGTTTTAAATTTCGGTCATTCTCATTGACACGTCACTTAATTGTCGAAAGTGCACAGAGTTGCCTTCAGATGATTCTGATGCGTTAGAAGCCCCTGGATGCACGAACACAAAAGCAGACAAATGTATTATTTACAGGATATAAAGCAGCCCCAGTACGGAGTAAAACGAAATAAGGTCGGGAATTCTACTCTTTATTGTTTTATCAGGTGGTTCCAGCACAAGCGTCACGACCTGGCCGTGGGGCCAATAAATAATAGACATCATTTTGAATTCTAATACATTTTCCTGAAGCTTTAACTAATGAGACATGTTAAATCATACAGGAAAATAAAAACAAAAAAATAGCTCATTAGTAACAAGTACTTTGACCTTTCAAATTCCCTCCTCAATCTTATTACATCATTGGTGCATGTACACTTTGTTATCTAATGAAGGTTGTAAGAGCGCATTGTCGTAACTTGTGTACATCGTAATCCTCAAACTATCTCATTTCGCTCTCTGGAAAAATGAAAAATGTCGTCCCCATTCTTCGAGCCAACATTCAGAATTTGCAAAATGACTGAAAAAAATAAATAAATCAGATTTTACAGGAGAAATAATTTGAAAGGCTGCAATATATGAATAAAGCAGAAATCCATTTCCTGTCCATTGTGAAAGCTTTTTACATGTTTGAAAGTGGCTAATGTCAAATGTAATTATACGATTTAGTATAGTTGACTGAAGAATCTTTTCTCCAAGGATCAGTGGGTGAGGTTTGAAGATTTGATTTAAAAAGCTTTCATCCGTCTTTCGAGGAGGCAAATGGGAAATATGTTGTTTCCCCGAAGAACACAATACCAGACAGAAGGAAAACAGCCCTTTCAATCCTGTTCAAGGTACAGTAAAAATTAATATATCATAGAGAAATCATTTGAGTGTAATAAAATGAAATCACATATAAAATGAAACGAAGCAGAACTAAACATTTTATTGATATAAAGTATTTTTTTAAATCTTGCACTTGCACATGAGTTGTTGTGAAGAAGTAGAGCCAGTACTTGCGTTATTCGGTTCGTCTGTTTTTATTCTCCTTTATTCAACGTGAACATTTCGTCTTTATCTTTTTTTCAACATTTCATTATTATCAAATTCTGGCATGTTACGCCAATCGAAGCTCCAACAGAGCCACGTTAACCTCACATATCAATAACACATTCTCTAATCTCTCCATTGCAACCCTCACGCGATGACAGACGATAGGTTAGATTTTTATTCGATTAAGAGCGGTTAGTCTCCCAGGCTCTTGGCCAACCAAATCTGAGGAGCCCAGTCTATCCTGCAATTCACCCATGGCTACGGTGGGGTGAAAAGAGATCGATTTATGCCTTCCGCTAGCGCATCAATGCAGCGTTAACGCAAACTTTTTCAGTTGGCATTAGAACACAGATCACAGATTCGATTTTCCGTGGTACCAACCATTTAGCTACCACCACTAGCATCAGACTAAAACATTGATATAAATAAAATCCCAAACGATACATGTATAAAAATATGGGAAATAATTGAAATTGAAAAATATCGCCACAATTCATCATTACAAATCCAACCAATAAAATAAGTTTTACGATGTAAGGTTGTAAATCTTAATAAATTGAGATCATAAAGATTGTTCATTTCTGTATAAGTAAACGCAAGGCAATGTGGTTAACGAATGCCATTCGTCAAGCCTTTTCCAAGAACTAAGACCGTTATGGTTGGGGACTAACAAAGCTTACAGATGATGATATTTATTTGCTTCCTCACGAAGGCAAATATGGCATTGGGCCTGGTGTAACCTAGGGTCTTACATGCGTATCTGTATGTACAGACAGATATTGTCTTTTATGATGTGGTCTCTGCTACAAAGGCGTCAGGGGAATGGGTACTTCTCTTAATCTTGAATATATCCGCGCACCAAACACATATGAATTAATTTTGTGCTCTGCCTTGTGAATTTCCTGGCCTCCTGCCGGGTAGATTTTTTTAGGAAACAAAATTAAGTTTTTTTTTGTTTGTTTTTCTTTTTACTTATATGCAGCTCAGAACACGTTTCACACGATCTGTTTTTTCACCAATAATTCAGCCACGTAACTCCACAAAAAGCGGCAAATGTTCATGTTCGTATACAAATCATGCGTAAAGCTCGTATAGTTTGTAAAACTCACATGGTAAACATCAGGAAAATCTGAAAAAATCTATGTGCCTGATCGTCGATTCAGTTGAGTCTCATAAAAATGTTAGGATCTCTTCTCCCAACCCAGAACATCCAACTGCAAAAAAAAAAAAAAAAGAAAAATGCCCAAGTGGTAAAATCCGAGAAGAAACGAGAAAAAACAGGATGTGAGGAAAAACGGAGGGAATGTATAAATGAAAAACACTTTTCACGGAGTTTTATGGTTGTTAATGTGTATAATGTGTATTTTCTAATTTCACCCTTTAGAGGCTCATTGGACATAAATAACATCATATTTCTACAGCTGGGATATATATGTCCCATAGATCTCTCTTGAAAATCTACGGGTCTGTATGTCAGACGAAATATGGAGAAGATGCTTCCACATCCACGGACAATGATGTCATCATCGTATAGAGCCAATGCAGAAATTAATTCACATTTCATGACTGAACAGGAAAGATATGTTGGCAATGTTTTCAGCCAATTCTGCGTTTTCTTCTATTCTAAGATAAATGCCTGAAATGCTCTAAAACCAATGTACCCAATCATGATTGTATTTTTTTAAAAATCTGTAATTTTTAAACATCAAACGAAAAGTACAATCGTTTTGGCCTTTTTAATACCCTTTTTGGAGGATTAGGCTTTAAGTGCCCTAACAGTGTAGTCATGAAAAGGTTAACTTAATTTCAATTGAATTGATTGAAACGTCGTGGTAAATATATAGGCAAAATAAAATATGAGTACTACAGTTCCAAAAGCTTTTTGAACGATATGAACCAATTTTTATCCGTGATAATGTTCGTCCAGGATCTTATTACACTCCTGTAGCAAAATTAACAGCCTATGAAATTTAGCCACACTCACCGAATGTTTTTTTTTCACAACGTCTCGACAGTGTACCATAGGTATCTGTGGTATTTAAAAAAGTTACCAAATCTTATTCCGGCAGACGTATGCATCACCTCTAAAACGCGTCACGCCAGGTGCTCGCGTCTGCGTGGTCTTGGGAATTGTCGTCTGGTCTCCGGGCTCTAGACCACCCATTTACATGCGCTGCCATCTCCGGGGCAATCTCTATAGAATCCCAAGTTCAACAATAGTCCTTTCACGTTATTATGTCTTATTCACTATGTTTATACTTGGTCTGCTGTTGAATAATCTAAACGTAGAACGTGGGCAATGTTTTTGAAATGATTAACACAACTTTGTATAATATACATTCAGTCAAAGCCTTCGAACCTTCTTTGTGAACATAACAGGTATAAAAATCAGGGAGCTTTACTCGAAAAATTCAAAGAGGTCTATTTTTGCATCAAAAGATACTGGATCCCATAAAGAAAATATCATTTGGTATAGTCTACCATGGTCAATAGATATTAATGGTGCATGTTTGCATTCATAGGATTTCAAAAAAGTAAACTATATTTTTTATATCGAAATCTGTATCAAAATCTGACCTTAAAATTGGCATCACACATACATACACACACACACACACACAAACACACACGGATATATATATATATATATATATATATAATATATATATATATATATATATATATATATATATATATATATATATATATATTGTCCAGAAAGCTCCTCAGCTTTAAACACTGAACAAACAAAAAAAAATCATTATTACGGAAGTTTAAGTGATTTTTCTCTTTTTGAAATAATCAGTTTTCGACCAAAGATAATCAGTTGTCTATCATGTAACCGTTTCGGGGACTCTAAACACGAGAGAGTTGTCTTAACATGGCATCCAGCAGTTTCCATCAAACACCACCTCCCTTTCAGATATGATTTTAATATACAACTTATGCTTCATATGTAGTTTGTTATTTTATATATATATATATATATATATATATATATATATATATATATATAACCGAAGCCAGTCAAAAATGCCGCCGAGTCTGGGAGCTTTCATTATTCCTTTCCGTTAGAGATAAGAAGGTACGTAAGTATGCAGCGTCAATCAGATTCTCAGTAGTCTATAATGGCATAAAAATCTTAGTGTATTTTTAAAAAAACTAAATTCAATGTTATCTACATATGTTTCCTGTGCATAAATGCCTAGAAATATTGGAAAACCTTTTTTCCTGATTTTACAAAGCTTTTATTCCCTTTTTTGACGCTGGGGATGGACAGAAGAATGAACACAGATGTACAACGGAAGGGGAAATGACAGAGACTGCATAAAACACCCAACGGAATCTCCCTTTTTCTATTCTGATTTGGGGTGTTTATTGCCAAACTCAAGAGTTTTTTTTTTGTTTCCCCGTCGTAACAGGAATCCAAAACGGTATGTAAAATCCACTTCTCCTATCTATATTGAACTGAGTTACAGGA
Organism: Thysanoteuthis rhombus; assembly: GCA_963457665.1. Taxonomy (NCBI): domain Eukaryota; kingdom Metazoa; phylum Mollusca; class Cephalopoda; order Oegopsida; family Thysanoteuthidae; genus Thysanoteuthis; species Thysanoteuthis major. The sequence continues at coordinate 48,455,614 of OY735207.1, read as the reverse complement.
GGCCATCTTATCGATTGAGCAGATATTAAAGAAAATCTATCATGCAAATACGCACGAGCTCATTTAATTCAAATGGATGGAAACATTTATGTAAAAAAAAAAACCGATATTTTTAGACTTTTTTCATATTTTTAGACTTTGTTATATATACAATAGAAAAATTGCAGTCGTCATCTGCTGTTCGAATAGAAATTAGAGTCGAGTCTGACCCTGCAGCAGCCAGTCCCTTATTATTCATTGTATGTGTTTTTATTGCTTATTTGGCAATTGTTTCTTCTTCATTGAAACTCTCAAGACTTTTGTCTGATTAGGATACTTGAATCGTTAATGATAAATCACACAAAAAAATAGCTTCGGGTTCCTTGATATATATATATATATATATATATATATATATATATATATATATATATATATATATATATATATGTATATATATACATATATATATATATGCATATATATATATATATGTATACATACATATATATATATATGCATATATACATATATATATATATATAATATATATATATATATATATATATATATATATATATATATATATATATATATATATGTTTTCTTTCTCACATCTCCCATGTCAACTTAGATACGTTAACATCTATTTGAACTTGTTCCTATCTATCTTTGAGCCGAAGTGTGTACATATCAAACAACAAATCGGTCAAATAGTACGTGCGCATGTATTCCTGTGTATTACATGAACATCGTATATTTTTGAATTTATCTTCCTGTTTTCGTATAATTGAAGCCTTTTACAATTTAATGTACAAAAGCTGATGAGGAAAGTAAAAACAAAGAAGAAGTTAAATAAATTTTAAATGTATTTGTGCCTATTCTCGATCCATAGCGATGGGGACGGGGAAATTTTGAAATGATTACATTAAGAAATAATACGAAAAGAAATAATCAATAACAGAATAGAGCAAAATCCACTGAAATATGAAATGACAATATGAGAAATTCTGAAAGCTAAAATCAATAATTTCCTTTTAGGCTCCTCAAGAGAAGATGTAAGGGTAGGGGATAGCAATAGCCAGAAAATCGTGTTTTTCTTCTTCTTTCGGTTGAATCTATTTAGAATAATCACGTATATTTTATTTATTTCACCTATCGGATGATCAGATGGTATCAGCTGAAAAAAGAAAAAAAAAAAGAAAAGAAAAAAAAGAGTTGTGGACCGGTACTACACCTTTTAATTATTCTAAAGAACAGTATGACTTTTTTTCTGTTCTTCCTCAGTCCGTAATTTCCACTACATAGCACAGATGCTACACGTCGATCCATATTTCTACGAGAGCAAGATGTGATACTAAGTCAGTTTAATGTGGGGGTTCGGTGTACGGGAGACATTAAAAAATTGTCCAAGTCCCCACAACTTGGCAAGCCCGAACCATCCCTTTAAGTACAAGAGGGCAATGTTTCCCTGGGGTTTTCTTACCCCACCGAAACTTGGCAGACTTATTTTTGAGGAGACAGGACGGATCCTATGCCTCTTGTGCTTTGCAATAACTAGCATCAGTGTGCCATCATCGGTACAAAGCTTCCAGAGAATGCACTGAAAACAGATACTACGCTTTGATCAAGGTGGAGGGCTGAGGGATGACAAATGATCCTATGATGAGCTAAGCGATACTTAAATCTTAGATAGAAGTGTCATAGATACACATTCATTGTTCCTATTTTGTACTTCGTCGTCATCATCATCATCATCATCATCATCATCATCATCATCATCATCCTTTAGACCTTCCCTAAGATTTGCCAGCCCTCTCTATCATGAGCATTGCAGTACCGTGATTTTCTGAACTTGTCTAGTTCGTTACGCCATCTTGTATTTTGTCGGCCATGTTTTTCATGTGATTTCCGGTGACCCATCTTTTGAGTCTTGACGCTCGAAGGTTGTCAGCCACTCTTGCAGCATTACCAACTCATTGCCATTTGAGTTTTTTAATGCACCTTATCGTATCTCAAACTCCTGTTTTTCCTCTCATATATTGTAATGTTTTGCAATCTGTACGTGTTATGTTGAGTATGTTTCTCTGTTTGAGAGCCAAGCTTTAGCTTAGATTCTATGTTTTAGCTCCGTAGGTGACTAACAGAAAGACACATTATTTGTTTAACCTCTTCTTAAGGATGTGTGATTTTCTTCCGTATCTAATGTAATATATTGCATTTCTATCTCTCCCTTTCTCTCCCTCTCTCCGTCTATGTATTTATGTTTTACGCATTAAATCGAATCAGTTTTTGAAAATATTTCCAGAAACAAAATTAATATATATATATATATATATATATATATAATGATTGTGCATATATGTGCGTAAGTACGTCTGTTTATAAAATGTACCAATTTGTCTTATATCTCTCCGTTATGAAAAGAAAATTGATTATTGCGTATTTAATATTTCTTTGAATTTAATAATGGCTTATGGAATGTCACTTTTCAATTTATTATGGTTTATTGAATCCGATGTGATTGTTGTTGTTGTTGTTGTTGTTGTTGACGATGTTGCAGCTAATGTTTCCAGATGCAATGGGCATAAGTAAAAATGAATCAAGAAAAAGTACTCCAGGAATTACGAATATAAATCTGCAACACTTTTAATGCATTATAAATAAAGTAATCCTTAAATGAATAAAACTTTCTCTCCCTCACTCTCTTTCCCTCTCTTAATATATATATATATATATATATATATATATATATATATATATATATATATATTGATTAAATAAGGGATTTGCTACAAAAACACGTTGTTTATGTTCCTGTCCTATATGGGCTTCTTTTTTCTCCATCATTTTTCAAGCTCCACTCTAAGTCAACTTAATGTTCAACATTGAATACAACAAGCACTCTCCGGTTCATATTGTGCGTGTGTGTGTGTGTGTGTGTGTGTGTTTGTATATATATATATATATATATATATATATGTATATATATATATATATATATATATATATATATATATATATATATATATATATATTCGATTGCATTGTTTTGTATTTTAGTCACTATATTTCCTAAATGGAATCAGTTTTTGGAAATATTTCCAGAAACAAAACTAATGAATATATACATGTATATATAACGGCTTTAACATTCACATGCGCGAAAATTCGATAGAAGTGACACGATAAACATCTTTTATTGTACATACTGATCCCTCATCGTCTAGTACTTGATAATAATAAGAAAGCCCTATGTTACAAAAAAAAAATCCTTACGATAAAAATGAAAAAAAACAAAACAAAACAAACCACACAAAAAAACAAAACAAAAACAACAAAGGTATAACATGAGCTATTTATCAAAATGATAGCTGAAAGGGGTTGGTGTTGTTTGAAAGGGTGAATAAGAGTTTTTCGGCATGGTAGTTTTTTTTTGTAAATTATGATAGAGAAATTGATGGTTAAAAAAAAAACCTATTCCCGAAAGTCATACCTAAAAAGTTCGGCTTATCTTTTTTACACTTTTCTCGGATTAATTCGACTCTTATCGCGGGATTCACTTACTTATTTTCCTATATCTATCAATCATCCTCTATTTCTCTCTCTCTTCCTCTCTCTCCCTCTCTCTCTCTCTCTCTCTCTCTCTCTCTCTCACTATATATATATATATATATATATATATATATATATATATATTCACTTTTTTTGTTTCGTATTTCAACAGGTATATTCCTTGAGTTAAATCGGTTCTTGAAAATATTTGTCGATGATTCATCCAAGCTTTGATCTGTGTGATTCAATCCTGTGATCTATTGCAGAATTCGGTGAACCACTCGAAATATATATCTACGAATTTGATTTCACATAGAATAGAGTTGCTTTCACATTAGTAGAGTGATTCAGAGGACCATGAGGACTAATATTTTTCTGTCAACGACGTCAGTGATAGTTTATATTGAGGAATTTCTATATAATGTAGCAAGCTTTATTAAGTATGGTGTGTGAGTTCAACAGCATCCCTGTATCAAATTCCAGGGTGCAATCACGTGTGTGCACACATACATGCGTCCTCCCATACAGACGGATGCACCGATAACACACAGACACGTGTACCCCCTTTTTTCTGGCCTTTTTGGGCAGGATAAAAGTGTAGTATCTATTCCCCAGCATAGACTGAGGAGTCGGTACTTACACTTGCCTGTCGAATGGGCCGGAGAGGGAGTGTGTATCAAATGCGTTAGCCAATGAAGTTTTACTGAGGCTGCCACTGCTAAGCGCATTGGAGGCCTTTGGACTCGTCCTCGAGGTCTCCCACTATTACTCGGCTCAGCTGCGGGGGAACAGTTTCCCCGGAGCAGCACTGCTCCATTGCACTTAAAGGAGAAGGTCCCCTGGTGGACGCTTTCGTGATGGAGGTTGCTTTAGTTTCTACGGTCGCTTGTCAATCGAAGTCGCGTCGGCTGGAGCCATTTTTGGAAGTGGTTACCTATTCTTCCCACGTTAAGCCGAACCTTGTTCCGCTGTGGTGGGACAGTAGATGAATAGATTCCCCGGAGCAGCACTGCTGCATTGCACTTAAAGGAGCAGGTCCCCTGGTGAACATTTTCGTGGTGGAGGTTGCTTTGGCTACAAAGTGAACCATAGCCGCGTCGGCTGGAGCCACTTTTTGAAGGATATCTCCTATTTTCCCCAGGTTAAGCCCGACCTTGCGTCAAATTCCGCCGTGGGGGGACCATACATAAATAGAACCCACCACTTTTTCTAGCCTCTTGAAATATTAAAGTGTAGCATCTGTTCCACGTCAGAGACTGAGGGTCAGTACTGACACTTGCCTGCCGAGTGGGCCGGAGACGGTGTGTATCAAAGACCGGGTGCGCCGGTGCAATGCGTTAGCCAATGAGGTTTCACTGAGTCTACGCACTGTCACACGCATTGGAGGCCTTTGGACTCGTTTTTGGGCTCTCCTATTATTACTCGTCCCAGCTGCAGGGTATCAGTTTCCCCGGGTCAGCACTGCTCCATGGGTGGGACGGTACATACAAACACACACACACACACATACACACACACATATATATATATATATATATATATATATATATATATATATATATATAATTGACTAAAGATTCGCTACACGACACATTTATGCTCTGCTTTTTTTGGAAATCTTCAGATGAAGGATTCGCCTGAAGAAGCCCAAATAGGGCAGAAACATTAACGTGTTTATGTAGCGAATCCTTGTTACATTATATTCCAAGCTCTGCTCTAAATCAAATTTATGTTTGATGTTGAATTTATCGAGCACTTCGTGGATTAAACCCATCATACATCTGATATTGTATCATATTATATCATCTTATAGGGCATTCCTGGTTTGCATTGGATATATATATATATATATATATATATATATATATATATATATATATATATATATATATATATATATATGCACTCACGTAAATCAACGAAACCATGTCATGATGATGAATATACATTTTACGTTATTAATATTTTTCCAACATAATCTTAGTCTTTGTAATTGCCTGTAATTTGGGGAAGTACGTCAATCACATTATAAAGTTAATACTTCAGATCATGGAATGAAAATTTCAAATGATAACTAATTACGGGGCTACAAACATATTGATTTAAATCCGTAGGCAAACTGATCCAAAAGTTAAAAGCTGTATCAAGTCTCACGAGTTATTCAGAAGTTCAGATAACATGTTCCATGTTTAAGTTTCGGCACTATTTTGTAACTTTCCATTCGATACAAAAAAGTCATTCTTGACAGTATAGTCTCTGGAAGAAAAAAAAATGTGGTCATACAGAAATCCAAAACGAAGTAAATCTTGTTAATATTAAGACAAATCTTAAAGGTAAATGGAATTTACTGGAGGAAAAGTCTTTTTCTATGATTCGTTAGATTCATAGAGAATTATTTTTTTTTATGAATCACTGAAACCTGAGCAAAGTGTCACAGCTCAAAGCTACGGTGAGTAATTGGTCCCCTTGGAAGTTGCATTGTAGTACAAAGGTGCTTTATTTTGGTCAGAGAACACGACTTAAGATTCTGCTGCATGCTGACGACTGTTCTAAATTTTCTATGGCAACACTGCAAACTATCATGGAGCTTGGAAAGAAAGATCTTTCACATGCTGCATGTTTTTTTTATACCTGTCAACATTGTGCCTTCAATTTTATCACTTCAGTGCCCCCATCTGATCTATGGTTCTAGCAATATAAAATCATCAGAAAATGCAATAAAAAATTCATATAATAAAAACTGGACTCGTTTTTCAAATTTGGCATTCACAATTCAACTAAAAAGTAGTGTCATATCAGAGGAAACAAGGAGACAGACTAATGGTTGAATAATGATAATATCAGTTGATATGTTTACAGGATAATTAAATTCGTCCGTGGCCTGATGATGGAACAAGTATTTATTGAATATTACAAATACTTTTTACTTCATCGTGACGATAGATTCCGAGTTGAAAGCATTAAAAGAAATATAAAGATTAAAGGCGATACGGCGGAAATTTTGGATGGAAATTTACTTGACAACAGTTAGCAACGTACTAATTGACCAATGGTGGTACACTTTCATCTTCCCCCGTAGCAAATATATATTGATTCCTTCTCGTTAAGGATTTTGTTTAAAAAAGACTCTGAACGTTTTTGCATCAACTGATTGATTAAAAATGGCATTGATCTTCATAAATAGTTCCAAAAATCTTGTTCCAGTTCAGCTTTATTGAAATCCCCTTTTCGAAGATTCATTGTAATCATCTATGATACCTCAAAGGAAACTAACAAATATAATACAAAAGCCAGGGCGAATAGCTAAAAAAACTTGTTTATTCTTCTCTTAATACTGATTTAATGTTATTTCTCACAGGATCGAAGACATCAATAAAAGATTTCAGATCTTGACGTGTTCGTGAAGAGCTCTCAATCATCATCAATTTCCATTCTGCTCCATTTTTTGGCTCTTTCTGTCAAATTCACTTATCGGAAGCTGAGCTTGGCTGAATCATGAAACAGATGCCAAGAATGTGATTAATTTTAGTGACGTTCCAGGATGAACCGTTCTGATGAATTTTGACTATCCCATATATTTCTTTTTAATCAATCATTTTTTTCAATTTAAACGATATTTGCCAAAAGTCTAGATAAAGAATAAGTCATTGAATTTTGATAAATTGTATCTATTATAAAGACAAAATTTAGTGAGAAGCCTTAAATCAACGTATTATCAGTATTTTTCTCAATTGATTCCCTGCCTTATTCTCGATGTGATTGTTGCGCATGATTTTCATTTTACTGAAGTTCATGTGTAGGCAATTTTTTTTGTTTTCCTCATTTCGATCATCTAGCATTAGTTGGAGGTCGTGTAGGTTTTTTGCAAAAGAATGATGTCGTATACAAATCTTAGGTTGTTTAGATATTCGTTGTCTATTTTGATTTCTCTATTCTCCCCGTCCAGGTTTTGGAAGATCATCTCAAGGCAGGTTGTGGTGAGTTTGGGTGAGCTGGTATCCCCTTGTTGTACTCTTTTTCGAAGCTGAAAAGGTTCAAAGTCTTTATGTAGCTTGAGAAAAGGATTGCTGTGATTTGCAACGATCACATTGAGAATAAGGACATAACTGTCAAAAGTAGACCACTACATCTACCTAGGACAACGAATTTCCATGAGACCCATGAAAGAGGAAGAGATCAAGGCCATGTTTTAAGAATGACAGGCAACCGATGGACATCACGACTCACAACAAAATACAAGATAGAAAGACGAACTAGACAAAATCCAAGAAATTGTGATTCTGCGACGCCTATAATAAAAAAGTGTGGTGAATCCTGGGGAAAGTCTATGTCCAATGACGGACGGTGAGAGACTGATGATGATGGATCATTATCAAGTGAATTTTTATCTGGAATACCCACCGTATAGAGTTTAAACTTTTTTGCAGTAAAACTAATCATTCTATTGGTATACTTTACCCATTTATCACACAAAATCTAAAATAATTTTGAAAGAATGCCGCTCGACTTTGGGCGAGTCCAAGATCTCATTTCCAGCACTCCATCCCATGGTGGCTCTCGAATCTCGGGGAGGATTAATATGGCAGAATGAGATCATTGGCGATGATTCTGAAGAATGGTACAAATAAGTGAACAGTCCAAACAAAAGATTTAGATCATGCAGGTAGCCAGGTTGGTGATGTTAGAAGAGAAGTTAGCAGTTGATAGAAGTGAGAAAGACATAGAGACAAAGAAAAGAATTTTGAGTAAAAGAGAGGGAATGGATCTTTTAGGTTGGGTTAATTATGAATCGTTAACTCAGCGATTTTGATAAGTTTTAGTCCGGTACGAAATATGTTAAAAGAAAGAGGATTTTGTTCTAAGTGGGAGCAGAATTCTTTAGTCACTGGTTATCCAACTTCAACCTTTGGCAAGACAATATCTCTGTGTGAGCATACACTATCATCAGCCCAAGAACTGGTGTAGGGGAATAGTTTGGAAATTTCTTTTTTGAAAATACTAAAGGAACAGAGTGCAATTATTTTAATCCCTCTCTTTCTGTCTCTGTCTCCGTCTCTTTCAAAATACATGCATCACCACTGTCTGATGGATTTTGAAATTTTTTTTTTAAATTACAAGAAACCAAAAAGCATCTTGGTCAGTTCTTTGTTACTCGAATATTCCCCATGAATAATATTACCCTCTTCTATGCAAACACAAGACTGTTATGCAACAATTGAAACGGATGGATTTCCTCGTTACCAGCCAAATCTGACTTTAGGGAAAGATTATATTGATTGTTTTTTCACATGATCATAGGTTTGCTATACTCGGTGTACTCAAAAATGAGAACAATGAAAATTAGGATTATCTTTTTACTGAATTGAGATTTTGAACTGGAATTTCAACCGTGGAAAGAGCAGATGTGCCAACATTCTTCCACTTGCGTGACCTAACTGACCATTTGAAAAGGCTTGGTAGAAACCAAAATCCGAGTCATTCTTCCAACATGCTTGTGGACACAGTTAAAAGAGAGTATCCCCATTGCCCTGCGAACCAATATTGCAAATGGTCTGGGAATGTGTTGCTCGATTTTTCTATGCTGTGATTGGATATGAAGGCAGTGTGAGTTAGTGTCTGCTCAGTAAATGACTCCGGTTCCGTCCGATCAAAAAACAAACTTTTCTCAAATCGTCCGTATGGTAAAACAACTGGAGCTCACGGAACAAGATCGTGTGAAAATTTTTTTGCTTGGTGCAATCGTAGATCCTGTTGTTAACACTTCACTTCAAATCAACAATGCAATAAACAGTTATTCTAATTTTTCATTGTGTGTTTTTTTTTCAAATTCCAGAACTCACAGTATTGTACGTAATCGAATCTAATGTATTTGTTTCAAAGTCTTTCGACAAGTCGGAAGTTCGGAGACGTTTATTTCCGTCTTTTGAGACTTTGCTTCTTATTAACATTTCTAATGACATTCGTCAGCACAAATAGGAAATTCTTGTCGGCCAGTCTTTACGGTTCATAACTCATAGTATAAATCATTCCTGGTTATTGTTTTTTTGATCCAAGACATTGCTTTACGCTGTCATCTCCTAATTTACAATTCTATATTTTTAAGCATCCCTGGAACAATCAGCCGTATCTGTGAATATCGAGCCACTGACGTAGCCTTGCATGTAATTATCAATTGGGTTTTAGTTTGGAATTTTCACTATAATGTTCGACTTGTATTAATATTATTCAGCAATGAATCGAGTATAATTGCAAGGAACACTATGCTAAAAAATCGTTATTGCTGTGCAAGATAAATACTTTTTCCATCATTAGGCCACAGTCTTATTGGTGTACCTTACCCGTGTAAACACAATAAGCATTGAAAAAATCTTGCATCTATAAACACGGATACCATTCTGTATATACTACAGCTATCTCTTTTTAGCGTTTCTGTCTCTTCTGAGGAATATCCAGTAATCAAAGCGACTTTTTTTGCAGTGGGATGTTTTGCCCCAAAAGCAGTGTGTATAGATAGTCCAGTTCATAAACCCTAACGGTATTGATGATCAATCATGCGGTGTTCTTTTTTCATTTTTATGATATTATCGGTGCGAATCGCGGCTATCTTTAGAGGAATAGACCAAGTGTGCCTCGTTCGAAGCTATGCAGGGAGAGCAAAAGCCTTTTGTGCACTGAGAAGTAGGCGGGCGGACGATTCAAAATAAGGAGAGTTTGTCTGTTCTCAGACCTTTTTCTCACCGTCGATTCTACACCAAATTTGCTAAATAAGGCGATGACTATCAACTCTAAATAATACGGTGAATATGTGTTTTTTTACTACTACTAGTACTACTACTACTAGTACTACTACTGCTAGTACTACTACTACTACTAGGTCAGACGATCGTTGACCGTTTTACCGCACCTATTTATATCATATTTTGTTTGACCATCAAACGGAAGTTTTTCATCACAGGCAGAGAATTTGGAATAAAAAGCAGCGTGGTCGCGCTGCAAGACGAAAGATAGGTGTGTATAAGTTGAAATCTAATATGCATTTGTCTCTATCGATCTGGTATGCAAACATACAACGTGGATTGAACGTTGAAAAAGAATCTCTGGTTATGTGTCATCTATTATTAAACCGCGCTCATTCTCAATGAATAAAAAAGAAAATACGAACGATGATTGATCTCTTCCGATCTCTCAGTTGTGGATGCAGAATACCTCATTGTGAATTGATGAGGAGAAGAAGAAGAAGAAGAAGAAGAAGAAGAAGAAGAAGAAGAAGAAGAAGAAGAAGAAGAAGAAGAAGAAGAAGAAGAAGGAAGAGGAGGAGGAGGGGGAGAAAAAAGGAGAAGAAGAAAAAGAAGAGATTTCAGGTTTCTTCCCGGTTTCCAATTCTTCGAGAGGATTGTAAACACAGCTTCTGGATAGATTAAAAGAATGAATAACATGCAAAAATATCAATATATAATCGTACAGGTATTTGTCATTTGAATCAATGATCGCCTTGTGGTTTTTCGTTCTACAATCTCACCTGAATATATGAATATATATATATATAATATATATATATATATATATATATATATATATATATTTACATACATATATATATATATATATATATATATATATATATATATATATATATATATATATATATATATAGTATCTTAGGTATTTGAACAAACAGACATTTTGCAATTAATTTTCTTGGTCTTTTGAGTTTAAAACAGATGTCACATTCGTTCAAAGGCTGATGAGCTTTACTTTTCATATGTACGATGATTTATTTAAAGTGAAAATAATGCTCTAAAGTGTTAGAGCAAGCATAAAATGTATATTTATTGCTGGGGCTATAAAGAATTTTGACTATAAAGGTTATCAAAATTAACTTACTACTTTGGAAAATGCTCCGTATAACAATGTATGTTTGCCAACCCGATCTCCTTAGTCCATTGTTAACAAAATTTCGAACGGACAGAAAAAAATTACTTTTTCCATTTAACAATATGATGCGATAAAAAAAAAAGATCTTTATTAGAAATTTAGCATTCAGAACCTCAAAACGTGACTAAATGCATGCCTTGTGATGATTGAGAGAAACTGATTTCTTGCAAGATGTTCCTGCTTTCAACTTTAGAAGCAAAATATGTTGGTTCAAATACTTATAAGAAGTTTATATATATATATATATATATATATATATATATATATATATATATATATTATAAAAAGCTTCGCATCCCCCTAAGTAATCTATGTAATTTTCAGCGTTTTTATGTTTTACAGATTCTTCCTTATAATGGTAATAGGGGTAAAATTTTTTTGGTATTCTAGGTTGTTTGCAATGCTTATGTTAAACGTGTAATTGTTATTTCACACTGGGTATTACCATAATGTGTTGTGTATGGATGCTTTTTTTATATTACACATCATCTAATTTTTCAAATAGTGATTAATTACGTAGATCATCTCTAAAAGTGTATTAATCGACGAGGACTCGGTAAGTATAACAGCAAACATTAATCGCTGTCTGTGTCACTTCTATTGAGTGTTTACTCATGTGAATTTTGAATCAGTTCTGTCGGTTTGAATCACAGACTGCGTGCTTACAAACGTGATATCATCGATACAAATGACAAAACACCTTTACATGTGAATATTGTTATATTCACAGGATATTTATTCTTTTACTTTATCCAGAATATTCTACGTTTACAATCCTCTTGAAAAATTGGCACATTGAAAGAAACTTGATATATATATATATATATATATATATATATATATATATATATATATATATGATAATTGGCACGATTGAATTAAGCAAAGATATTCGCAAGTCTTCTCGTTAAGCTAGATATAGTCAGACAAGTATTGATGTCAATTTGGTATGGTTTCCTTTGTTCAGTAGAAACATGAAATATATTTACTGGTTATACAAAGGAAGGAATTCAGACTATCGCTGCATATACAGTATTGGGAAAAATGTTCTTCACGCATTGCTCAATTTATAAGAATCCATACGAAAGAGTTGCTATGAACGTTTTGGATTTTTTGCTCTCCACATGTTTCTTATATTATGGCAATATTTAAGAATTTCACATAATTTAGTCGTGTACCACACTGATTGTGCAAATCATAAGTTGACAAGCTTATGGTAGAGCAAGCAAAACCTTTAAAGACAAAAACATCCCTTTAGTCCCCTGTTACCAATGGGGCAGAAACATGGAAGCAAACCAAAAGATTGAGGACCCTGCAGCGTGCACGTGATGGACCCATAGTCAATATCAATCGGAGGAATCTCCGCATGGCACAAGTTAGTAAAGGTAGAATATGAGTCAAAGGTATCATAGTATCCATTGAGAAACTCAAATGGCAATGGGCTGGTGATGCTGCAGAAATGCAAGACAACTGCTGGACATCACGACTTACAGGGTTGTTCCCAAGAGATCATATGAGAAATTGTGACGGGCAAAAAATAAGATGGTGTGACGAACTTGACAAGTTTAGAAAGTACTGGCTCCGTGTCACCGACGGTAAAGAGGTCTGGCATATCTTTGGGGAGATCTGGATTCAACAATGGACGCATGAAGCATGATGATGATGATGATGATAATGGTTGCAATATTCGAGGCCTGATATATACATTAGTCTACCTTATCCATGCGGAATATATTCAAAGATTCCAGCAGACGCCTTGATCTCTCTGATATTACCAGACTGATATACAATATGCTTTTTCTGATACGTACACACCTATGATAATGTGTTCTTCATATTTGATAAACAGATGATGATAGCGACATTGAGTGATGTTTAAATAACATATACCGATATAAAGTTATGTGACTGATAGAAAATTCGTTCCTACCTCATATCTATAGCAACATCGGTGTACGATTGTACAGTCTTTATCAAGATGAAAACCATTTCACTCACATCGAGCACTTCACAACGTTTCTTCAACATATCCGAACTGATAACATCATTATTCTTGTTCCGAAAGACCATTGTTGCGTACAACTTATGGATTATTTATATATGGGGATAAGTGTGGATAATTGAAACCGTGGAAGGTGATACCATCAATAAGGGGACGCTATATTCTTCATAGATGCCAATGATGGTCGGTATTTGAGCTCAGGTAGAAGTTCGATTTTTTCGAATTTCAACGTAGAAAGATCCTCTCCATTGCTGTAATACAGAGTTTTTCCCTTTTTAGACGTGCACCGTACGCGGTCAAACTGAGTAAAACTCTATATTCTAAACGTCATATTATTTGATTGATTCGTGCATATCGGTTCATTTTGACATGAACCTATGAAAAATGACCTCGCTATTCTAATTAGCAGGATAAGTCGAATTCTTACAAAAAAAAAAAAAAAAGGTGATTCTGAATCTGTTTCTGTGATTGGGAACAACATTGCTGTGATTTGATGCAGGTTCTCATCCTGAAGCGTTCATAGGTCTCAAGTATAATCTAACAGCCATCGGGCATATGAAATCGAATTTGCCGACGGGTTCCATTTGTTGCCAACGTAAAAAAACAAAAGCAAAACATGGATAACGGAATTGCTGCCAGAATATAATGGAACTATGGGGCAAGAAAAAAAACAACCTTTGCCGCCAAAAGCTTTTATTTCAACTTGCCTTTCTCTGTCTTTTATTTCTAGGTTTTGTTTGTTTGTATCTCAGTATGAGTTTGCGTGCATCTGAGAGCACTTGTGTGTTATCTGCTTGTGTGGTGTCTGTGTAGGTGTTTTTGTGTGCATCTGTGTTTCGTTTGTCCGTATGTGTGTATGTGAGTGTATATGTGTGTTATCGTATTTATGCATGTGCTTGCCAGTTTTTGCGAGTACATGCCTTTTTTATTTAAAAATGTGTTATAGAAATTTTTAATCTCGCAAATGAAGCCATTCAGATTAAAAACTGATTTGAAATTTCCCTGTTGATCCGTTTATATTTTGAATTACATGTTCGGTAAAGAATGTATTAATCTGTTTTTGTAGTGTCGATTGTCTAAGGCGTGCAGACACTGGAACGATACAGATTATTGAACTTTTTCAATGCTGTCACTACTTGATCCAACAACCAGAGGCAAACAGACTTGATTATTGATTCTGACCCCCCCCCCAAAAAAAAAACGAATTTCAAAGGTGGTTAATAAAAGGTTACACTTAAACTTGAATAACAACATTACTTTTGAATCGATGTTTCACGTGCATTTCGAATCAAATCATCCCCATTTCGGTATCTTTTATGGCATTTCTCGGGGTAACGAGCTTATTTAATGGAGCCGGTCTCCTCTCTAAGTAACATACGACATTAGGGAAGAAATTTCTGGCCAGGCCAATTAGGGTATGTGGATCCATGACTTTCCTAAAAGAACACTGTGAAGTGAACACATACTATACATATCTTTCAAATTATCCCTTGCCCTTGAAATCGTCGGCGAACCATGTTGTGTCCTTTAAGGCTTTTCTCGGGAAACAAGGTTACCTTTCCAAGTATCATACGACTGGTTGTATTGAATTACAAGATACAGGAAACAGATATTCTATTAATCATTCGGACTAGTTTGTACGAGTAGGCTAAAAGATTTATTGAATAAATTAGCACAAACTTTCTCACAAATTACATAGCTCCACAGTTATTAGTACAAGTTCCTTGCTCAACGCGTACTTATTTACTGAATTGGTAAATGAAAAGTGATCACAAACTACCCGAGCGGGAATTTGAATATGGTGCACCAATGCCATTTCCGAGCCATTAACAGCTTGGCCAAGTCTACGTAATGCTTGCTAACCCACTGCAAAAGTATACCAAACCTGGAACGTTGATTCGATGTCTACAATAGAGAATAACCAGCGTAAATGGGAAGAGAAAAAACGAAGGGCTTCCCCCGTAAGAAATGTGTGGAAAGATTTTTCCCTTCCTGCACGGGCTCTAAAACTAAGTTCGAGCTTCGACAGAACATAATGAAGATTATTAAATGATCGGAAAAATTCATTGAAAATTTTGAGTTAGTTACAGAACTGCATTGAAAATTGAGATTCAGCTTCAAGTAATGCAAGGTGAAGTTTAAGACAAAGTTACATCAACAATTAAAAAAAAAAAAAAAAAGGATAGAAACCTCCCCCAGATTTCACTTTGTCTCTTTCTTAGAAAGAGACAAGGTAAAGCAGGGGTAAATGATGGTTTGAAGAATGTGTAACTGATAATTCCGATACTTACATATCATACTGCCTCACCTTTAAATGAGTAATTGTATGGTCTAGTACAGTATTATATTTACTACACTTTGTTTACTTGACAGAACAGAACTTTCAGTCGACCTTCAAACCCTATTAACAACTGATCTCCATCATAAGTTGTTTTTTCTTGAAATAAAAGTTCGATATCTTATAACCTCAGTCATTGTTAAACAACTCTAGCCATCAAAGATGGCGAAGGGTTTTTTTCTTTTTTTCATATTGTCATGGGTCTGTGCGTGGTCTGCTCACCTTGAATGTCAGTTTGCTTTACATACATAACTCGAATTATGTTTTAACTTAATGTTGTCCCCAAGGAGAACAATATATTTAATAAGAAACGTTTGGTCACAAATAAAATTACAAACCTGATTGTATACAGCATACTAAAGTGATGCTTACTGTGTTAAGTCGATCTTCCAAGTGTAAATTTACTGCCAGGCTACAAGATTAGGATTAGTAATTTTGAATTTACATCAGTGAGAGCTCTGAATTTTTGGTCAAATGGGAGATAAACAACTAGTTGGGTCACAGGGTAAGTCAGATGTTCACTTTGTATTGTGCGAAACCACATGACTAGAAGAATAATCACGAGCTTAGTACGATGGCAAAAAATATCTTGTAAGTTACACTTATAACCTTGTTCTCTATTTGAATAAGATTAGGTGCTCGGTTTGGGCCGAACTCTAAAATCTACAAAGAGCTGTGTCCTGAACTTGCATTAGCAGTAATCGGCTACGATGTTTGCTTGCTCCACTGTAAGTGATTCAAACTGTCCTTGTTACCATCTAGCCCCGGTCTTTTCTAATATTCATAGATTATAACTTCATATTTCGTTTACGTTTCATGATATTCATAACGATATAACGACTTGAAATCGCTTCCTCTTTAACCCTTTGTAAGATCTATTTTTTCCACCAAACGTTTCAGTTTTGAGAACGTTTTTGTCTTTGTATAAATTGATAATACAAGGGCATGGCCGTTCAGAATGTACATCCGGTTTCATGAAAAATTTCAGGAATTTTAACTTTGGAATAATGAAACACTGTATTTTTTTCTTTTTAAATTTATGATGACGTTTATAGCAACTCTCAATACAGAAATATCGTTGTTAATAGTAATAACAATCAAAACATACTTGAAAAAAATGCCTTCATTTCATTTAATTATAATTTGATTTAACTCTTTTTCTATAGAAAAATTTGACAAACCCCCATTGATTCTCTCTCTCCCTCTCAAGAGGACTCTTTCTTTCAGTTCTATACCGAAACCACATCGAAATGATTGAGTCTCTCTTGTGTCTCACACGCGCACGCACACGTGCACTTTCTCCCTTCCCTTCTTTTACTGTAAGGAAGGAATAAAGGAATTCATGGAAATATATTTTCTTTCACACATTTTTGCTAATGCCTGAAAACATCTCTGACTATACAGGGCGAGTATCCATAATCTGCTAAAAATAAAACATTTTTGAATAAAATGCATATATATATATATATATACATATATACATATATATATATATATATATATATATATATATATAAGATATATTCTTATAATTCCCCCACCCCCAAAAACATCCACTAAGCAAAATATTGAACAAAAACGAATTGTAAAATCAGCTTTAGTTGTACTGAAAATTTCAATACAATCATTACAAAACATAATAGAATTATCGGAACAACAGAAATAAGTAAATCATGAACATAAACAAACAAGACTGCAATTGTACCATTAAGAATGGTTGCCCTCTGCAAAACACACGTCTCAGATCAAATATAGTGCACCAAGTAGATACATCAACCGAGGAAAGGCCCTTAAAACTAAAATATTATATCGGAATATCGGAAACGTCATTTGAACTTAGATTAGCCAACCATACAACATCTTTTATGAACGGAAAATATAAAAATAATACATTGACTACATATTACTGAAAAATGTACTGAATTTATTACGAATCAACAGTAAAAACGAAAATTTCATGACAAACCAATATATACCAGAATATGGAAAATCCATGTTACTTCTGTATGAATAAGAAATTTGAAATACTCAATTTTGTTAAAATAACGAATAAAAAATAACGAAGATTTATTAAACAGGAAAAATGAAATAGCCCAAAAAATGCTGGCATCGCTCAAAATTCTCTTTGATAAAAATAACTCAGAACCCCATACATTAAATCACCAAAAGTAATATCGACAGTTTATCCACGTACTCATCACCGTGAACAAACATCTTATCAACATTATTTACTCCCCCCCATGACTAATTAATTGAGAACAATACAATCACCCATGGCCATAAAGGATCCTGACATAGGCAATAAATTTAATGTAAAAATCAAGGTTAAGATCAAAAGATCCCTTAGAAGACTTTTCAGCGTACTTTTATTTATAAATCCTACACGTAATGTTACGTAATGTAACTTTGCAACACCCACAAATTCCCCAAACAAGAATCTAAAACGTACAAAATCATTCACCTGAAGTGGCCCAAACAGGATGGGAACATAAACGTGTTTGTGTAGCATAACTACCTTTCACTATATATATATGTATATATATATATATATATATATATATATATATATATGTGTGTGTGTGTGTGTGCGTGTGCGCGCACGCGCATGTGTGTGTGTGTGTGTGTGTGTGTGTGTGTGAGAGAGAGTGTGAATATGTGTCGGTAAGTGAGAAGAAATTCCACTCTACAACAGCCAATACTCAACAAATTCTAAATAGCTAAAATGATAACCGTGATAATTATCAGTGACTGATCTCACGAAAATGATGCTCCCGGACTTAAGAAGTCTAGAATAGACTCATTCTTTCTGTAACATATAATAGTTAGCTCAAGTATTTTTGATTCAGTCCAATCAAAACCCCCAGTTAACTAGCGATGTTCTGTAAAGAAAAACTTATCCTATCCGGGATGATAAATTATATGTTTCAATGTATATTTTAGGGACCAAATCTTTGAAAACAGTTCCTAAAAGTACAAGGCGTTTATATGACTAACGAAGTCAATAGTAAGATTTTATATTCATTGCATCGTTGCTGTACTGGCATTGGCTCTAACGGCAATGGCAAATGCGTTCTAACGGAATATTTGCTTTCATATCTACATGAATGTCTTAAATAAGTTTGCAACCACAGCACATGAATATATCTATGCATTTAAAGAAGATAGTTCGAACTGGAACTTATAAAATTCATTGCCACCAGTTATCCTCCATGAAAGGGTGATAAAGATCATTTTTGTTTATTTTTTGTGTCTCATTACTGATACACTCCGTACAAAATCCATTAGTTATAATGGAGAACCCGTTATTACGGTGTCCTTGGACGCCTGTCGTAATAATGGGTTTCTATTGTATAGCAATACAGCTAATAATTGCAGCTTAGTAGAAAAGAGACAGTAACCACGCTTACTGACTGTATTTGAACAAGGTTTAGGCTTTTTCAATTGTTGCTCCACTAACACACCGTCACCTGACTACTCCCCTGTTTCTTCATTTGGGATCTTAGGAGAAAATATGATGATCTAGTTCCGACTTTTGGTTTTTGTAAGTTTTGGTTTTTAATCAATATATTGTACATCAAAGATGAAAAAACAACTGATTTTCATTGGTTAAGGTTTTGAAAAAAAGTATTATTTACAGATTAGGACTATTCTATGTATTTTGTGAATGTAAAGCTAATGTTTTTTTTCTAATTGAAAATCCTAATGATTCAACCGTACAAAATGTATGGAATATCAGTAGGAAAGGGGCTGTTTGTAGTGAGGAATTAATACAGGCAATATGGACCAAATAAGGGGGTATTTTTATATAATGTGAGTGTATAGCTAATGATATCGCTGTCAAAAATTATTTTAATCATTTAACTATAGAGGCATATCAAAAATCACGAAAATTTTCAGCAGTTAGAAATTAATGCAAACTTCACCCTCAGGATTTGAGCTCTTGTATATATAACGTGAATGCATTGCCAATGGTTTTCCTATAGAAATATAAATATTTTTTTACCAAGGATATACATTGAAAAATCAGAGGAGAATGATAGTCAGAGTAAGCATCACTAACGGAATAAATAGATTCGATTTTTCTTATTGTGTCATTTTTATTTCTATCGAAAACACCCTGTTAGCTATAAGACAGAATTCGTCTGATTTTTGTCGAAGAGTAATTACTCTTAACTTCATTCCTCCTGTGGATTATTTGTTATGTCAACCTGTCTCTTCCTTTGACACTTTTAAGTGAATTCAAAGTTGTTTACATATAACACCATACATGTTGCCGCAGCAGCAGGGGAATACAATGGTGGCATTGAATCCATCTGCTCATCTTCCAATCCATTTGAATACAAATCCTCGGTTCTCTTCTCAGATACTCAGTCATAACCGTCTCCCCTC
The DNA here is from genome assembly GCA_963457665.1 of Thysanoteuthis rhombus. Classification (NCBI taxonomy): domain Eukaryota; kingdom Metazoa; phylum Mollusca; class Cephalopoda; order Oegopsida; family Thysanoteuthidae; genus Thysanoteuthis; species Thysanoteuthis major. Next base: position 48,435,416 of record OY735207.1, on the reverse strand, counting down.
TTATGACGGTTAATCAATATTCCTTCGCCAACAAGTTCTCCTTCCTTTAAACCCTCATCCGACTCATTGTAATTGTCTGTTCTTTTTTGAATCCGTCTGTCTTTCCTTCATGTTTGAATCAAAGAAGAGATGATCATCAAATGTCAGTCTACTCATGTTACATAACATTCAAAGACTTGCAGGCTATCAAAGAAATAACAACTCAGAGATATATTCTAAGGATGAAGACAATCGAAAATCAGAAACCCGACCCTTCCCTTACAGAATCACGCCTGAATTAGAGATAATCCTAGAGGGATATATACTCGACTATAAATGTATATTTCCTCGTGTATTGTTTCTTTCTTTGAAATCTCAAAGCATTTATTTTTTATGAATCCATTTTTCATTATTGTTATGAGAAAAAAATTCTATATAACCCACTAATAAAAATGTACGCCTTGTTCGTTGGAAACATGAGTTGATAACAATGTTCCATAGGCAGCGCCATGTTTATTGGTGCTACTGTTGTGAGTCCAATTCTATCTAGGCATCCTTCATTTGTACCAGACTGAACTAAGCTTAGTTATTCACCATGATAATAAAAGAAAAATTATAAACATAACATACGCATATATAGCGATTTCTGTTCTTTTCTCTGTCTCATGCCTCTCATTGGTTAATTTTCCCTCATTATGACATAGCAATGAAGTATACGCCATTGAAACCATTGAAACTTTATTCCTGAGCACATATTAAAACATCCCGAGTTAATTTGAAACTAAAACAATTACAATTAAGATATTTGAGTTATTAAAGAAAAAAATTACCCGAAAAATGGTTTTAGGCTTCTAGTGCCGATTTCTTTTTTACTAATACATGCCTGTAAACAATAGAAGGGTTATGAATATATCAGAGCGTCTGTGACCATTACAAGACATAGGATATAGTTAGGCCACACAAAAACCGGTATTCCCCAAAAAATTATATGAATTTTGAAAACTTATTATTACTTGCTCAGTCTTGGGGAAAGGGGTATTTAGAAAACGGACGTGAACCTTTTGACCCAATACCTTCTTCTTATCATCTTTCAAGTCAGACTTCACTCCAAATTCGCTATCCACCACTAATATTTCTATAGACAACTCAACCTATTCACTGATTTTCTTCAGCTTTAATTCAAAGTTTGTATTTTCAACTGAAAGAAAATATAACTCCAACTTTGTTTCAAATAAACACATTTACACTAAAATATATGATTGTATGATTTATCTATACGTGAATGATCCAAAGATCTTTTATTATTTTTTCTACAGTCCCGGTATTTTTCTTTCAAAACATTTCTCTTTGAAACTTTATGTTCAATTACCCTTTAAAAGTGGAGACATAAAAATTCGAACTCTTGAACTATCAATAATAGATCACCGGATAGATTGATTTTATGTTTCTTGATGTTGATACTCTCAAAGGAAATCATGCTATTTTTACAGGTATATGCAAATATTTATAATAAAACGTCAAAAATTGTAAATAATTTTACATTCATTTAAACAACATATCTAATAGAAAAACTGATTGGCTCAGGGAACTGACCATGATATTCTAAATGCATTGTGAACTGTGTTTTTTCATGGACAACCTGGGTCATATCTTTGCCATTTTTTCTCTTTTATTTATTGTTGTATCAATGGAAGAAGCTCCATCAATGGTTGAATTGTTTTCAAAGCAAGAGCGGTTTTGAAAGAAATAACAACGTTGGGAAAGATTCAAAGGAAAAAAAATGGATACGGACAAACCTAACCCTTCCCTTATGAACTTTCTACGTAACTCTACAGAACAAAGCGATTATATCAAGAACAAAGCATTTACATTCACGAGTGATTCTTATACTTTTGTCTCAAGTGTGAATCCTCATCACCATGGTTTAGGAGTCGTCGTATTGTGCACCAACAAACCGTCTCTTACGGGGAAGATTCCAGTTGCCCAACGGTTAGTAGTTTGGGGAACAGAATTGGAAAAAATCTACGTTGACTTCACACCGATGCCCTTGGGAGAAATAGGAATCTATTTCGTTTCCCTCCAGCTATGGGTAAATACCATTGTAGACTGGGTTATTTAGCCTTGGATAACAACCAATCGAGGAAAAAGACAACCGGGAAAGTTCAACCTCTTGTTAAAAGTCGGGCAACGAATACAATACGCACACACACACATACATATATATATATATATAAATATATATATATATATATATATATATATATATATATATATATATATACTTGTTTTGTGTCACTTCAGTCATCCGTTTCTAAATACCTAACAATAAAATGTATGTAATCATCCAAAGTGTTTTTCCTTTTTCCCTTATACTTGGTTATTTTTATACAATGTATAAATCATCTTTTGTTTGGATTATCAATTATTTACCATATACCTATTTTGGAGATTTAAAAAAAAAAAACAATTAAATTAACATGGCACCTCAGCAGTGTTGATCAAACAACACCTCCGTTTCTCGTATAGTTTATGCCATGAATTTAGTTTATCATTTTATATGAGATTCGATGTCTATTACATATTTTTTACAACATACTTACTTCATGAAACAAGACTTACTTACATTGGTAACCCTAAAAACATTTTTAACGATGAGGGATCAATTAGCATAACAACTGACATGACTCGCTCTTCATGTCATTTCGATTTGGTGTTCACCCATGTGAACACAAAATCCGTTGAGTCAGTTTTAATTTTAGACTGCATATATACCAATTAATGATATCATCTCCAAGAATACTATTTACACAGAAAAGAAAAACTTTTCAGAGTCGATTCCCTACCAGCACATTCAACCTTAGAATTTGACAATTATTTTCCACTAACTTTAAAGTCCATTTTTTAAAATCGTGTATAACATAAAACTTCCATCAAATATTTTGAAAAACACTTTTAATCATTAAATAAAGTATTTTCATATTCATGCTTGAAACAAAACCACTTTTTAGCGGATAGTAACACCTCAATGGGTGATTCCAATGATAAACTCGAACAATTTGTTATATGGCATTCCATGTTCGATCTCCCAACTCACCCAACTACTTAGCAGTCGGGCGGATGAACTAAAGCCAAATGTTTTCCCCTTTCCGTGGTTCCAGTCAATGCAATGATCTTCTTCACTAACAAAGACTGAATTTTTCTCTCTTGGTTACCTAATTTCCAAAACATTATTACGATTTCATATGTATACATGTATATATTGAACATTTTTAATTTGATTAAAAGTATTCTAAAAAAATCAACTGCACTACTTTTTATTTGAATTATCTTTACATAGAGTAGTTTTATTTAAATTATTTCTTTCTCTCTCTCTATCTCTCTCTCTATCTATCTCTCTATATCTCTCTATATCTATCTATCTATCTATCTATATATATATATATATGTATGTATGTATGTATATATATATATATATAGACACGAAGGAGGGGCAGTGAAAGAAGGAGTTGGGATTAAAATGTTTTGTACTTAAGAAAGTTGGTTCTTTCAGAATGGGTTTCGTATTTAGCATTTTTGGATAGGTGTTCATATATGTTGGGCAGGGTTATATAACACATGACAAACACCCACAGAGACAGGAAACAAACACCATCTGACCTTTACTCTCACATATCCTCCTCATTTAAAACCGAACTTAACTCTCATCTATACACGTACAAACACCTTCCTTCCCTCTCCTACTTAATGACCAAATGACACAGGAATATCCAAATTTCTTTCCTCAATCTCAAACGAGTAAAAAGCAAAACATTGCTCTGCTACAAGTTTATTTTTTGAAAAGATGGCTGGCACCTGTCGGTATGCATCGAAACATGCTCATCCAATGATAATTTCTTTTTTCTTGAGAAGAAACACCTGCTTTTTCCTTCACCTTTCCAATTGTTACTTATATCGAGATTCTGTCGGATGAGTTCACATATACAATCCAGTGTTTTGTTATATTTACGTTGCCTCGGGCAAATGATATAATAACAGTGTAACGACAGGATACCATCTCAAAAAAGTTTTTATATGATATAACACAGTTTATGATTCATTCTATCGAACCAAATATGTCCATTTCTTGATTGATATATATATATATATATATATATATATATATATATATATATATATATATATATATATATAAAGGAGAATGTTGGATTAATAACAATGGACAAATAATATGCTTTCTCTTTTATTACACATAGCTTTTCACTGCTAATTCAGAAATTCTTAACATTTGTAATCATTGTATCATCTTTTATTGCGTTCTACACTAAATCGATGTTTTTATCCATCATTTTATTCTGTAATTCACCATTTTATTACAAATTTTCTTGTCCCAGCACATGACTTGAACTACTTTATTCATGAACTCGAACTATATCCTGTTCATTTCTCGCTATCGATTTCATTTTTTATCGACTGAAATATCCGGTTCAGGTGTTCCACTTTTGTCACACACACACACAAAAAAGAAAAAAAAATCGAATACAAATATCAAAAGAAAATTGTTGTTTTCGTTCGTTCCTTTTACGTGGAAAATGGCATCTGTTCTTCCCCTTGTTTGCATTGTTTTCTTTCTTTTTTTTCAATGCGCCAATGAATTCTAAAACAGCGTGGCATGATGGGAAATATTTCTGTCCATTTTGATACTCGTTTCTGATCAGCATCGATCTTTTCAAAAATAATTCTTGGCTTTTTCCGGCGCGGGGGCGGGTTTTTTCGATTACTGTAGTTGATCACATTAATTTCAATGTGGACATATATTTCGTATATGTAAGCATTTTTTCGTGTTTCATAGGCAAGAACTGTCCACTTTCTATTCATTAGATAGGAAGTACTCGATCCGGGCTATTTCCAGGGTTAATCTATATAATGAGAACTAAAGTTGTTTATTTTTTGTCTTGAACGTCACCATTCTTCAATTAATCTATACTAATTTTGACAGGGAGGATCAGATGCACACTAGAATAATTGATGAAGAAAGAAGACCCGAGTCACGGCTCCTTCCAAGGTCATATCTGGTACAACTTTCGTTCTTTTACGCATTGTGTCCCATAATGATTCTCACAATTATATACAGATTTCAACGAGTGAATGTAACAAATATTATGGGATAAAGGTGAGAGAACATACCTCACAAATAATGTTTGGAGACGAGTGTGAAAACTCATCTTTCTATAGTCACGAGAGTTGCACCTGGTATAGATGTCTTGGCAAGCAAGATTCTTGGAAGGTTTTGCTGGAACTGGGTTAGGTTAACTAGGAGAAGACACGGTCTAAATACTTTGGAAATGTAGAAAGATTACCAACACCTCAGGAAATGCGACTGAAGGTTTAACCTTGCCTTTCACACGCCCGAAAATTGTAAGTTGCTAAATTTGACGCTTGGGCACTGGAAAAATTTAGATCTCAAAGACCAGTTATTAAATAATTCTCCTATCTAAACGCCTGAGCTCTAGATGATGCTTAATTTCACTGCGTAGTCAATGTATACTGATAAATCAATGTGTGGACGCTGGAACATGCTAACTTCCAACACCGGTGTACTAGATATCGACGCCTCAGTGCTGCACCCGAGGCTGAATTGTAAGATCCGGTCAATGAAAGACCTTAAATTTTAAGATTGAATTCCATGAATATATTGAATCAGCAGGGATTTCCAACGTTGCCCGGAGATGAAATAACCTCTCATACTCAATGGGCGGGACCACGCTAACTTCGGCGAACAGTTTAGCATTATTTATTCTCTCATGTTGTATTCGAGGTTTCTTTCTCCCGGGCAACGCTGGTATTTCCTGCGTGATGCTGCTAGGGGGAATAATCTAAAGGGGAATAAGGCGCCATTGTTCTATGAAGACTATCTATTCATCATCATCAAATGAAATATCTGGAAACTCTCCAGACGGAACTCGTATATTCATTGTTATTTTTCACTCATGATAGGCTCGTGTAACGGTTTTTGGCATAGAAAATAGAAATAGGAAACCATTTCGAATCTCCGCTGCAACTACTAATATCAACAGTATGAATCCACATCCTTCCGACTCTATCCTATCCTTAGGTATCTTGGCAAAAATGTCTTGTCTCTGGTATGCCATGATTCAAGTAGGAGAAGATGTAGATAAGTGAGTACTACACAAGACCACCGTCTAATAACTATCGTCTAAGCATTAATAACAGAAAAAATATTGTTCATCCATTGTTAACCTTGTCATGAGCCAATTACTAATGCCCATCATCTTTCTAATATCAATTTGCTTCTTTGAATATCCGTTGTCTTTTTATACATTATTTTATTTCTTTGATTCCTATCGGTGAAGTCTGCCTTTCGACTCAATTCCCCCATCGCATTCTCTAAACTCAGACTTTACTCCCTAATCCCTGACAGCCACTCCCGTCTTTTAATTAAAAGAAAATACAACCCTTATTTTGTTTGAAATGAATATGTTTACTCTAAGTTATATACCTGCATGATTTATCTATACGTAAGTAACACCGCCATTTTTTCACTAGAGATTTCTTTCCACAACGTAGTCGCAGACGATATCTTTTTACTTTCAAATATTTTTCTGAATGAATTTCTTGTTATTTACAAAAGAACAACTATTCTCAATCTTATCTTTCCTTTCATAACATTTGTCTTGAAACTTTATGTTCGATCGCCTTTTAAAAGTTGAGAAACTTAAGATTAAAACATTTGCGCTATCAATAACCCAAATGGATAAGTAACCTAATAAATTAGGTCTATGCGCCTTGGTGCCGATCAATACACCATGTAACATCGTCGTTTCTTACGGGTATCTGTTAGTTTTAAATGAAACAGTAAATAACTGCAGCTAGTAGCAGAAAATCGAAATGAATGATGTGGCATTCGTTGAACCTTTGAAATTTATACTCATCTTGAAATATTCAAAATCGACTTTGGAGAGTGTTCACTAAATTTGTTGCTGGATCAATAAAAGCGGGATCCCAAAGCTATCTGCAACCCACTGAGTACAGTGCATTCGGGGAGTCGGCAGAGAATTAGGTCAGGACGTTAAAAAGAGTCAAAGAAGTTGACTTCCGAGATGAGAGATCAAACTACTAAATATAACAGAAAGGATCACGAATTACAGAATAATCAATATGAAATCGATATGAACACATTTAAATCTAGGTAGTTGTACAAATTCAACCTTGAACGAAGATTCTTTTTTATATTTCACCCGTCTTTATCTTGATCTTTCAATAAATTGGCCGGCCAATTTTTCTTTAATTGTCACCCAACTACAGCATCAATGATGATTCAATGTATTGTTTTGATTACAGTCTTGAACCTTGTTGTAATCATTACAGCTTTCCGTTAGCCAGCCTTCTCCGCAAGCATATTGCCCCAGGAGTTAAGATTTCGCTCAGTACTTTTCTCCTTTTCATCCTTCATTCTATCAATTGAACACGAATGTACGACTTGAACATAATTACGACATTGATTGAAGACACACAAGACAACAAGAGTTGCAAACATAATTTTCCAAATGATAACATGAAAAAGAAAATCCAAATTTCATAAATTCTCATCGTTGTGATAAAGAGCATACATACTTTGAGCACCTCACTGTAGAGTCTTCGTCAGCAAACTTGTTTTACAGATCATCATTGTGCATTTAACCCTGTCTGAAGTCCTTAAAAGAGTTTATAAAATAAGATTTCGAAGTAAATTAACTAAACGATTAATAATAACTAATTTTGACCTCCCCATCACACTGATAGCGACAGAGCCAAGAGCTCGTCCTTGTGTCTGCAGCACAGGTCAAGATAACCAAGAAATGTCTTGAGGACCCATCTGTTGCGAATTAAACCCTGTCTGAATGTTAGAAAAATAACTTTCAAAGTTAATCTATTAAAACACTAACAATAATTAACTCAAACCTGGTGTCCGGAGATTGATCCATCAAGCTGCACGCTCCTATTATATTGCAACAGGCTAAGAGCTTCTCCTGGTGTCTGCAGCATATGTCGAAGTAAGCGGACGATGTCTCGAGGACCCATCTCTTGAAATTAAATCAATTGTTGCTGCTTCAAAGTGAACCAGGTGTCGTATTTGCTTTTATGAGATGAGAAGGAAATTTCTGGAATCTCATATAATGTGTGTATGTGTCTGTGAATTGTTCACATTGTTAATAAACAACTCCACATGTAAAGCCATATTTCTGTCATGTTGATTAGAAAGTAATCAAGTGCTTGTCTGGAAGCCCCGTATTGTTAATGAAGAATATGACAGTTGCTTAATAAGCACTAGCTTTAGCACAAAGTATGGGCCACCTAGTGATAATCAAACTACAATAAGCTGCAAGATGAGCTTACTGAACCTTGTCCGAAATACACTCCAAATTTATGACGATAAATAGCTTCAAGCGGTAAACTGACCACAACACGAATAAGAAAACAACTAGGATTCGTTCATGTTAACTCATGGGAACAGACCAAAGATATTCATGAAAAAAAAAAAAAGAAAAAGAACATTCCGATGCAACTGGAATTCTAAGAAAGCACTCAAATCATCAGGGAGATTGGGTCAAGTTTTTATGAAATTGGAAAAGGGATTCTGTCAGTTTGTCGATCTCTTTTTGTAACAAACTACAGGTTATAATAAAATATTCTCGATAATTGTAAGGATGGGGAGCAGGGGGTTTGTTGTGTACAAGGGGAAGAGAATAGATTTTGCAGTTCTAACGGACTACGCGTTGAAATTTGATAAGAAAAGAAATTATGAAATATACTAGGACCACGCCCGAGAATCCAAAGAATAGGCTGCTTGAGTGTTTTATATGCAAGAAGAAAAAAAAAGATCTTCTTGGATCATGATCGTCGCTATTCAAACGGGCGCCATATTGAAAAGGGGTTAAAAGGGAAAAAAATAAAGCATAACGGGACATCGCCGGAGAAATGAATAAATTGTTGAGTATGACAGTTGAAATAATGACTATGATAACTACTGAGCCGAATCAAAGATCGTAATGGCGAGATTGCAACATACATCGTGTATTAGAAAACAAACGTAGTTCCTGGAATGATTCGGACTGAAACCCCGCATCCATGGGAGTTTGTCTTACATAGTATTAGGTCTAAATAAAAGAAAATGATACGAAGAAAGTAGGAAAAGGGAGAACGTAGTTAAATGAAGAAAATTGGATTTATCTGCTGATTGGCCTCCGTGGTCAAGTCGGTCAGGGTATGTCCATCTCATGCTACGAACAAGATTAGGCAGCGCACGTTAAAAAAATTGTCAGTACTTACTTATCATGTAAAACAACCTGATTGAATGAAATGGGAAAAAATATTTGAAGAGGTTTAGTGTCTCTGAGTGAAATTTAAAAAACAGAATTTAGCTTGTGGAAATTTGATGTGTAGGTAGTGAGGCGCTGACCATACAAAATACTGGTATAAACAGAAATTGAAGGGTTTGTAGGAGAAAGAGGATGATTGTAGTGGGTGGGGGGGCTTGAAATACGGATTAGCATCAGACCCCGAGCAATGGGATCAGGCAGAATTGTTTTATAAAATAAGAAGGAAAAGATGGCGAATATTGTATGCAACCAATTCAGTGGACAACAGGATTAAACAGAAAAAAAATAAATACAAGGCCTTCGACCTAAAGCTGCAGTTGTGCTGAACTATAAAGGTAATTGTCAAGCATACTATGTTTGGAGTGCTGAAGACCCTAGCAAGGAGAACATATTGTTAGATATCCAGGAAAGAAATGAGACACTCAACAGCACGGCTATGTTGAGGTGAGCAAAAACACAGAGGAGAGTTCTGGAGATTTGAGAGAGTTGTATGCAGTCACTTGATTACCAGTGATAGTCAGCGGCAATCTTGGTGTGACAGTGGATAATTATTGCTGGAACTTGATTGCCTCTGTTATAGGTTCTTGAAAATTGTTCATCCCGTATATTCTGATGGTTTCAAGAAATTATAAATACAATAAATCTGTCAGTCACGCCCGCCTTTGTTTCAGACAAATGGGAATCCATTTTCCTAATTTCCGATACATTTCTCGGGTAAAATCATTTACAATGCATTCATCAAATCAATAGCAACACGTTTACATTATGCATATACCAATCCTGTTCTGCCAGTCTTCCTGACAATAAATCCTGACCACTGATAATCTATTTCCTCCAAAGTTTCAATGCATCTCTGAAGTAGAATCATTGGTAATGTATTCACATTACAAATATAATAACCCTATTTCTAACAGCAACACTTGCAATAATAGCTTACCATTGACAATTAGCTTTTTACTGTAGTTTAAAGCATTAATAAAGTGATAAAAAGTTGGTAACTCTTTTTCATTATATATATATATATATATATAATAGCCGTCATCTGGCAATAACGCATGCATTAATTCCTGACCACGAACGATTCGAATATTCCCGTGTTTCAATACACTTCTTTAATGAAATCATTCGCAATCAAATAGATGACATATGATATCCCTAAATGCTTTTTGGTCGCAGGCAATCTGTCTTTCTCATTTTTGAAACTTACAATACACTGATTGTGTGCTGAAATGTACTCGAAAGAATTTGAAAATTGTTAACCGTAAATTTTTTATGGTTAACCATAGTTTTTTTAACTAACTAAAATATTTGGTCTGTAAGAAAACGAATGGTTGGAAGTGGAGCAGAGGAATATTTGTAAATGGGTGAGCAGAGATTCATAAAAAAAACAACGATAACTCACCCACTTATACTGTTTTTTTATGAAGTCGGCTCTAAATATTAAACCATGAATATTGTTCCATTTTCATTCAAACTCTTCAATTTGCTTTGTCGCTGTAAGTGTGATCATTACAGTGAAATTGGGTTTAGGCTCATTTGCAGGATAAATTTCCCTCTGAGATAACATTGATTATCTAGGCATTTACTTAACAAAAGGTTCATTAATTTTGCTCAACCATCCAGAAGACGTGAGGGTGACTAAATTTCATCTTCAGACGGTAAAGTATAGTTCTAATTCAATTAGCTGAGCTTCCCTTCCTGAGACACATAAACTTGTTGACAATGTATAATGTATAATCCATTAAAAGGGCGGGAACTCACTGCATCAACTCCTCCTTGTAATCTGCTCAAGGTGAAGTGAATGAACGCACTGATCTATTCTTGAGATGATATAAATAAACGATGTGATATTACCGGTATCATAATAAAAACAGAAAATATTAACGAACACAATCTAGCTTCATATTTGTTAATCAAATATTGATTACCTAGTGACTGATTTTTCCACACAAATATTTGAGATGTACTCATTACAATTCAATTCTTGAGGTATTTTTTTTATTACTGTTCACTTGCGAAAATAACAACCTTTCTTTATGAAATATATCATTACCTGCAATGAAAAATTGATCCTATCAGATTAGTATAAACCATTATTTTCATTCAAAGAATATTTTTTGTTTAAAGATTAGGTAAAAAATTTGCAGGTCAATAACTTCATTTGCTTAGAATACTGACACAAAGAGAATACGATTACGCCAGGTATAACTTCATAGATGTATATCTTTAAAGTAAAAAGTGTAAACCAAAGCTACCAGATTCCTTGCTCGTTTATCAAATACCTGTTTACATAAAGCATGATTTTTGGGATTACTTTTAGCTTTCAAGTTCCAAAGTTGTCTGATAAACAACGCATTCATAGGTTAGACTTTTTATTTACTTTGTGTAGACAAAAAAAAAACAATGATAATATGCCAGGCACAGAAAAAATACAAGGATATTTTTTTTAAAAATCAAATCGAGTAGTTTTTCGTTTGTTTATCAAAAAATGATTAATTGCAACCATGTTTCTCGGAGTTACTTTTTATGTTTTACAATTCCCTGGTCAGCAAGATTATCGAAAGTGATTGTATTTACCATTGACAAAGATGATGAAATAAAACACTGAATATGGGAGATAAGAAGGAATGTAGAGACGAAGGAAAGAACTGAAAACAGATATACGTGTCTAAGGTAATTAAGGATATCAGTATGGAATAACACGAGCGTTGTCAGTCTGGAATACATTCACAGAATTGAAATACTTTCAAGCTTTGCGATTTTCCCTGAGATCTATGGAGCAAAATGGAGTCTTTTATCAGCAGGGTGATGCTAGGAAGGAATAGAAACAATACGAATCTAATGCAGATTTGAATAATGGATAAGGAGCTGCGTATAAGTGGGTTAATGGGAGTTCCATAATAAATTGGATTGTTTGCAGAGTTCATATAATCAAAGGAATGAAAGGTAGGCTGGGTTAATGATAATGTGATGAATGGAAAGGAGGAAAAAGAAAATAGCTCGGCTTATTTTGGCTTTTGTTTTGCTATATATAGCCGGTTGGATACTATAATCTGTCTGTTGTGCAATCTAGTGGTCGATATATCAAAGCCAGGGAAGGTATTATTGCCAAATAAACAAACGCTGCTAGAATAACTAGTGTTCTAACACAAGAATATTCTGGTGCTTTTTGACTATGAATTAACAAAATAAGGTGGGTCAGTACCTGACTTGTTCATATATACTCGGTGTTCCATTATCAATCTCTCTCTCTCTCTCTCTCTCTCTCTCTATATATATATATATATATATATATATATATATATATATATGTATATATATATAGGTGGATGTATACATACATTATATATATATATATATATATATATATATATATATATATATATATATATATATATATAATACGAATCGGGAATCCAGTATAATATATGTAGATATATTCGATGTGTTTGTTTCATGAAGTGCTTCCATACTTTTAACATGAAACATCAAGTTAAGTTGAAGTAGAGCTTTAGATACGATGAGATAAAGATTTGCTACACAAACATGTTTATGTTTCTGTCTTCTGTTTGAGCTTAGATTCATTTTGGATCCCCATTTAGGACGTTTTTGAGTGTGTGTCTTTTCTTGTAGGTGGAAAACCTTTCCTTTTACTCTGTTTATATATCTGTATATGTATTTCTTTCCCTCATATAGTCGTTGGTCACAGCATATTATGCTTTACATAGTCGAGATAATTTACAGTGTAGTAGTTATGAATTAGCAGAGGATACTGTAGACACTTTCTTCACCAGTATGTTGTTAAATCATCAGTTTTATGTGGTGTGTTTCCTCCTTCGATCTATTTCATTCTTATTCTAATCTGCTCTCCCTTATTTGGGTTCACTTTTACATGACTTCAGTTGTTAGTTTAATCATTTCGTTATGTTTGTACATATCTAAGACAGATATGAAGAGGTGATTGGATTGTTTTTAAAGTGGCTTGAGTATAGAGTAATAATAATGGTAATATTAATGGTAATGCTGCTACTACTACTGATAATGATAACAAGGAAAATTAGACAGCTATGGCGATTGATTTTGGGGTACCTCTATGTAGGGTAACAAATTATGTTTTTTAATAGAAAATTTTGAGCGGTGCTGGTACTTTCATGCAAAAAAAATGAAAAAATGAATCATTAGATAAATGGAAGAAATGGACTTTAAAGCTTTAATTCAAACTGACGTAAAGATTCTACATTTTTTGGGATGTCACTCTTAATCTAAATGATAACACCCTGAAACCAGACATCACATATATCAACACAAGATCTAACCACCAAAACAAAATCTTTATAGAGATCCCCACAGCAAAAGAAACTAGGCTAATATATAAAATTCTTCAAACAAAATAATATTCAACGGTTCAGAATGAATACACTGATAACTTAAAGGACAGCAGTTTTACCGGAAATAGCTTTCAATACGATGAAAAAGTAAGATCTAATACAGTAAAATATAGCAGCAACAAAAAAGTAGAGGTGGGGAAATCATCTGGTATAAACTCCCGTTCAACCTCAAGTAAAAAATTATCCCTCAAACTGATAAACCCTCCCCAGCAACAAATGTGTGAAATGTTTAAAACAAACTGAAGAGGGAACATAACAATATATATATATATATATATATATATATATATATATATATATATATATATATATATATATATAATTTTTGAGGGTTGAGTTACCCTTGAAGGGAGAGTGCTCGATATCGGGGATAGAGTATATGCAGATAGGTGTGCATAGAAAATTCAGTGCTTTGTGGTGACTCTGAGTTGCATGCCAGTGATGCAACATTGCACCTTTGATCCGACAGAATGTTGATAAAAAAGACAATTGGAAGTTAAAGAAAAAACTTTAAAGAGAGGAAGAGTTTTACCACAATTTTTTAATTATTCCATGGGCATATTTGACGCATTTCGACTGGTGCCAGCCATCTTTTCCGAAAAGAAAAATTTGCAGCAGTTCATAGAAAATTTTGCTGTTTGCATGTTTGAGCCCGCCTCCGACAGACCTTTCTTCATTTCAAACCAAACATGACTTTAACCTACACAGATACAAACATGCCCCGCTCCCATTAGACAACATAACAACACAGAAATATCCCTATTTCTTTCATCAACTTCAAACACGTAAAAAGCAAAATCATTTGCTGCAGAGAACTAATATGTGCATTTTGAAGAAGGAGTCAAGGCATCCCACAGTCTGCTATAAAAAAATGAATAACTGCGCGTAATGTTTCGCATTAAGTGGGAGATCCAGAGTAAATAATCTAAGTGAAACCATTTGGAATGTACGCCCACGCTGTGATAGTTATCAATACATCCAATTAGATCCATCGAAACAAATTAAGGAGGTTGTAAATATATGCTTTCCGCCCACGTCTGGATCGATCCTCATGAATAATGTCCAGTCGTCTATTCGACTGTCCATGCCCTTAATTATGTTTGCCCTAACCTATTCAAGAAAGAGACCTTTTTATCAGTGTCTCCTTCCGTTATATCTGAATATCAGCTCATAGCACAAACATAACCGTTGTTTCCCTTCAACAATGAGCAGTTATTTTGTCTGCTTCGTTAATATTTCATTTATGGACGCTGAAATCGTTTTCTTTAGGATACTGATACGAGAACAACACAGATCAGGAGCAACCATTTCAAGTAGCTTTCAGTAGCGTGGGATATTGAATATATCTCTGCAATCATTTCGTTAGTTTTTGCAACTCTTAACTATTACGCTGGTCGACAAGTTTGGTCTGTGCTTGTCAACGTTTCATAC
The DNA here is from genome assembly GCA_963457665.1 of Thysanoteuthis rhombus. Lineage (NCBI taxonomy): Eukaryota > Metazoa > Mollusca > Cephalopoda > Oegopsida > Thysanoteuthidae > Thysanoteuthis > Thysanoteuthis major. The sequence continues at coordinate 48,420,241 of OY735207.1, read as the reverse complement.
GATAATGGTTTGGTTTTAACTACATAAAGAAATCGGTTCTCATTGTATTGTGACAGCTGTGATATCAACTTGCGTTTTTATTGGTTGGCAAAAAAGTTCATATTGTTTTTTGTCTTTACATAGCATAAGTAATACTTAATTTCAACTAACTTCATTTTGAAATTGTTTTGGTTGTGTTGTGACGGTTGTCATATTTATGTGCTTTTTTGTGAAAATTGTCACATTTTCTTTATTGATTATAACTTTGAAGAGAAGAAATAACGTTTGCTATGAAACTGGATATGCCATGATACTGAATACGTTTTGCTGGCGTAGTAATCGTCTTTATTTATCCTAAATACATATTTTCCTGAAGGTTCTTAAGGCTCTGGTTTCATATACTAACTAGTCTATTAACGCAAAAAATTTCATGAATATATTTTAAAATTACTATGAACGAGTTTTTTGAAAAATTGTGTATTTGTTTCAGTTGTATAGTCCATGGTTCAAATTGGTGGATAGGAAGTTTTTCTTTTATCAGCAATTTTCTAAGCCTTGAATAGAAAAGTCCAGTAATACAAAAATCAAGAAAATGACACTGTTCATTATTAGAATAGTTTTTTATCTTACCATTTATTCAACTAATATTCTTATTGCAGCGTTCCAGCTAATATATTCTCCAGCCATCCTCAAGTCTGTATTGCACCTGAACGTCGCCAAATACTTCCTAAATAGTAACACAATTCACTTTTCAACGAAAAAGAAAAATGCAAAATTATTCCAAATGAATATTTAACAAGTGCATAGGAGAACAATTTTAGCTGTTTGAGCTTTTCATAGCCCCCGTCGATAGAAATGCGGGTAAAGTTCATCAGATAGTCACAAAGCCTGCGCTGAGGTCAGGAGGTAGTGTGCATGAGAGGGTATGCGCATGGTCCACGAGAATAAGATTCGGGAACGTTCCAGAACATGACAGACACCCATGGGAGGCAAGATAGCACTCCGTCGAAACGTTATGAAAATGAAATCCCAAACAGTGACGACGAGCAAACTGCATACAATAATGGCATCAGTTGTTATGTTTTGATGAAGTATAGTATATATATATATGAAGTATGGTATATACGTATACATATGAAGTATGGTTTATATATATATATATATATATATATATATATATATATATATATATATATATATATATATATATATATATAGATAATAGATAGCCGAATGTAGATTCGCTACACAAACTAGCTCATGTTTCTGCCCTATTCGGGCCTCATCAGAAGTGGCTTTATGTTATTGATATATTATTACATTATGTTATACTGCTAGTCTTATTTGTACCACATATACTGTGTACATGTATATATATATATATATATATATATATATATATATATATATATATATATATATATATATTGCTGTACAAATTGATGTCACTAAGTATAAGCTGAAAAAATCATAAAATCATAAAATCAGCTGTTTGTAAGAGTATGGACGATTTTGTGAAAAAAATAATTGCCCTTGTAAAATGTGTCTGACAAAATTCAGACAAGTTCAGTGATTAAGCTTAAGAGCAGATGAATAGATTTACTGAAAAAAGAACCGACATTGGAATATAAATCAACAATATATGATAAAAGGAAATTTGTAAAAATATTCCTAATGACTGAATACCAGAATCTCAAACAACTTAAACATTTCTACGAATAATTGGCAGTCAACACTACAGCGTTAAATAGTATCATAAAAAAAACCCAAACGAACAAGAACTATAATTTCAACGATGCATTCATCATCCTCTGTAGTTAGAGCAGAAAGACAAGGAGAGGGAAGTTGTCTCCCTTTGGGTCTATCGATTCTCATATCAGTAAATTATGGTGATCCGGAAATATCCAGCAAAAATTATTTTCAGTGACCATTTTAGGTGTGGTTTTTTTTTTGCCATTTTTGGTTTTATGGTTTGAATACATAAATTCTAACCTCGGATATTCCACTGTGGCTTCGTTAGGAGCCAGTAAAAAAATTTTAGAATACAGTCCTTTTAATGACATCAAGCCCTTTAATGAAGTTGCACCTGTTCACTCCTCCCTTTTTCTGTTGCTTTGCATAAATTTGACCAACTGACAGACCGAAAAGCTTCTAGTAGAATTGTGTGGACATTTCTAAACGGCAGTGACAGGCTACAGATGAGAACCAGGTGGTATCATTAAAGCCTTGGTATCCTATCTATCTAAAGCGTTGCCCATGAAAGAGGAACTCCCAAGATATGACATAAAAGGTTTTGTCCAGTTCGAAGCTCATACTTCATTCAAAACTACGGAAAGTTTAGTTCAACGACATGGAAATGAATCAATTTAAAAGGTTGCAATGAATAACAAAGAAATTGATGAATGAAAATTCCCCAAAATATTTGTGATGGTGCACATATTTCACATCAAATTTTTAGAATAACTTTGTGCTTTTGACTGATTCTACGTAGTCAACAATATAGACTGGAATAGAGACAGAAAAAACAAAACATAACTAACGGAAGATAAAACCTGAGAGCCTTACCTTATAATTCCATACTAGTTGTTCAAGATATCGTCCATGAGAGATGAGTTTGTTACGTACGATATGCAGAATTGAGTTTCGTTTGAATATACACCTTTATTTAGAATTTCTACAAATTTAGTTTAACGACTGAAGACTGAGTCAACCAAAAAGGTTGAAACAACACGAAAACAGTTGGAAAGAATCATCAAATATCGGTAATGATGGAAATACTTAATCTCAGAGCACCACAAACAATTCAAGTTTTGCTAACTTTTTCCTTTGAATGGTTTTTGCAAGCGAAAAATACACTCTTATTGGTCGGGGACAGAGTGTAGTTAGGAAATGAGAAGCTCATTCGAGTCGGCCTCTTTTGTGGCTCACATAGTTTTGTAATACTTATGAGTACCAGTGCTAATGTTCAGGCCCAATAAAAAAAAGTTGATTTTGAAAACACATTGGCCATCTATATTTCTTTTCCGATTCCACTCTTTTCGGCCTTGTAGCAAAATTAACTTATAGAAAAATCTGATTTTTGTCATAATGTCTGTCGCTGGGATTGTCACCCAATGAATGTTGGTTGGTTTTCACCCAACGATTTGTAAGCATATAAATCCTCCTCCCTCGGAAGACTGGTGTAACACAATTCTCGTCCCTACATTTGGCCCTATACCATACTATACAAATATCGATAAGATAAGATTAATGTGTGTGTTATGCAGAAACACAAGAAACGAATATAAATTTTGAAAACCAGATGAATCTGATTAATTTGTATCGAAACTGCTGTGAAGATAAACTGAGATCATTGCAATGTGACAGGTGTTCTTTTCATGAAAGATAACGGCAAGGCAATTAAAAAAGGTGCGTTCTTTAAGAGCAGCGATTGTCTCCTGGAGATATGACGAATGAGAAAATGCTAATTTAGCAGACTGTTCTCGTAGATCCCATTAATGCTGCCTCTATATCAGCTGTTTCGAATAATATCAACTATTAAAACAGGCTTAATAAAACTCCAAAAGAACAAACAAAACAAAAAATTAGAAATTGGCGACAGAATTCTAAGAATCTACCAAACCTTGTGATAGAAATATTGATACTGATACAAGACAGTTAGTGATTAGCAACGAAACCTGGTTTCATAAGCGATCAAATTACTGTAAACAGTAATAGTCTCCAGCATTCTTAAAAGCAAAAAATGGTAATCGTTATCAATTTTTGACTTATATTTCTTCATCGGATTTTCCATGGCTGAATAGTAGCTGACGTAATTGACTTGAGTTGTCTGAATTTCTTAGATGAAGCATTGCCATTATAACGAATTTTTGACTAATTTTCTCGTCATATTTTTGTGTCTGAGTAATAGGGGACTTTATCGTTAGAAGTTGTTCAAATTTCTTAAACAAAATATTAAGATTCTTGAAAACTTCTAATCCGAATTCATATTCTTACTCGAGTAGATAATGGTGTTATACTTTCAGGTTAGTAATCTCTGAATTTTTGAGATTAGGTATTATTATTATTTCTATTAATATTCGGACCATCCTCATCTTTGTTGTTTTTCATACAACGTTTCGGCCGTTGCACTCTACGGCCTTCATCAAGTATCATCTGGTAGGTGTGGGGATGTAACGAACCGAACCCTTTATTTATCCGACGGGGGTATATTGACTGCACTTCCCCACACCTACCAAATGATTCCTGATGAAGGCTGTAGAGTGCAACGGCCGAAACGTTGTATGAAAAACAACCAAGATGAGGACGGTCCGAATATTAATAGAAGTAATACTTTCAGGTTGTTTGAATTCCTGTTTCAAGCATTGTCTTGATGTTTTTTTCTATGACTTTTTCATCTTATTTTTCGTATCCGAATAGCAGCTGATGTAATAGTCTTAAATTGTTGGAATTTCATCGATGAAGTATTGTCATCATAATGTATTTTTGACTAGTATTGCTTTCATCTTTTGTTCTTATCTGATTAGTTGTAAATAAATTAGCCTTAAATTGTCCGAATCTTTTCTCATGAAATATTGTCGTTATTATAAGTTTTTGACTCATATTTGAAAAAAAAACCCCAACTTTTCTTCATGTTTGAATAGCAGTAGATGTATCAGGCTTCCAACGATACTGAATGTGAGTTCAAATCTCGTACGGGGCTACTTTTTTTGAATTCTTATTTCCGATCTATTCTGCTTAAATTCCAGCTGAGGGATTTAAAAACTACCTGAGCGTTATGATGGGAAAAAAAGCGAGAAAAATAAGATGAAAAGAAATAATGGTCAAAAATCAATAATAACAATGCTTCAAAAAATTTGGACAATTGTTTTTCTCTCTAAAACGCCATCCATAAGTATATACTAAGCTCAATTAGGTCTGGCTCAAGGCCACGATTATGAAACATCTATTACAGTAGTAATGATCATTGAGATTAGCTTGCTACTCATTACTATACAGTAAGGCATCCTAACGATTTGGCGAGCAAAAACATGGGAGAAAAATGTATTATATCTTATGGCGTGATTGTATCAATAATATTATATTGAATGACTTTAGATGAAGCATTTTCAGCTATCTATTACTAGTATTTTTTTTCTTCTTAAATTCAGTTGTTTTCCACCACAACGACCCCGACCGATATTTGACTGTTTTTAGTCAACAGCATAAATGATGAATAAGCTTTAGGCTTATTCATTATTTCGGAGAGACGCCGCTAACCAATGGTCATAGAGTAATTGCATTGGTAATTTGGGGAGAAAACAATTGAAATTAGGATTGACGAAACTTGGAACTAATTAAAAAATGAAATGTAGCTATGCTACTAATGTTTACGAGCTGGACCCTTGGAAATTTCACGGATGTTGATGACTAAGATGTGTCCATTGTTTCATTTCTCATCTCCTGTCACACTTTGCGTCTATATCGTCCCAATCTCACCCTTATCTTTCCCAATCTTCATTGCCGGTCCACGATCTCATCTGAATGTTCTACAAAGACGGATTAGAGTCATCAGCAAAAGTATACCTACCCTCATCAGTTCTCTACCTTTCTCTTCCGTCCCCACTTCCTACGCCCTTATTATACTACTTGGCCTTCTTTCTCCCTGTCTCTATTACTACTCGATTAGTTAACTACCTAACTTCCCTCCTTACTTTCTCTTCCGATCATCTTTTTAGTTTACTTCTTCATTTTCTCCCACTCTCTCTCCTTACCGCATCAGTTGACTACCAAACTCCTTTTCTCCATTCTTCCTCCTTAAATAAGAAATGACATTTATGAAAAAAAAGTAATATTCCTAATAATTCAATTTATGTTAATAGATTATGCAAGATTCAAAACGAAATTTTTAATATTCCATTTCAGATCATTTATGGTAATAAAATGATATTTTCAGTAATGCCGTTAATATTTGTTTTTTATTTAGTTCATAGCATAAATAGTAATTTCATCTGGGTTGCTAATACAAATCTTATTCCAGAATTTTTACGAACGTCTTATTCCATAACAAAACACAGAAACGTACGAAAAGAATCTGTTTCACAAACATTTCTACTTAAATTTCCACGTTCCAGTCATTTTTTTCACCAATGAAAGCGTAACGGTCGGAACGCGACAAGCATATTAACAGTATGATCTTTATCAGCAGTAACCCAAATGCTCAGTAGATGTCAATTACACTCCTGGAGTTAAACATTCAAAGCATTAGTAAAAGAGATATTCCAGAATATCCCCAACTTTGACATGACACCGGCGTCACGGTGGGTTTTCATGGGTCAAAATACCACCTCAACGTTTAGTTGTGATTCGTGTGATAGTCCAACAGATTATTACTGTAATGAGATCCTAATTGGGGCCCACAACCGTGAGATCATTCATCAAATATTAGCGTTTGGTCGTTGATTACTGATCACCATTAAGTCTAGCAGGCTAAAACTACGTAGTGAATTTGATCCTCATTAGGTGCCCCACGTTTGTGGCTGAGTACCGAAACTAAATTAAGCTTAGTAAATAACTGTCGTAAACTGTCGTCAGTCCTGGTATTTTCAACATCATGGTCTTGTTTTGTTATCATATCAAGCTATATCAAGCTTAGTTGATAATCTCATGATAGCTATTCGTCTGAAAAGACCCTGACTACCGGGTAAAGTAATTTTCCTTCGTTTAAGTACTATCTTGGATGGGAAGTGGTATCAGCATATTTTTAAAAGTAGATTTATTCACGAGATGAAGGAAGCTCATTGTGATATTGTGTGAGTGAATTTTACTTTCCGCAAATTCTAGCCACAAAATATAAGAAGCAGGTGATTTTTACTTTGTGCAAATACATCCGCAAGAGATGAGAAGCGAGTTGTTTTTATTTTGTGTAAAATGTATCCAAAAAAGATAAGAAGCGAGTATTTTTTACTTTGTGTAAAACATACCCACAAAAGGTAACAAGCAGGTAGCTTTTTGCTTTGTGCAGATTTTGCACAAAGTAAAAACTATCCTTCTTTGTTCGAGGATTTCACAGAGATTCATTGTCCTAGGTAGATGTTGTTGTATACTTTCTCCTTCTCCAAGTTTTCGATTTTGATTGTTGTGTCTTCACCCGCAACATGTTCGCAGTACATGACATCAGTTTATGTGGAGACCAGGTTTCTTGTTCATTTAATTCAGTTCGAGTAGCTCTATTTGGAGATCACGAATGTATTTAGCAAAGAGAACGCTGTCATCAGCAGATCTAAGGTTACTTACCTTGACTAGCTGAAAAGGCTCAGAGTCTTTATGTACCCTAATGGAAGAACCATTGTGTGGTTAGATTTGTTTCAGTACTCTGACATACACCGGATCTACACCGTGTACTCTTGCGAGATAGTGTCACCTAAAATGACCGATAGCATGTTACTAGGAGAGATGTGCATCTCTAAATAACCAAATTGGTGATTGGTGATTTACTTAGCCAAAGTATAATCTAATTTTTGTATGATATTGAGTGAGTTTCAGTAATTAAGAGCACCCCCCCCCCAAAGCTCCTCCAAAACCAGTCGTGTGTTGATAAATTCCTCTTAATACGATATTGATACAATCTAGCCAGGTCCTCAGCTACTATAAATATCAACACAAATAATGACAGTTCCCGCTTCAATTTTATACCTTTTCAGCTTTATTTCCCGTAGATTTGTTTTTTTAATAGTGACTATTTCATCACGAATCATTGCTGCACAAATCGTTTTGAATTCTGTCCGTCTAATTTCACGGCAATAATATAATTCAGAAAAAAAGAAATTCAATTTTCCTCCTTTTCAAAAAAAAAAAAAAAAAGATTCCATCGATTCGTTTTCAAAAAGAAGACAATTCCACTCCTGATTATTCCTGCAAAAATCGTTTTCATAAAAACTGAATTGCCTCAGTCTAATTTCACGGCAAAAATCTAATTAAGAAATGGGAAATATGGAAATCAGAGTAACTGTTTTTATCAAAGTATATAGAATGCCAACTGACTTGCCTCAACGCAATTAGCCGGCTGATCGCCGTTGGCTAAAGTCTGCTTGAGTTCCGCCGCGACATATTGTCGCATTACGGAATAAAAGAATCAGGAAAATTGAGATGACCTCAGGTTAGAATCCTGAGCAGAATTTTCCCCAGTGATGTGATTTATCTCAATTGCTTCTGCACTATCCTTTCCATTTATGATAAAGCTGTAAAAATCGGAAAGATTTTCCTGAATATTGTATCGCTTTGCTAGTTTTCCAAGAAGACTTGTCTGTTTATCGTTGCTTCACGGTTAGGGGTAACTAATGTTTACAAAACTCAGCTTTGTTTGGCGCAAGGTGATAAATGTGGAGCATCAACAAAAGATCGAAATTATTAACGAAGTGCTGTTTAAGAGGACTCGTCTGCTTATCGTTGCCCGACGGCTAAGGGCTACTAATTTCTACTAAACTCTAGTGAGGATCGTGTTCACAACAGTACTAGTAGCGTACCAGATATTTTAAGAGTACTAAAGTAATAATTCCTCAAGAACGTTTAGTGCTTGTCCCCGTTTGATTTTTCTCCCATCAGAAGCTTTTGAAGTATTTGACAAACGCTACTCTTCAAACTTTGCTCCTGGTTATTTTAATGTAAATATTGACTATTGACACAGGACAATAAGCGTAGACTATCTGCTGATGATTGAGATCTTTTCAAAGTCGATGGTCAGCGAGACTAACAAGCCAATCATTGCTTCATCTTTGATTTTTATATTGATATTTACTAAGCTTGAGCTGACATAACGTTACAAGAGTTGACGAACCAAAGAAAATCGAAATCTTTACAATAATAACGTTTCAAAGAAACTAGCTTCCTAACCTGCGCTCTACGGCTTGGTCCCAGTTGATACATACCTTATTTGGCTTTATCTGACACAAGCCTGTAGTTATACAGAAGCAATTTAAGATCAAATCATTATCGTAGAGGCGATTACTTCTACAGTGCCAGGAGCAAACTAATATTTTCAAGACTCAGCTTTGTTTGGCGTAAGGTAACAGATGTGAAGCATTCAGTGAAGATCGAAATTATTAACAGAATGTTGTTTAATAAGACTCGTCTGCTTATCGCTGCTCTATGGCTGGGGGAGACTAATATTCACCAAATTCCAGTGAGGATTATATTCACTACCTTACTGGTAGTGTATTAGATTAGTTTGCTAATTCCTGACCCACGGCGAGGCGTCGACCAATATTTTTTCAGTCCAACCGATGGCTGAGAGTGAAGTTTCCAGTGTGGGTGGGAAATAATTACAGTAGCAATGGTCTTCGAGATTGGTTTGTTAATCACTGCCGTAAACCACTTGAAATTCTCAAAATCTGAGTCTAAATTTCCAAAGCAGCAGAAAGTGACTAATCTACTAAGGATTGTAGAGAACATTCCTCAGGCAAAGAACTAGATTCGATCTTTTCCAAAGGAGAAAACATGTGGAAAAGATCTGGTTTCTTTTCTGACACAACCCACCAACCGTTATAAAAATGAATGGCCAATTCTACTATTGCAGTTATCACCAAGAATATTATCATTGTCAAAACCGAATTTCACTAGTTCAATTTTGATAGTAATTGATTTGATTTCAGAGAAAAAAAAAAGAATCGTTTATGTATGAAGCAGACTTGAGTTGTTCACAATATCTTTATCTAAATAGCTTACTCAGATGAGATATGGATATCAAACCAACTGTTTTTATCGAAGTGTATAGAATGCCAAATAACTTATTCCGATACAATTAACCGACTGATTGCCGTCGGCCATTTCTGCTTGAATAACATTGCGGCATATTTCTGCTTTACCGATGGAACCAGAAAATTGAGATAACCTCTCCAGATTAGAATCATGAGAATAATTCTTACAATTATTTGATTTGTCCCTATTGCTTACAGACTATTTCTCCCATTCAACCAAAGTTGTAAAATTGGCAAAGTTTTCCTGAAAGTGATGTCATGCAAATTACCAATATGCCGAATAATAATGTCTCTTGCCTTTTCTATTTGAAGTTTGTGCAGTCCTTCGTAGAGGCTAAACTTTACTGTTGATTGATAAATGTATTTACTAAGTTTTTGCTTACACGAAGCCGCAGGCATAGGGCATTTGTTGAGAAGAGGAATATCTATAATAGTTATCGCCAACGGGATTAGCTTGCTAATCAGTGTTCTACGTTGATTAGCATATTAATACCAATATTTACCAAACATCATTATCATTGTCATCATCATCATAATTGGTCTTTCATCGAGCAGCGTTGGACATTGACCTTCCGAAGGATTCGCCACATCTCTCTATTTTTCTAGTTCGTCTCTCCATCTTGTATTCTGCTAGCCTCAGTTGCGCATGTGACCTCTGGGAATTCATGCTGTGAGTCGTGGTGTCCATCAGTTGTCTGCCATTCTTGCAACATTTACTAAACATAATCAGGCACAAATGAAGGTCACCAAAAGAGGATTGAAATATTTATAATAGTGCTTTTTTAAGGAGTCTAATCTGCTAATGTCTGCTCTAAGGCAAAGTGCCAGGTATCAATTACTTGGCTTATCTCAGTCTAGCATAAGACAAAGGATTCAAAGCACCCAGATATCTAAACATTAGTTATGATTTAAAGAGATTAGCTCGTTAATCTCTACTCAACTGTTAGTGACTCATTGATAATTACTAAACCTTACCTAGTCTTGTGCAAGGCAACAGGTGTTGAGCATGTACTGAAAATATAATTTTACAGTAGGTTCAGCGAGACTAACTAGATCATCAGTTCTCAGCAGTGCAAGGTGCCCATTGATATTTACTAAATTGTGTTTTGTCTGTCTCAAGGACACAGATACAGAGCACTTTATAAGGACACAAATCTTTACAATGATCGTGGTCTACGAAATTAGTTTGATAATCGCTGCTCTACAGAAAGGTGTTCACTAATGATTATTGAACAGAGTTTATTCTAGAACAAAGTCAGAGGTATAGGCAATGGTCGGGGTGGGGGGGACAGTCCACCTGGGAATACACTACCTGACGAGTGAAACCATAATGTCTGCCTAATTAAAAAATATCTGAGATTATGTACGATCTCTTGCTTTTCATGATAAAGTAAAATCTCTGAATTATCTAGATCTTTATTACAGAAAAAGAAAAAAAAATCAACTTCATTTTTTAAATCTTTAGATTAGCAAATTTTGAACTCATTTCCGCTCACCATATGAAACAAACATTCTACCACCTTGTCTTCATCTCCCTTACATGATTTTGATGAGAATGTCTCCTGGTCCGTTGAAGACAGCCCAGGGTTGCGAAATTATCAGCTTTCCCGCGATATCTGCCTGAATCCGTCTAGTCTTAAGTGGTTTAATCTCCGGAGGCCAGATATCTATGCAAAGCTTCCACGGAATAGATTCACTGTCAAGTTCGATGGTCTACGTATTTGACGCTTTTATCAGACTCCGTTTTGTTAATGAAAAGATTCGTTATGGTCCATGTGATCGTTAAATCCCAACCTCGTTGTATCAATGTCCGTTGTAGCAGGGGCTAATTGCATGTATCTCAAAAAACATGGTGCCTCATAAGATACAAAAACATTCATTGCTCTATTATCTTTCAAAAACTAACATTAAATCAGAAACTGATTCTTGTTACCTTTGTACAATTGTTATCACTCTCTGGAAAACTGCTAACAATTGCATTGCTTCATATTCTGTTGCGATTCAGGAATGGAATTTTTTTGGTGGGTGATAAAAATGCAATTTTCTGCATAACTGCTCTTAAACTCTAAGGAATAAAATTGGCAAGTAAATTGTTTTACGAGGTAAATATCTCATCCTTGCTACTTTAAACAGAAAATCTACGTAGAACCCAATACCCAATACTTCATAGGGACTCAATGGTAAACGGGTACCAAAAAACGTATTGTTCAGGAGTGCATAGCAAACTAGATTATGTAAGAGTATAACTTTCAATACCCTGTACTATCTAAACAGCTGTCGTATTTTTTGCATATTTGATATTCGTGGGACAATTTACGTATTGCAATGTTCAAAACCAAACTGTAACTACTTACTGTTCAAAAAGGACTCACTTACACTGGAGCTGAAGAAAAACTACAAACTCCTAACGAAACCAGGAGAGATCATCAACAAGCTCAGCAACGATGTAATAAATCCTCCGATTGAAGTCGACAGCAAAGTTAAGCAAAAGAGCTAAAAAGCATAAACAAACTCAGGAGAAACAGAAAATCTCATAAAAACGCAGGAACTTCAAGCCACCAACAACAGAAATAGAAATGATTGAGGAAACAAAGCCAAGCAAAACCATCCAAAAGAAGCGACGAGAAGACAAAAAAAAAATACACGAAAATAGTCGTTGGAAGCATTCTTGAAAGAGGTACAGGATTCAAATATATTGGAAAATCTCTCAGTAAAGGAAGAAAGCTAATAACTAGTGTGCTCGAAGGAAATGGAAAACTGACAACAAATATGAATTGTTGAACGTATCTAAGACTTTTACAAAAACCTCTATTCCGCCAGACAAAGGATGCAAAAATGGAGAGGAAACGAACTGAGAGTAATCATTTGGAGGACTTCCCAGAAGTTACTCTACAAACATTGAAGCAAGCCATCAAACAAACGAAGAAAGGAAAGGCCCCTGAACATCATCATCAACCTACTATCACAAGAAAAACAAGTCACCGTATTCAAATTATGCGACAACAAAGTTAAGTACAACTAGAATGGAACACTGCAATCATGATGCTGTTATACAAAAAAAGTGACCCAGAAGACCTCAACAACTACAGGCCAATAAGCCAACTAAACAGCATCCACAAACTGTTCACCTAAGTGATCACCGAGTGAATCACCAAACCCTAGATGAAAACCAACCAAGGGAACAAGCTGGCTCCTGAAAAGCTACTCAACCATCGACTGTCAATGTAGGGCAGTGAGTTTCCATGAAGTCATCAAAAGAAGGAAAGAAAGTGAAGAATCACACAAGGTTGGCAAGCTTTCGGTAAAGCAAGCTCGACTTTCAGAAACAGTCCAGTTTGGCGTAAAAAGAAGGGTATGCAACAAATGTATTCTCCCGATAGTCACTTACGGAGCTGAAACATGGAACCTAACCAATAGATTGATCCCTCTATCTGATAACCATGCTACGTGCACAGGAGGAAATCATGCTCAACCGCACAAGTAAATATCATAGGGCAGCGTAGTGTATCCGGAAAAAAGACAGGGGACACCATAGAAAACTCTAATGGCAAAGTACAAGAATGCCAGACAACCGCTGGACATCATGGCTCACAATGTGGATCCCAAGAGATCAGGTGCAGGGCTATTTATGACAGAAAGTAAGATTGTGTGACAAGCTAGATAAATTCAGGAAGTACTGAGTCCGTGATGTCCATGATAGAGAGGTTTGGCGAATCTTTGGTAAGGTCTATGCCTAACGACGGTTGTTAATAGACCGATGATGATGATGATGATGATGATGATGATGATGATGATGATGAATGAAAAGTGAAAAAAAATAATGCCCTAGTACTAATACTTCTTGTAATACTTTCAATATTTAGGGATGAATATGTACGTGTTTTATATATACGTCTTTCAACGGCCACTGAAAGTATGATTTTACTATGTAGGAACAGAGATGGAATAAAATCCCTCAGATTCTATGTAAAAAGGAAATTTAGTGTATCTTTTAAGGTACATATAACTGTAGTGCAAAAAGTTCGCCAACATTCTAGATATCTTTGAAAAAAGGCAAGTTTTTGAAGTGGGTGAGTAACCGGTGTTTCTGATTTAGCGCTTTTCAGGCTAAATTTAGTGTGTTTCTTTCTTTTGGCAATCAGTTTAGTCATTTCAATTATCAAAAATGGCCATGAAGCGCTAATAGTGTTTTTAACGCATTTTTGCATCTTTTTTCTTTTTTATATACCTTTTTTTCTTTCTGCGTGTTTTTTTTATACATTTTTTCAGGTGAGTGTATTGGGAAAGTTTTTTTTAGTTGGCAACATTTGGGGAGACACTCTGAGTTACCGCCCCGGGTGACAACAACCTTAGGAAGTCCACTTTATATTGGGAACCCAGTGAAGATGGAAACAATTATACTCGGGACAGTCTATGTAACTGTACAGTTAATCACTGCTGGGTGGTCATATATCAACGAATATATCTGACAAAAAGTAACTGGATTCGAGCATCCAGTAACCATAAAAATCAATACCGTAGTTATATTCTATGAGAGTAGGCAAGTAACCAATGCTGCATGGGTAGATGCCCATTAACTTTCACTAAACCTGACAGTCGAGGACAAAAATAGTTACAGTAGAAATGGTTTGACTTGACTAGTGAGCTAATCACTGCAAAGTGTCCACTGAAATCTTCAAAACCCAACAATGTGATTCAAAGTCAATCATAAGGGGCATCCAGTAAGGATAATCTTTACAGCAGCCATGTTTAACATGACTAACTTTGACTACAAGAAAAAAATAACAGATGATGCTTACTATTCTGCTTCGGAGATTGTGGCCAATGAATATTTGAAGATATAATCACTACCATTGGACAGTAAGACATTTTCCACTGTTTTGTATTAATCTCGTCGACAACAAGTATGAACAGGCATCGAGTTTTGCAACAAATAAAGCAGACGACAGAAATGGATTGAAGAAAGGATATTCAAATCCACTGTTAGATATTTTTATCGATGTTTTTAATCCTGATTTAGATGGTTTTGGTTGAATCTAGATGTCAGAAATTACTATTTAGATGATTTTGAAAACTACTCCTGCCACAAATCATGGACTTAGCACACTTAATGCATGTTTATTCAGCTTTTCTTCCCCTCTTTTCGCTTTGAAGCAATAAACAAACAGCAAATATAATACAAACCACATTTTGTTTAATAACTGAATATTCTGGCTTCATGAAATACATTTCAAATAATCGGAATTAAATTATTTAGATTAATGGCATATTTATCCCAGATCAAATGAAGGAGAAGTAGGAATCATTCAATTTTGAGGAAAAATATGGAAACATCAGCAAAAGAATTTTGAATAGTACTTTGTTGCTCCTCCTTTAACCTTTGAGACTGCCTCTATTCTGTCAAGAATAAACTACTAATAAAAGAAAAATCCGCTATTTGGTTCCAATTCTCTTGATTGGCAGATAACAGATCAGTTTTGTAAGATCGAGCCTTGCAATGGACCATTTGAAAAGAAATTTCAACCATAAATTTGTAGTAAGATTGGAATCCCAACTTTCTGCTGGTCATATCATTAAAGAAAAGCTTTTACACTCTTCACCCTGTGGTAAGATGCATATTCATCCTTAAAAAATCACTAAAACTGTTCTGTGTGAAAGGGTTAAGAAAAATGTCCAAGCTTTGACGGTAAATATAACAATTGCTATCTCCTTTACCAGACATACCAACGATGAAAATTGTTTTTTTCTGGGCTGTCAGCTTATATATTTCATCAAAACGACACCAGAAAAAGTTTCCAGTGTGATCGCTTTAGCCAGTGCAGATTCATGATTGATTTTTGTATATCACTTTCATCCAATCATCCACATTCCACTACTGTTTTTCTTTACCCAACTGTCACCATATTTTATCAGCTGATTCACTACAGTTCTGTCACAAACATTCTCATCCCTTTGTTTTCCATTGCTTTTGTGTGATTATTTCTGAACGTACTGCTGGGAGTTTTCGATCCCAACGTTTAACCTTTTTTCTTGGCCTCCCCGTATGTGCTGGATTTAAGTTTCGAAATAATCCCAAAATATATTCTATAGTTTTAATTGACAGCTCTCCTGCTAAAACCATGCTTCCTTAAAAATAACCAAGGCCAACAGCTTGCTAAAATTTGCAATCATCCTTTTTTAACTGCAGATTTCTTCAAGTATATTTAGACTTGTCATGATCGTTAAAAATGACCATGAATAATTTTAATGGAAATAGCTCCTGTAGAATATTTGATATCGCAATATTTTACAAGTATGGAAAGACAATTGAATCAAATTAAGACTACTTGCTATCCCCCCCCCCTTTATGCTACCACTACGACGGATGTTGGACACATCCTTGGAGTTGACTATTGAACTGATAACCATACGATGTACATGGTGGAGACACACGCTGTCATCGAACAGAGACATCACAAGACAACACAGTATGTAAAGGAAAAAGGACGAATGTCAGAGATGTGATAAAATCGATCCGAAATCTCCTATGGCAATGGTAAAGCCCTGGGACAAGAATGTCATTCAACCGCTAGACGTCAAAACCCACAACGTGGATCCCTAGAGATCATATGCAAAACTGGTGGGAAAAAGATAAAATGGTGTGACGAACTATTCAGAAAGTATCAGCTCCGTAGCGTACATGAGAGAAAGGTCTGATTGATGTTGCAAGAGATCTATGTCTAACAAAGAGTACTAGAAGGCTGCTTATGATGATTCTGACATAAAGACACGATAGTTGAGCATCGTATGAGGATTGGACTAATTGGTAAAGGCTTGCTAATTTTCTGACTAGTGATTTTTCGTCGGCATTCATCTTTATCTGTAAACAACAAACAAACAAGTCACCAAAACCGTCAAAATAGCTTGCTTCAGTTCTCTTGATTTTTTTCGTTGGATGACTGGTTATGTATGTGTCGCTTTGTTTCAGAAATGCAAATTACAAAGCATTGAATGATATTATAATTTCTTCAACTTGATCAGGAAAAATATCAAGCCATTGATTTACATCATAAGATCTAAGTTGCCATTAACTTAAATACTTTGATCGAATGTCAAGGTATTATGGAAAAAATTATTATGAGTCATATCTGCAATTTGTTTATTTGGTGCAAAGTAAAAACAGCTGTGTGAACAATCTCTAGCTGTTTCAATAATTTTAGCAAAATTCTATTTTCAAAAAAATTCTATTTTAGACGTACACTTGAAAATAAATTTGGCATTAAACCTGGAAATAGTAATCTTTTCTCACAGGTCTTTCGATCTCTGTTCACATCACTTTAACTTTTTGAAACTATCGCTGATCATTTATCACGACAGGTGAAAGCTTTTGAAAATACAGAATATTCTATTTTCAATTATAGTTTTGCATTGGATGCACACACGTGCCTTTGGGATTAGAAAGTATTATCTGCTCTCAGCACCATTATTCATTCCAACGTAAGGCTCTAATAAAAATAATTTTCTGAGTCATTTTTCGACTATATCAACCTCTTCTCTCTATTCATTTCAACTTGATTTTTTTTTATGGTGACGTTGGAGGATCGGTAAAGGTATCTCTGACTCGGTGAAACCATTGCCTAAACCTGAGTATGGAAGGATGAAAGACAATGCACAAATGTTTTACTGAAAACCTTTGCACAACAACGCTCCAATGCAACCATTTGCAGATATGTAATATTTTTTGAAAACCCATAGAAATGTATCAAAATACGAATATTTTGAACATTTGTGAAAAGGTCACATACTGAACTGGTGGTGGATCAGGGTGTGGTTGTTTAGCTGAGGGTGAAGTGTTAGCATGTGGCTTCGCCCTAATGTTCAAAATTGGCTCATTTTGACACTTTTACCCGGTTAATAGACGTATCTTTCGTCCTTTTAATAGGCGCAATACAAATCATATGATTCATCGTTTTCTTCAAGTGATAAGCAATACGAACAACGTATATGAACACTTAATAATTTTTAGTTTATTTCAACTCTAAGTGGTAATTTCTGGTAAAAACTTTAAATGTTCACACATGCGATCGACTGCTGTTGATAAAATAATTGGTCCACGTCAAAACAACATGCTAATAGCTAACGATTATGCAGCCTTTCAATCCTAGAATTGAAAATAATATTCCGTGCAGAAAAGTACATTCTTGAGCTGAAAAATATCATTGATCACTGCTACCCGCAACAAACCAGTTTAAACACTGCTGTTCTGTTTAGGTTATGTATGTATCTTTTTTCATTTATGCGCTTATATCTATGTACCCACAATTTGCGATGTAAGTTTATCCTGAAGTGTCCAGTGGCATCCATACGTGCTTTCTGGATATTCACAATTCTGTCTAGTGATCACTGTCCTAAAACATTCAGGAGATCTTGTTCATTAAATGATCAACCCTTTCTTTCCATTTTTGATTCATCATCCTCAACATAAAATGCTGCTTTAAGAAATTGGTCAGACGACAGTTTCTTTTGAGTGACTGACCGATTCAAAATTTGTGTTTTTTTTTTTTTAAATCATAAATTTACTTTCTAAATCTACAATGGTTGTATTTCCATCAAGGTGACCAAATTTTACCTAAACCGCTACTTAATTTACCATGTAAAAGAGGCATATATCAGTGGTGGTGATTCATAAATTTCCTTTGAATATTTGTTCTTGATAGACATTCATAATATAATCCTTGATCGTGCTTTGATATTCAGTTTATTTTTTAATTCATTTAAATTGATTTTTAAAAAGAGTTTTACAATTTTCCAGTTGCAGTCATCTTACTTTAAGATTTTTCATGTATATTATTCTACATCACGTTTTGCGCTGTTCTTACTTATGGAATTCAATTTGAGCCTTTTGTATGCATATTGTAATGTCAGTTTTCTGTACTCAATGGTTTTGCCGACTGATTGAAATCCGTAAAGTTTTTTTTCAAATATACCCAGAATATATTTAACAAAGATTTTTTTATACTTCCAATCATCTGATGACGTTTAATAATTTATGATGTTTACATCAGCTTATCATCAACAGAACTAGAGTGGTGTCCGTCATAAGATGCTGTTTTGATAATGCAAATATACTCTTGCATTTTTTTAAAGAATATCTGGTTATGTCATTATTCATCATCCATACTTCAATGCTCCGTGGGACACTCGTAGATTAGAACCGGTTTTTATCACGTACGAGCATAGAAAAATGGTCCGACGCCCGCTTGACCTTTGAGCTTAGTGGGTGGGTACGGACACTGCAGTAAACAAATTAATTTTTTGTTGAGCCAAACATCTCTGTAACTCACTTTGTTTGTCCACAGTTAAGTGACGTCATTAATTTAAAAAAAGATTAATTACCCTGTGTTAACTGACGTGCATCATTATTTGCTTAATCTATCCCTGTGATAGGAAAAATATTACCGATCTCAAATCCGGTGATCCTTTTTCTCTTTTTTTTCATCCAAGAAAAATCATTTCTTTTTCTCTTAAAACAGTCCTTGCGATGGATGTGAAAATACGTCACCAGCGTTCACAAACATGGGATTATAGATTGAAATTGTCTTTTTAAAATATGAGTCAAGTTTGCAACATTCAATACAATTTCACAAATGAATATTAATGATTCTATTTAGTTGTACATTTTAAAGAAATTTTATGCCATTATCAACGTTTAAAACAAAACTTTCCAGACACGTCCAGTATTTAGAAAAATCAATTATCTACAACTTAAAGTTTTTTCTTCTTGCGATCACTTTTATCCGTGGTTTCTATTTCAGAGGCACGTGAATACACCATGAAGATTTTGTTCTTGTTAAGCATATTTCAAGTAAAAAGTAAGTAACATTCTTCTTATCAAAATCTCGTCAATTAGTTATTTAATTGACAAAAACTTCGTCGAATCCTCAAACCGCTACTTCATTTTTAGAATATTTCTAATTACACAGTTCAAATTTTTCTGGGAGCAAAAGTCAATCATTGCGTTGAAGTTAGTTCTAATTTGGAGAAAAAAAAAATCAAAAACAGTTAAAATTCTACTTAAAGGATTCAAAGGTGGATTTTATTTTTACAACTAACTCGATACTTTTTTTTGCAATTAAAACTTAAGTAAACGCTCCAAATTTTCAATAAATTGTCTGAGATCATTGGTAAAATCTTCGATGTATTTTGTACCTACATAGTTGGAATGAACTACTTATAGATTTTACCGGTATATTATAGACGTATTTTGGAGTTGTGTATGCAAAATATTGGTTAATTCCCCTTCCTATCATGGCATAACAGTAACGTAATCGATTATGTCATAAAACAAACTGTTACGACTTCATGGTTCATAAAACAATAAAGAAGCTAAACTTGAGACTAAGGAAAAAACTTGAAAATTAAGTTATTTCAATTATTAAAAAAAAAATCCACAATCGAATAGTTTCAGGCTACTTAGTGCAGATCTATACATACAAAACCCTGGCATATTTGACGGGTATATTCCAGTTTAAACATAACGTGCTATGTTTTGCGTATCTCAAAACCAAATCGCACGGGCTTTTATAGAGATAAATGTGAGATATTGAAATATTTTCCTGTATATTTTCAAGCGTTTCCTCAATTTTCTTTTTTAAGACTTTCATTTTGACGTTTTGTTTTTGTTCCCCAACTACTTTACTTGCAGAATTCACTTCACTTCGGATTCGCATTATTTTCACAAATTTTCTGTACTTGATAGAACTTCTGGATAAAATTGATTGCATGAAGTTTTCTCTGCAAAAAGCATTTCCAGTATCATTTTCATTATTAAAAACCTCCCTAAGATTCAACCAGAATATAAAAAAAAAATTCTTGAACATTAATATCAATAGCGTAAGGTGCTTTGTATCCCATGTGTGCTGCTAGCTATGGATGCACAAAAATGCTAAAACATCTCAATGTCTTTTAAACGCCATTGGCAATAAAATCCTGTTTTACTGTTCGTCCGCTAATTACGGTAATTTTAAGATTTTCTACTACTAAGAGACTTTTTATTATTTTCTCATTTCTTTATATTTGTTTGCCGTTTGTGAAATCGAATGGATAAAAATGTACAACTTCGAAATTCAAAATTTTAACCACCTTCACTACATTGCACCAAAAAAGGCCTTTAATGCACATTGCTTTTTACAGACACTAAAATATTTTCACGCTTTTCTGCATCCGTAATTCAGAGCACACCTATGCATACCCCATACGTCACTGATCACTATATCATTGTACTGACATGATGATGATTTATACACGTTTTATCTTATCAATTTTACTTTAAAATGTAACATAAAATCCAGTATCCAAAATTAACTCATTTTTTGAAAAGAAATGCCATATTTATTTTGTGAAGTGTAAAGGAATTCTAGCACAATTTTAACAACACCAAAGAAAAGAAAAGTTCACCTTTTTCTCTTCTAACATTTGGATATAATCTACAACCGTATCTGAAAGAAAAATTTCTAAAAGGAATGACAGTTTTTCAGTAAATTAGTAAATATCAGCAATTCTGATAACCTTTATCAGGACATTTGTAGACTTATCACCCAGAAACGAAGCCCTAACCAAAAGGGTATATCTGACACAGCTAGCCAAGAATAGGATGGTTATTTCAATTACATAGAGCATTTCTCTTATCACACATTTTTGTAGGATTTGACCAAGATAAAGCTGTCAAATGCGAAGACTTCCTTCATCACATTTTCAATTAAATATTTGTTCTTCTCGTTAGAAAAGACAAGGGATATGTCAGAAATTTCATCAAGTAGTTGTTATTAAGCGGCAAAGTTACTCTTAAATGTCAAATACGGCGTGAATTGTTTGACACTCGACAACACATATGGCATTTTATTGCATGTCTGGAGTTTTCAAAGTTGCTATAAGTTTTCATTTTATAACTTTGAAAGTATCAGTTTCGACTTATGATATGGCCATCAAAATTTGCAATAAGTTGAATGGTAACACAATCTATACGTCTACGGATGCGAACAAAAGCTTTTGTATTTGCAAGACAATACGATCTAAATATATTTAGTATTGGATTTGAACAAACCCCTCAAGAGATTTCTCGTTTTTCAAAATTGTTTCAGTGTAGTAGGAATTTTTTATTGCAAGTGTATACTACTTCAATGCATGAAATATATATTTCTGTACTTTTTATGAATTCATTAACGACCTGTAGAAAATAATATCCTCAGGTTATCTTGAGATATCTTGTCTACAATCCCTCGATGAATTCCCATTGCAGAAACACTGATAACTCGTCATTCGATACTTGTTTCAAATTCGTATCATCAATTCGAGTGTCTTTTTTCTTCACTAATACAATCTGACAGTTCTTATCACAATAGGTATTGAAAAAATCAAAAGGGGTCATGTCATTAATGATATCGGTATACACACCAGTAATAATCACTGAATTCATTTTCATATTCTTCAGTCATCATATATCAGCATATATACGCTAACAATAAATCATATATATATCGGTGTAGGAACACTAAGAATTAATCATGTATATCAGTGTATACACACAAACAATATATATATATATATATCAGTGTATAAATACTAACAAAAATTCGAATGAATGAATAAAAGAGTTTATCAATGGTAACGGACTCTGACGAACAAAAAGACGAATAATTTACAATAAAAGTTCCCAAGGAATTGATGTGCCACAAAGTGGACGAATGTTTTGTTTTATCGTGCAAAACGTGAGGACACAAGATTTACCTTCAGCATATCAGGTTTGAACTACAAAAGTTATATGACGATGATTTTCGAAATTATCCCTACCCACTGGGAAAATTCTTGTGAAAATAATCTGTATAATCAGTTGAGGTATAATTTCTTTCAAAACAACGAAAATCAAGTTAGATAAGAGGCCTTTTCAGATATTTTCTAAACTTACCTTTGGCAAAAATCAGTCAGAGGGATTGTGCTGTACCATTTCCTAAATGAGAAAGTCCTGTCCCTTGAATCAATATCCGATTTTCAGGATTTTTGTAAAAGTTAAAATGAATTGACTTGGTCAGAAGAAGACCACATGAAAACACATTTTGTGTAAAGATTAAGAGTAAATGTAAAATAAGAATCTGAGAAAATTTGAAGTGGGAAGATCGTGTTGCACCATTGTTGACCCTCAGCCTCAATTTAAAATCAGCATCTGAAATCCAGGTATTCTGGTCTTTATCAAAGGTTCAACACCGACCACTGATCAAGTTTGCAATTACCCCAATCAGGAAGCAAGTCACAAGACAAAACCTGTTCAACTTTAAAAATCAATTAGGTTTATGTGAGAATTGTGATTATCTGTGTAATTTTCTCATTCAAAAAGAAATACAAGAGTTCTCTGAATGTTTTTCATGAAAACAAAAGCCAATAATGAGCAAAAACTTCCCAGACAGTAAATTCAACTCCTGATCAGAAATCTGTTCAACTGTGTAATTGTAATAATACCACTGGACTATTGGGTATAAAATCAATGTTGAAAAGCAATCAAATCATAATGAAAATCATAACATGTTTTTTGCATCCCAATAAAATAACAGTACCTTGATCATCAGTCATAATTGTGCAATGAGAATTTTAAATTGTCCAACAAAATATCAAATTCAAAAGTTTTATTGATTGAGCGCTATTGTATGCTGTCTTGAATTTATGAATACTGACTCAAAATCCAATAATTCAATGTTTATTACTAAACGTGTAAATAACATTAATAATCCGATATTAAGAATAAATATTCCTTTATATAAAAAGCTTTTTTAATCGGAATAAAATTATTTTTCATTACTGGCCAACGTTCGAAGAGCCATTTTGAAAGCAAAACTAATTTAGTAGAATCAGTTTATTTCCAACAAAGCTAAAATAAATTGCCTTGACAAAATAAAAATACTAAGTGCAAAGAATAAATCTACAGTAAGAATTAACGACTTTGATACGATTTTTATATTGCGAGAAAAAAGATCATTTGTTAATTCTGTAGACAGTAACTGTCGGAGAAATCACTGGCGGATGACTTCAAATAATCAAAAAAATCATTTCGTTAGTTAAAAAAATAATCAAATCGATGATAGATTTTTAACTTTGACTGACATCTCTCTGGTCTAAATGTAATAAAAAGAAAATATCAAGATATTTTTATTCAGTTTTAATTGCTTCTAATGAGTTAAAGATATCAATATTATTTCGAAGAAAGCCAAAATGACGTCAAATAATCAGACATAAAAAAGACTGTAAATGCTTTGTATTTACAAGCCAGAAAATGATTCAATTTAGTCCACCACTGTATTCATGTAAGAAATATGTATTTTTCTTATGTGGTTTGATCTGTTTCGACTGAATATAATTTTTATCTCAAACCTGAAATTGTTCATTTCTAAGAAAAATAACTTTTTTCTCTGAATGGAAGTGAATATGCCCGGGAGAGGAATTCAGAAAGTAGTCAAAGTTGTAAGAATTTTCAAGATAAATAAATGTCTGTGGCCTCGAAAAATATTTACATTGAGAAAGGATTAATATATATATATCTATATGAGGGGGTAGGTGTTTGTACAGTGGATATGACGTGAACCAACTGAATGTTGATGAAAGTGATGATTGAAAGGTGAAGAAAAGAACTTGAGAAAAAGCAGGTGTTACATCTCAATTCTTTTTTATTATCACGTGGGCAAATTTTGATGCATCCCAACGGGTACCTACCATCTTTTTTTCAGAAAAAAAAACTTGCTGCAGTTCGGGGAAAATTTTTCTAACAAAAAACAGTCTTCAGGAAATAGTAAAAGCGTCCACTTGCATCCCACCTTACCCTATGTACATCAAGACTTATCCATTGAATACTAGACACCAGCTTACCATTTTAAATGAAAAAAACTCTTTTCTCCTTCTGACCTTTCTCACAGACCATTTTTCCAGACCAAACTTTACTCTACACGGGGAGAAAAACCTCCCACCCCAACCCTACTCTTTCCTTCAACTTTAAATCTAAAAACAGCAAAATTGTCATTGGAACTTTGAAATTTTCTCTCTGAAATAGCTTACTGGCACTCATCAAAATGCATCGGGACATACTTACGTGATAATGAAGTATTTTCTAGATGTAATGCCTGCTTTCTCTCCCACCTTCCAATTGTCACTTTCATCAACATATATATATATATATATATATATATATATATATATATATATATATATATATATATATATATATATATATAAACCAAACAAATTTATTGTAAATTTATTTATTTTAATTTATATAAAGTTTGAAGTAAAATAAAGTACAAATTTGATATGGGAATATGCCTTATATTTTTCATCTATCTATATAACTCTTTTTTTATTAGCACTGAGTACCTTTTTTTTAAAGAGAGCAATAAATCTCCCCTCAAAAATTTTTTTCTACATATATATATATATATATATATATATATATATATATATATATATATATATATATATATATTGGCGAAATTGGCTGAATTAAAGACTCGTCGGAGAAATGAGACGATCTAGAACACGGCGATGATGGGATCTGAAAGGATATTGAAGGTGTTGGAGATTTGAGGAGACTCGCTCCCAATCAGTCTGTAGCATCGAACAACGGGCATCTGTTATGAGCATTGGAATACACGATAGATAGGTGTAATAACGTTAATAGTGATATTGATAAAGCCGATGCTGATGGTAAATGGAATCAAAAGTCTTTGAAAAATGATGACAATGATTGTCAGGAACTACGATTCACAGAGGGGAAACAAAGGCATGTTCGAAATCAGTGGATCTTAATTTACCTATGGCACATATGTTTAGGTCAAATTTTGCAAAAGGGCGTTGATTGGCTTGCATGGAGTGTGTACTGATCCGTCTGGTTGGAGTGCAGGCAAGTGCACACCAAACCAACGTTTTTTTATTTCATGTAATTTCCTTCAAATATCATTTACTTCCAAGTGTTAGATATGGACTTTTCTTTTCTTGGGCAACATTGGGTATCACTGCTAGTCAGTTGCAAAGACGATAATTTTAATTGACTATCGATTAACAAATGATAAAAGTAACAATAAGTTAATGTTGAATATTTGATATGAAGACATATTTTGTTCATGATTCTTCGAATCAAAACCTAATCAATTAAATTTCGGATTGATTTCCCAACATGAAGAAAAAATGGAAATGAAAACAAAAAACAAAAAGTTAGTACGCGCAAGGGAGTTTTTTTTTTCCTGACACGCTTTGTTAAGATCGTCTTCACAAAAATATCAAAAAAAGATTTGAAAATATTTTCCTGAAAACACTATAAATATCATCTTTGATGCAGTGCACAAAAGTTGACAATACTCATTGTTTGTGTCCGGGCATAAGCTGCGATTTTGAATTCCGAATTCTAAGGCATAGAAGTATCGTATTTTATAGAATATAAGACACAATGCCATAAAAGATGCATCTCATTTTTAGCTGGCATATTCTCGGACAAATAAAAAAAGAAGCCTCTTCTCCCCCCTGATCTTAATAGCCCTCCACATTATAGGGTTATTCTGAGGCTCTTATATTTTAAAATAACCATAAACCTTCACAGTGGCTGGCTGTTCGCATTATTTGCATAGAGCAGGGAAGTTGGTAAACAACTGACAGGTTTGCCCTTCGAGATAGTAAGGCGCATCATATATGCCGTAAAGTAAGTCTTTATTGCCGTGAAATTCTGGTGCAAACGAATGTCATCCATCGAATGTGCAGCTCGGATAAGGAATAAAAAGTAGCGTTCGACGAGATTTGAACTAACATACCCTCTCTAGGACAGCACTTCACTGATTAGGCCACAAGGCTTAACTGGGAGACGTGATTTATATTTTACCATTCAGATAATTCTTCATTAATCGATTTAAGTGGTGTAAACGAAGTCTTTCTTCCAAATGGGCTTCCAGCAGTCCAAAGTATACTTAGTAAATATCTATTAGTGAACACACACACACATACATACATACATATATATATGTATATATATATATATATATATATATATATATATATATATATATATATATATATATATATATATATCCTTATTCTAGCTTTGAATATGACGCGAGTTTCATAATGAACATCTCAATTTCTTCTAAATTAGAATCATGTCTGAGACCTATTGTGTTCCCTTTTTCTCATGTGATATTCATCCATTATAATAGGTTTTTCAAAGAATTATATTGCATTTGAAGTATGCAAATTTGTAACCAACAAATTTATGTGACATGGATGTTACAATATAACAAAAAAACGAGATTTCTTTTGACAACACTCTCATTCCAGGCTCTGATGCCTTCCCCAACTTGTCATCGCGTTAGGTCCTACATTACCCGACCATTTGTCACTTTTCCCCACGGAAGTCGGTATATTAATACTAACGACCACCCCAGCTCCGAATAGCAGAACATTGATCAACCTTGCCCTCATGGGAAGCAAAAGATATCAACATATGTTTTCCAAGGCTTCCAGTCGAATATACTTTAGGATAAGTTTAACTGCAAGGAACTCAAAGATTTTCATATGTGTCACGTCCACTATTACATGATGTATAAATTTTGCAATGTAATGCAACAGAAATGATTGTAAATATCTGTACTGTATGCCCCTGAGAAATAACCGGGTAAATGCTAGCGATGGTTTAGTAAGTTAAATAAGCGTGATCATCATCAGTCAGATATGTTTCTTTTTGGTCGGTCAACCTTTTTGGATATCAATTTATCGAACAAAATCTTTTGAAACATATCCGCAAGAAAACACCAGGGATTTAGAAAAAAACAATACGATCTATCATGTCAATGAATATCACAAAAACAAACAAAAAAATCCAAGCAAGGGACTCAATGAACTATCCGTGTTCTCCATGATCTCTGTTCAGAGAATCAAGCACAGAGCTCAACCATTCCAACTGTCTGCTAACAGGAAATGACAGTGAATCTCTTCCTTTTCTCCATCAGATTGCAACAGGAGATGAGTAACGGGTATTGTGTGTTAACAACAAACACAGCATTCAGTGGTCATCAAACTATATCAAAACCGACCATTAAATTGATACAGGACTCCAGCCTTGAAGAGTTTTGCTATGTATCTGATGGATCATGACAAGTATTATCCATTATGAGTTTGATCCTGGAGGAAATTTCACCTCAAGCATTTATCAATAACTTGAGCATGTTGATAGTGCACTACACGAGGAATGTATGGCTGTGAACAGGAGAAGTATTTCATCCGGCATAAGAATGTCAATAAGCAGATCAAGCCGGGGAGAAAATAAAATCATGAGAATTTTTTTTTTCTAATTTTCATTTTTTAAGACCTAATCTTAGTTCAAGAGAATTAAAGCAATAAGGTGTCCTAACATCCTTTCCATCAGAATCTTATCAGTATGAAATAGAAAAAAAAAGCTCAACATTGAACTTGGACCAGATAATCTCAAGCTACCTTCAATTAGAAAACAAACTATCCTTGAGCAGTTATGGTACTTTTGCTCAGAGCATGCTCTGAGTTGATCCTAGAACTAAAGTAATTTTGTAATGTTAGAGTTATATGTTTTTTTCATATTGGATTTGAGATTTCAAAGCCGGGTCTTATCAGAAAGTTACATTTCGTATCAGACAATTTGAGTAAACCGACTTTGTTACCAAAATAGTATTGTGGGATATGAAAATCATTTGAAGAGAAATTTCAGTAAGGAATGCTCAAATACAACGATCAAAGAAGACCTTACTGACAAATTTCAAATTCAAATTCTTGTGGTCTATGGTCCAACCTTTGCAGAGAATTTACGTTCGAACTAAAGATAGCAAGCGAAGTGTTAGCAGCTACAAACAAGTGTAATCACTAATGACTGTGAACAAGCATCGATTATTACATTTAATCTGGTAACTTTTACATCCATTTTTATATGCTACTTAAAATGCGATATTACTATGAACAGCATAATACACCGACTTATTTTTGTTATTTTCATTCCAGCTTTTGACCCGTACAAGGATTGCATGTTGCTCTTCGTGAACACTCTTTGAAATATCACCTGTGGACAGAAACCAATGATTTTACTCTCTGAACAAAGTATGACTACCGCTACTCAACGGGAAACAAGGTATTGAAATATATCCCTGACAAAGAAAGAAAAGGGAAAGAAAGAGATCAGTCGAATTCAACTTTATAATGCTACTACCACTGGGAGAACCTAAGAATACAACAACAAGAATGAGTTCAATCGTCTGAAAAAAAACCCTCTGAAAATGTCAATGTGATTAAATAATGAAGACATTTAACTGAAGTAAACCAAATAATTGTCAATTCAGCCAAAATAAAAAACCTTCCTTATTGGGTGTTAGTCATGCAGCCGATCGATAAAGATATTTGGTTTCGTCGTCTACGAGTTACGCCGACAGTAATTGAAACCCACTTTGTACATTTTCCCAACTCTTGCTTCTCGCGTTTTCCCACTTAATTACAACCCTCCGATTGGATAGAATATTCCCTTCTCAACTCAATATCAGTGATTACAATGATCCAACAAAAATATAGTATATACAGAAATATTCAATATAAGCCTAGCTATAGCAGTGTCAAACCCCACAATTGAGGCTACTCATGACTAATCACTTTTCTATTATTTCAATTTTGGGAAAGCTATCAGAGAAAAAATCGCTGCCTGTAAATTAGGTGAGGATTGTTCTTGCTTATGTTGTTTCCATGTGAAAAACAGAGTCGACTCCAGAATTCAACTTGTGTTTAACCAAAACCCTCTTAACATAGAGTATTTTACAATGTTATATCACCAAATACTGAGAATAACACACTTCTAAAGAACCAATCTGAAATTATTTCATTTATTACTTTATTTACTATTTATCTTGTCCACACATGAATAAAAAAAGATGAATCAAATAACGTTAACCACTTTTGTCCTACGCAGCAACAGTATGAGAATTATTCATAAGGCGACCAGTTTGTTTCATTAGTTTGTGGAAGTCCTTCCAGTATTACATTCTCTCATGTATCTAAACATCAGCACAAGTCTGTAGATATCAGCTGGTTCTTCTCGCATCCGTGTGATTCCCTGTTACATCCAGTGTTGCAGTCACATCTTGTTAGATCTAAAAGGGCTTTTGAAGCTGGAAGGTTAGTAGAAATCAGGCTCGAGTCAATCATCCATAAACTCATTACCATCTGTAGTTTGTAGGTAGTTGAATCTGTAGACGGGGATTATTTGATTATTACCGAACTACAATCATTAAGTAATCTTGGCATGTGTGTGGCAGGAAAGTTCCAAGTGTTGAAGGCATTTGTTGACCATGTTTGTCTTTCGGGGCAAATAATGCTCACTTAGGTTTCCAGACGCTAATTTTACTAAAATCTCCAGTAACTGAGGATTTCGCTCCATTTGACCAACAAACCAGATTATGAATGAGTAACCGTTTCAAAAGATACACTAAGAATATCATTAGGTGTGATAAATGCTTTAAAGAGGCTCAATACATTTTGGCCAGCAGATGATCAAGTATCCCCCTCTGAAAGCGTGATATGTACACGCCTTGTAAGAGTAACCTTCGCTAAATAAGTAGCATGCGTTTTTTGTGTCCTGTTTTAGTGAATGTACACACACACATACACACACACACACACATATATGTGTGTGTGTATATATATGTATATATATATATATATATATATATATATATATATTTGTGTGTGTGTGTGTGTGTGTGTGTGTGTGTATAAGTATGTGACATGTACAGCTGATCTCTGATAACAATTTGCTCATTATCAAAATCCTAAAGTTGTTGTTATTATCATAATCTCGTCAGGCATGGATTTTAAAACTATCGAATTTAAGACATGAGTAAGAGAAAGTAAGACAGAGAGAGAGACAGAGAGAGAAAGACAGAGACAGAGACAGAGAGAGTGCTGCTCTGACGTCATTTTGTGTCAACTCGCGTTCTTTTATTACAGGAACTACTAATGAAGCAGTTGACACGGAATATGTCGTTTTCGAATGATATCGTATTGAGAAACAAATTATATTTTTGTTGACCTTAGAGAGGAAGTTTGACCCATTTGCAGCCAAGCTTGCTCGATTAACTCTGCATACAATGTTGGGGAGGTATATTTATTGGGTCTTTCTGCCTTTTTATCCGTCTGTGCACACGGTGTCTCTAAAATTACGAGATGCATTAGGATGAGATTCCACAGAAGTGCGAGCAATGTGATAAGAAAGAAGTGGGTGAATTTCGGAGCGGGTTCAGATATCTTCCATTTATTAAGGGATATTCTACGCATTTTTCATAAATTTTTGTATACTCAAATGACTGTCTGCACAATATCTCCAAAGGTTCTCTATGATTTTCAATTAAAAAAAAAGTATGCAGGGGTTGACAACAGCCTACAGAGGAAATGATTAAATTTGGGGATGATTCATGCTGAATTCCTCCTCCTCCAACGTTGTTATATGTCCAAATAACATATTGTTTCCAGCTTTTCATATCTGTCTACACGATAGTCCAAATGTTCTTGATGAATTTCGTTGACTTTTATGGAAAGGTGGACATTAGGTTACAGGAGAACTGATTGAATTATGGGATTGTCCGTGCAAAATTATCCCCCGTTCCCCACCCTGACAAAGCATTGACAGAGGTATGCACATTTTGAGTGCTTTCTACTTCATCTTGAGAGGGCTGCATATAATATCCCAAAGTCTTGGGCGCGTACTGTGACACGATGATTAGCAAACTGGCTTTGAAATCTAATTATCTACGTTAATGAGATCAATCTTCACAGGTGTGCCACTAATGTTAATATGTTATTAATATTGATGTTGATATTGTTCCTGTTGTCGTTGCTGTCGCTGCCATTGTTATTATACTTCAATTCTTCTCCCCATCCTTGAAGTGATTCAATCAAGGAAGAGAGATCTACAGAGTACTGAACAAAAGGATGATGCCATCTGTTACGTCAGACTTTCTATCTTGACCTTCGCAATGTCCATGATTACTTGAGATCGGGATTAGACATATGATGACCATCCTTCATCTTGTATAGGTTCATTCCTAGAATCAGTTCCAACAAGATTCTTCACAACAATGATCAAAATAAAATCCGATTACTTGAATATAATAACAATGTGGTTGATGATGGATTTTAATCGATTTTAAGGCTTACATCAAGTGACTGCAGCTGTAAACATTAAAATAAAAGTATCCGAGGTTCGAAACTATCATGGAATCCAAAAAATGAAAGACTGTACAAATCAAAAAATAAGAAATTTTCGAATTCATTGGCAAAGTTTTGTAGATCAACCTTTAGCTATGTTTGTTGAATTCAAACTCTTGAAATCAGTTGAATAAATTCATTTTAATCGTTTACTTGGTGGGTAAGATAGTAATACACATCCCACGAGTGTCAGATGTGGGTATTTGAGTCGGGGAGGAGCAAAAATCACGAACGATGATATTAAGGTGAGTAGGCCCTTACACTTAACACCCCAGCTCGCTTCCATGTAAACTAGTGCTTCAACATTAGGGAATAAAACACAATTCATAGTCCAATAACTGCAGATCAAATGAGCCTGTCGAGAATTTGGAACATCACTGTGGAGTATTAGTTAGAAAGCTTGTCTTACAATAAATGATTTCTGTGAAACAAGCTCATTCCTCATACTGTGGTTCACAATTGTAGCTTTGTGGTAAATTAAGCTAATTGTAGCGTGGTCACCTCTCCTTCCAAGGGCAAGAAGTAGGACTCAGATGACAGCTCACAGGAATTTGATTTGAGGATTGGGGACGTGTGTCATGTTTTGATTGGTTACTATGTTCTTCAAACACCAAAACTCAACCAATCAAGGGATGACACGATGACTGATATTCTTGATCTTTAGTCGTATGAGTTTTAGGATGAGCACAAAATATAGAGATCCTCTTTTTCCCAGACACACACAAGGGGTGCAACCAATTCTGACATGGATTTCACAAAATTAATGTTTTTGCTTTTCACACAAATAAACAAGTGTAATAAAGTACACAAGAAAATTATCAATTATAACCTCAGCTAACAGTTATATCATGAGTCAGGAATTTAATTTTCTGAATTGCTTGAAGGATTGAGCGAGACATTGTACCCTGCTAACCATTAGAGAGCTTTGCTTGAAACGGAATTCTGAAAATGATGATCACGTCAGCAGTTCTTTTGTACGGTTTCAACGTGTCAGGTATTGCTCGGAAAGAAAATCGCCGAGTTAAAAAAATTTTCAAGTGGTATTAATTTCCTGTCAGCTGGAGGACTGTGCACAAAACAAACACAATCAAATTTTCTATAGAGATTAATCGCAGGAAGAGAAAAACAGATGACTGAAGAAAGAAGGGGGGGGGGATAATATTGTGTGAATCGCAGGAATGAACTTAAAATCAAAGAGATATGTATATATTTTGCTATATAAAAGTTTGGAGAACCCTGGTGGCAAAAAAGCGTCCCAAAACGATGAAAAGAAATCGAGGATAAAATGTTCATTGGAAGAGGGAAAATGAATAGATAGTTCATTCTTTCCAAGTATTTATCAATATATATATATGATATGTATATAAGAAGACAATATTGTTTGATTTCGTTCCGCGAAAATGTAAAAATCGAATGTTGCAGACCTTGCGGTATCAAAGAATGTAACAATCTGAATTATAAAAAAACTCTGACAGTAATAGACGGGCTTTTGTCTCCGACGATAAATGTCTGAATTCATCGGTCGATTTAAGGATTTATAATCGTTTAACAATTCAATACAGACAACAAAGGAGACTATTTATATGGAAGATGTCTTGGGAATCCAGGATTCCAAGCAATGGGTTCTAATGAGAAAAAATCACAAATAAATACATGATAAAAAAAAACAAATTTTAGATATCAAAATTAAGTACCGTTGTAAAAGCCAAACCTGGTATACTCCCAATACTGATCATCTGAGGTTTTCGGAGTCCAAAGACTGGAGGTATTTGAATAGGGTTAATTGATTCAAGATATCAGTCAAGGGGTGTTGATTGGGGTTAGTATGTAGATGTTTACATTCGAGGCGATTTACAGTGATAGTTACACAGTAACTTTTACCCCCCTCTAAAAGTATCTGTTGTAGCATTGGAATACGTAACCCTTGAGAAATACATTTATTGATTCAAACTTCTAACCATATTTCGTATTTGAGTGGATATTCTTTCTTGAAAGTATTGTACCCAAATTCATAAAATCACTTATTCATAAATATATGGGCTGGCACAAATATTGGCATGGATTAGTAGACGTAAAATTAGCACATACCTTCAATGTGAAACTTCTTCTAGCCTCATTCCCTTCTCCACCAAAGAAAACCACTCCCAAGTTGAAGGCTATGAGAGAAAAGAATAATTTTTAACCAGGGTGAAAATTCAGCAGAAAACAGAAATTAAATTCTAATGTTTTAGTGACAAATATAACGTCGTAAAATGAGATTTGGTTGTATTTTTTGTAATTTACGATAGCAATTACGGTCCAATTTTATATATTTTTTTGAAATTTGAAATGAATATCTTGGATTTCAGTCGGATTTTTTTAAAATTGCTAATCATCATCATGAAAGTATTCCATACCAGGCAGGTAAGCAGGAGCTTATATTGTAATATGGTTATATGTTGATATTATGGAACCAACTTTCCGGAATTCTCCCAGTCCTAGAAGATCTGTAATATCGGCATTTTTCATTTCTCTACTATGGACCTAGTGCTGGAATCTGCACTACTACGTAAAATACGTTTACACTTAATGTTCATATTATAATCTATGGAGTTATTGGTTTGGAGTGAATTGGAAAGCCATATATAGTCACAAATTGAATTTACGCGGAGGTAGCCGATGGACGCTCTTTGCGTAGGCATATGTGATCTATCAGTTTGCACTTACGTTCAAGTCGTCTCTTTTTTTTGCTCAAGAATTGACAAGAGTAAAGTAAAAAAGGAAAGATTATTATATACATTTACTGCACAACCATTGAATAAAAAATTATAAGAATAAGACCGAAGACATCTAACTTATATCAGATGGAAAACTAAATATTTGTTTTTGTTTTCAAGGTTTATTCATGTTTACTATTATCAAGCTTCTTCAGTTATATAATTGTGTTTGCACCCGAACCTTATAGAAATATACAGCCTACATATTGGTACGGAAGCCATATTTTTCCTATAGCAGCCATTTGCAAATCTCAAGAAGAAATGCCATAATTTTTTGAACATGCACGAGCGTAATCAACATCTTTTAACAGCGACAATATATAGCATGCAACAACTGAGACTGAACTAACTATTCCACCATTAATAGTTGATATCAGTTGAGAATTGTTTTGAAATATCTGTCAGTTTGCAACCTGTTTCTCCTGTCTTTCAAAAGCTAGGATTGATGCTACTAATGGCTTTCACGCTCTATGATTAAGCTCACCGGACGTTTAGCTGACATGTACATTCTCCATAGATATAGATATCTGCTTCACACACACTCACACACACGCACACACACACACACACACACACACACACACACACACACACACACACACACACACACACACACACATATAGATATATATATATATATATATATATATATATATATATATATATATATATATATATATAACTCCTCTATTTAGGGTTAAACACTCTTTAAGTGAGGTAACTCTTCCATTGTAAGCTTATACAGTGCTCGTTCATAGGAATAGAGCACTCTGGTGGATGAGGAATTTCGGCGTAAATAAATATATCGCTTAAATTCAACCTTACTGACCGTCCATTTCCTTAGTCCAGAGGTAGGATATCGGCCTCCAGGTCTGAAGTGAAGGCTCCAGCCCTGCCTCACGGTACTGGATGGTAATGGAAAGTCTATAGCAACACTGAAGAGATGTAATATATCGAAACAGCTGTCTGTGGATATATATATATATATATATATATATATATATATATATATATATATATATATATATATATATATATATGGTGTCTGTGTCTCTCTCCTAATTGCTTCTATATCATTTCATTGAATCGTTGTATTGGCATGGAAAATTGAACAATAATTTCAAATGCTGTCGTGGCTGTCTGATTATGGAAACAGAAATAGCCTTCACTTTAAACGCTTATTGGTAGATAAAAGGAAGATTATTTTTGGTGATGGAGATATTTGGTTGATATTCTCCGGTGAAGTGGAAAGCAATACGGCCATATTTTTCTGAAATTGGTTTCATACTGGATCATTCGGTCTCTTATTGATCTTTTGTGTGAGGGAAGAACTTTTAATTAGAAGAGTAATTAGGATTATCGATGTAATGCCGTTATTCCTTCGTAAATGCATTCCAACTTCGTGGCTATCCACGTATATCGGAGTTCAAGTATAAATAGGAACTAATTTGTATTCACAATGTCCTTCCAAAAACTTGTAGCCATAACAATATACGTTTTTTCGAATTTTAGTCTCGACAAGATCAGTTAAGAAGCAAAGCAATGTTGCTCTGTAACTCTTGGTATCATTGTTAGATATTGCCGTATAATGTCAATTTGTGCTGATTAATTTTTAGTGCATTTGTTTCCGGCTGTAAGGGATTTACATTTTCAAAATTGTTTCGATTTTGGAACTACTTTTAAAGTCAAGCGTGCAATATTCCCACGAAGATGATATGTTTATTTTGTAGGAGCGCTGGAAGAAGTCGATTCATGTTCTTCCTAAGAGCAGTAGTTCGAAAGGATCACATACAGCTTTAGTTGAAATTCGGATTTAGTTTGCCGAATCAGTTTATTAAGATGTAACCTACATCCGGATGGATAAATAGTTTGCCTGTTAGAATCAAACTAAAGATGTAGAAAATATGAGGTATCACACACTTTTTCGAGGAATTTGAAAAATAAATTGATCAAAATCTTCATGTCAACATACCCAGAGCTTCTTGTGCCTCGCCAGTCAAGGAGCACATATCTAGAAATCGGTACACCCGGAAATAAAGAACGTTTTTGATCACCATTTCCTTTTATTGAGGAAGCCAATGCTCGCTGTGAGTTGCCTGAACTTTTCGGTACAAACCTCCATTCATAAAGCAAGGTATTTCTCACAATTTTTTTATTCCATAATCTATCATTCAGACAGTTGTAGAATCGATGGTAGTGGCCGGAAATTGGTAAATATAGCAACGGCCATTGCTTGCGAAATATAGTTCGTCCTCGCTGACTGTCGATGCGATTGGCAGCTGAAGCCAAAGGTTTTCCTCTGCCCAGAACTAAAAAACCCCGGCTGAAGACATCTTCATCTCAAAGATCGATACCGTACCATGCATGCTTTCCCGCCATTTCCTCTTTTCATCGATGGACTCTTGGGTTCGTTTTGGAATTTTATATTCTGACCGAAATAGACAGACATTTCGAAATAAAACTTGCAGGCTCGTTTGTTGAACCTATATTTGCCTGATGACAAAAAAAAAAAAAATTTGTTTTTCTCATTGTTGTTCGTGGGATCAACAATATTTGATTGAGATTATACCTAGATTGATTATGTTATAACTAAGAAGTATCACAGTAGTAATTATCAAACAAATACGTCAAAATGTCTGACCAAATTATTGGGATGAATTATTATTATTATTATTATTATTATTATTATTATTATTATTATTATTATTATTATTATTATTATTATTATTATTATTATTATTATTATTATTATTATTATTATTATTATTATTATTACTATTATTATTATTTCAGTTTATGAAAGTCGCCAGTCGGGTCACAACCCAAAACCTGAATCTTACAACCTTGGTATTTGAGTTATGTCAGTTCAAGCTATTGATATGGAGGGGGCACGATTTTTTACATACGCATCCGATTCAACAACAACAACAACAACAACAATATAAATAATTACCATTATCATCATGCTTTTAGCATCCAATGTTGAACATAGACTTACCCCAGGATTCACCAGACCTCTCTATCATGGCTGTCACGGAACCAATACTCTCTGAACTTGTGTACGTCACGCCAGTTTATATCATGCTGGTCACTGTTTTGCAAAGGATCTCTTGGGATCTGCGTTGTGAATCATGTTGTCCATCGGTTGTTTGACATTCTTGCAACACGATCAACCCATTGCAATTTCAGTTTTCTAAAAGACTCTAAGACAGCCCGAATCCTGTTTTTCTAAAAAAAAACCCAAAAAACTGTACTATTTCATAGCAACTTATGGAGCTGAAACGTGGAGCCTGAGCAAAAGACTAACCCTCAAACTTACAAATATGCAATGTGCACATGAGGGAATCAACAATCTAAAACCCCGGTTCATGTACCTTTAGGGCCATCACGAGGGGGACACAGACGTTACCAAGCTACTGTTGGCCAAAAACCCAAGCTCATGCTCCACTGATGACAACCAAAAATGGTACAGAACAAGAAGATAAAATGGTCAAAAGTGGAGAAAAGATTAGTAATGTATTGCCACCTCAAAAGCAAATCCTCTGTGTGTTGTTATAGGGAAAATGTGGAGGGAAAAAACCACCGGGGAGGTATCAAAGGGGCGTTTGGCTGATCAAATAAAACACACTCTGAAAAGCATATGGCTCTCAGAGACTGAACTACAAGAGATATGCGATGACATAGAAAGAGAAATTGGTGGCTTATCCAAAGAAGGACCTCTCAACATAACCAACATAGTAAATGACACAATTGAAAGAAACCGAAGCAAAAACAAAATTCATGAAAGAAGGCTCTCACCAGAGAGAGACACTAACACCGAAACAGGAAGTAGCAACGGTGATATACTGGAAACTGAATAAACGAATTGGATTTAACCATGCAGAGAAGTGATTCCAGCACAAACCGGAGACAGCCCTGGATAATGAAAACCACAAATTACTCTCGGACTTCGACACCAAAACTGACCATCCACATCCAAACTAAAAGAGAGGACCTAGGAATCGTCGACAACAAGAAGAAAACTTGCCAAATAATAAACTTGGCAGTGCCTGCAGACTACAGATCAAATATGAAAGAGAGTGAAAAACTTGAAATATACCAAGACCTGGAAAGAAAACTGAAGAAGGTGTGGAACATGAAAGTGAGGATAGTACCAGTAATAATAGGTGCACTCGGAACCGTACTAAAGACTCTGAAAACGATATTGGAGGAATTGGGGGTAAAAGGAAGGATGGCGACTGTGCAGGCCATAGCACTGCTTGGGACTACACGAATACTGAAGAGATCTAAGACACCAGCCGTTAGCAATGGCTTTATAGAGGGGAAAACACACACGCACAAATGGTGGGGGTGGAGGTACGAACCACAGCACTGCTGTGATAGGTGAAGGAGAGATGAGGGGAGGGATGAAAACCTGAGGAAACTTACCGTCACTCAGCCTTTCAACGACAACTGAGCAACCAGGAGTGAAACTGTTAACCACAGCACTGATGTGGAATTTGAGAGTATGGAGAGGAGGGCTAAAGACCTGAGGACACTTGCTGTCATTCAGCCTCCAGCTGTGACCACCAGGCAACCGGCGTGTTTAATAATAATAATAATAATAATAATAATAATAATAATAATAATAATAATAATAATAATTATTATTATTATTATTATTATTATTATTATTATTATTATTATAATAATAATAATAATAATCCTGATTAATTTGATCTGATGCCCTTATTTTTTTTAGTTACAACGTTTCAACTGTTGCACCCACTTACCTTATTCAGGTACAGGTCATACTTGGTAAGGTTTTCAAAACTCCTAATTGGTCTTTTGACACGATCTATATTGTTGAACTGTTCCCATTCTATTGTCCCTGCTCGGGTATGTGTGTCTTATTATTAGATTACCCTATGTTAAAGGGTTCTTCCAATACCGTTTATGCCTGTTTTGCCAAATCAGAGCTTATGGATTGATCTCACGACCGCCAGGAAAGCTGCACTTGCTAAACAAACACTTATATCCACTAGGCCCTTGGCCTGTGGGAAATTGAATCGTACAATTTTGAATCCTTCAACCAAAAGTCTGTTCTTTCCGGCAGAAAAGCCCTCATATGGAACTCGAATCTATGCTATGTCAACTGCAATGGTCACCAGAATCTAATCTCAAACTATTATTTGGACCTTCTTCCATAGGAGTTGATAACACTTCTTCTTCTCCTACAAGTGATCAGTTATTGCTGACTTCTCAATACGACAACGGCTTTTGATGTTCTTTGTCATACCTTTAATTACAGTCCGAGAGCCATACGTACATTGAATATTATACACAGTTCTTGGTCATGTTCTCAATTGATAGAATCTTGGTTAAACCTGTTTTGAATACCGATATGATGACGTGTTGACCGCATATCTTCATAAACACTTACATTAGAATAAAATTATAGGTGGTATCCCCTAGTATGGCCACCCTCAATAGTAATCGAAGTGCCACACCTTTGAGTATTGTTGGCAAGCCAATCTAATGGACCAATACTATTATAGTGAGTTCGATACTCACTATATGCACCATTCGTGTGACTTTCTCCCAGACTAAACTAGAATCGTGACTGCGACAACTGCATATGTACCATCTTTGGTAGACTTTGGTTTGTGGTCCAAGAAAAAAATTATTTGGATCCAGATTTTCTGGGCAAACAGGCCCGTTCTATTTGGAAGATTGGCTGAACACAATTATCTACTTTCATCCCCCGCCGTCTGGCCTTCTGTTTAATCAAGCAAAAAATTCATAAAATTTACATGCATTTTTTCCGGGGATATCAACATATTTGTGGGTCTTCATCGTTGACAATGGCCGGTATTCGAAGCCATGACTATATATATATATATATATATATATCAATAAGAGGGAAAATGTAATAATAATGACTGAACATCAAATTATGCAATATATCTATCTGAAATATATTCGATCAATTTTCGGCGTTCAGTCTATGTGCTATGCATTGAAAATATAGCAAAAGCTTTATTAGAAATATGGAAAAAGCTTTATTGAATCGCCAGGAAATAATTGAACTATTACTGGCATAATGATACGATATATATATATATGTATATATGTATATATATATATATATATATATATATATATATATATATATATATAGATATAGATAGATATAGATATAGATATAGATAGATATAGATAGATAGATAGTTTGAATGCATTTTAGAATTTTCTTTTATAGAAATCTATCGGAAATCAGACGGGAAAAGGGATACCAGTAGTTAGGGAATTATGCACAAATATCTTAGAGAATATGGTTGTTTTATGCCTAGACGCATATCAAGTATTCCACTTTAGTAACATATTGAATATCAGCAAAAATGAAATGTCAATGGCCAAAGAATAAAAGCAAGTAGTATCGGATGATTTCAATATAGATATATAGCGAAATGCTGATGAAAGAAAAGAAAATTGTCAGTTGTCAGTTAGCGTGGTGAATGTCCCTTATTGAATAAGTTTATTATATGCATAATTTTTATTCGTGGAACACGATCAAATTTTTGATGAAAGCAGTATGTATTCATATATATATATATATATATATATATATATATATATATATATATATATATATATATATATATATATATATATATATATATATGTATATATATATATATATATCATCAGTCTTTTAACATTCGATATTGGACATAGACTTTCCCCACGATTCGCCACAATTCTCTATGAGTATCGCAGAGCAAGTATTTTCTAAATTTGTCTAGTTCAACTCTCCATCTTGTATTTTGTCGGCTTCAGTTTCGCATATGATCCCTGAAGATCCATGAGTCGTGATATCTGTCAGTTGTCAGTCATTCTTGCTACATGGCCTGCCCATTACCATTCAAGTTTTCTAATAGATTATATGATGTCTCTGACTCCTGTTTCCTTCCTTGTATACTGTGCTGTCTTGTGATTTCTCCATGTGAGGTTGAGCATGATTCTCTCTTGTGCGCATTGCATGCTTTTCATCTTGAGGGTCAATCTCTTGGTTAGGTTCCATGTTTCAGCTCCATAGGTGACTATCGGGAGGATGCATTGGTTGTATACTCTTCTTTTTAGGATCATTGGGATCGACTTGTTTTTGAAGGTCGAGCTTGCTCTGCCAAAGGCTTTCCATCTTAGGGTGATTCTTCGCTTGATCTCTTCCTCTTTCGTGGGTTTCATGGTGATTTGTCATCCTAGGTAGATATAATAGTGTACTTTCCCCAATTTTTACATCTTCGATTTTGACAGTTATGTCCTTAGTCTCAATGTGATCGTTGTACATGATCTATTTATTTATTTATTTATTTTACTGAAATTCGTGTATAAGCCAACTCTCTTGCTTTCTTCATTTAGTTCATCTGGCATTAGTTGGAGGTCATGTAAGTTCTCTGCCAAAGGGACGATGTCGTTTGATATTCTTAGGTTGCTTAGATATTCACCGACTATTTTGATTCCCCTATTTCCCCAGTCCTGGTTTCGGAAAATCATCTCGAGGTAGGCTGTGAAGGGTTAGAGTGAGCTGTTATTTCCTTACCTTACTGTTTTTTGGAGCTGAAAGGGTTCAGAGTTGTTATGTTGCCTCGGAAAGGAGTTGCTGTGATTGTTGTAGTATTTTGACGTACACAGGGTCAACACTTTGAACGATGATGGCCCTCATGACCACGTATATACTTATATTAATACATATATATTCATATCTATCTATCTATCTATCTATCTATCTATCTATCTATCTATCTATCTATATATATATATATATATATATGTATGTATATGAATATATATATATATATATACAAGTATATTTACATGGACACACACATACACACACACACACACACACATATATATATTCATATTGGAAGTTCACGACAAATTCATTACACTATCGATTGTACTTGCGTGAATACAGTTTTTTCTCGGGGGGGGGGGGTCATTTCATCATATTTTTTTATCTATATTAAAAACTTACTGAATTACTTTCAAATTAAGGGATATTGAATTGAATAGAAATCATCACGTATAGCACTCAGTATATAGTAGGAAGTACGAGGTGATTCTCGTGCAAGAATAAATTCAGGCTAAAATGATACTGTTAATATCAAATCAGGTCTGGTTAGTCACTCAATAGAAACCCTCTTGTACCTAATGGCTTTTGATAGCATGTTGAGTCGGGGTTATCTATCACATAATTGAGTCGAGGGATGATTAATGGGACTAGTTCCTTCCTCTGGCTTGTGTTGGATCACAAGAAATGGACACAAAATTGAGACTGATTTGGGATTAACTTACATTCTAAATTAACATCCCCTCTAAAAACTTATCAGGAAAAATCGTCCTTTCCAGATATATCAAGGAGTAAATGTTGGGATTTTTAGCCAGTAAGCTCCATACATGCAGCAAGTACGTTCGATTCAAACATACAAAACTAGCCAGCCAGACTAACTTAGACACCAAAGAAACAAATGTTTTCAGTTCTGATGACAGTTTAGGTTGACTGTTTCTAATATCGATAATCTTATCGACAATATC
The DNA here is from genome assembly GCA_963457665.1 of Thysanoteuthis rhombus. NCBI lineage: Eukaryota > Metazoa > Mollusca > Cephalopoda > Oegopsida > Thysanoteuthidae > Thysanoteuthis > Thysanoteuthis major. The sequence continues at coordinate 48,376,920 of OY735207.1, read as the reverse complement.
CAAGCGACCAAATGGATAAATATGAAAATTTGTTCCCAGCCGAGGAGTTGCAGTATAAGTAATCTTGAGTCATCTGAATTTATCAGATAAAGAATATTTATAATTTATTTCTCTGTCCCCACCGTCAATATATCTAAACATCAGGACCGATCTAACCCATCACTGCTAAACTAAGTACCATTCGTTCGTTTCGTACCTATTTACTGTTCGCTGATGTTGTGAGTTCAATCCTCACCGTGCTCTTTGTTATTTGGGCATTTATTAAGATTAACTCTTCATTAACACCTCTAATGCATCCACATCTTCCCAAAAATAATAAAATATTATTGGAGTGAGAAGTAAGTGAATCGTGTTAGGGATTAGTACGTGACCCGATTTGATAAAAAACTGTGATATGATAATTTTACTTGGTTTCTATGCGTTGATTTGTTATTGATAGCACCAACCGACAATAGGTCATCGTAAAACACTGACAGACAGAGATGGATGGACAGGCAGTCAAACAAACAGGCTCGTATGAAAGTACTACAAAATATTACGATAATGAACTATGAAGTTCTACCACTCTCTCTATGATTTCGTTCACTCTGCGATGACAAATAGCCTAGATGTCATCTGTAATGGAGTGTGCTTGAATAAACATAATCACTGAACATTTAATTGTCCCGAAAACTCTTCTTAAAGCACCATATGTTTGCAAATCAGTGCAAATGACAATATTGAAATGAACGGATTAACTGTTCAATATTCCTCTGGGGTTTCCAGGCAATGAGTTTCAGAGAATGATTCAAATCGATACGATTGACTAATTTGCTTACTCGCTCAAAGTCTCTGTAATGTTGACACTCGTAAGTTTATTTATCGATCGTATGTAAAGTGTGCCTTATTGAACATGAAATTGACGGTTGTGCTAATTAAAAGCCAGCCAATGTCTTTGTGTCTTGAGCTTTAAGTATGGGTCAAGTCAGTTTCCACTTAGAATATAGTTTTCTATTGACGATCTGTCATATCATTGTTTCCTGAGTAGTAAATCCAGTGAGAGGCAGAATTGCTCAAGTGCAGGTCTTTAAAAAATTAGGTCATAATAGGTAACGCGATGTACTCTTGGGGTAATCGATCTCTTATACATTTTTGTATCGTTACATCGCTTTTAAGATCAGTCTCTTCGACTGGGCGGAAACAATCGATCATCAAATGCCAGACTGTAATTTGTATACGTTACCAAAAATACTAAACTAGATCGATGGAAATAATTCGTGTCCATAATTCTTATCGCTCAAGCAAAATCCAGATGCGAATTTCGAGTCATAACATAGTCAGAGAGGAGTCTGTATGATGATTCAGATTATTTTGTATTTCTAGATGTTCGAGTCCAGGTATAATTCACGATCTTGAATATAGATTTTCAAGGCAGGCAGGCAGGCAGGCAGTTTCTGAGTTATTGAAAGACTGATGTAATACACTGTTCTTATCACACAATTCAAACATTGCACGAGTATGTTTAGTAAATATCATAGCCATAATGACGTTATGGGCTGACAGAATTAAAAAGAAATATACTCTCTTGCTTCGCTAATTGTTTTTCCTTCACATTTTTTTAAAATTCTGGTGTGGATAGTGATCTCTGCGTCTAGACAAAAATGACATTTTCTTATGGTCCACTTTTCTCAAGTCGGTGAAGATTTTTTTCCTTTGATCTCTCGCGCGAAAAAGATAAAAATACATACTACGTATGTCAACTTTTTCATCAACTAATACGACAACCAGAATTGATCGCAAGGAAAAATCAGTTTCAGGAAAAAAACAAAACAATGAATATGCATTTTTCACAACGTAAATAATCAGAGGCTGTCGTTTCCTTATTCCCAGCACTTTCCATCAGTCTAAAAGAATGTTTTTTTATTCTTTTCTTGAAGATCAATCTATGCATGAGAAACAGTTCCATTTGGTTTATAATATCACGATTTGCTGAATAGAGAATTAAAAAAAAAATGTCAGGTCTTGATAAACAAGTGATGAATTGGGTATTGATTGAAAATCGATTCTTACAATTTTTTCAATATTTTGAAAGCTTGATCAACATTCTTTACTTTAATTTTCAATTGGTACTCTCTTCTAAGAACGAAAAATTGATCATTCAAACCGGTTCAATAGAACTGAAGTGATGTTAATAGGTCCATTTTATGTTTCAAATATTAACAGAGTTTTATTTTATCAAAATAAAAAGCTTAAAATGACATTGCGTTTACAATCGTATTTGGTTATCGTTAAAACGTTCATATTTTTCAAGAAAACGTGTGTAAACGTTCATAGAAATGCGGTTGTAACAGCTTTCTTTATTATTTGAAGACTGGAAGTCAAAATAAGGAAGTGTTGTTTTATGAAAAATACAAGCCTGAAATCGTACGTAATAGAAATTGATGGAGGATTATCAGAAATATTCCATCGAATCGAGAACATCTTTATCCTGGACGTAGGCTGTATCCCATCCGGGCATCAATTCTCCCTTCAAATACGAATAAACACCAGGTTTTAATTAGTGGTCACAACTAACCAAGCTGTGACAATACTATCTGGGGTTTACAGACTTCCTCACGCCAAGCAGCTCTGACACTAATACGGACTCTACAACCCAGTTATGTCAATTGTTAGTAATAACACGACTGGTATTAATGATGAAAGCTTCATCATACCAGTCCCTGAGGTTAACAAACTTACTCTCAAGACAAACACTCACTATTTATAAGAACTCAGCATAGTTGCTCATCAACTTATCTAGAACAAGTTGGTGATTCAAATATTAGCTTATTAACAAACAACTAACACCAACAGAGCATAACCAACTTTAGTATGTTGTCATCCTATACAGTTACGAAATTCTTCATCACTATAATCGTCACTATTTTAGCACGATTTACAACGTTTATTATAGAATATTTTATCATTGCTTTCACAACTTGTTTCTTATTCTCACTTATTCATTATTTGGTCCTGCCTGCTTTTTGTAAATAGATACATTATGTAAATTACATTGATTTTTTTTACTGTGTATGAACTAGAATAAATACTGTGGTTCGAAGTTTCAGCAAAAATATTGTGAAGTGAAACGCGGATAAATGTGAATTTATCAAAAGATAGGAAAGGATCAAATCTTTCTAGTTTTATTTACAACGTTTTAGCCGTCGTTCCCTATGATGTTTCTAAGGTGCTTCGTGGTAACGCTCTTGGGATTCTGAATACGACTTGCATCTGAATAAGATACAAGGGTCTGGGAGATATTGCAGACAAAGCACTATAGAAAAACTGACACAAATATAATAGTTTTGATAAATCTGTCCACACTTTTGAAAATCCTCCATCTGGGAAATTTTGACGAAAAGTTTAACGTTTAATTTCTTAAAAGAAATAATGCTTTCTTCTACTTTTAAAAAAATCTTATTTTGGTTTTTGTTGTTGCAGTATTCAGAACATGTGTACGTTTTTCGACTGTTAACTAAGCAGCAACAATATAAATCTATTTTTCACACATGGCTCAGCTGCGACGATAGACCTGTTCCCCGGAAGAATGGTTCGTTAAATGTTTGATAGGATATGCAAACAATCATCCATTGCAGACAAAAACCGAGTACCAATTAGAACTGAGGTTTACTGCCATCAACTTTGGCTTTGGAAACAGCTTAATCTGAAAACGCCCTTCCTGAACAGAAAAGAGGTCATTGTTCATCATAGAAATTCATCCTCTCAAACTGTTCGAATGAACAAAAATGTGATCGGGGTATTCGGCTGGAGAAACTGAAAAATCATCCATCAATCATATTTTCCTGACCTTTCTTCTACCGAATGTCATTTGTTTAAGAGTTTGCAAAAGCAATATGATGGTCAAAAATTCACTTGAAGAGGAGAGATTGAAAAAGATCTGTTGGTCTCTTATTTCAGATCAAAATCAAAAGGATTTTTCCAATCAGACATCGGAAAATTCGTTGATAATAAGGCTATTGGACGCAAAGGGAAGTGTGATGAACTCGATCTTTCATCACAGATATAATCACGGTTTTGAATTGATGAACACATCGATTAGTACTTCCCTGACTACTGGTAATTTATTAATAAGGACAATTATGCAACAAACAAAGAAGGCACCGCATCATGGAACAATGGTTTAGCTAGCATTGTAAACAACAATTACTGTTGTATACTTGATCCTCACTCAGCTTCCTGCATTCATGGCGTATAGACTAAGCTAAGCTAAGCTAAGCTGAGTAAGGACGTCAAAATGTGAACAACATTAACCAAGCTAACAGACAATTAGTGAAGTAATGAGTTCGATCCTTACATGTTAACCCAGACCACCAGTCTAATATTAAGCTGAGCCTTTGGACACCTAGATATGGAATATTGTTTATCAAGTTAGCATACCTTATCATGAGTACTGTTGCAAGTACATCCTCACTAAGTTATTCACAAAGTACAGTTGAGCATCCCGTATTCGAAATGCCTAGGACCATAGGAGTTTCGGATTTGGGAATATTTCAGATTTCAGAATATTTTTGTATCGGTAATGAGATGTATTGGAGATAGAGAGGCCTGTAATGTATGGGAAGCAATTTGGGGATTTCTTGATATACGTCTATCTCCGATTAACTAGATTGTGTTGAGAAAATGATTGGTTTTTTTTTGTGCTACATATTACAAAAAGAAAAAAATCATTCTATTCTATAGATAAATGAAAGAAAATTAGATGAGAAAAAGTAAAGGAGGTATTGAGATTGGAAGGAACCGACGGATTGATATCATGGGGGTGGGGTAGATCATAATACAATGAATCTTTTTTCTAAATCCAAGATATATAAAAACAAATGAGCATTGAATTACAAATAGCTGTAAATGTAATAAAATCTAGGAAAATTTCAACTTGTTTCGTTCATCACCGTTTGTAGTATAAATAAAATTTTACGTTTCTAAAGAGTTAAAGGAGGATAACTGTACTTTCACTCCGGTCAGAATAAGTTATGGTTTACAGAATTTTTTGATTCTTGGAGTTTCGTATAAGGGTTGCTCAACTGTGTCACAATGCTGAGTTCTTTTAAACTTAGTAAATACCTATACTAAATATAAAACTTAGAGTTCATTGAGACCCTTTATAGAGTTTTAAACCCGCTAAGGTAGTTGATAAATTGGTCTAAAGACATTCGAGACACTCGTAATCTTTCCGAATATATAATAGAGTTTATCGACCAAATGTTCAATGCAAAGCACTGTCTCCGTCTACAAATATTTTGTTTTTAATTGATCCGTTGTTCTGTCAAAATTCATTTCTCACGCATGAATTTATATAGTCAAGCAGACAGACCACGTCTCCGAGCAGCTCCAACTATGACCGTTACCATAGTAATGACAATGATGATTGATGTCCGTCTCTCTGGCCGTCATGACATCTCCGAGCGGTAAAAGATAATTGATGTTAATGTGCGTTCACCCAAACGGAATCAGCTGGTGACGTGTCACTTATGGGAAAGAGATGGGCTTACATAACATAAACCATACACAACTTATCATTATTTGTTTTAGGCAAAGATTTTTAAAGATCTTGAATCTGACAAGAAATCCGATCTAGATGAATTGTTCCTATGTATAGCATAACACGTGAAAAATAATGAGATTTTTTTTACTTGTGCCCACCTGATCAGCAGTTTTCCTTTCAATTTTATTTTTCACAGAGGTTTTTTGGGGAAAAAAAATCTTATCGGAATCAAAGCTGAGATTTCTAGTCTAGTCGTAAACATTTAGTGGTTTTATATGAATCGTCAATTATTTAAGACTTTTTCTTCACCAACCATGTATTTTATTAATTGAAAAGGCTCCTGTCTGACGACCAGATAATATTCTGAGGTAACGGTACCGTTGCTGTCTTTTATAATTGATAATGAAATAATTTTGATCTGGGGTGTGTACATACATATATGATTATGATTAACTCTCTCTTATTCAGAGTTTAATACTCTTCAAGTGAGGTAACTCCTTCATTATAAGCTTATGCAATGTTCTTCCAAATAGAGCACTCTGGTGAATGGGCAATTCCGCGTGAATAAATATATCTCTTACTTTCAACTTTACTGAACGTCCAGTTCTACGTAGGGCAGAGGTAGGATGCCATCCTCTGGGTCTGAAGCAAATGCTTTGATCTTACCTAGTGGTACTGGATTGGATAATTGATAGTCTATAGCCACACTGAAGAGTTGTAATACAACAAAACAACTGTCTGTGAATGACTCAATCATTGAATTATTATTATGATTATATATATATATATATATATATATATGTGTGTGTGTGTGTGTGTTTGTGTGTGTGTTGGTGTGTGTGAATGGCATGGGATTTCTTCTCAAAAACTAGGAAAACCTTTCAGTTTTTCATGCATCGGTGAGAAAAAAATTCTTTCAAAAACCGGCCGGATTAAAAAGTACAGACATTATTAGTCGCCACCATATTGAAAAAATGTTTCCAATACAATTTAAAGCTACAATAATACGATTAAGAATCTTATTCTTCCATTTTCTTTTTTCTATTTCTCAATATACGGATCCAGTAAAAATATACTGAAACAATCCTCAGATCAAAAAAATGAAAAAAAAAAATCACTCAACAATTTAAAAGATTCTCTCCATTGTCCAGAGTAATTAGTTTGATGATGACGAAATTAACTAAAGCGGCTTGAAAGAGCGGTGTTGTCTCCGTAAAGTTAGTGGGCAGCGTTAAGAAAAAAAACGAACCTAGCACGTGTTTGCGAAGTTTAGATGGAATCTGTGCTAATATACAATTATGTATATAGCTTCATTCCCCTGTAAGTGCCCAAATATTGAATTCAATTCTACATCCGTTAGACACAAATCGAAGTTTCGATACTTTACTTCGCACTGTCAGTATTTTTTTGATAGATAGAATTTTTCGGAAATAGAATTCTCAACTACTTGATACGGAGATCTTCATTTATCTAGGAGCATTTCACTTCATATTCTTCCAAGATGTAACTATGTGTAACTTTATGACTCATGGGAATAGAGATCATAACTCGAAAAACGGATAGCATTGGACGTGTATATATATCCCACCCATGACATCATGCATGAAGTAAGTACCTATTCTGTATATAACATGTGATTATGTATTTGGGTAAAGGTTTTACATCATACTTTATATAACGGAACGAATCAAATATTGTTATTATGGCATGCATTCTTTCTTGTGTGTGACGGGCGATGCAAATTTTTAAAAAGTCTCAAGACTGATGCATTGGTTCACGAACTTATAACCATGAACACTCACTTTTTTTTTCAAATTGATGTATGTTTTGTGCTCGTTTTTTTGCAAAGAAGATTATATCATAACTTCGACGCCAGCCAAATGATTTACTGTTTTCACGACATAAGAAGGCTTGGTTCCTATCAACTGTACTTGACGGTAAATAATGACTGAATTATTCCTGAGGGTAAAAACAGAAATTTGGATAGGTCCCGCTGCTAATGACTCTCGTGAAATAGATCGACCACTTCTGTTTAAAAGGCCGGAAAGATTAATCAGATTAGAGATAATGTCGTTAAATAGAATAAAGTGAATGGGGAAATTCGTACCTATCAGTAGGGTTAATTTTAGACTGAGATGAAGTCAATTCCATGTGTTCCTTATCCTGCGAAATATATTTCATATAAAAATGTTTCATTCGGGGTAAAAAGAAGATTCTGTGAAAAGAACATAAAGCAGTTTATGTAGTGAATACAAGTCCATTTTCCCGTAAAGCCCTCTCAGTCAGGCTTTCTGTTTGTCTCTTTATGTCTCTGTCCGTCCCTTTGAGTCACTCCCTTTCTGTTGTCCGTAGTATCAAAATTGGTCGATAATTTGGTTGCCTGTCTATTTTAGAACATTTATTGTTGGTCTGAAAAGTAGATGTCAGTTTTGGTTCACTAGAGACAATGTTGACTTGGTGCAAGTGTTCGTATCACCCAATGTAAAGGAAACCTTAGAAGTGTCTTTGAAGTTTACATAGCTCTCTATATTGTAAGATCAGTCAACAGGAGATGGCACCATTTACCAACTTAATCACACAATTCTACGAGTTGTCTCATTTTCGTTTATGAGTGTCACGTCAGCAAATCCTCTTTGGTCGGACCACATTCTCGGATATATATATATATATGTAAAAATTACTCCAATATTTCCAAATTGAAGTTAACTGTATATGATGCTAACACTTGCGAAAACGGAGTACTCGTTTCTAATATCGCGAGTGAATTCAAGTGAATATCTACATATATATCTATTATCCCCAGGATTACAACGCTGAGATTGATTATGTGTATAGTTTTAAATCATCATTGAGATTCCATTTGTGGTATTTCATTTTATGTTAACTGGTTATCATGTTTGTGTCAGTAATTTTTTTCTTTCAATAGTCAACACGTGGGAGCAGTCAGAGAAATAAAGATTTTACCTGCTCATACAAAAATATGTAAAAATCGCTACCTCGGCTCCCTATGTTGTCTGAAAGGTTAATAGAACATAAATTCAGGTAAGCCATACGCGCTTTTGATGACAAAAAGACCGCCAAGTCAGACACAGACCTGAAAACGACCCAATTGCTTTTTCAAATGTACCCTGTCTTTTGATCAGACAAAGTTTTATTTTTGAAGTTATCAAATGAATTTTGGAAGAATCGGCATAGGATAGAACACAAAACCTCTGTTCATCTTCTATATCATGCGAACGGGCTCAAGTAATAAACATACAAGAGGTCGCGTGTGGATTTATTTTAATTTGACTTGGCGTTTAAAGTTGAAGTTTAGTTTGTCAGATTTATTTCTTTTCAATTGCTCGAATGATCCTTTCGTGTAATGAATGTATGAAAGTAGACGTCCATTCAGTGAGTAGATGTTTCTGCCTAATTTTGTTTTTTATTCTTTTTTATTTACTACCTTAAACAGCGTAACTTTTGCTGGCAGCATTATTTGAGAAATGGGTAGGGGTGCCTGCCGTTTGAATCAATCCTCTGGCCATTCTCTTGACTGTTGGCGGTTGTACTTGATTCTTCTATTTTTCCAACAATTGAAATCCGTTTTTTTGGCCATTAATCAGCTCCGCATTGTTGCCTCTATGATGTCTGACTTTTGTAAGCCGAAAATACCCCAGCAACAGACACGGAACTTTATACTCTTTACTTAATCTTTTTCTTTCAAAACTAGCTTTATTGACAGTGTGCCTGGCATGATGCTAAAGTGGACGTCCATTACGTGAACGGATGTTTTTTTTTCTTTTCGTTTTTTATTTTTTATTTTTCGAATTCGCAACGAAAAACAGTCAAAGACTTACTTCTTCGGACCATTTCGGTTAGTTGTTTCACGTTATCTTATAGATTTGTACTCAATTCCTCAATGTTACCCGCGATGTGCATCCGTTTTAGTCACCAATCAGACGGCCATTGTTGCTTCCAAAATGTCCAGCCTTTGTATAACTAAAAACAATTTCAGTGGATGACAAAGAGACTCATACTGTTCATCTCATCTCCTTCTCATTTCCTCTCACCAGTAACCGAACAATACTCTCAGTATGCATTTAAGATTTTACCTGTTGATGGACTCTGTTCCATGTTACTCAAAACTATTGAAAAAACTATCACCAAGTTTTGCTCTGTGAATATTCTGTTACTGACGCCGGAATTTTCATCGTGAAATATCAATTTTCAGCTAAGTAGAAACCAATTTTTTTTTATCGTTATTTCACATTGAAATGTGTAGCTATGTTTAATTCATTTTCGTTGTAGAATTCTCAATTTTTCTGCTAAATTAGCTTACCTCTGCCAGCGAAATTGGAAAGGGATACGTACTCGGTGGCGTCCCTCTGTCCACAAGATATCTCAAGACGTACTCGAAGAATTTCAGATAATTGGATTTAGAGGTGGACAATGAGGCACGGAATATTTGTTTAATTTCTTCAGCGGTTCCAATAATTCCTTTTCTGTCGTGAAGTATTTTCCGTTTTGTTTTTTTTTTCTTCTCGCATATATTAATGAATATGCTCGTGCTTGTCCATACAGTATTCCGTAAAGTTTAAAATTAATTTTATGGAAAATTGTTGGAACGCAGGACAGTTAGATACGGAGGAAGTGAATAAATTTTGTGGTGATCTACATCGTAACTTCATGTCTGTACCATATTATATCTTCAAAAGTCTTTGTTTGTCCGTACGAGATCTCAGAGAATTAACAATGGAATTCAATTTTGTGAAAGGATGAAAAATGACCCATGGAAGAAGTGATTAAATATGGCAGCGGATCCGCACGCATAATTACTACCCTTCCAATATATAGCGTGTGCCTCCGTCAGCATCAAAAAGCTTTATAGTCAGCATGATGATTTTTATTCAAAGGTAGCAAAATACAAAATGCCACTCGTAGTAGCATCTATAGACTTTAAGAAGGCATTCAACTCTGTAGAACTTCCCATGGTCATGAAGGTCATCCCCCTACAAACTGTACACCTTGCATACGTCAAAGTACTGCAACATATATACAATCACAACTGATGGACGACTCACAACATGGATCCAGGGAGATCACATGAGAAACCGAGGCCGGCAGAATACAAGACGGGGAGATGAACAAGACAAATTCAGGAAATACTGGCTCTGCGACGCCCATGATAGAGAATCATGGCAAATCCTGGAAAATGTCTATATCGAACGACGGACGTCAAAAGACTGATGATGAACGTCTATAACTGACTTTTGTGGTTCGACGAAATTCAGTTTAACGTCACAAAATTTATACAGCTTCAGAAAACACGATGTAATCCCTTCTTCTGTTGCCATTCTGGGGAGCAGCATTTAAGTTGTGTGAATCATTAAAGAAAGTGCTGTAAAGGAAGAAAGAATAAATGTCGATTAACTTTTGTGTAAATCTGAAAATGTCTATAAACCTGACGTATAGGAAAAAATACCCATTTAATCATTAGTACAGGAAGATGTGAGACACCCACTGAGGAAAAAAACAGAACAAACAACACTGGCTACTGTTCAATTTCAACTTCTATTCTGAATAAAGATGAGCACTGCAACTATTGTATTGTTAAAATAGAAAAGAAGAAAAAAAAATTTACATGATTTTATTTTTTTTATTAGAATGAAATAAACCCTTGAGTAAGTCAACTCCGGTTTTGGAGTTTGACAGGGGGGAAAAAAACTCGCTGTGTAACAAAAATTACAAATCTCCATAATCGTGCATCTTTATACGTTTATAAGTGAATTACAGATCAATAATGTGTTTTTATTACAAAAGAAGAGTACCTTCGATTTAATAATAATCGATATATTCAGTCGGAAAGAAAGTAATTGAAACACAAATAACAGCGCTTTCGAAAAACGTTCGATTTTAGTTTGATTTTTTGGAATGAAAAATATATAAGAGGCTACGTATATATATATATGCGTAGATCTAATGATATAAATAGGCATTGTGCGATTAGGGGTATAGATTTTTAGTATGTTTGCCTTAGTCTGACCGAAGTCTGCAAAAGTAGGGCCCCAATCGGCTTTAAGCGCTGTAGTTATGATCTGAGAATTAAGTATTTAACAGAAATCAGTGAGAGTGAATACTGGTATCGGTTGCTCAAAATGATGGGAAAATGCAGACTACATCCATTTGCAGTAAAACCAGCTGATGGAGCAAAAATGTACGATTTCGGACCCCCAAAGGTGTTATAAAAAATCTTTCCTCGACAAGAGAAGAAAATACATGAAACGGTCTAAGCAAAAAGACGGTCACATTTGAGAATATCAATATTTTTAACAATGAGCTTCATTTTGATATCGGTCATACGAAATCTAATAACCAGTTTTCACATTGGTTCAGTCAAACCCCATCTTAACAGAAGCCAGCTCAAGCACACGATTCATCATCATCATCATCATCATCATCATCATCAGTCTTTTAACATCTGTCACAGCCTGCCGTCTTCACAGCTTGCCTCGAAATGATCTTCAGAAGACTGGACTGGAAGAGTAAAGGAATTAGAATAGACGGCGAATGTTAGATTTGCAGACGATATCGCCCTCCTCGCAAAGGACCTACACGACCTCCAACTAATGATAGCACATGATGAAGTATTATTAAAGAAGCCTACTTCAAGTAGAGTCAAGTATCGGACTATAAGTAAAAAAAAAAAAAAGAAGCAAAACGTACGTCACGTGGTCTAACGCCTTCTTTTTGTCCGATCCTTCCCACTACACAGACTTCCAATTACTCTGCTTAACATTCGAACATCGCTACTTCGAGGGTCTTGAAACGCTCAGGTATTTTCCCATATAGATTGATGGTGATTGGTTCTAGGCTTTCCCACAGAAGTTCCACTTTCAGATATTTAGGGTAACCTAGAATATTTGTCTAATCTTGAGCTTATTTAACTCAAAAAAACAGGTATGAAGATTGAAGTGACTGAAACAGCAGGGACTACGATACATGTTTGCAAGCTATAGCAGAGCGCTCATAGCTTTTATAATAAGCTCTACTTTGGCAATAGGCCCGATTAGTGGGGCACACAGTAAATCACTTGTTAATATGGTATATTAGAATTTCATCAATAACATTTCTGTTTTACAATATATATATATATATATATATATATATATATATATATATGTGTGTATATATATACATGTATACATATATATATATATATTTATATATATATATATATGTATATGTATATATATATACATATATACATATATATATATATATATTTATATATATATATATATGTATATGTATATATATATATATATATATATATATATATATATATATATATATATATATATATAAGATCATGATATGATTTATCCTTTTAGCCATTAATATACACTCACTTAGGGCTGTTGTTGCCGGCCATTAAGCGCGATTTCCTTCGTATTGAATCAATTATTCCAAAAGAAAATAAATATTTTATATATAAGTTTTTCCTTAAAAGGATAAGCTGATGAGCATGCAATTTTTTGTTACGTTTCCACGAACAATCATATTACTTGAATTAATACGTATTTCAATGCTGAAGAAAGAATCAATGTAAATTGTATACTAAGGTAACCATTGCGGCATTTGTTTAAGAATAACAACAACGAAAGTCGTTCGTTGATTTACCTTACTATTGTGACATAACAATGAGAATAATAAGTCACAGAAACTCTTTAAATTTCCGGTTCAATCATCAAACATTAAAGCAGCTGGATATGATTTGAGACTTCAAAAAACCATAGAATGAGGATACTTGAATTATTAAGAATAAATTACCCAATAAAAGGCACCGTAGCGCCGATCCATACATAAATAATCCCGTCATTTCTGATGGGTATATTCTAGTAGTATGAGCAGTAGTATTAATAATAAGGAGAAGAACAATAACAACAACAACTGCAACAACAATAATAACAATAAAGATAATAAGAAAAATAGAGCACTAACCATACAATAAAAGCAATATGATTTAACATCATTATTGTTGAATAATCTCAAACATATTCTTATTGAATATTCACTTAGGAAAACTTACAATGTATCGAAACCCAGAACTCAAAACTAGAAAAAAATGCCTTCCCGCCCGATAACACAACCAAACACTTGACCAAAGCATCATCTCCAACCAAAACATTGATATATCATGCACACTAAAGAGACCACAATTAAACACTTACCTGATCAAAGGCTCACCAATGACACACATGCGTACAGAAAAAACAGCCATAAAGAAAATAACCCTAGAAAATAAAAAAAGAGAAAAATCCTAGAAGATAAGAAAAAATACCCAATAAAAGGAATCTAGAAAGCTCTACAGCTTCAAAAACTGCTTATAAGAAAAGAATAAAAAAAAAACTTACAATCAATTATATCCGAATGTCTTTTAATGTAGTTTATGTATGCTTTCCGAAAGGTTCCATGTTTTACAAAGAATTATTACTGTATCATATGTGAATTTTTCTTGTCGAGACCATCAATTGTTTACCATGTAAAAGTGTTAAGGGATTTAAAAAACTAGACAGTCGTATTAACATGGCACCCAAGCAGTATCGATCCAACATCATATATCCTTAAGCTATGATTTGGATATATCTTTGTTTTGACATTTTTAGGTCCATGTCATAATCTATGTAGCTTATAACTTTATATAAGGTGTTATTCTATACGGACTTTATTTATCAATTTTTTTTCACAAACAAAGGGTTTACTTTGGTAGGTAGTCTTCAAACATATTTGACGGAGGGAAATAAGTAAGTATAACAACGGATATGAAGCACTGAATCTTAAACACTCAGGATTCCAATATCGTTAAAGAAAAAGTTGAGTAATTTAACATACTGTTATATATTTTATCCAAGAGTCTTTCTTGTTTTCAATAGTTTTTTAAAAATCTTTTGAGGATCGTTTGAATACACTTGAATGAACTACAGTAATCCATTTGATATGTTTTTGTTTTTATTATAGACTAAACGTCGAAGCAAAATACTCTTAATTTTTTTGAGCTGATTTCCCTGTGTTTCGTGTCGTTTTATTATTAGCAGTATGTTATTACAACTTGCGCTAACTAAAAGTGAATAGCTTAAAAACTGGCTTATTCTCAGTTGAAAGTTAAAAGTGATTTTTTCATAAACTTTCGAACCTACAAATAAATGGGAAATGACTTGTATTTCTTCATAATGTGAAAAGAATGAATTACTGAATATTTCTCAATCACAATGATGTAGAAGTTGAGCAATCCCGTACAAGAAGTTTAATCTAGCACGTCTTCAGATGATAGATAGGGGTTCAGAGAGTTCTATTAGAGTTTAAAACTGAAAGAAACAACGATTTTGAATGAATAAAACATGTCTTGATAGTACCAGAGATAATGTTACCGAACGATAACAGTAAAACCAGTGGTTGTTGTCAAAATAGCGAATTTTTTCTTGTTTGCTCCTCAAATAGGTTGCCAGATTAAAGGGATTTGCCTGATTGAATTAATTAACAAGAATTGATTCCTACGATGCCTACATGACCACAATCGTCGATCGGCAAGTATCAAACCGGCGGAAAAACAGAACAAAAACTTAAAGACGGGGATTAGGTAATGAAAGCTGAGCCGTGGAGAAAAATTACGTAAAGAAAGTTATACGGCAGAAGGGAAAAAATGATTTCCGAGTGTATAGTGAACTGCTAATGCAGTTAACAAAGAGAAAAAAAGTAGGCCCCAGGTTTTATATATATAATGGAAGTCGCGTTGATTATGGGAGTAAATATCTGATAAATAGATTGTTAAAGAAGCAGCAGAGATGGTAGACAAAACAATTAAAAGCAGTGGCATAGAAAAATACTCCTAAGTAACACCGGGAGTGATCAAAAAGGAGAGAAATGTGGAATCAAAAGACACGAAGTCGAGAAAGCAAAACGAAGCAACATCGAATGGAGAAAGCCTCGAAAGTGGATGACAAAAGAATGGAACAAAGAGAGAGAGAAAAAAAAAAGAAGTGATATTCAGCCACAACATCCCGAAAGCCATCATTAGAATAAATGGTGAGAATTTGAAAGATGTCAAAGAATAAGTTTGCTCAAGTCAGTTGCTGCAGCTAGATAAAGACCATGGAAGCGAAAATAAATAAATAAATAAATAAATAAAGACGGATAATGATTGGTTCGAAACCATTTAGTAATTACAATGACGCATTGAAAAGCAACATATCAATAAGCTTAATACGTTGAGTGTTCAATGAATGTATATTGCCAGTTATGACGCTCGGATGTGAAATATCATCATCATCATCATCATCATCATCATCATCATCATCTTCGTCATCGGCTACACCCTTTCAGCGTCGTCGTTGAGCATAAATCTACACTAAGATTCATCTGGCCTCTCGAAAGGGTCAGTATTTTCTGAATTTGTCAAACTCATCACACCGTCTCATTCTCTGTCGGCCACAATTTCACATGTGATCTCTAGGGATCTAAGTTGTGAGTCATGCTGTCCAACGGTTGGTAGCCATTCTTGCAACATGCCCAGCCCGTTTCCATTTGGTTTTCAAATGGTTTTCTCTGATATCTAGGACTCCTGTTTTTTTTTCTCTAATATACTGTGCTGTGTAACGATCTCTCCATGTGAGGTTGAGAATGATTCTCCAATGAGCACGTTGTATGGCCCCTCAGTTTGTGGGTCAGTCTCTTGGTTAGATTCCATTTCTCTGCTCGATAGGCGACTATCGGGAGAGTGCATTGGTTTTATGCCCTTGCTTTAAGGACTAATGGGATTTCCTCATTCTTGAAAGTCGAGCTTGCCCAACCGAAAGTTTGCCAACTTAATGTGATTCTTTGCTTGATTTCTTCTCCTTCCAAGAGGTTTCATGGATATTTGTTCTCCAAAGTAGATGTAATGGCCAACTTTTCTCCAGCTTTGCATTTGGGATTTTGATCGTTGTGTCTTTGCCCTTAACATGTTTATTATGCATGACATTCGTTTTGCTGAGGCTCAAGTGGAAGCCAAATGACATATTCTAATCATTTAGTCCGTCTGGAAACTAATAAAATCACTTTAGAACAAAATCAGAATCCCACGAAGAGCTACGACAAAGGGCATTCCTAACAATAACTCAAAGAGACAGATGATCAACATGGATTGTTAATCAAACCAGAATAAAAGATATCATTGAAGTAATTAAGAGTCGAAAATGGAGATGGATTGAAGACATAGCAAGAAGAAAGGATAATAGATTACCGTGAAACATTATAGAGGTTATCGTAGTCGCAGTCGAGATAGAAGGAGGTTCGAAAAATCCATTTTCCTGCAATGGGATTATAATGGATGATAATGATTGTTGTTGAATTTAATTACATCCTACTAAGCGGAATTGAATCACAAATTTATACATTCCTAATGGGCTAATTTACCTTCCATCTCATTAAATATGGTGATGGGAGTAATTACAGCTATTTCTCACATTTAACTCCATAAATGTGGGCTTATGTAAATCATACTGCGGTGCAATCGATGACAAACTGACTAGTTCAAATCTTTAATGGCAACATAACTCTCTTCCTTCTCTCTCTGTTCCCCCCCTCTCTCTCTCTTCCTATATATATATATATATATATATATATATATATTTATATATATATATATATATATATATATGTATATTTATATATATATATATATATATACATATATATATATATTTATATATATATATATATATATACACAGTCTTTCAGATGATACAACATATCAACATAAACTCTTACGAACAATAAGTAATGATACTAATGATAATATGAATAACAAATTGAAGTGTGTACAAATAGAACGTACACTATTTTGTAGAAGGAACAACTGAATATTAAGTATAAAAAGTAAATTCAAATGTTAATGGAATGAATTTCAGGAAGGCGCCTATCGAGTCAGCAGAATCTAGTCTTGACTTGTAACAGCCAAGAACTTGATATATTCATACTTCAATTTTTTCTACGCTCCATCTTAGTACCCACCTTCTCTATCAATCGTCTCACAGAGCATGACTGCCGATTTAAGAGTGCTGGTAGTTTTCTCTCTTTAGGAAGGAATTTTGCTCATTTTAGTCGTTGTTTCAAAAGATACCGTACTCAAGGAACAGAATTTGAGAGTCGCCAGTCTTTTTTTATAATCAGAGAAAAATCATTCCTCAAGTTAAACAATGACATTACCAAAATGAATTTTTGGGAATAAGTAGAGAAAGAAGTTGCCGTTATAATGATAAATATTTAGATCCGAGATATCGATTGGACAATTGAAAAGAACTGCAGAAATTTAAACTCGTAGCTAATTATATCGTGTCATTAGATGTTTTATTGATTTTTTTCGTAGGAATATCGCATTGTTAATTCCTTGTTGAACCAACATTATTATTAATTACTTGGAAAGTCTGATTCGCCTGGCTTTGAACCAAACAATAAAAGTATTCATCTGGTACTTTATTCCAAGCTGCTAAGATGGCAGTGTTTAGTTCCTGCAACGTCTTTAAAACTCTACATTTCCAAGTATACCCATAAGTTTTTAATTATATTGAAAACGGGACTTTTGACCAGCAAGACTAACGTATTTAAAAGACATTTCTTAGAGAAATCTTAACGTCATTATTGCAGCATGAATACACACATTATCATACTGAAACATGTACCGTGGGCTGCCTATCAAAACACTTTCAGATGAAAGATTCCCATTTCCCAGTAGATCCTGGAATCCTGCCGAGTTTAGATGCCTATCAACACCAACTCCACGGGTACACTTTGGAGAGGTTCCTTTTAGCAAACATGGGTCATATCAGTGATACTGAAAGCTATTGGTACCATACAGGTTGAATTTCTTCTCGTCTGTGGAAAGGACCCTGTGCAACTCCTAATCCAACTCGTAATGAAGTCTTGCGATTTCAAGTCTGCATGGTTCGTTGGTCATATCCAGAGCTATACACTGTAATCTTTTTCTGTACCTGAATGCCGGCCTCTCGTTGTTCTTCTGCTGACTATATATATATATATATATATATATATATATATATATATATACGCACGCACACACTCACACACACACACACACATATATATATATACGCACACACACACTCACACACGTACACACATATATATACGCACACACACATATATATGCATGTATATATACACACACACACACACACACATATATATATATATATACATATACATACACACACACACAAACACACACACACACAGACACACACACACACATATATATATATATATATATATATATATATATATGTATATTTAATTTGTTATGAATCATTTCTTTTTTTCGATGTACATAGATACCTTTCAGGAGAGAAGGCACTTCCATTAGTATCTTCGGCTATTTTCAATATCAGGATAGAAGTGTAATATTCGATCTCATGGAGTAGTTTCACCTTGTTTGATGTTATTTTACGATTTAATTTTACCATCAAATTCGGCCTTTACAGTCTGCTGCTTATTTTTGTCGGAACATTATTAGCAACCCACACACATACACACACACACACACACACACACATACACACGCGCGCACTTATAAATTCATATCTATATTTTTCCAACTTATTTAATCCAAAAAATTGTCGACTATTACATTTAATACAACAAGAAAAAAGATAATACAAGTTTCTTGTGGAAACCATACCATAATTGGTCACCATCAGTGTCACATAGTACCTGTTGACCTTTACTGTTTAAATCACGTTATTAAGTTCTATTTTTGCATTTGTACTGACATATTTTCAAAATTCTTTTTGAACTAGGCATCTGAATATATTTTATGTCTGTTAGTTATATAGGGTGAATCCTTTCTATTCCGTTTATATACAATTCTGTAAAATTTTGCATCGAAAGACCGGATACAATGGTTATTATATGACATGGTATGGAGCAGTGGTAAATAATGAAGATTAATCCGTCACTTCCGGGTGGGATATTAGATTTATTGAGTTCGTTTGATACAGCGTTCCACGTGATCTCATCGATGATTTACAGAATTTCTCAAGAGCTCTAGTGTGAGAAAGACGGATACTGTGGCATCAAGAGTAGACACTTGGCCTGAGGTGGATGAATTAGAGAATTGAGCATCTTTTGAAATAAACATAAAAATGTCTGATAGGGAAATCAATTCGAATAAACACATATGCACCCAAGGTAAAACTTGTCTGGCAAACTGGACATTGATTCGAAATACTAAATCTGTCTCAGAGTGTATCGAGAACTGGTTGCGTAGATTAGAAAGATGACCATTTGGTAACATCATATAGTAAGAAGCTACAGACTTTGTGTCGGACTAAACAAACAGAGAATTCAAGAACAGCTGACAAGATATTATTATTATTATTATTATTATTATTATTATTATTATTATTATTATTTGGAATCTCACATCAGTTGCCTGGTGGTAACCGCTGGAGTTTGAGTGACAGCAAGTCTCCTCAAGTCTCCAGCCCTCCTCTCCTAGTACTCATAGGTCGCAGTAATTCTGCAATTTACAGTTTCACACCGGTTGCCCAGTGGTTATTACTGAAGGCTGAGTGACAATAAGTTTCCTCAGGTCTTCAGCTAACGTCTCCTCTCTCTTTCGCATATCATGACAGAGCTACAATTCGTTGCAGTACTTATATCTCTAGCACCTTCCTCAGTATCCGTGCAGTTCCCAGTAGTGCTGTGGTCTGTACGGTCTCTATCCATCCCCTAATCCCGATCTCCTCCAGTCTCTCCCTCAGCGTTTTGGGGACAGTTCCTAGTGCGCCCACTATGACCGGTACTACCCTGGTTTTCTTGTTCCACATTTTCCTTAACTCCCTTGCAAGGTCCTGGTATTTTTCCCTTTTTTCACCCTCCTTCTTTTTTACTCTATGGTCTGCAGGCACAGCAACGTCTACTATTTGGCAGGCCTTCCTTTTTTTTTCTACTATTACTAAGTCTGGTATTATTATTATTATGATTATTATTATTATCTATAATCTCTTTGGCTAATGTTTTTGAGAGGAATCTAATCTTAGATTTTTGCTATTGTTTTTTTTTTTACTTATACTAGGCTATCTATTTAGGAAGGTTTTATTCAATTGTCACAATATTATTATAGAAAACTAATATCGAATTTCTCTTATATCAGGTATTAATTTTTTTTTCCCTATAAATACAGCGATAGCATTTAGAAAAACAGCAGCAGGAAGCAGGCATTATTATTAGATATGGATATTTCTTTGACTAGTATTGAATGGAAATATTCTAAGGGGAAAATATAGATAAAAACGCCAGGAAAACGCAAGACAATCTTGGAATAACTACACAATGATAATTTTTCCAGAAGAAAATACATCGCATTCATGGGAAATGTTGAAATAAAAAATCTGCATCAATTTTTTTTTCTTGCATCATTTTGTCTTATTTTTATGAGGAACAAGGCAAATTCTGTTTGAAAAAACAACACAACGCCCATTTAGAAATAAGTTAAGTATAAACCATTTTTTTTTTCGTCAGTAAGCAATGTCTGCGATTCAGTTGATCGACATTTTTAGCAAAACATCATCTCGCAGGAAAACGTAGAAATGATTTGTAGCGTTGGGGTCTTTTTAAACGTATTTTTGGAAATTAGCTTACATCAGCACAGTGAGATTTTCGGGGTAAGTTTTCTGTTAAATCCTCTTCTCAGTACTCCTGTATTCAATTTTGACCTTTACGTAAATTCCAAACGTTTATCGTTGATTTGTATGTGTATAGAATCTGTTGTCAATCCCAATATTTATCAAATGTGTTTTTGAAAGGATTCACATTTTTTGATATATTATTTCATTTGGTATACTATTATGTATCCTTATTTATATATCAAATATTTTTCTATTCATATCAATTAAATATTCTTACCACACCGTATTTGTTCTATGGGGTAGGAAAATGGCTCAGGCGCAATTCAAAATACCAGTCTGAGAATTTTGAAAAAAACTATTTCAAACGGCTTTAGATAAACATCAAAGTTGAATCGAAACATTCATAATCAAAATAATTTTATTCCTGTGTAGTACGATACCGAGGAAAGTATCTTGCAGTAGATTCATGACCAGCAAGTTCAAAACAGTGGAAAATAAAACGTACACAAGTTGAAATGAAGGTACCAGGAGAATATTTCAGATGATACAAGATTTGTTTTTTTTTTTTAAACTACCTTTGGTCTCACACAACCCCATAAACGTCTTCCGAATGAGAAGCAGTGTATACACAATACCCTTTTTCATGAGATATCTAATTAGAATCCAACTTCACTTTTTACACAAGCATATTGGAATCTAATATTATCGTTTCGATAGTATCGTAATAAATTCAATGTAAACAAGTTATTTAATGAACGGTGATCTTGTGTCGTTGCTTTTGTCGAGGCAGCATTAATCTTGAATGAAGATACCCACATTTATCAATAGTTTCACTTGTATACAATATGATATCCCTGAGAGTGTCCTACAGTGATTGGTAAGCTAGTCATGTCGTTCATTACTCCGGACGCAATTTCCATCTTGACCATCATCCACGAATGTGGCTTTGTAATAGACTTTGCCAAAATATTTTTGGGTGCTATGGAGTGATTAAGGATAATTTCACGACTTTGATCCGTGGTAGAGTCTATTCACACATTTACTGTAAGGTATTCTCTTATGGGCTCCCAAGTCATGTCAAGGCTGGGCAACCGGTTCCCACGATAATCATATCCGAGAAGACATTGTATTTGTGTATTTCTTTCTCTCTCTCTCTCCTTCACTTTGTTTGTCTGTCTGTCTCTTTCTCTCTCTCTCTCTATATATATATTTAGAGAGAGAGAGAGAGAGAGAGAGAGAGAGAGAGAGAGAGAGAGAGAGAGAGACATAACCGATTGCCATATAATGATCTCAACAATAACGATTGTTGAATAGATATGATGAACATATTTGTCTCACATACCATTTCCTAACGTAGATTCTCACTAGGAACTCCATATTTTGGTTTTGTGTCACATAAACACATATATTAGTCACGTCATGTAGAACATACAATCGCAGCGTAGTCCTGGAAGCTCTTACTACTGAGTACAATTTTCACTGGTGTTGCCCTCTGCCAGAATAAGCTAAATCTTTTTAATATCTAGATTACCAGGTATGGAGTGATAATTTGCAGGTCTTGTGAACCAGAGCCCAATGGGTAAGCACTGATTGCATCTTCATGTCAGAAAAGACTGAGTTTTGTACTGATGAACTCCTGTCTAGATAAATTTTCCTCACTAAACCCTAATGGGTGCAGCGTTAATGTGTCCATATGCTAGACTTGGTAGAGATTCATCATCATCATCATCAGTCTTTTAACGTCCGTCGTTGGACATAGACCTTCCCCAGGATTTGCCACACTTCTCTATCATGGGCGTCATGAAGCCAGTACTTCCTGAACTTGTCTAGCTCGTCTCTCCATCTAACATTTTGCTGGCCTCGGTTGCGCATGTGGTCTTGGGGAATCCATGTTGTGAGTCGTGATGTCCATCGATTGTCTGCCATTCTTGTAACATGGCCAGCCCACCGCTATTTGAGATTTTTAATGGATTCTATGATGTCTCTAACTCTTGTCTTTTCCCGGATGTACTGTGCTGTTTTGTGGTCTCTCCATGTGAGGCCCAGCATTATTCTTTCATGTGCATGTTGCATGGTTCTCAGCTTACGGGTCTGTCTCTTGGTCAAGTTCCATGTTTCAGCTCCATAAGTGACTATTGGGAGGATGCATTGGTTATACACCCTTCTCTTTAGGTAGAGATTAGGGAGCCATAACCTATTTTATCAGTTACCGAAAAAAAGAAATAAAAAGGACACAACAGAATTTGGTGATAAGATTTAAACATGCACACGTCAGGCTCTCCTAACGTCTCCCACTCTTTGTTGAACTCTATATATTAATTAATTCATCAAATGGAGGGCTTCAGAATGACTGCCATATTCACGAGAAAACTAATTAGAAGGTGATTCACCCAGTAAACTTTGTGATTGTGTGACACTGGAGGTGACAAAATATGAAACTCAGTGTTCTTTATCTGTTTCTTATGTACGTGTGTTTCATTCCGTTGCATCTTTTAAAATTTAATCAACAAAGTGGAAGACAGGATATCGCAATGTTCAAAGTCTTCTTTTTCTCTTGAAAGCTAATATGGCTCAATCGTACAGGGTATTTCAAAAAGAAAATGAAACTACTTCAAATGCATGTTATCTCTCTGTTTACTCGCTTTTTTTTTCCAGATTGCGGTCCGCGGGGAAATGGTGTTTACGGTCAGTCAAAAAGGAAATATTGAATTGTGGCATGACACCAAATCGTACTACAAGGCTGTGGTCGCTTCGGTGGTGAGAATTTGGAAAATTTGTATAACAATAAATTTGCATCGATGCTGAACTAGGACAACTGCGTGGAGTTAATCATTTCGTATTTTTCATTCTGAAATGCAATATCATATCCTTCCGTAAAATTTTCAGCTCAATATCAGATGATTTGTTATATTCTCAGAATGAATAATTCGAATTATTATATTTTCTTTTAGTCATCTTATAAGTACATTTTGGTCACACACAAGAATGTATGAGTTGTAAAGCCATCGAATGCAAGGAAATAAAAGCTGAAATTATATCTTGAAGACAATACGATCAAGAATTTTAAGGATTCAATCGATGAGAAAACATTATTGTAACTAACAAACTGTAGCCTAATCTGAAACAGGCCACAAGTGTGATGAACTAATAACAGTTAAGAATTACACAACGACTTAACGTCTCGTAAGGTTTTTCTACTTCACATTTAGATATTATTTTCCTATTTTCTCTTATTCTAACTATCAAAGTCGGCTGGATTCTTCTTTAAATTCATTAATTCATTCGTATATGATAATATATATATATATATATATATATATATATATATATATATATATATATATATATATATATATATATATATATTATAATTCATCATCTGACAATTTTGTAGAACGACCAGATCATAAAATTTTAGTACATTTTTCTATTTCCGATTATGCCCTCCGCGCCACAAGTCTGGTCGAATCGAATTAAAAAATCTTCGAGATACATACATACATATACATATATATATACATATATATGGACACACACACACACACACACACACATATATATATATACAAATATATATATATACACATACATACATACATACATACATACATACATACATACATACATACATCGATATACATATGTATAAGAACCAACGTTATTATTTAAATTTAATCTGACGATGTTACTGATGCAAAATTCTTTATCGGAAGAAAACGTATGAAAAATTCATAATTTAGTCGTTTTTCTACTTAGTCAAAGTTAATGAATAACACATTGTTGGGAAAATCTTTCCACACAATTGGTGAACCCTCTTGGAAACCACCTTAATGTTTCCTACAGACCCTTCGCAGTGGAGACCTTCACTGCACGATGAAAAAAAAAAAAAAAAAAAAGAGACATCTCTCTTGCCTTTGGATGACACACATAAGGTTGGAGAATGAATCAATGAAAACATCATATCAACAACGACAACCACGACTTCTGGACACCAATTTCATGCTGAACCACCTGACAGAAGGTTATGTTCGCATGTATCCGGTGCTGTCAGTTGTCCCCGGGTTCTGTCATAGCCATTCAATTAAGACTCGATGCCTACAACGGAAGCAAAATTGAACCATCATGGTTCTGTTTGAGAACGAAGACTTGCTGGCGGGAAAATCGTGACCTGTACTGTCCCGGTGATATCCATTTTGAAAATACCAGTCGCACTTTAAATGGATAGGATTGAAAAAGTGGTAAATGGTAATGACGCATTGTCTTCCTCTTCTTCTTCATCTTTCCTCTTCTTCTTCATCTTTCCTCTTCTTCTTCTTCTTCTTCTTCTTCTTCTTCTTCTTCTTCTTCTTCTTCTTCTTCTTCTTCTTCTTCTTCTTCTTCTTTTCAACCCATTTCTTCTTTTTTTTTTATTTACTTTTGGTGGATCCATTTCCTCTCGGTCATATCGACCTTTTTCTTTCTTTTCATTTTTCATTGACCTCGGTGTTATCTTCATTTCATTTACGCTTCAATTCCATCTGCTTTATTTCCTTCTCTTCGGACTTGGCCTCTCTCTTCTCTATTCCTTACTACTCAACATTCATCTTCTTCTTCTTCTTCTTCTTCTTCTTCTTCTTCTTCTTCTTCTTCTTCTTCTTCTTCTTCTTCTTCTTCTTCTTCTTCTTCTTCTTTTCCATCTTCTCACAACTGGACGGTGAGGCATATCATATTTGCTAATGCATTTCCACAGTTTTCAAGCTTGGGGAAAGTAGCAAGACCTTTCCAATCAGTTATCAGTGTATTATTTGCATATATGTCCATGTGGGGGAAACACTGTAGATTTCAACTTACCACCTCTGAAAGCCAATAAATGTCGGAAGCCCACGTTACTTTGGTTATCTCCATTAAGATATTTCAAAATCCAGCAAAAAGCCATCACTTCTACCACCATCATCTCCAACAGCCTCAACCTCCACCATTATTACAAGAATATTTTCCTCCCCCTCATCATAAACTACAAAATCAGCATGTATACTGAGAAGATTGCATGAGAATTGAAGAGACATAGCCCCTGGACCAAAAAAACCCAAAAAACAAACAAAAAAACAAACTCTATCGACCCCCTCAAAAAAGATTGTAACGTCATCATCTTGAAAATAGCCATCCTATTTAACTTACGCCTAAGACAGTGAAATCGTAAAAGATTTGAGCACAATCATGATCGTATTGCCTGAGAAAGGGAACCGAAAGACCTAAACAACCACAGGTCAATGAGCCAAGAACCTTTTTACCAAATTGATCACCAATCGAATCACCAAATCACTCGATAGAAACCAACCACAAAAACAGGAGGGATTCAGAAAAAAAGCTACCCAACTATTGACCATCCCCATTCATGAAAGCAGAATACAAAATGTCACTCGCCGTAATATTTGTCGACTTTAAGAAGGCCTTCAACTCAGTGGAAATCCCAAACGTTATTGATGTTTATATATGTCTGAGTCTTGCGAAAGAGAGACTAGAAGAAAGTGCAAAGCTACATGTATACTGGACTGTATAAATTGTGAAATGTGTATGTGATCCAAGTAACCAATATTATTTGGGTCCCTTGAACGGTTACAAAGCCACTCCCAAGAAAATTAGAAGGATCAGATATTCGACTGAGGATTGAAAACACCCACATGACAAGGTTACTAAAATCTGCACAAATCCTGAGATGAGTGCTAATTCATTAAGGAGACTGACTTACTGTGACTTGATACCAAGCAAAAACGTCTAGATACAAGTTCAACGTAACAGAGAGGAATATAACAATGAACTACGTAACCAGCAAGTGTAGCAAACTAGCTCTGGACGAATACAAGAACAGTCGTACCAGTGTAGCACTTATGGTTCCACCAAACGGACAATAGTTACCAGCAGCAACCAAAGAAGTCCTGGGGAGTACAGTCAATGAATTACTATTGGACATCGACCTCGAAACCAACCAACCCTATCCAAACTAGTTATGGACAAGGATAGTAGAACCTACCAAATAATAGAGGTGGCTGTACCTGCAGATCACAGAATCAGCTAAAAAGAGAATGAATAGTGGGAAAGTATCAGAGATTAGCCCAGAGTCTAAGAAAGGTTTGGAACAGGAATGTCAGGATGAGGGCTGGAGACTTGAAGGGGGCTTGCTTTCACTCAGTCTCCAACGATGACCACCAGACGTCTGGTGTGAAGACACAAACACGTGAAGATGAAAAAGATGGCAGTGATGATGACAACAACAACAACAACAACAATATTAATAATAATAATGATAATAATAACAACATCAATAATAATAATGATAATAATAATAATAATAATGATAATAATTAGAATATTGAAAATTCTTGTTATTTGATCTCCAATGATAGTATCAAGTTACAACTCGAAAAGAAGAAGAAGAAGAAGAAGAAGAAGAAGAAGAAGAAGAAGAAGAAGAAGAAGAAATTGAAATAAACCGTGGGAAATTGAAATAAACCGGATATGAACTTACATCCCTTGACCTATCATGCTATTCAACATGAAATGGCTTCATATTTGAAGTTGAGGCCGAATCTATGAAAGAAGAGCTCCGGGGTATGCAGGTCTTGTTCAAATGTTCGTCCATATTCTGATTTTGTGCGTTTTGTAACGACCGGAGCACTGATCGGTTGAAATAGATACGAAGTAGGTTTCCGCTGCAATTACCATTAGTTTGCATGAGAAATAATTTTGAGCGTTCCCAGTTCTCCTCTCTAAATAGTCATGGAAGTGTATGCTGCTGAATCGTCTGGGATTGGAATAGTGAGAGGTACAATAAACTCAGATTTTAGAGAAGGATGTGGAGGGTGCAGCCTTCCTCTATAACGGCTCGCAACAAAACAAATGCTAAGCGCTATCATCTCTTCAAGCAATAACCACCGGGCAACTAGTGCAAAACCGTAAACCACGGTGCTGCTGTGAACTATGAGTGTGGAGAGAGCGGTAACCACCAGAGACACGATAGAGTAGCAACGATGATACACTGGGAACTAAATAAACAAATGGCATTCAACCATGTGGAAAAGTGGTATCGGCACAAACCAGAGGCAGTCCTGGAGAATGACAACTACAAACTACTCTGGGACTTTGACATTCAAACTGACCACCTCATCCAGGCAAGAAGACCTGCCAAATATTAGACGTGGCTGTACCTGCAGACCATAGAGTAAAGAAGAAGGAGAGTGAAAAGCGGGGAAAATACCAGGACCTAGCGAGAGAACTGAAGAAGATGTGGAACATGAAGGCCTGGGTAGTGCCAGTTATAGTAGGTGCACTGGGAACTGTCCGTAAGACACTGAGGGTGAGACTGGAGGAGATCGAGATAAGGGGAAGGATTGAGACTGTACAGACCACAGCACTGCTTGGAACTGCGCAGATACTGAGGAAAGTGTTAGAAATATAAAGACTGCAACGTTAAATGTTAATAGTAACCCAACAGAGGAAAGGAAATGAAACGGAAATGTGAGCCGCAGCACTGACATAATGGGTGGAGGAGGGAGATGTTGGCTGAAGACCTGAGGAGACTCACGGTCACTCAGCCTTCAGCAATGACCACCGGGCAATTGGTGTGAAACTGTAAACCACGGTATTACTGTGACCTATGAGCATTAGGAGAGAGGGGGGGGGGTTGGAGACTTGAGGAGACTTGCTGTCACTCAAACTTCAGCGAATACCATCAGGCAACTGGTGTGGGATAGCTGATAATAATAATAATAATAATAATAATAATAATAATAATAATAATAATAATAATAATAATAATAATGATAATAATGATAATAATAATCAGATTAAGAAAGAACTAGTCAAAATACATGTAATTCTGGGAATGCCTCATTTAAAAAGATACTTCATTCTCTCACATTGTTGTTAAACTTGTTTACCTGTGCCGTAAAAAAAATGATGTTATTATGAACATCGTTTTGTAATAACATTGTATAATTAAAAGAAAAAATCAAAATTGTTATCACAATACTCGCCTTTTTCTTTCATGCCCAGAATTTTTACGCATGAGAAAAACAAATTGGATAAGAAAGTACTCTATAATCAGCATTCAATAGTTATCTCCCTCGACAAATGTAAGAGACGAAAATATATACATGCACGTGGTGTATTATAGAAGTAGATATGTTAAAAATCTTTTTGTTACGGAATATAATGAAATGTACTACAAGCATTCTGTATGTTAAATAAGAGAAATTTTAAAATAGTTTTTCAAGGGTTACAAGTCTCTGCTTGAAACATCCCGAGGTTGAATGCAGGGAAATCTGGGATGGGGGTATTGTTTCGCTTCCACTGTGGCCTGCACCAAACTAAGCAACTCAGAAAAAAAATAAACAAAAAAATAAATAAAAACAAAAAACGAACGAACAAACAAACAAACGTATTACAATTACGGTAGGCCCCTTTTTTAAGAATTTATCGAAACTCTCCTAGTATGGCCCGATATCACGTTAGGTTGGTACTTGGTGGTTGAATTAGCTACGCTAGTCTACGAGACGAGTTTGCTAGTCACCGAACTACCCCGAGCACTCAATCAAGAACTGAATGTTTCTATAAAAGAATCTATGGGTGTCCTCTTTGTATTCTTTACCAAAAGAAAATGAATGGCAGGTTTGCGAGACAAACGCATAAATGTTCCCGATTAGATCTTACGTCTTTCTAAGTTTTCTTCTCTAACGAAGCGGCATGTGAATTCTGTTGATTTTTCCTCCGGGGTAATTTCGATATATTCAAAGCTTAAGGCCATTCCATTGATTTTCACTAGTGATAAGATTATTCTCTCTGTCTTATCATAAATACAGTTCTATCCTCATATCAATATTGTCTTATGGCTTCCACGGGGTAACAAGTGACAGCAAGTTTTTCCAGCCCTCCAACGCCCAGAATACTCTTGCCGACTTCAATAGCGCCATTGTTACGAGATTTTTTTTTGTAAACCACTTTCTGAAGTCTGAATGCATCTGCTGTTTCACGTCGTCTGGTTTCATACGCCTTTGTGCCCACATTGTATTCGTACGGCTGCTTTCAGAGTCCCCTCAACTGGGGAGCACAAACAATCAAAAAGAGTAAAAAAACAAACAAACAAACAAATAAAGGTAGGAGAAGAATTAAGTGTCAAAAGGCCGGCGAAAGTCGGAGGAAATTGCAGAGAGCCACAATATCTAGATATGTAAGAACTCGCGACTAAATCGAACATCCTGAAAAACTTGGAACGATGTTGAAGTCGAACATTCGTTTCTGATTGGATAATAGTGAAAAATAGAAAAAAAGAAAAAAAAAAGGCTGGGGGGAGGCGAATAAAATCACCATCTACACATGCTCATGTCGGCGACTTGCTCACGGTTGACCTTCGATAATCTCCAGCTTGATTGCACGCGAGAGTCTTATTTCAATCCTGTAGCAGAAATGATGGTGTTGATGACAATAGCAGTTGACATTAAAGTATTCATTTCCTCATGTATGATATATTACGACTATTTCCTCCGTCTACGTGTCCATTTATTCGCATCGTTTCGGTCATGTACCCTCGGATTTCATCGGGTGTTGTCTATTCTATAAAATGAAATCACTACCATAGCGCATGTTCTGATTGACAAGACACATCGCATCTGTTCCTGTGTATTAGGGTTGTGTTTTTGGCCTACTCCCGAGTTACCTCCCTTGCATCCGGTAATAGGTTTTCTTTTTCGTTGTGGAGTAGTCTCTCATGATGAGAGGCTACCAGATACTATTGATATCGATTCTCAGCCGACAAATTGGTTCGATTGAAAGAAAAGTAACAGTTCTTTTTTTTATGATGAAGCCTTTGTACTCCTTCCATTCAGGCCGTTGTTGTAGAGTAGATGAAGATGTACACAAGACTATCATACATAATATGCATAAGATGTACCAAATAATTGCGTTTTCAGGTCGAAATGAGAAGCGATTAGTCAATTGCACCCCATTTACGAAAATGAAAATCTGTCTTTTCAAACTTCATGTGGATGATTCGGCTTGACCCAATTTATCTCAATTCAAACCAAAATATTTTCCACCTCATGCAAACGAAAATATATACAATTTCAAGTTGAACCAAACTCTCCATACAAGTCAATAATTCAACCACAGTAGCATCCAAAATTCGATGTCATGTAAAATAATCTTATAAATAGAAGCATCAAAAGAAGACTTCAAAAAGGTCAGACAAGTTGTTTTTCCCAAACGTCCTAGAAAGTATCTTTACAAGGGGTCCCGTGGAGTACCGATGCCAATTTTCAAGTCTGAACTGAAGCGATGAAACACACCAAATACACACTCATATAAAAGGGGATAGAATCCTCTATTACCTTTCGTGGCTACAGTTGTTCAATCGTCGTATAGATCTCTTGGATTTCCGTGTGCAAGAATTAGCACTTATCTACCGATTTAGTTTTTCAAAATCTTAGACTTGTAACCGGATATATATATATATATATATATATATATATATATATATATATATATATATATATATATATATATATATATATATATATATATAATGTACATTTCTCCAGCCTTTTTCTTAAATATACAGTTTATCCACAGCGAGAGTTTATCCATGACAAGAACAGATTAAAGTATATCTGTAGCAGGGTTACAGTTGTGAGGATCGAACTCTTATTATAGGCAGTACGCGATTTGATCTCCATCACAGAAACTCTGAGAGCGCCACTCGATCGTATGTTCTCCATTTTTGTTTAGTTTGGCTTAGTATGGGAAGAATCCATCATGCAAATCTTCTAGGGGAGGGCTTATCCGTCTTTGGATGTTCTTGCTTCCCTGGGTCAACTTCAATCACTGGATCAATCTCCATCACTGGTGTGAAATTAATAATTCAGACGACCGAGGAAAATTTGCTAATTACGTTGGTGCAAGTTCTCTGAGCGTCTTCATTTGTAGAATGCTTGAGTAATTTTGACTTTAAAAATCAGCATCTGAAATCCTGACTTTATTTGGGATAGTACACCAAAAGCTATAATCGATGAGGAACTCGTATTTTCTTAGCAATTTGGGATAAGAATTATATCAGATTGCTGCAGATTTCGTGGTGCCATCTTTTGCACAATGTTAGAGAAATTGTAATGCTGGAAATCTTGACTTTTATCTGGTGCCCGAACGACGAGAACAAGTAAAAATACGCTTGGCTTTTTTCTCTTTGTTTGCGGTATACGAATGCTTTAATTCCACATCATGTGTTAGTTACAAGAACATTACCGCTTACAGAATAGATCAGACATGAGAACGAAAACTTATAGAAATGAAAGACAGACATATTTTCTTTAAATGCTCTGTCAATAATGGTCGGTTGTATAAACACCATTAGATCAGGTGAATACTATCAGGCCGCCAATACCGGTATTCATTTGCAATCCGACGTGGGTGGACTTTTTTTCATACACGTATAAAATAGTTATTTTCTCTATAGCAGTCAGTTCAACTCAATCAACGAATGCATAGACACATTGACTTTCAATAACATAGACACAGAGATGCAGATACACATTCCTTTTAAACGAATACCTCAAAGAGATACAGAAAAGGTTTGTGTGCGCTCATATGTGTCGAAAGAGTAGCGCAGACTGTTGCTGCAATAACAAGGCGAAGTATTTAACTAAATAGAGTATGAATAAATAATGAGTGAAAATAAAATTAATTCGAACTGTAATAACGGTAATCCCAAACAATTTCTGGCGCCATTTTAATAATTATAGTTTAGACTGGACAGCAGATTTGTTCGGAGAATTTTTTTTTTTAATTATCCTTGTAGGACTACAGAATCGTTATTAAGTCATTTCAAGTAGAGATCTCTTTAGATATTGATTTCAGTGTGAGGAGCGCAAAGATTTGTAAAATGGTGGAAGAAAATTAGGTTCAATTTTTCTATTACTGTCGATAAGGATAGGCAAAAACGATTCCAAATAACAAATGGATTCAGACAAAAATACAGTGTTTGCCGTAGTCACTTTCTGATTATTGTTGACTCGAATTTATAAAAGAAATAGCTGTCTCATGATAAAACCAATTTTTTTACGTGTATGTTCAGTTTAGAAAGCTGCATGAATACTCCTCCTGAGAGAACTTAGAAATATTGACAATCGGGCACGTGACCTTGTGTGATTTTCCTGGCGTTTTTGACACTAATTGGTTATACCACAAATTGTGGTATCTTTTGTCTATTGGCTATCTTTTCAGACTTTGATAGATGATTTAGAGTTGAAGAAAGAGATGTTGTGTGAAGCGATTGGGCCCCCGAACAGGATAATTTTTTTCCCCGAAAGAATTGGTTTGGCAGAGTTTGTGCGTGATTATACGTGTTGATGCAATGAAATTCACCATAAGTATAACCTCCTGATAATTAGGAGGCATCACAAAGGTGTGTGGAGGAAATGTTTTTCTCTTTCTTTGTAATTACCTTAAGGACCGCAACAACCTCGACAGCATTTGATGCAGGCAATAGACTAAGTTTTGGAGAATCCGAGAGTTGTAAACCAATGTTTCAAAATATCCTCCGCTCATTCCAAACTAAGCAGTGAAAATAGCTTAGTATTATATCGATTGGCTTGCAAAAAATGGTTTTCATTGCGAAGTACGCTTAAGTTCGGATTTCATTGAAGCCAATGGTTTGAAATTAATAAAAAATATTGTCAGTACATTCGATGTTGCCCTAAAAAAAATAACCTGTTTTACTATGAAACACAAATTAAATTGAAGCAATATTCATCCAGAAGACTGTCTATTAGTTATAACAGTTCTTTATTGAATTTACGTGTGAAAAAAAGTTTTTTTTGACGAAATGTAGTTTGACAAATGAAAGTGATTTTAGACTAACCAGATTCACTTTGATTTATCGGAACCTACTAAAATTGACTATTTGGATGACATGGGTAGAGGGTGAAGGATCAATGGTGCTAATCCCTGGGGCAGGTAAGGGAGTCATACGATATTGTGTCGCGTAAGAACTCACTCACATCTTGCTTGGAGTTATGTTCATTTTCTGACGTCTAAAAATATTCAAGAGACAGAAATTTGCACTGAAGGAAATTATATTATATCTTGCAGATATTTACTTGTATTCGTACCACTTCTCCGCGGGTCATACTTGATTAGATGTGAGAATTTGCAGCGGCTTCATCAAAAAAAGGTTCACCTCTAAGGCATCATCTAAGATACGAATGTACTTGGGAAAATGATTGAGGCCAAGCTAACTTAAAATTGTCTCGTGGGCATTTGTTTGAGATTAAAATCAAACTGAAAAAATGTTTAGAAAACAGGATCTATTTTGGGAATCAGATGGTTATGATTATCATCACATATATATGTATATTGAGCGGACAATATGGGAAGTAGTATTTATTTAAAGTTTGTAATCCTAAAATAGTAGTGTATATCTCTCTCTTTCTCTCTCTCTCTCTCTATATATATATATGTATATATATATATGTATGTATATATATATATATATATATATATATATATATATATATATATATATATATATATATATGAAATGTATATGATCGGAGAGAATGATTTTTAAATTGTGTTATATTATACCAAGATAGCAAAACATTTGAAAATTTTCATTCAACTATAGACGACAGGATTGCGAATAATCAAATTCGTGGAACAGAAACCAGTAAAATTGGAGTGCAGTCTGACATTACTTTCAATATTATTTAACGGAAAATGACTTGATGTACTCCGCTGGTAAGTAACAAAAAAAACCCCAGGAAGACAAGGGGTAACAGAATATGCCAACGGCTATGTCTCAATTACATTGTTGATGTTTTTCCATCTGTATGTGAAGGGAAACCTGAAATTTGCTAAATATGAATTTTGTTGTAAGAAAGGTTTAACCCATTGCTGTATATAATGATTGGTGAAAATTCAGATGCAAAAGATCTTGAAATATACCCGTTGAATGTTAGGTCGATAGGATTTGTAGATCTACCCGAACAAACCTAAGGTTCGAATATCAGTATATATATATATATATATATATATATATATATATATATATATATATAAATTAGATAATAATTGTGTCATCCACAGACAGCTGTTTCGTTGTATTACAATTCTTCGATGTGGCTATAGACTATCCATTTTATATATATATATATATATATATATATATATATATATATATATATATGGGGAGAGGCACCGGTACTGACACTCGCCTGTCGAATGGGCCGGAGATTAGGCAGTTGCGGGTATCAAGATAGAGTGCGCCGGTGCAATGCGTTAGCCAATGAGGTTATACTGAGGCTGAGCATTGCTATGCACATTTGGAACCTTCGGGTTCCCTTTCTCGGTCCAGCTGTGGGGGAATATGGCATCACGAGGCAACACAGTTCCATTGCACTTAACAGAACAGGTCAGGCTAGCCCTGACGTTTTCGTGGTAGAGGTTGGTTAGGTTGCTTAGCAAACCAAAGCCACGTCGGCTGGAGCCATTTTTTGATGGATGGTCTCTATCTTCCCCACGTTAAGCTTCGACCTTGTGTCACATTTTGTTGTGGTGGGACAGCGAATAGATACATAATTTTTTCTGGCTTTTTTGGCAGGATAAAAGTGTAGTATCTGTTCTCCGGCAGATTCTGGAGCACCAGTACTGACACTTGCCTGTCTAATGGGCCGGAGAGAGTGTACGTCAAAGACCAAGTGATGCAATGCGATAGCTAATGAGGTTTTACTGAGGCTGCGCATTGCTAAGAGCATTGGGAACCTCCCAGTTCCATTTCTATTACTAAGCCCAGCTGCGGAGAATATGGCTCCTGGGGCACAATGTTCGATTGCACTCAACGGAACAGGTCAGGTCAGGAATTAACTGTAAAGACTCATCATATAAATATATATATATATATATATATATATATATATATATATATATATATATATATATGGGAAAGTTTAACAGCTTTGAATACAATATATATGTTTGTGTGTGTGTCTATATTTGTGTGTGTGTGTCTATGTTTGTGTGTATGTCTGTGTGTGTTTGTGTGTGTGTTCATCAATGCGTCAGTAGACTGATGTAAAATCAACCAATAACTTGGTAAGGCTCTACAATGGATCGATCAAAATTTTGTGAATGCAACAAAAGCAGCAAATATAAGTCTAGAAATCAGAACAAGTCTTTAAATGATTATGGATCTTCAAAATGTTGTATAAGAATGAAAAATAGATAAGCCAAAACGTTGTGATAACAACAAAAGCAGGAAAAATATCCATTGTCTGAGCAAATCTTTGAAAATTATCGATTGCAGCTCTATTTGAAAAGACTTCACTTTCGTTTCAGAAGGTCACTCGTAAATATTTCTATAATCTCTGCAGAATATGGTCTAAAATCCAAGATTCGAGATTGTAATTAGATAATGCAAATAAATTCCATTTAGTAACGTCTGTCGTTTTCTAATAGGATATGAATAGATTTCAATTGTCATTTACCCATTTTTTTCCAATAAAAAATTCATTCTTTGTGCTGAACGATATCTTATTGATTATATTTTCTGATGAATAATGAACAATTGATTTGAAACACACTAACATAATTTCTTCGAATTATCATCGATTGCAGAAGTTATTGTTTGCCCGACATTTTGTTTTGCCTCATTCGGCACTGTTGGTTATTAAAGCCAACAAACTGAGATTTTATAGATCCCCTGTAGATATTTATAAGATTTATCTTTAGCTAGCACAATGCTACAGTAATAGACATAATGTACAGCAAGGCTAGCTCCTTAATCACACCGAACCATACAGATACATTCTTTTCTTTCTTTTTTTAATTTTCAAGGTACCCCTTGATCCTGGTTCAAGTGGCGTAGAGATGAAGGTTCAGGAGTTTCTTCTCAGACATTTTGAATGAAGGAAAATCATTTACGTAATGGATGTAAAATAAAGGAATTTCTATTTTTGACACTGGCCTTATTAAACAACATATTGACCGTTTGACCCCACTATATTCTTCCATCTTTCAGGCAGATTCAAAATACCATCTTCCAAAAATAAGTTATCTGTCTCAGCGAAAAACTGCGTTAGATTCCTCTTGCTGTTTTCCGGTGAATTGCAATGCTTTTATTCGGTGGATTCTGCAAAAAACAGAATACGTAGAGAACCAAAATGTAAATTGTTTAGTGAACACGGTGGGTGAATGAAAACTTCTCATCCAAGTTGTACAAACTCAGCGTAGTCACCTGAGAAACACGCAGTTGGGTATTTTTTGATTGAATATCACACGCTTTCAGTTAACTATTTCCAAATGCTTTTTCTTAAATCAATTTCTGACTTGAGTTCGTCTAATCCCACCATGAAGAAAGCAAGAAAGTCGGCCTATACATGAACTCCAGCTAAACAAAGATCATGTGCGACAACCACATCGGAAATAAAAAAACACCCAGATCAAAATCGAGGATACACAATTGGAGAAAGTAGATCATTACATCTACCCAGGACAACAAATCTCCATGAAACCCTCTAAACAAGAAGAAATCAAGCGAAGAATCACACTAGAATGGCAAGCCTTTGGCAGAGCAAGCTCAACCTTCAAAAAATAAGAAGATCCTATCAAGCCTTAAAAAAAAAAAGTGTGTAACCAATGCATCTTCCCAATAGTCAATTATGAAGCCGAAACATGGAACCTAAGCAACGTGCACATGAGAAAATTATGCTGGGCCTCACTTGGAGGGACTGCGAGATAGCACAGTACATCTGGGAAAAGACAAGAGTCATAGACATCATAGAATCCATTAAAAATCTCAAATGGCAATGGGCTGGCAATGTTGCAAGAATGGCAGACAATTAATAGACATCGGGACTCACAACATGGATCCCCCAAGATCACATGCGCAACCGAGGCCTGCAGAATACAAGATGGGGGGACGAGCTTAGAAAATTCAGAAAGTACTGGCTCTGCGACGCCCATGATAAAGAATTGTGGCAAATCCTGGGGAAGGTTTATGTCCAACGACAGACGTTGAAAGACTGATGATGATGATGAATCCCACTATATGAACATCATTACGTTCTTGGCACGGTCAATGGTAGTTCATTTCACCTTTTTCATAATATGTTACGTCCTACGTTGTTGTTAATTATACATTTGTTATCGCCCATCAAAATCTGTTTGAGTCAAGGAAAGCTTTTGCTACCATTACGTCAAAAATTGCAGACAGAAATACGGACCAAGTGAAAATTACACAACCAAGCTTGGGCAAATAATTTCTTAATTGTTGATTTGGATATTTTGAATATGTTGTTTTCTACTCAACATAATAAAGATTGTACACAAGTAATATCTTTATTTGATCGCTATCAACCTCGACTGGATTACACGACCGTAAAAAAAAAACTGACGCAGGAAATCCACAAAAGAAGCTTGGGAAATTAATCTTGACACGTTAGATCATAGAGACTAACTCCTCCATAAGTTGCATAATTTTTTTCACGCATGAGTTGCCCATTTATTTTTCTTTGAATAGAAAAAAAAGCATTATATGCCGAAAATGTTGCTCATTCATTTGCATATTCCATCTATTCATGGGGTTGAAATTAGGCCCCTATATGACAGCTTTCATGATACAAGAAGCAATACTTTTTCATCAACGGAAATCTTTGAATGCCATCTCACAACCGAAATGAAATAACTTTTTAAGCTACACAATAGTGTTCCATTTGCGTAGTTTGCAACCGCATTAATCCGTTGTTAATCGATTTTTTTTATAGCGCTGTGAAGCCAAATTGTTTTTCAATCAATGTTTGCGCCATCTTGTGAGATTCATCTCTTTGGGTTTCCATTTGCAGCTATAACAGATTTCTGACTAAAAATAAAACAAAAAAAAACAAGACAATTTTCTTAGAAAACGGCACATCAGAGTAGAGTGATTCAGTCTAGTGACACTAATTTCGATTATCGAAACACCTGATTGAAAAGATTGTTCCGAAAGTTTTCGTTTAACCTGACTTCTGATTGGATTGAATGTTCGCTTCGAATAATCTATATGTTATTAAACGACGCAAAAAAAAAAAACGGATTTAAATCAATTCTGGGACGGAAACCTTGACAAACTACTTAATACTGTTGCTGCTATTACAACTTCTGACGTAGAAGTAAACAAGTTATGTGACTCATATTTAATAAAAACGAAGATAACGGATAGCAACGTGGAAAATGGAATCTGCGGATTAAGATCGAACTCTCACAGAGAAAGTTTTCGTTTTCTTCCAACGGTGCCCTTGAGTACGATCCGGATCTTCTTCTTTCCCCTGCGACTATACCTGGCTTGGCAACCAGTTTAGTAAACGGACAATTTCGAATTTGAACTCGGCTAGTTCAAACCCTAGTCTAGTCTTGGAATCAGTACGGGGACGTATTTCCGGAATATACGACTGACGGGACTCTGGTGAAGCTTCAATGAGCCAAAAAATCAGGAGCAGTTTGTCAATAATCGCCTGAAAAAAATAGGCGATAATCATAAATATCCGTATGGACAAAATAATGCAACCGCCTGTTCCGACAAAACACCTCGATTACTAAGTACAAGATATAGTTGGGGGAGAAATAAAATGATTAAAAAAATATTTGGTTTCCGCTCATTGTGCTCTGGTATAGTTCCTTGGAATGGAATTGCTAAATCGAATCGTTTGATATATCATTTGATTTAGAAATGTCAATCTCTATTTCCCAATTTATATGTGCTTGTATTAAACAAAGAAAAATGTTGATAAATATCTATTCTAGTTGAATGAATCAGCAATTCTTAACGGGGGCGTGAATCGAACACTTTGGGGAGAAGGATGTCAAGGTCAGTCCTGGCAGATTGTAAAAAGTGATGAGAACCCTCCTGTTGCTTTTCGTTGCTTCGCATTTTGAAAACATCCGCCTGAGGGTTTGGGGGAAGGTTCCAGGTGAATGGTAGAAAAAAGTGAAATGCTGCTGCCGATCCAGTTCTTTTTAGCCCAATTTGTTATTTTCGTCA